>JBAMAV010001285.1:0-689128 GCA_037043315.1 Amiota communis
GCTTTTTGTTTTTGAATGGGAAAAAATGTGAGGAGATAAAAGCAAAGTTGGATGCTGTTTATGGGTACACGTCGCCATCTATGACTACAGTTAGATATTGGTTCAACGAATTTAAACGTGGGCGAACATCCGTTTTTGATGAGGAGCGACCAGGACGCCCGGCAGACGTGGTTACCGAGGAAATCATTGAAAAAGTCCACGACATGATTCTCGCTGATCGACCAACGAAAGTGCGCGAAGTAGCAAAGGCCGTATTTTTTTTTTTTTTTTTTTTTAATCGGAAGAAAAGCCTCGAAAACCGAAGTGCGGGGCCTTAACCCGCTAAAAACTTCCGCCCCATGTCCTATTGTCCCCCCGGAGCAAAGGCCGTAGGTGTGTCGACCGGAATGGCAATTAATATTTTACATGATAAGTTGGCGATTTAAAAATTGTCGCTAGACAACAAGCGGAAGCGGCTGTTAGCTTCGAAGCAGTATTTGGGCAATTTAAGCAAGATCCGAAGGACTTTTTTCGTCGAGTTGTCACCGTTGATGAAACCTGGATTCATCATTAGACACCAGAAACTAAGCAACAATCAAAACAATGGATTTCTCCCGGTGAATCTGCACCAAAAGAAGGTGAAGACGGACGGTAAGGTCATGGCGACGATTTTTTGGGATGCGAAGGGTGTGATCCTCATGGATTTTTTAGAAGAAGGAAGAACGATCACTGGTCAATACTGCAGTGAGTTATTGGAGCGCTTCGACAAAAAATTAAAGGAGACACGGCTGCATTTGGCGAAAAAAAGGTGTTGTTTCATCACGATAACGCACCAGCACATTCATCTGGTGTTGTCTCCGCCAAACTGCATGAATTGCGTTATGAATCGTTGCCTCAGTCCCCGTTTTCACCCGATCTGGCTCCCTGCGACTTTTTCTTGTTCCCTAATATGAACAAATGGCTCGCGAGAAATTTAGCTCAAACGAGAAAGTCATCGCAAAAACAGAGGCTTATTTTGGAGAGTTCGACAAATCCTATTTTTTTTTAGGGGTTAAAAAAATGGCCGGAACGTTGGGAGAAGTGTATCTTTCAAAAAGGGGACTATGGTGAAAAATAAAAAACATTTTTGGAAAAAAATGGTGTCTTCATTTCGAACACGGGTACTTAATCAACCGACTTCAGCAAAGCGTTTGATTCCGTTAATCATGATCTGCTTTTAGTTAAGCTGGACCTTTTAGATTTCCCGTAATATCTTCTTTGTTGGATTTTTTCATATTTAAGAAATAAAGTTCAGCGAGTGTTATTTAAATCCACACTTTCTTGTCCAGTTGATGTCACTTCTAGTGTTCCTCAAGGAAGTCATCTTGGCCCATTACTGTTTATCCTTTTTATAAACCAGCTTCATTCATCCTTGAATTACTCTCGTGTTCTGATGTATGCTGATGATGTCAAACTATGCCTTTCATTTAATGATATCTTTTCGCAAGTCTGATTGCAAGGTGATCTAACATTACTGCATTCATGGTGTTCTACAGCTTAACTGCGCAAAATGCATGTTTATGACTTTTCATCGCCTGAAGGCTCATCTTCTTTTTAACACGATCGACAACAATTAGCGCATGTCTCTATTTTCTGTGACCTCTTTGACATTTTTGACCATAAACTGAGCTTTAACCATCCATTTCTTTAACTGTTAATAAAGTTTTTTTTGGTTTTATTAAAAGATGGTCTAAAGAATTTAACGATCTTTTTATCTCTCTAGTCCGCCCAGTACTCGAGTAGTGTTCGTGCGTCTGGAGTCGGTACAGAAGCAATTCCTTTTTTATGCACTTCTGGGCTTAAATTGGAACCCTAGTGTACATTTGCCGTCCTACTCAATCAAGCTTCTTCTTATAGATCTTTCTTCGTTGAGTAATCGCTGAATTTCTTTAGGAATAACCTTTCTTCATAAACTTATTACTGGTATTGTTGATTGGCCGGGGCTTTTGAGTCAACTTAGTTTCTGTGTCCCTAATCATACTACTAGGAATTTTGTTCTTCTTGCTCTAGGTAGGTGCACAACTAACTTTGCCTCACATGATCCATTTCGTGTATTATGTGATAATTATAACAAAATTTACCACATCCTTTCTCCCGAGATTTCGCACACCGCTATCAACGCTCTGGTCTTGCAACACCTACGATTCTCCATCCACCGTGTCTGAATCTGGACGCACAATTTTGAATGGTGTTGTTCAATTTGTGTGTTCAAATGTTCAGAATCAAAAGAAGTATTGGCTGATACGTGGACACATGATTCAATATCTGAAGTACTTGCTTTAGAATTTCCTTTAAAGTATTAATGGATATTCATATGTTTTTTAGTTTCTTCAAAAACTTTTTCTTTTCCGATTTTCTGAACCAGAAAGCTTTTTTTTAATTATTTCTTTCTTTTCTGCCATGATTTAATAATCTCAAAAATTATTGCCTGTATTAGTATTACATCTATAACGAAATAAAGAAAATGTATGTTTAGACGCAATTAGAAAAAAAAATCACTGAGGTGTTGTGGAACCAAGTTCCTTAACACGGCTTGAAGTTGGAGTTAACTGGCAGCATTTTAAAAATTTTCTTCCGTAATTTTTAATCAATTGAATTTTCCATAATCGTTGATATGTAAATTAATTAGTTCATTCCGGGGACTGCACTATGTGCATTTGGATCCTGGGATATTATAAATTACTGGAATTAGAGAAGGAAGCCAAAGCACGTTGTGCAGCTTAAAGTCAATCTATTACAAGTTCATCGGGTCACCTATTCTGCTGCAATGTTCGTAAGTCGCGACTGCACGTTAGCAATCTATGATTCCTAGTTTGGCTACACAGCATCTATAATGTGCTCTACTGCATGGACAATACTTATTATGGCAGCTATAGCAGTAGCTGTTTTCACTGCTTGTCATTTTTTTAGGTAGGACATTCATCAAAAAACTTCTCCATCAGTGGCCTCTTGTTACTAAAACGGAGACAGCAGAGGAAAACATGCTGGGCATCTTCGATGATACTAATGTATATAGGATTGAAATGGTGCATGTCAATTTTATAGCAAATGTATCTATTAATTATCTGTGTCATATGGAATTCCAGAACTTTGTCCAGAACAATATTAGTTGGCAAGGCAGAAATTACTATTTTTTTAACTTGGCAAACTAATCCTAAGCGGTCGTGGTAGCTAGAAGATCTCTAAATCTTCAGTAATACAGGGTGGCTGTTGCTATATAGTAAAATGTCGAAAGTTGAAGCTGTGACAAGACCATAAATTAGGTTGTTTCCTGAAAATTTGCATAGGATGATATAAATGGCATACTCCTTAATATTAGTATTGTTATAAATTAAAAAAAGAAAAAATCATTTGCATTTGTTTTTTTGTTTAGCCAAAATTGTTTTTTTTTTATTATTAATTTAACTGTAAATTTTGAACCAAAATTTTGTATTCTCCCACAACTGTATCTAATCTCAAGCCGAACTGGGCTAGGCGTTTAAATCGGATTACACCGCATACTGCTGGCCCGCATCAAATTTTTTAGATTTTAGACGAGATCGAAATAAAGTCCAGGAGGTCAGTTCATGGAGTGTCATTAGGGGTAACAATTCCTACCTATGGATAAATTTAAGATTATTAAGACAAATTGAATATTGTAAATATGTTTAAGCAATATATAACTTACCCATAACACGAAGGAACGACATTTATACAATTTTGATCAGTAAGACGGAGCCAGAAGACGACAGCGTAGTCAAGCCGCTATTTTTTCTATGATCGATCTTAATTGTATTGTTTTATGGGTAGATTTCAAATAGAAAACTACTGACCCATGCTGATTGTTCATTTTGGAAAATGAGAGATATTTTTGTTATCCATACTATGTTATTTCTAATGATTTTACAACTTACAATGTAAATTTTCATATTGCAAAAATTGGTCAGTCACCCATTTCAGATACTCTCACTCTACCAAGCTTGCAATCTTTAGAAAACTATATATTATATAATGAGAAAAAGAAAATAAAAAATACAATTTGAATTATATTTACCCAAAGAAGCGCAAGACATTAAAAGTTTTAGATTGATAGATTCGATTACATACATGTTGACACTAATTAAAGAAAACATAGTAGAAATAATTAGAGGTGTTTAGGATTCTGATAGACTTTAACTTTTACCTGAATGTCTCGAGTATCACCAATTACCCGTCATTGGGTCACATATCTGCCATATCTGGTTCGCAGATGTTCCAACTTTTTAAAGTCGTCACTTTCAGTTCAGAAGTGGAGTACCATGCTTTACATCCTTTAGAAGAATATATAATATATAAAAATTGAAAGAAAAATAAATAACATTTTAATGATACTTACCCAAATAAGCGCAAGATAGTTGATGATGATATAAGCAGTGAATGTTTGACGGAACTCAATGACTACATGTTGTTACTACATATTTGAAGAATTCATACTAGAAATAATTAGAGGTGTTTAGGATTCTGTAAGACTTTGACTTTTACCTGAAAGTATGTCTCGAGAATCACCAATGGCCAAGTCACATATCTGCACATATCTGGTTCACGTGTCTGATGCTTTGCAATCTCTAGAAGAATGTAAATAGTAAATAAAGCCTTACAATTTTTAGAAGGCATCTTAGCATATAAAAGCTTGAAGGGATGATTGATGATACTTACCCAATTTGATGTAAATCAAGCACAACATAACTGGAGACATTTAATTGACAGTTTGACAGACTTAAACGAGAACGAATATGGGTCTTCATTGGAATATTAAATGAAGAATTAATACTAGAAATAGTTGGTGGTGTTTATGATTCCGTTGAGACTTTAACTTTTACCTGCATTTTGTGGGTGTGGTTCACGTATCTGACATATCTGATTCGCAACAGTTAACAATTTTGCACCTTGCAGCCAATTAAGATCGATGAAGTCGGATTGTTTTTTACATTCTGACGACCTTAGTACTTTTCCATTTTGACGCAGTTGAAGTTTCAGGAGAAGTTTGTGGCATGTAGTCTATTGATGTTGTTGGCCGCCGCTCGAATGATCTAATGGTCTCTTTGTAGTCCTGCAGGGCACTATGGGTAATAGTGGTGACGTAATTATTCTCCATGTTTAGTCGGTCCATTTCCAGGAGTTCGTTCATTCTTTTTGTTATCTGGGCTGTGTCGTTTCTCGGTATTTCTAACTGGTTGGTGGATTCTTTCGAGAACGCTGTTCTTATTTCGAAGTTCATCTGCGAGTTGTCCCCATATCTTATCATACTCGGTGTTTGATATTTATCAAACGTTACGGGCCCGCAATGTATGGCTGCCTTTGCAGCAGGCGCAGAGTACTGTTTTAGTGCTTTTGCGCATGGTAAATTTTATATAAAGAGAAGCAATATTTAAATTATCAGATATTAAACTTACCACATGGCACTTGGCTTTTTAAAATAGTCCGAAACATGCTGGATTGTAGATATGTCTGGAATTTTTTGTAAGAAATATATAAAGAAAAATTTAGAGAACACAAAAATTTAGAGAACACAAAAATTTGTGTTGAGTGTCTGAGATATAAAATATTAATGATTTGTAGAGCAAAAATTTGATAGAAGAAAACAAAAAAAAAATCTCTGACGCCTACTTGGTTCTTTTATGAAGAAAATTAAGTAAATTCTTTGGAATTACATCCGGAATACGCTCAACTTAGCCTAAATCACTTTGTGATAATTGTCAAAAATATATTAGTCATAAATTATGTGTCATATAACAAATTAAGAATCTTCAATTGACGTCGCCTCACGTCATGGATGAGGGCCGTTGCCAGACTGTTTGGATGAATATGCAGCCTATGTTGGTGACGGTTGCAGTTTTGAAAGATTTCGTCGTGCATAGATGGCATTCTCATGTCTTTGTGCAATGTGGTATTGCGCACAAACCGGGGAGTTATGTGGCATAGTACCATGTTGGTTTGGCAAGCTTGAATCTGCAGCGGTACTCCAAATACGTATTACGTAAAGCCAAACAGGGACCAGTACTTGTCAGGCCATGGTTGAATGCCGGTGCCAGATTGTTTGGATGAGTTTGGAGCCTATGATGGCATTATCATGGTTGTAGTTTCGAAAGATTTCGTCGTGCACAAATGGCATTCTCATGTCTTTGTGCAAGTTGGCATTGCGCACAAACCGGGGAGCACCAATTATGCGGCATAGTACCATGTTGGTTTGGCAGGCTGGAATCTGCAGCGGTACCCCAAATTTGTACTGCGTAACTGCAAACAGAGACCAGTACTTGTCTATAGATTGTCCCATTATTATTGAGCGAAAATATCCTGCAGTGGCACACCGCGCTTACTCATCAAAACTTACTTCGTGGTGTCAACATTGATGATTGTGAGGCCATGGCAACTAGTCGTCTTATTTTTTTCTAAGTAGTTTACTACTTCTGATAAAAATAAGACTCTTCAGCTGTCGTCTATTGAAGCAACAGTTCCCAAATTTAAACAATTTCACCAGATTAAAACTTTAGTAAACAATACATTAAAACATTTGTAAATACTTAGAAAAGAAGCAAACCTTATCAAAAATTAATAAACATAATTATAATATTAATTATTATGATTAAATAAATTTAATTGGTATAGTTCCAGCTTTAGTTTTGAATCAACCCAATATTTACCATCAATATCCCATATAAATGTTAGTGATTTGTCCAGTCCATTGTGTTTCCGAAGTGTATATAAAAACTGGTGGGAACACAAGGGTAAATAACTCTAAATAATAAAATAGAGGTAAATCAAATTATTCTCTTCTTCTGTTTATGTCCTGAAACACCATTTCTATTTGATTTTTCTAGATCAAAATTAAGACTAAATAACCAAGATGAAAATCTTTTGGTGTAGAATAGTTTGATCAGAGACTTTTGTCCGCGATTACTATGAGTGGTTGGAAGACCATGAAATTTATTTCATTCTTAACAATAGAAACGATCAATTTTGGATGACTTAACCAATCAAACTTCGCATCCCACTCCAGATCAAAAAATGAATTTGAATCACTATGACTTTGGCTTTCGTATCGACAAATAGCTGCTGCTAGAATTTGATTTTCATTAAGACTTTCAAGACTTTCCTTGGAGTTAATTTTGCAATTTCTGTTAAGTCTTCTTTACAGTGGTTGACATGGTCTCGAAATTTAATCACATAACTAACCATTTGGCATACAAATATGACATATGCAAGTTTTCCGGCAATTCAGTAATGTTTTGCTGAGAAACCTGAGATTCTATATGGATATCCTCAGCCTCAGTAAGTAGTATCTATTGAGCTGAAAGTCATTAAAAGTTTTGCTATTTCAATTTGTTTTGATCCAATATTGAGGCGAATGCTAACTATATATACACATATATGTATATATTAATAAATTTTTAGGTTTCTTTATTATTAGTTTTAAAGTATAATTTTTTGAAATTTTTTTGTATTTGATATTTTTGTTTCTCTATTTACTTTTGGGTAAAGTAAAGTGCTAGAAGCACCGAACTCAAAGTTTTTCTTAACTTCAGAAAATTCTGGGTTGTGTTGTGTTGTGTTCTGTTCTGTTCTGTTCTGTTTTGATGTGATGTAATGTAATATGATGAACGGGCACCTTCCATTTCATGCTTTCCAATTTCATTGCCCTTCACACTATCCGCCAATATTCGTGTAAGTGGTTTTGCCTGGCAATGAAGGAAGCTCAACGCAAAATTTTACTTCGCGTTCGCGTAACTTTTTCGTTTGAAAATTAATTCCAGTTGAAAATTCATTTAGAGCATTAACACATACGCATGCATAATTATAAAAACACACACATCTGTATATACAATACACGTGCTCATATGTTTGTATGTAAGTTTATATGTATATGTATGTGTGTGTGTGTGTGTGTGTACTTTGGGTTTTATGACAAAAATTACATCAAGCGTAAAATTTTAATATAATTTTCACTAAAAACGTATGAAAAACTTTTCTTTTTAGTTTGTTGAAAAAGCGAAGCGTTCCTACCATTTCTGCCATCATCTAGCAACGTTCTACGTATTACCACTGCCATCACTTTTGGCCCTTTGCAAACACTTTTGTTACTTAGTGATGTATGGCATGTGTTCGTGTGTTATGGATAGATGGATGGATGGATGGATGGATGGATGGTTGAATGGATGAGTGGGTGGTTGTTGGATGTTGGGAGAATGATGATTGGGTTGGAAGTTTGGGTATATGGTATAGTTAGTTGGGTGTGTGAAACAGGATATCCCACTCGGAAGCATGAAATTTTCCACATTCATGGCGTCTTCTTTAGATTTCTGTCAACACATGTACATAAACGAACACACACACACACACACACACACACACAGACAAATTCAACTTAACTTGACTCGATTTGGATCCATATAAAAACCAACACAACTCAAGACCCTCTCTCCTTAATAGTTGCGTTGCTTGCCTTATGCTTTTGGTTTTAGTTATAGCTACAACTTCGGCTCCACAGTCGCAGTCGCAGTCCCAGCTCCCGCTTCATCTTCAGTTCTGGTACCGCCTTCATCCATCAGCCAAAACAGTTCTTTAACTTTTTGCTAATGTGCTGCTTACATCGCCATTTTGTTATTTATTCTGTTGTTGTTGTTTCATCTTATACTTTTTCTTTTTCTCTGTCACCTTCTGCCTCAATAACTGCTACTTTCTTTTTGTCGACATCTTGTTACTCCTCTAATATGCATGTACATATGTATATGTATCTATGTGTGTATATATGTATGTACTTAGTAGACCCAACAAGTTTTGCTGATGCTGAACTATTCAGACGGTTGTTTTTATAGTAGTTGTAGAATTAGTAGAAGTATTGGTAGTGCCCACTCCTAGTTCCCAGTTCCTGGGATTCAGTTTTTTCTTCAATAGTGCACTCCTTTCCTCTTTTCTACCTCCTCTTTCTTCTCCTTCTATTGTACTTAGTCTTGGTTGTTGTCGTCGAGAACGACTTTATACTCCTTTTAATCATTGACAAACTTGCTTTGACATCCAGCATGGAAACTACTTCGACTAATAACGGCATTCGCATTATGACCGTCGTCGTCGTCGTCATCGTCATCGTCATTGGGAGGCACTGGTTTCATTCGTGCTTCTTTCAGTTTTGGGTAAATGTCCTTACTACTACTACTACTATTACTATTGGGTTTTAATATAATTTCTTGGTTCTTGTTACATTTTTCGTTTGTTTGCTTACTTGTTTGTTTGATTGTTTCCCATACTCTTCTTCTTTCTTTCTTTTTTGCTCTACTAGTCCTAGTCCCAGTCGCAGTTGAATTTGCAGTCTTTTGATTTTCCTTTCTATATTTATTTTGAGAAATTATTTAAACTTAATGGAACATTGACTATGATCAAAGGTTTGCCTCATTCGATTCCATTTCAAATAATTCCAATTTCTTTTTCAGATTTATTTAGTTGTCTTATCTCTGTTATCCATATAACTGAAGTCTACATACGTACATATATTGATTTGATGAAATATCTTAGTCATACACTTGGCTTTACTTTTTCAAATATCCATTGTAGGTTCCTCATGAAATTTTTATAGTAAATGCTGTTCGGTAATGCCGAACATATGTTCAATCCCATTCTTTATGTATCTTTATTTTGCTCAAGTAGTTTTCCGGAAAAGTTTTTTAAAATCGTACGTGTACGTGTGACCCGTTTCTCGTTTTCCATCTTTCTTTTCATTATTTTTGTTGTTTCTGGTCAACTAAGTGGTGCCTTGGGCGGTGGTGGTGGTGGTGGTGATGATGGGTTAAAGTTTTGTTGCAAAAGCTTTGACTTTAGTTTTGCATATCCTGTCAACAAGAAGAGAGAATTTAGGAATATTGTATTGAGCTGTTATAATGTTTGTTGAATGCAACCCATTTGAATAAGTGAACCCGGCTTTTAGTTTCAGTCCGCTTTCTCATTTGTCTGTCTGACTTGGTAGTTATTTTACTGATTCCATTTTATATTTGTTTCTACTCAGCAAAACTAAGACTCCCTCTTAAGCTGTTTCTAATCATAACAGTCCTATAGACTCATATGTCTGTTTATACAGAAACATACATTAAATAATTATATAATCTTTTGTAAAACGACATAAAGAAAAGATAAGGAAATAGATGATTACATTCTCATCATTGGCAAGATGCAATGGATTTAAAAAAAACAAGATAAATAGATAGATAAATAAATAGACGGTTGGAAAGATAGTTATGTAGATAGATAGGTAGGTAGATAAATAGATAGATAGGTAACATAGATGGATTTTTTTTTTCTTTTTTCTCAATGGGGAAGCATTAACAGCCAAACGAATCTACAATTCGAAGTGTGGGACTTGACTCACCCACTAAACTCCATCGCCCCCAGTCCTACAGTCCCCCTGGTACTACCGCTAAGTATTACTTCAAGGAGGAAAGAGGGAGCATTTCTGCTCATAGACTGCTTCTATCCCATGTAAGTCAGTTACAACTTCTTGTCGATATCAAACAAAGGACCTATTACTTCAACGTTCGTCTGAACTCGTCACAACCGTTCAATTCGGTGCAGCTCTGCCATGATTTGAGCTGCCGCCTCACTTACCGCACCCCAGTTCCGCTGCGATTGGTACATGTGGTGAATGCAATTCGCCTCAGTCGGTTCCTCTCCAAACGCTTCTGCGACCATTGACCTGGCAACAACAAATCTCGGGCAATGCAAAAAGACGTGTTCTGCATTTTCATTTACGCCTGTACAATCAGGGCAGTAGTGATCATCATCATATCCCCGCTTATGTAGGTACTCTTTAAAGCATCTGTGACCGCTCAAGAACTGCGCAAGGTAATGATTGACCTCGCCGAACTTTCTTCCGACCTATTCTTCCACCTGCCTTTGTCAGAACTCTGACATCTCCGCTGCCACTCCACCATACTGAGGGTCCTTTCATGTAGCCTTCTCACCTCGCCAATGCTCCTCTTTGGGACAAACAGTCGACTTACCTCTGCAATAGACATCATACTCGCTATTACCAGGATTGCATCGTTGGATACAGTTTTAAATACAACAGAGATGCGGATGGCACATAACCTCTAGACTGCATTCATTTTTCTCATGTATGACTTGATTCTACTAGCCTCTATCCAGATCGGCGCAGCATAGACTAGCACCGATATTACTACATTTGCCAACAGCCGTCGCTTTCGGTCCCGGGGTCCTCCATAGTTCGGCATCAGCCTGAGGACAGCACCTGACACTTTTGATGCTTTAGCATCTGTTTGCGTCAAATGTTACTCGAACATCATCTTTGAGTCCAATTCTACTGCCAAATACCTCAAAGATGGCTGTGACACAATCTCGTGGTCGCCAACCGTTACGCTAAGGTGTTCCCTCAGTCTGCGTTTCCTGACAAGCAGTACTTCTGTTTTGTCTTCTGCAAGGCGTAGATCCCATATATCGATAACATAGATAGGTAAGATTGATAGATAACATAGAAAGATAACATAGAAAGATAACATAGATAGATTACACAGATAGAAAATGTAGATAGATAACATAGATTGATAACATAGATAACAGAAATAGATAGCATAGATAGATAGCATACAACAACAAATCTGAATCAAGAAGATCGTTACACAACACATTCAATATTCCAACTCCACAGGCATGATCCTTCTGGACAACAAAACTGCGTTTTAACTCCATGTGACACAATCAGCTAATCTTCTAGATGACACTCTACCAGTCCCCTTTACTATATAACGTCTACATTTCTGACTTCTTAACTTTTTATGGTTGCACTGCCTTCATTTTCGATGATGTTATTGTACAACGATTTTCTTCTCTGGACTATTGGCATCTGACAATTATATTAATTTGTGCAGACTGCTTTTGAATCCTTTTATGACTACTTTAATAAATGGGCAATAATGATTACTCCAGAGAAAACTCAAGTCGTCTACTTTATTGGGAAACAAATAGCCATATTTAAGGCAACTAGCTGGGAACAAATCGTTAGACGCCTGGGAGTTTTCTTAGAGTCAAAAACACTTTTCAACGACCATATCGCTTATTGTTAAAATTGTTAAAAATGATTTTTAACCTACCACCGAAGAATAAGTAACATTAAATTTGTTTCAAGTTTTCTTGTAAGATTCTTTTTCTTTGGTCAAATGAATAGACGCTCTAAGGAAAATGTCTGTTTTGGTTATAAATGGACATTTAAGCATTTCAATGATATTAAATATTATATTTAATAGTGAGTGCTGCCACATTTTTGGCTTATGACTTCGAAAATTCTGTCCTTCAGTACAGGGTATTTAAGTAGTCCAATGTAATCTCACTCCAAACTAATTTTATTGCTGCCCGTATCGACTCCTTATCTTCATACTGCCTTCCTCCTTCATAAGACATACGAGATAGCCAGCCCCAGACATGTTCTATTATGTTAAGGTCTGGAGAGTATGGTGGCCAATTCATTACCTCAACGTTTGGCCTTGATATGAACGACTTTACGACTCGAGCATTGTGAATAGGAGCATTATCCTGTTGGTGGTCCAAAAAGGTTATTTATCTTTGGAAAAACAGATTCCAATAGTGATTTGAAACGAACGCTGTTCATTCTCTGTTCTACAAAAATTAAATCCATCGATCCGTAAAGCGTTATTGCTCCCCATACCATGACTGAGCTCTCACGGCTATGATGGCGGCTTAAAATAAACTTCTTTTTTTCGGGAAATCGTGAAAGTAATATTGATATCCATCTGGGCAGTCTAAATTAAAACGTTTTTCATCGCTAAAGACAACAGATTGCCAATCATTGAAACGAGTATCAGTTTATGTCAAATTGGAGTCGTTATTGCTTGGGAATCCTATTAAGAGGTGGTTTTTTTCTTATTTTCAATCGCTTTCGAAATAGTACGTTTCACAGTTGAGGGGCTTGCGTTTCCCCCGGCTAATTCTTTTATTTTGACTGCCGACTTTGTGCAATTAGAAGCGATTCCTAGAATTTTTCGCTCTTTTCGAGAACTCAAGGCATTTTTTCTCCCTTTGCACTGTTTTCCATATGATTCTGGATTTTTGAAATACCTATCGATGGAATTAGAACTGCGGTTTATCTTTTCTGCAACCATCCAGTTGGGTAGTCCTTGTGAGTGTCAAAGTCGATTTTTTTCGCATTTCGCAATGCTCAAAACTTTCTCTTTACCCATATTATGCCTGAATTTTTACTCAAAAATGTTTATTTTTTAATTTTATACGTGTTTGCATTGACACTTTGAGAAACTTCGAAAGAATACAATAGTTTCTACTAGGAAAAAAGAACTCGTCAATCATTAAGTATTTTTGATTATAAAGAGAACAGAACTTCAAAGAACTGAATTATAAAACTTGCAAATTGCTTAAATCAACTTAATCAAAAATCATCCTTATGTTTGCCTTCTTTTTTTAAAGAAATACCCCTTTTAGGAACAATACCAAATTGACAAACTGACAAACTGACTATCGTTGTCGTTGTCAAATTGTGGCGCTAAATGTCATGCAATGCATACTCGTACCCTTCATGTGAAACAGATAAGCGTTTTAAAAAGTGTAAGTTTAGTAAGTTTGGTGAGGTAAGGATACATTGACTGTTGACTGTTCCTGTCTGGTTTTGAGTTCCTATCTAGTATGTAAGTAAGTAGTAGGTGAGATATCAGGCCGCAACTCTCATTCAACAAATACAACAACCATTTGAGTAAGTGTGAGTTGGCGTGTGCCTGTGTATATGTGTCGAGTATTTGTCATAACGGTATTTATTGGAAGCTTTCGCAAATTGTTGTGCAAATTTGTTGCTATTTGTAACAGACACATGCACAAGCCCACAATACCACATTGCATAGCACAGTTTTGGCCCCTTTGGCCTATGCCTCCGCCCGTGCCGTATTATAACAACCCACAAGCCATACCAATAACCCGGTATTGTATGGATTTCTTGCAGCCTTCTACCATATCACTATATATCTCCCTTTCTGCTATTGTTGTGTATATGAGGCTTAGCCAAAAGTTCACACGTAGACAAAATACAAATTCACCGATGCACAAGTTGTCAACAAACACGCACTCAATTGATATATTAAGAGGGTAGTTAACTTATGCCCTTTCCATTTCATTCTGACCCCATCCATGCTGCTCTAGAAATTCAGGGCAAACAAATTTTTGCAGGAAAAAAACAAATTGCAAAATAAAATTGAAAGACGAGGACAACAACGACAAAGGATGCCGATGACTACAAGAAAACATATTCGCAAATGTTATAAATAATTTTAAACACTTCAAAATATATGCTATAGGCACAAGGAAAGAGAAGGGGTGGTGGTAGCGGTGATGGTGGTGTGGCATATGTGCGACATTGAACTTTGCTAGTCTTATACAAACCGGGATATGCATGTTGCCACTGCCACCGTCATTGACGCATTTACCTTCTCTACCTACGATGCGTCATCGGCATATTAGTGTCGCATTGACACGTAAATTGACATGAAATTGAATCAATGCTGTAATATGTCCTTGGGGGGATGCTCAACAATCGACAGTCGTCGGTAAGGTACACAAACACAAAACGACGACTGCCACCATCACATCTCTTCATCATTGCCTACTATTGTCGACCGTTTAACCCAGCGACGGCAAGTTACAACTGACTATTTCGACCGACCGACCGAACGAACGACCAACCTACCGACATTATCCTTGTCAATGACTTTAAAATTTCTTTTTAAATTTTTGCAAAATTAAGCTGTTGTCGTCGCAGATTGCCCAAACCAACACACACCCAAACCCAAACCCAAATACAATATCGAATTCTAACCCTGTGATGGCAATGAATTCGAGAAATACAACAACACATTTTATTATTGTACTCGTATTGTCTCCTTGTCTCTTGTCTTGGCATGTGTTGGCGTCATTTTCCACGTCAGATTTATTATTTATAGACTTGTTGTTGTTGTTGTTGTTGTTGTTATTATTATTGTTACATGCCAAATTTATAAACATTTTACAATTGCTTATTTTTTATAGCCAGTAAATTTTGCACACTCTTGGGCATTATTAAATCCTACTACAACTACTTCTTACAAATATCCTATCCAGTCACACTTTAGTATTTTTTTTTTTTTTGTATTATTAGAGGGCGAGGACCAACAAATTTCAATATGTGTTCATATGTTTTATTTGGAATTTTTAAATTTTTCAATCAAATGAACAAGGTGTGAGAGACTATTGAAAAGGCAAATGAAATGCGGTGATGATTTGTTGGCAGAAAACTTGTGATTTTCTCAATTAAAAAAAAAACCACAGATAGGTGATGAAAATCTTAGATAGTATAGCATTAAGTAAATGAGATAAATGAGACAAGTATTTAAATTGGTTAAAAAAATGGAATGAACAAGGACTACAATAAAAATTAATAGAGTTATCTATCTAGGGGCTGGGCCATCTATTGGTCCGATTTTGGTTTGGTAAAAAAAAAAATAAATGAGAGGAGTACATATTTACATACTCTCGGATAGTCAAGCGGCCTTAAAAGCCCTACAGTCGGTCACTTTCACCTCAAAGATGGCATATGACTGCCTTAACCTGTTCAATGAACTGGGTAACTTTAATACTGTTGTATTAAGATCAATACCAGGACATGAAGCTCTCGAATAAGCTTCTCTCACTCAGTAGAGTAGACTTACGCATTTTGACTGGATACCTCAAGGGTCATTGCAACCTAAGGTATCATCAAAATAAGTTAGGTCTTTCCGACACTGACGTATGCCAATTTTGTGAAATGGATGAAGAAAGTTCAGAGCATATACTCTGCAAATGTCCTGCACTCGGTAGACAAAGATTTCACCACCTCGGTGGCACTGTTGTTAGTCAACACAAATTGTGGAACAACAAACCCCAAGTAATGTTAAGATTCATCAAAAATCTAAACATATAGGGTTTCTATAAAATAAGGCCATGTACAATAGATCTTATTGGTCGCTGTGCTTTCGGGTCCGTTAGTATTATTATTATTGTTAAATGGATAAAAATTAATTGTTTTTTTCAACAAATTTCACAATATTTGATAGAATAATTCTTGCGATAGAGTATGAATTGAAAACTGGATTACCTTCCACAACCTGTATGCTTCACTGAGTGGGTTTTGAATGTGGGAGTTGAATGAAAACCGTAATTTTGCAAGAAAAATCTTATTTTTTGACAAAGCGCATTTTCCTGTTGGCGGCTACATAAACAAACAAAATTGCAGAATTTGGGGAACTGAAAATCTACAGAAGCCAATGCATCCAGATCAAGTCATTGTCCGGTGGGGATTTTTGAGTGGTAGCAGAAGGTCGCAAAGTTACTGTCAATGGTGAATGCTATCGAGACATGATGTCTGAAGTTTTGTGACTGCAATTGAAAGATATTGATGCCAATGATCTTTGGTTTTAACTGCACAACTTACCATACTGACGCGCATCGCATTAGCCTTCTGCGCACTGGATTTAACAACCATGTGATTAGCCGTTTTGGCGATGTCCATTGGCCTGCTTCCAGCTGAAATTTGACGCCTCTGGATTTTTTACTGTGGGGTACATTAAAATATTCTTGTTTACGCCGACCATCCCCAAGCAATTGATAACTTGAAACAGAACATTCTCATCGAAATTGTTCAAATTGACCGGGCAACAGAAGAAAAAGTGCTTGAAAACTGATGTTCCAAGATGACCTATTGGCGTGCAAGGCGTAGCTAAAATTTAAATGAAATCATTTTTCATATTTTATCAGAAGAATCACTTATATTCGTTGATACAAAATTAACTTATGTCTATTTAACCAACCAAACCAAAGATGGCTCACCATTTAAAGTTGGACGAACTCCTCCTCTATGACGAAGCTATTGAGGCTGTTGGGAAGATACCGAGCTTTTAATTTGACTCGACATATAGGTTTTGTCATCAAATAATAAGAAATTATAACAAATATTTTCCTCTTGGCTGGTGTTCAGGTTTCCACCTGATTAACTGCGTTGATAGACAAGTACTATGATGACCTGTTTCGGCACTGCCTCAAAAAGACTCCTCTCAATCATTTCTTCATGGAGAAGTCTTGTCTTGTCAATTTTTTCAATTACAATTTGTGGCATTGCTTTCTTTGTAAAGTTATTATCAATTATTGATCGTTCAATCCTCTTAACTTATGATCACTTTGATGACTGTCCGAGGAACGTAGAGATGAAGGAAAGAATAAGAAGAATAACAAGAGTGAGAAAAAAAGATGTCGATAAAAAAAAGGAAGAGAAATTATGAAGAAATTGAATGAACGTGATTCTGTGGAAACCAAAAATATTAAAGATTACAGGACACTGCAACAAAATAAATAAAAGAAGACTAAAGATAATACGTGTAAAGTACAATGGAATTGTCATTCTTGTTACTGATCTCGTATATTTTGTGTGTTAATATTTCTCGAGAGCCATCAGATATAATTTAAGAGAAAAAATTGAATTTATTTCTTGATGCTTTTTCATTTCTAGTGTAAATAAACCCTGCAGTATGCTCGGTGGCAATTGTCCCCTTGTCGGTAGTAATTCACAAATTCATGGTGTCTTATTACTTGGTGACTAGTGAATTCACTAATACCGGTACACGGTAACTGGTGAAAGAACCGGTGAAATGTAAGACAGGAGGTGTCACTTGAACCCTTCCAATGTCAATGCCGTGCTTTAATTTCACCACTTTAATACATGTAAAAAAGATAAATTTGGAAGTAGTGCTGCTTCAGTAGTTCATTCTTAACTTCAAGCCTGAATTGCTTATTTAGGTATTATTATATAAAAATGTTATCCTTAAAAAGTATGCTTTACTATTGTATTTATTGATTCAAAACAGCTTGGTCATGCTACTAAGTAATAGACACACACAACTAACACAAATATTGAACTACTTTAAGTTACAAAGCTTTGTAACTAACTTAAGCTATTTTAATGTATAGAAAAGTCATCCCAAATCGATCGAGACATTTTCATAAGATGCGCTTAGCATCGACAGCTTTTCAACATTTTCGGCCCCCAACCCAGTTGAAAGCGAAAGTCCACAATGGCATAAGTGCACCAATAGGCAACGGAAACACGTCTATTTACAGAATATATACACTTCTTGGAGCTACAATCTGTGAGTCACGAGATGTATTAAAATTACTGCCGACACCAAAAGCGTTTGGGTGTAACGCTGGGTTAAATTGAAATCTTAGTCCCTTTTTGAAAACGTGTTCACATCAAAAATGCAATTAGCTAGTCGTGTTCAAAAGCTTGTACAATCATAGCAAGTTACCATAACGGGATCCTGTATAAATAGTTTGTAAACAATTTGGTCTGATCTTTGTATGTCATTGAACATGCCTACGTTAGCAATAGCATCACAAACAATAACAAAAGAAATAAAAAAGAAAATATATATAAAAATGTTGTCTTTTAAAGTATTCCATTACATTTTTTTAATTATTCAATAATTCATCATTTTCAACGCCCCACTCTTCTTCAATGACAGGCAACGTACAATTCTTACATTTCAGAATATATTAATTACTTGGAACTACGACTTTTGAGTCACGATATATATAAAAAGTATTGGCGACACCAACAGCGTTTCAGTGAAACACGGCGTCTCATTTTGACATGACTATGGAACGTTTTCATGTGGAAAAAACCCTTTAAACATAAAAAGTATTGAATAGATGTGTTTTCTTAATTCATACAAATTGTTCTATCATTAAAATTTCAATTGATCAAATGAAATGATCATCAGTCATAGTTAAGGGTGCAGGTTTCCCATTAGGACTTTTCTTGTTGCTCTGCGGATAAATATATTTTCTTTAACTACGGTGCAAAATATTAAATAATGGAAACGGACTCATTTCTTTGGATACCAATTTTGTTTTTTTTTTTAGATGTTAGAAGTACGGTAAGCTTATCACTAGAGGACCTGGTTCTCTTTCTCTTTGATGGCGTCGGATGCTTTCACAAGATCAAAATCAAATGATTAAAATATTATCATACCTAACCTTATCTAACCTGACCAAACCAAGTTACAATAGACTCTTCGTAATTAATATTCTTGTTATTTTTCTTCACATACTTGACATACTACATCACCATCATCATTATGGCAAATAACTAAAGTATCTAGTCCTAGTTTAACAGAATTCAATATAACCAACAACAATAACAACATTAAATTGTCAAATAGTTTAAGTAAAGCTCCGCTCAATCGGTCGAACTTATGCCACACTACTAGATAGAAAAGCTTAAAAGTAGCATTGAAAGAAAACCCAGACAATTTCTCATTTTCATTTAATTTTATTTCACAATAAATTTTGCTTTTTATATACTACGACGACTACATGCTTCTAACAATATATGCAAAAAATAAAAAGAACAACACAACTATAAAGACAATAAACTAAAAAATCGCGTGCACACACACGCGCATCCATTTATGTGTATACATATGTAGTATATATTTATGTATTTATTACATTTGTGCATGCCATAGGTGGCCTGCTTCCCGATAATTCGCCATAATTGTTTTGATGAAAAACAAGTTATAAAAAGTTCAGAAAGTTTTTCTTCTCCTTTCATTCTGAAGATCTTCAAAAAGGGATTAGCGAATATACACATACTATATAAGACCCCCCTAAAGAAGGTTCTGACTACGCCCATGTTTCTATATACAGTACCTACACACACACACATACTAGGAGTACTCGTCGTATACACGATATTCAGTGAACAAATAATATGCAAAAACTACAAAACCAAATAATGTGACCAAAAAACCAACCAAAAACCCGCACCAAATCCGCCCAGAAAAAGGAATAAAAAAAACAATAACAAAAAAAAAAAAAAAACAAAAACGCTTATAAAATAAATAAATAACAATAAAAAGATAAGAGCAGAAGGAGAAAAGACAAAAAATAAGCATGTAAGTATAGAAAAATTCATAAAATTTGTAGTATGTAAGACTTTGGAAGTGATGCGCTCGCTAGCTGTTTTGGCTCAGTTTTAAGCGCGAAGTTGGCTTTAAAAGGAACAAAAAAAAAAAAACAAACAAAATTGTAAAAATAAAATAAAATCAAATGTAAAATGAAAAGGAAAAACAAGAAAAGTATGGTAAAGGGTAGAGAAGGGCAGGGCAGGGCAGGGAAAAGAAAGGCAACAAGATTGAGGCGTGGGCGTGCGCTCGCATTTACACATTCGTTTATTCGTTCATTCGTTTGTTGGTTTGTTTGTTTGTTGGTTTGTTTGTCTGTAAGGTTCGCCCCCGAAAGTAGGCAACAACACTTAACACTCAACTCAATTGTAGTTCATTTGCTCGTTCACTCACTCACTCACGCACACAGTCACTCATTTGGTGGTCGCTTGCGCACTTACTCACTCATTCGTTCGTTTTGTCATACTATGATTCGGCTACAGTTTTTTTTTTTTTTAGTGTGTTCGTTTGAGCCACGAGCATATTTAGTAAGTAAATGCAGAGTGGCACTCAATGGCTGCGCACAGCATTGGAACTTATGATTTTATCATGCGCAGAGCATGAAACTCGCTCTCTCTCTCTCTTGGTTAGAGTGATAATTCCATGTTATGCCAAATAAAAGCTACTCAGTTAATGCTTAGGTGGGGAAGTGTAGTTTAGTGAAGTGTAGTGTAACTCAATGGAGAGACTACGTTCGTTCTACTTTGCAGGAATTTCATTATTGGAATTGATTGAGCGAGTGAGTCAAAGAGAAATGTTTGAGTGATTAGCAAATGTTACTCAACTCAAAGTGTTTGAGTAAAATATTTGAACTCATTTTAATTCGCTCGCTCTACTTAAACGTACACACATACACACATGCATACATATGCATATAAAACAAAACGAAAACATAACAAACAACTCTTACACACACAATTATACAAACACACATATATAAACATAAAATCATAAGAAATTTTGTGTTAGGCATTTGTTGCTCTTGTTGTCTTGAGTCCTTTTGGACATTCTTAGCTTTTCGTTACGTAGGATATATCTTTATTGCAAATGCCGTCGGAAAATCATCATCGTCAACATAAGCAAAGAAGATATTGTATTTTTGCCGACGGCACTTTTGGATTTATTTTTTTTTTTTCATATTTAAATTACAATGTTCTTATAATCCACAATATTAAATAAAAATAATGGAAAATCATGGGAAATGGTAATAAGAAGGTTAGAATAAAAAAAATAAAAATAAAATAAAATCAAAGCACTGAAATGAACGTTTTTGAAAAGCTATTGCGGCACACCAATTGGACCATTGTGTGTACTCTTGGTATATAGTGTGTCCTGATAGTTGACATACCGCAAAATGCGCGCCCACAAATATACAGACAGACGCACGCATGCACACATTTACTTTGGGTTACCTGGTTTCAACATTATCCTTTCCCTGCCCTGCCCTGCCTTGTGCCTCTATCCCTGCATCGTCTCTTGTTCCAGCATCATTAAACATGCTGCTACTGTTGTTACTGGTTTTTAGCTCAAAACACATTGCACTCAAGTGTATGGCAAAGACGTTGAAAATCTCTATATATAACTAAATATAACTGTAGTATATGAACGAACATATACTTACTTACTATATATATATGTTTGTTGAAATTTAGATGTGTATATGTGTGTGTGTGTGTGTGTGCTTGGCCACGACAACGGCATCGACGAATACCGTTACGTGGCGTGCCGAAGAAAACCCGACCCCAAACTGAGACCAGTCGTGGCTAACCCTTTATCGCACATAGGTTTTCCTTACAGGACCGCATATTTAGGTTTCGCAGTGCGGGCGGCATCTTCGTCTCCATTACCACCACTAGTAGTAGGTCGCTACGTGGTTTGCGTTTCTGACATAGCCTCTTTCTTTCCGTCTTTCTTTCATTCTGTCTTAAACATCCTTTCGGTCTTACTTGTGTGCTTCCTTTATATCTATCTTTATATCTATCTATCTATCTATCTCCACGTATCTATCCACAATAACTATGTGTTTGCATTGCTTACTATGTATATACGGATATATATGTGTGTGTATGTGTGTGATTTAGTCAAGTTTATAGTAACATTGGCTGCCATATAAATACAGACATACAGATATATATATATATATATAAGATGATGCTCAACTTGCATGTATTTGTTAACCGAAATCGACATAACGTTTCATTATATTGTGCTATTTGGCCATCCACGGCACGATTTGCTTGCTTACTCGTTTTCTCTCACTTTCTCACATTCTTTTTTTGTTTTTGCTATTCTATAATACCATCTGCTTAAATGTTCCTTAGTCATCATCATCATCATCATCATCATCTATCCCATGCTATCTACTCCATCATCAACATACTACATATGTATATTTATTTCTTCTTAGTCTAGCTTATTTCATGGTATAATTTTCAAAAGGATCCTTAAAAATTGTCCACTTCCTTTATCATCAACATCATCTTCACCACCATCTATCCCATGAAATCACATCAGTTTTATTATATTGTCGTCCATTGGCGAAACACTTTTTATCTGTTAGACTAAAAAAAAAGAAAAAAGGAAAAAAAACGAGCGAAAGTGTCATGTTTTTTTCTTTCTTTTTTGTGTATTCGGTTCTTAATGCGTGAATTTTTGTGGGTCGTTACCATTGCCATTTATTTTTCCATGCATTCAAATATATAGTACTCATAT
Source organism: Amiota communis (assembly GCA_037043315.1). NCBI lineage: Eukaryota > Metazoa > Arthropoda > Insecta > Diptera > Drosophilidae > Amiota > Amiota communis. The sequence goes on from JBAMAV010001285.1 coordinate 22,776, forward strand.
ACTTTTGAATGTGTTAGATACTTGTGTGTACATAACAAACACATTACATTATATAGATATGTATTTTGTTATAAGAAAATGTCTGGTCTGAATATTATTTGGCATTAAAACAATACTAATTTTGTTGTGCCATAAAATTTTAAACCAAAAGCCACAAAATTTATAAAGATTTTTGTAGATACAATATATTGTAGATAAAAACGAAATTAAGTTTTTAATTATTTTTCTGTTTTATTTAGTAAATTTATCATTTTTCTTTGACTGGTGAACATAAAACAAAGATTGGTTCATGTGTAACCTCTTAAGACGTTTTCAAAATTCTGGTATTATCACAACCACAATTTATTCTAGTCATTGGAACACTTCATTCACTGAAATATTATACTATAATTTATTGTGTATCTATTCTATTATCTGTCTACAATTCTTCTAATCTTTTTGTTATACCTACTATATAAATTAATATAGCTGGCATCCTATGAGTACCTTATCCAATTAATATTATTCATACGCAATGTTGTATTGTTGCTTGTGTGGCTCTCTCTATTTCTTGGAACACATTCATTCATATGCATATGCATTTGCTGTAAATGCATTTATTGTCTACAAAGACATAACCCTAATGTAAGGAGCCTATTCTTCGAAGAACGATGAATGACTTAGACGACGTTGCCACGTTAGTAAGGACGATTTTGGTGTCACATTTTCGGTGAAATTTTGGTTGCAAACTTTGGTAAACTTGGTTGAAATGGTTATGTAAAAGATTTGAGTATGAGAGTAAGTGAGTGAGTAAGAGAGTGAGTAAGTAATCGAGAACATACATAAATGAAAATAAAGAAAATAAGAAGAAGGAAGAAGGAAGAGGAGATGAAAGTTCATTTGAGTGAATTGAAGGAGTGTGCAACTAGCAATGAGCTGTGGCATTTTCTTAAGCGCTTCCAAAGAAGATGCCGGATAGCATAGAAATTGGGAAGGCAACAGGAGTAAGCAGATGTAGAGGGAAGTTAACCGAATGGAACAACCCACAAAAGAACAACAATAGCGCTTGATTGCCTACAGTTTGCCTTCTTTCATTGTAGTCATCGTTGTCTTTGTCGTTAGCAACCGCGTATGGTATGTGTGTCTGTGGCCTGGCATTGAGACTGGAGGTGCACATGCCCGTACAATACCACCACTACCACCAACAACAACAACAACAACAATAACTAGAAGAACAAAAATAACACCAACACTAACGGACTAAGATGCTTACCCTCCTCTTCTTCTGGCGCCACCTGCAGTTGCTTTTGCTTTTGTTTTTGCTCTTGGTGTTGCTGGATTCGTTTTAGTGGTAGAGTTAGATGCCTTTTTGTGGGCCACCGAATGTGGGTTGCATGGCGGGAACAATTTTAATGAATTTATTTAGGAGTTGCCGTCGCAAAACTGCCGCTGCTTCCACTAGATTGTAGATTGTTATCCTTAGGTGCTTTCATACACTTTTGTTGCTCACTCGCTTTCTCCGCATTCTGATTCGGCAAATGTCTATGTGTGTATCCATAGTATATGTATGTCTGAGTGTGGCCAAGATATTTGTGTACTCGTCGTATATATTTTGTGTGTATGTGTGTGTGTATGAGTGTATGTAAGAGCCTTGCTTAATACGCAAAGAAACACCAACTTATATACACTAAATAATGGTATCACTCTATGGCGACGGTAGCAGCAAAGAGCAACCAAAATGTGCGGCAACATTTTGGTCTTGCACAGTGGGCTATATGTGGTCTCGGCTTTGCTTTTTTGAGTGACTCGCTTGGTACATAAGAAACTAAACATGAGTTTCTTTTCTCTGTTTCCTTGTAGGATTCGCCCATCACCTTGTTGGTATGCACAGTCATCTACACGCTCCGGATTGGCGGGCGCATATGGCACTTGGAGCACGTCCGAATTTTGCGCACGTCGCCTCGCCTTTTTTCCCACAACATCAACATGGCGGAGCATTTCCAGCGGCAGCCCATAGTGGCCTTGTTGGCTCACTTGAACGATCAGGGGCAGTGGCATCCGGTTTACGTGGTTAGTATTCTGGTTAAATTCGTTTTAATTTAGCCTTCAAGAGTTTATCGATTTTATTTTCATTCGCAGCAGAGACGCAACAACATCTCAGTCAACTGAGTCAATTGTCAACAGTGGGAGCAGCCCATAGCACCACAAGCCCAGAGGGTTCTCCAACGACCACAACGACAGCGATAAGTGCATTTGGACAACCACTTTGCACCACTTCATCACCACTTACGACTACAACTAGTGAGAACGACAACAATAACAACATTGATGCTGGCTTCGAAAGTGATAGTATATCTGTGACTGGCTCACCGCGAAAAAGTTCTTCCTCTCTACAAGGTGGCGGTGACGATGATGAACGCAACAGCCGATCACCTTTGCCACTGAGTGGTGATGCCAGCTCAGGTACAAGTACAGACAATCCTGGTACTGGTGGCGCTTTCACGTCACTCATTCAGCGAAATCCAACATTACGCAAAAATTCCGCAGAGTTTTTTGGAGGTTTTGCAACGCAATTTCCGCCAACACATGGTTTTAATCCTGCATTAGCTGCGCAGCTCTTTCTTCAAAGTCCTCTGTTGCCACAACCAAGTCAATGGCTTTATTCACAGCTCTACAACAGTTATGGTGAGTTTCCTTGGTTTCGTAATGCGACAGCGGCGATGAGCTCTGCATCATCCGTGGCATCTGCTGCAGTTGCGGCCGCTGGTACGGTACCTCCAATGGGTGTGTCGACAACACCACCACCAACAGTTACAGCAACATCACCAAGTGATGGCATGAATCTGGTAAAACGTTGTGTTACTCTTGTTTCGCATAACACCCAAGATGCAGAGAATGCAAATCCGAATGCCTCACCTCCGGTTAGTTCAACACGACGCTCTCCATCTCCCATGGAAACGATTGACTTGGACGACGTTAGCACAACGACCACGATCACAAATGCCTCAAATGCATCGCGGTCTGCCAGCGGTGGAAGTGGTAGCGGTGCTATTACAGTTTCCGGTTTTGGACCCATACGCACACGAACTCCAAAGCCAACCGATGTCTGGCGTCCATACTAGCGGCTAGTTGCTGTGCTCGGTAGTTTCTTGGCTGCCGGCAGTATCGATCTACACAAGAAAGAGGATAATTCTAACACTTGTGTTATGCACTTAGGGGAATGAGTATTTGAGCAAAATCAAATCTAAATAAAACAGTGGTTGTTGCATTAGACTCTTTATAGTACGTATGTCATGTTAAGTTGGGAATTATTCCATATCGTAAAATTTTGGCAAATATAAAAACACGTGTTATATGTACATTTTTTTTTTTTTATAAATATTAAAATAGGACTAAGTACACTTACATACAAATATAGGAATTCAGACGAACAAAAATGAACGAATGAATATACTTATAAACTTTATAACAATGATCTCTGATCTTAAACAAAGAACTTTCTTACAAAGAATTCTCTGTATATTATACTTACATAAAATAGAAAGTTCTTCATAATAAAAATTGGTTTTTCTTCAAAATATCAATATATAATATAATATTATTGAACTCTTATTATCATGAGTTCTAAGTGTGTTTTCTTATATTGACTGTCTGCAAAAATAGGAGGAATCTGTGGACTGTTTTATCATTTCAGTGCTAACGATAAATGTTTGTTAGATAAAATAATTTAGAACAAAATATGTAATTTACCGAAGCATTCTAATTTGCTCCTATATAGAAGAAGCTTTAGATGTATGTGCTAGTTCCAAAAATATTTGATTTTAGTGGTTACAAATGTAATTTCTGAACCGACTTAAAAAAAAAAAACAGGAGAAGGTTATCAATTCGAATGTATTTTTTTTTTTTTTATGTTTGTTATTTCAGAACTTTTTTCTAGAAGGACAGATGTTGATGATTCTTGTTTTATTTGAAAGCTAGTGCCTATCAAGTAGTCCACATATAAATTTCATCAATATCTGAATAGTAGTTTTTGAGTTATTTTTAATAATGCGCGTTTCATTTGAAGTCGGTTTTTTATTTTGTTAAAATTTTGTTATTTAGTAAATTTTTTTATGAAGACTAGCTTTTCCAGTAATCGGAGATTTCTGATTTCGACATATTGTCTGTGTATGACAATCAGATTTGTTTGTCTGCATCAATTCTCGGGCCTTTAACTTAGATAGTTATGTGCATAGAAACAGATAGACGGATGGACGGAATAACAAGGCTACAATGGTTCTTTTAAGGGTTCACCACCAAAATACGAGTATATAGAAGATGGATAGTATATGTATATGGCTGTATTAAAATCTCTAGCATCTATGTATGACGTATAGTTTTGTTCGTTAAGAGCCAGAGTAAAGTATCAATACATTTCACTATAGTATAAAGTATATGAGAATTCATAAGTTATTCATCTATAATAAGATTGATAACAACGGTAAGAGAACCTGAAATGATGACCAATTATTGTAAGGTCTCTTTGGCCCATATAAATGTATATAAATATATAGCTCAATCATTATGCTCGTCTGGATTTTTTTTTAAATCAAAACTCTACATGTAATAAATCATAATTATAAATATTTTTTTTTTTTAAATAATAAAAATAATAATAATAAATATATACAAGTATTTATCTGGATAAGAGTCACACATATCGAATTTAATCTAATTAGCGAGAGAAATTTAATTATGTATTTAAAATAATGATGATGATGATTATTGTATTTACATTAACAGATATATGTATGCATAAATTTAGCCATAAATTCAATAAAGAAATTAAAAAGTTGAATCAAAAAATTATTACCTGTAAACATATAATAGTACATATACATATATATATCTATATGTATATATATATATTTTTTTTTTTTTTGACCTAAAATATAATTATTAATATTTAGAAATAATAAAAAGAAAGCATATAAATAATAATAATAATTAATAATAAAAGAATATTCAGATTGTAGGAATTTAATGAAAATTTTGTATATACTCGTATTTAATTGTAGTTTAGAATGTTAGTTTCCAAGTCAATAACAAGTTAATTGATGGATTATTAAAGAATATAAAACCATAAATTTATTATATTGTTTTTACTAACATACAAGTGCATATGTGTGTATACTATGCTAACTAAATCTGTTAATCTAAATTAACGAATTTCATTATCAATTTCACTTACTACAATTGTATTACGATATTTAATGCAACTCATCAAGTTATCGTTCTATGCTTTCCAAATCGTAAAGATTACTTCGTAGGTTAAATATTCGGTCATGTGATATAAATTTATTTATTTATCAAAGTATGCACCCATAGCATCGATACCCTTTTGTCATTTAATCAGAAGAATGTTCAGGCCGATTGTAATCTATTTGTGAAATAACCACTGTCGTTCATGGCACAGCTCTTCCTAGTAAATGATAGTGACTCTGAAGGTCTCAGGCAATCCCTACTGAGGGATGAGCTCAACTTGAGCTTTGCCAACACCATCATTTGCGATTTCTGTCTGACTAAATTCAACTGGCAGTTACTTTTCCGGACAGACAGGGAACAGTTAAGACCATCCGTGTGATTATAAAACGGGCATTGTGGCTGGACCAAGTGTCTACGAGAAAAACTCTGATAAACGCCTTTTCAGCAGTATGGGCTTAGAGAATTCAGTTTTCCAGGCAGAAATCCATGCAATAAAAATATGTCTAAGGGAAGACTTGCCACTGCTAATAAGCACATACTTATAAATTTACTATAATATCAAGGCTACACTAGACGCACTCAATGCTTTTCACCTCAATTCGAGGTTGGTTTGGGATTGCTTGATGTTATATAAAAAACTAGCATCGAACAATCATGTCTATCGACAAATCTGGGTACCTGGACATAGTGGGTACCTTGGGAACAAAGAGGCAGACGAACTCATCAGGAAAGGATCTGCAAACGTCCTCATTAGACCAGAGCTATTCAGCGAGCTGCTTCGGAGTTCGATGAAAATCAAACTCAAACAATGGCTCAATGATAAATCGCACCTCTATTGGGTAGATATGAAGAATATTAGACTGGCTTATTAGATCTTGAACACAAAAGAACACAAAAAAACTAGAGTCTTGGAGAAACTGTGATTGTTACATTAGGCCCACTACGGACGCAGTATAGAGGTGTTCGAATTCCCGTCCTTCCCCTTATCTAATCTAATAGTTTGAATTAGCATAAATATGTAAAAAGAAATAATTAAACTAGCGGCCCAAATGAAGTCTGAATGCGGCCAATGCAGCTCAGGCGCAGCCTAAATGATTACAAGAATAAGCATAAAATACTTTGGCCCGCTGTTCTGCGACTTTTTGTTTTTTGCTCGCCACTGAAGCACACTGTCGACCCAACTCACTATGGATTCTTCCAAAGGTTGTACAGCGCTGTCTTAAACATGTCATAGTCAATCTGAGATCTTGGTTCTTGGAGTCTCAGTTAGAAAACTGAAATCTGTTATTTGGGTGAGAAAGATTGTCTTGTCTCGAGTTATTTCAACTTTGGCCTTTAACAATTATTTATAATAATAAGTAATATATAGGTAGATTTGTATATACATATACATATTATTAAGAAACTTGTTTTGGAAAAATGTTTTACTACTTTGAAGGAGATTTTCTTTTCTATGGGTAAACCGATAGTTCAATACGGTTTGTTATTTTACTTAAAAAACTTTTAAATATAATAAAATTTATGCAAGACACTAAGTTGCCAAGTTGAGGCAAGCGAAATGAATTTGTGAAAAATAATAATCACTGCCAAGAAATGCTTTTAGGAAAATTAATTTGCATTTTTCTTTGTTTGCATATAAATATTAAAAAAAAAAACAGAAGAAGAATTAAATGTGAAAGCGATAAATGGGATCAAGTTTAATTTATACTTTCAATAAAATAAGTTAATTTGCTATGAAGTATTTATGTCTGTAAGTTGAGTTCATCCGATTATGCTTTGTACTACTTTGTATCCCCCAAAACATATTAAATCTTTCAGCCATAAGTGTCTCAGAGTCTCAACGCCAAATGCACAATATTTAAACATTTCCAATGATTTTTAAATATTTGTAAAAAGCAAGATAGTTAAAAAACCAGAGATTAGAGATTTTAGAAGATTTTAGAGAAGCAATGCAGCACTATTACTACTTAATTCTAATAGATGAGTTCAACATTAAAAAAATTCAAAAGATTAAAGGATTTTCTATGAGTACAACATACAAGACACCTAACATTATAAGAATATGTAACACAAAGAAGAGAAATGTTATCTTATGTTATGTTACGAGGATGGGTCAATAAGTCCTTAGAAAAAAGCATTAAGACAATTTTTTTTTGGTAAATTTTTTTTATTTTTCAACATAATCTCCTTGGAGCTCTATACACTTAGTTAGACGTTTCTCTAATTTTTTTAACCCGTCAGAAAAATAAGATATTGGAAGGTCCTCATAATAAGCATTTGTTTGATCGATGACTTTTTCATTTGAAAAAAAACAAAAACGTTGTCTACTGAGCCATTTTTTCAGGTTTGGGAATAGGAAAAAGTCACTGGGAGCTAAATCTGGCGAATACGGTGGGTGGTCGACCAATTCGAACTTTAACTCTTCAATTTTAGCCATTGATCGTAAACATGTGTGAACGCGGGCATTGTCCTGATGAAAGAGGATTTTTTTTCTATTTAAATGAGGCCGTTTTTTTTTCAATTATTTCTCTTAGCTGGTCCGAAAAAGATGCATAATACTCCCCTGTTATTGTTTTTGCTTTTTCCAAATAGTCAACGAAAATAATTTCATGTGCATCCCAAAAAACAGTAGCCATAACCTTACCAGCTGATTTTACGGTTTTCGCCTTCTTTGGACATGGTTCGCCTTTCAAAATCCACTGTTTTGATTGTTCTTTCCTTTCGGGAGTGTAGTGGTGAATCCATGTTTCATCTACAGTGTCAAACCGTCGAAAAAACTCATTCGGATTACGTTGCATGAGCGACAACAGAGCTTTAGAGGCAACCACCCTATTGCGTTTATTGTCGACTGTGAGCAAACGCGGCACCCATATTGCCGAAATCTTTTTCATACACAATTTTTCATGTAAAATAGAAATGACCCTACCTTTTGATATCCCTGTAACCTCAATTAGCTCACTCAACTTTAATCTTCGATCACTTAACACCATATCATGGATTTTATTGATCATTTCTGGCGTAGTCACCTGTAGAGGGCGTCCTGAGCGTGGTTCATCTTTTGTTGATGTACGACCACGTTTAAATTCATTTAACCAGTTATAAATAGTTGCAAGTGAAGGAGAAGATATGCCGAGAACTAAATCCAACTCATTTTTTATTTCCTTTGCTGTTAAGTCTTTTATATGAAAATATTTAATAACAGATCTAAACTCAATTTTCTCTAAAATTTTTTTCTTCAATGCACGAGAAACACACAACAACTCAACCAATCTAGCTGAAACTTCACAACATACCTAGACGGTAGTGATGCTGCATGAAAATAGACCGTTTATAGTAATAGTCGCGCTATCTGTTGGATTTTCTAAGGACTTATTGACCCACCTTCGTAAATTAATACAATATAACACTATGACACACAAATTATGAATGATCAGGTGCTGTATGAGTAACATTAATTCCCTTGATTGTTGTTGCTTAAACAGTATTTATGTGGTTAAAAGATTCGAATGATTTGCTTAGACTCAATTTATAATCTTATTATTTCTACGGTTGAAGGAAGTTTAAAACAGTATTAAAAATTTAAAAAATAATTGCTACTCATAGTTTTCTAATCATAGTCTTGATCGGTTGACAATGTTTTTCGGGAAACTTATCTGTGAAAATAAATATTCATTTAAAACTTTATATGCAAGCAAGCGTTGTCCTTCGCGATTATCTATGCCTGTGACGCAAGTGGATAAACATTATTTTTAGTTTTATGATTTGGTGCATCTTGTAGATGTACGGAGTTTTTAGAGTTTCTACTCTAGAGCAAGCTAAACTCATGTATTTTCCAAATTTCATCCAGCAACGCATAGCGACTGTCCTTAAGCTTTGTTATATGCTTGTTGGTGTCGTCGAATAGATTTCAGTAATATCTGGTAACTAATTGGGGACATCGTGAGTATTGTTAAAAGTCTTTTTACAAACCCTGCTTGGTGAGTTACAACATACTAGTGAAAAGCATAAAAACCTTCTCCATGACAACTTGCAAGGTGAAGTTTATCGATGACATACTTATTTGGACATTTATTTTTATAAAGCATAATATAAATAAAATAGTAGTCATGAGCATAATTATGTGGCAAATCGATGAATTTGATCACGCTGTTCAAATTCTTGACATTCGTTAAATGGCATCATTTTTAAGTATTTACAAGGAAAATCCATCAAAACACAATGTGTGTGGCCTGATAAAAATAATTTGTTGATATAATGGGTATCGTTTACTATTGTTTTTATAATCAGCAATATTCGATTAAGTGAAATCAATTGTCAATTGAATATCAAATCTATAAACCAAGTGTTGAAAGATACTCGTATTAGATGTGAGGAAAAAGCTTGCTAAGAACTCATTAATACAATTACTATAGTACAGTAGATACAAATATTGCAATATCAGGTGAGCAGTATACTCGTAGCAGTAGTTTGATGGTTTTTGGTGTGAAAATTCCTAAGCAAAGAGTCATGTTAAATTTATTACGTACATACTTTCCCTAATGATGACATAATTAGCAACACAATGTGCGTAACACTCTTTGGCTCCCCTGACATTGTTGACAACATACATCTCAACATATCGCGACACTTTGATTTCATATCGTATCGTTTGGTTTGGTTTGGTTGGGTTTGGTTTCGTTCAGTTCGGTTCCATTAAGTTCCATACCCTTCAATTGCTTGTAGTGTAACAGTAAGTAATGCCTTTGCTTCTTTGCAGCTTCCGTTTCCGCATCAAACGAAAACTGGCAACTGACAACTGGATGGTGCTGATGATGATGTTGATGATGATGATGATAGAAGGCAGTGTGAAAATATTACAAGGAGATGCTGATAATGACATAAATTTTAATTGCTTACGTTCGAAAGGAGCATAGATGGGCTGGAATATGCGAGTACATATCTATGGGTGTGTGTGTGAGTGCTCCTTTTTAAAGAGCTTTGAAGGAACGCACAGTACTTGTAGAAGTAGCCTTGATGGAATGCCACATTGGGCTTGGATGTGGCTTTAAGGACTGCGGGTTTTGTAGTAGGGCTGAGGTGGTTGTCGGAAGCTCAAAATGTTAATTGAATGCCAACTCAATGAATTTATGGCACATATGCACGTAAATATTTTCATGTCATGACAATAATAATGATGATGATTACTATGGTGATGGAGATGAATATGAAACTGTTGCTAATTACTAATTTAATTAGATAATTGGAATATTGTCACCTTTTTGAATATTGCATAAATGCAAATGATGAACTCATGCTGTGCGAGATGACTGCTAAATGATAATCAATATATTTTTGCATAAATTTTACAAATTACAAACTGAGGAATCGTTTATATAACTTTATATATACTTAATTAAAGCCCACTTAATTTGTTATAATTATAATTCAGTCTCTTTATTAGTTCTGTGAATCAACCTGCTAACAAATGCTTATAGCTGATTGATCCTACTATAGACAAGACAAGACAAGAAACATGCATGATGATGACGAGACAATCAGAAATTGAAAGTCCGAGATTATTTGTCATATGGCATATCCCTAGCCAAGTGGGCTAGTCCCTTTGGAGCCAGTGCTAGTTCTAACGATCTGTTAAATTCACCAGTGATGGCGATGTCATTGGACGTGGTCATTTATCACCGCCTGTATTACCGTTGACGAGTACTGGTTCACTTACTGATTACTAGCCATCAAGTAATAAGAAAAGAGGCTAGTGAATTGCTATCGAAACGACGTCTATTGCCAACAAGCATTTTGCAGGGATGGTTAAACGGGAAATAGCTTAATTATTTGTATACGAGTATATACCAATGGAATGTTCAAAGAAGATTCAGTGAGATTCAGATAAATTTGTATATTGGAATTATTACAAAACACCCGAGGTGGAAACATATCAGTCAAAAGAAAGGGCTTCACTGGATAAACCAAGTCCGAAGTATGCTGCAAAGATGAACAAATTTATTTTTTTTTTCATTGCAATGCAAGCGATAGATTTCTGTCAAATATTCCTGGAATGTGAATGCTATACCTATTGCACTTTCACAATCAGCATACAAGTATTGGTCATTCCCCATTTTCCAAAAACCTTAAGAAAGACGTGTAGTTGTGGGCGAGTGAGCCTAATCGCCTATTAAGTAATAGACACACTAAGCCATGGACAAAAATAACGAACTGCTTTAAGTTACAAAGCTTTGCTTGAAATATAAGCCATTGTAATATATAAAAGGGTTATCCTTAAAGATATGATTTACTTTTAATCAGCCAAATCCAACGAGGCGTTCTCATATGAAGCGCTTACCAACGACAGCTTTTCATAATTTTTGTACCCCCCTCCCCATTTGATGGCGTAAGCGCATAACGGCATAAGTGCACTAACATGCAACGGAAACTTGTCTATTTTCAGGATATACACACTACTTGGCGCTACAATCTATAAGTCATGAGATGTATAAAATTTCTGACGACATCAAAAGCGTTTGGGTGTAACGCTGTGTTACATTGAGACTTTAGTATGGCACCCCTTTTAAACATTAAAAAACATTGATCGAACTGACAATTGATTGTCATTTTCTTAAAGACAATAGTCTTCTTGATTGACAATGGAAATTGTATTGAATGGTTTTCTATTCAATACTTATTTGTAATAAATCTTTGTCTGTTTTTAGGTGAAAGTGAAATTTAAATGTTTTATTGTATTTCTTGTTAAATTGAAGTTGAAATGCATTCATTCAAATGCGAAAAAGATATACAAATTGTGAATGCGCCGCAATAATAAAAATGCTATACGAATTGTATGAAATCAACGGAAATCAATCATTAATTTTATGTCTATGTCAGAAAACAGTAGCAAAATTAAAACCGTTCAGCATTTAAGCGCATGTGGGTGGCCAACACGATTTGCCGATAATAGAGACCAAACACTGTTTCAAATATTCACCCAGTCACCCATCAACCAGTGTCCCATCACCCTATCTATATTCATTCATACACCAACTGTTCCTGCCTCGTTTACTACGCTTCGTCACCCCTTACACTACTAGGTCTACGCAGATATTTTGTAATGATTTTCAAAATGAAAATTTATTGTTGTTGCACTTTTGTGTTACTACTAACTACCCTTCAAATTTGTTAGAATATGAGTATCATTTTCTGGGTGCAAATGTTTGCAAACATCATCAGAGATCCCATCAATACAAACTGATCCATTCTTGTTATATACAATTGTTTTTTTCTATAGATTTGCAATAATTTAATGAATATTGAATTGATTTTTTATGAGAATTGATAGGTTGCGAGTCCACTCGGAAACCTTACGGTCAATTGAAGTGCCTGGTTTAGACCGATTTTAGCTTAAGTATAATAGGCATTGCTCTCCTACTACATAAAAGGGTTATCTATTAATTTTCTTCTTATCACTTATACTCCCTACACTACTACTGATTTGTATGAAGGATGTACAATTTTCGTTAGAACTGAAATTTGGTTTACATTTTTATATTTGAAAATCATTTATTCATTTGTCTTCCCTTTCCACATTTTATTGTATTAGAGCCTTCAACACACTTTGTTAATAGTGCGTTCGTTGTTGTCTATGTGTCTGGGTGAATTGCTTAGTCCACAATCATCCACCACCAATGCCACCTCCAATGTCATCATTACATTTCCATTAACATTTTGACTGTAGCAACCGACCGAGTGACAGATAGAATGACTGACCGACTGTAGAGACTGACTGACAATCTTTGCCTTAACCTTGGAGAGTGTCAAGTCAAGCTGAAGGCGTGACAATGCTTCAATTTTTAATCAAATCCCGTCAAGCGGCTTGCATCATTAATTCAATGCTGATGTCAAGATGTGAAAAGGGACATTATAAAAAGACGACATCATCTTCTTAGGCTTGTCTGTCTCCAACTTCTCTCATGCTCCTTTTTATGTATACTTATTTACATAACTTTATGATTTGAAGGACAGTAACGTCTTGACCAGTATCAAATCAAAATTTGAAGACATTTGAAGGATAGTACAAGACAGTATGGGGGGGGATATAATGGAATGGGGCAAGATAAGACGACAAGGCAGGAAATGAGCATATGGTTAGTTGGTTAAGAGTTGAACCACAATGTCGAAAGATGAACCATCCAAACTAGTATTAGCGCTATGACTAACCAAAAACTTCTTTCTATCTACTTATTTTTTGAAAGAACCTTTATTGTAAGTCAAAATGACCACAATGTCAAAGTTGCTTGTTACTCTGTGTGTCTGTATATATTTACTTATATAAGTATGTATTTCTTCGACACACTCAATTCGAAAAAACCCCTCATACTTTTGGTTTTGTAAATGCTAATTTAAAATGTTTGAAAAAGCTTTGAAACTTTTGATCTCTTGATTTTCCGTATCAATTGAGTTGTTGCAATGACTTGATGAGCTCTCTGACAGGAGCTGAATAAATGAATAGAGAGGTAGACTATACTAGACTAGACTAGAATAGAATATCGTAGTGATGGAGACTATGCTATGTCATGCTATGCTCTGCTACGGTAAGGATTGATTCGGTTTGGTTTGGTTTGCTTTGGCTTGGCTTGGTGCTATGTCAATAGAATGCAATAGCTAACACAGCTAGTGAACATAGCGAAATCAGCTCGTAATGATGTTTACCATGACTTGCAATTAAAAAGGCGCGTCGCGACAACGCATCCAAAAATACGTTAACATATACATGAGGAGGAGTCATACCAACCATTCATATATGCAGACACAACCAATCAACCCATCCATCCATCCATCCATCCATCCATCCATCCATTCACTATTCATTCATCTATCCATCCATCCACCCTTGCCACAAAGTCAATGCAGACATCATTGACTCTTTACGCTGGTATCCAAATCTTTCAATTCATTCAATTCAATGTGGAAATTACAAAAATAAATTCAATTACGCTGCAATAACGTTTTAAAGAATATCTAAACTGACCGACCAAAAGTACTAAGAGAAATGGAAACAAAAACCCATTTCCACGTACCCACCACGAATACTCGTACTAACTTGATTGATTTTGATGTTGATGTTAATGTCGATGATGCAGTTTCTCATTTTGTCGTTTGTCGTTACTTTTTCTTGTAGTTGTTGTTGTTGTCGAAATGCTTTTTTTTCCAATATACATATGTACATCCGATAGTATTGTGTAGTAACTAAGCTAAAAATTGATTTAATGAAGCTCGGTTTTTGATGCTTGATACAATAATACTAGTTACTCAGTACATACAATATTAAACAGATGTATACTAACTATTATATAGGAATTTAAACGCATAGTAAGAGATCACTATAGGGCAAAGGGTATCAGTTTATTTGTAGATTAAGTTGAGTGATCAAATATGAAGAACTCTCTAAGAATTTTACCATTAATATTAGCATTATGTTACTTACCTGCCCTAAGTCGAATAAAAAAATATTAGTTTTTCCCAATACTGTAGGAAGGCGTAACGGCTGAATGGTACGGTATAGGGACAGTTTTAGCAAACGACAATTATAACGCTAATCAAACCCTAGAGTTAGTTTTTAAGTCTTAAATATCGAATCCAATCGATAAGTTATGAGTTGCTTGCAAATGAATCGGATAATCACAAAAACGTCTTAACCAATTTGAATACGGTTTTCACTGGTAAATTGTAACAAGCTTCTTGTAACATATAGCGTTTATTTTGTCAAAATCGACTTACTTAAATTAAACTAAATATTAACTTCAGTGCAATATCTTCCCTGTATATCAGCGGTATACAAATTCCGTATTCGAATACTGCAAAGTATTTAATTGGCATTAAATATAGAAATATGTATTGTATCATTAACCATTCACAGTAAGATACTCCTATACAAGCAGATTTTAAAATCTGTGTGGACTTTCAGTGCTCAGATATCGTGTTGTTGCAGCTTAAGCAATGCGCAGCAAATCCAAAGGTTCCAAAACAAAGTGCTAAGATGTGCTGTTAGAGTCCCTTGGTACCTCTGCAGTTTTGATATCCAACTTGATCTCGCAATCGATTCGGTTACTGTCGTTATTAAAAAAGTAGCTAGCTCCCACAAAGAGAGACTGATCAACCACATATGTGGTCCTCACGGACTCGACCCAGAGGGTAAGAAGGCTAAATGCAAAAAACCAGAAGATCTAATCCATTAGAAACTGAATATAGTATTGTCTACAATACAATACTATGTAAATTATTTTTTTTATTTGTATCCACTGCAAATTACTCGTTAGAAAAAAAAGATATCTATTTTTGAGCATTGTTTCCAACTTTTTGATAAATTTCGACTATCTTCCTCTTTTTTTGTTGGGCGGCAACATTGCATAGTTGATGATGGAGGAAACTAACTGGTATACTATAATAAAATATCTTGCGAATGAAGTCGCAAGCTTAGCTAGTTGTTTAATAAAATCGTAAACGAGCCTTTTCTGTTTGTCTGTGATATTGTGCACGCTAATCTCAGAAACGACTAAACCGATTTGAATGCAGTTTTCACTGATGTATTGTAGTAAACTTCAGATAACATTTCGTGTTTGTTTCATTCCCATTGGCTTACAAATGAAAAAGTTTTCTAATAATATAAGGATGAAGAAAATATGTTGTTATTTTGTTGAGGATTATGTTTTAGCAAAACCACCCACAAGGATTTTCGTACGTTTTTTCGGAGTTTATACTTTGCTGCTTCTTGAATTTTGTGCTTTGTTGATTTTGTTGTATTTTTTCCTCTGATTTACTAAGAAATGAGTGGGGTGAGTAAGCACAAGAGTATTTCGCTCTTCATTCTTTTGTTTCTGTAAATGATTGTAGTCAAAAGATAAAAAGCGATCTACAGTACATAGCAGGCATGACAAGGTCTTACCAGATATTTATAAACATATTAGTTTAACGGCGAATAACTCCAACACCGTTTGACCGATCAGCATGAAAGTTAGCATGCATATGTATTTCTTCATGAAGAATGTTTATATGCTATTTATTTTCTTGCAACTCGCAAGTTTTTATATATTTTCATATTTTTTTTAAACAGAATCGACTCTAATGTAAGTTCATTATGCTTTCATACAATAAGCTCATTGCTATAGAACTCCGCTTCTGTTTGTTCAATTATTGTATGTTTTAAAATTTAACGGTAGATGGCACGAATCTATCGAAAAATCATGCACTCACATCACGACGGGCCGTAACAACGCACGCCGAGCTACGCTAGTATAATATACTCGTAAAACAGTGATCTTGTGATGTTGTTCCAAAAGCTATTGCATTTTTTCTCAATAGTAGACAGAGCTGTTTCCATTTATGTATTTGTAACTGATGTATGGAGCCTTTAATTTATATAGTATCGGACTAAGCTCATCGAAACTTTGGGGGGAATATTACTCTGCAGGTATCCTGTGTGCCCCCTTAAATGCATTCATCCATACATACAAATTTTTGGTAAATGAAGTGTTAAGGTTATAAAACTTCTTTTAGTAATCAATCGATTCATTTATTTTAATTTTATTTTTTTCATTGGTAATTAAAGTCGGTAAACTGATAAAACTTCAACTGGACTCTTTAGGAATAGAGAGAACAACAACAACAACAATAGTAATAGAACCGCAAAACATTTTGTTGGACACGGCATTTTGTTCAATGAAAGTTTCGTTACAAATATGCATTGTAAAATGTATTGAGATGGGACGAAATGAGATGAAGTTAGACGAGAAGAGAAAAGGATGCGAATGCGAAATGGTGATGCGAAATGACTGCAAAGGTGCCACCAGTCATGCCAAGCGGAACATGCTTTGTCACAGGAACTGTTAATAATGTACCGTTACGTAATGTAACGCCATCGCCAACGCCAACACTAACACCAATACCAACACCAACACCAAACACCAAATAAAGCTGTGGGAGTCCTGAGGAGCAAATGGCAAGCAAAAGCTAGAACAGCTCCGGCATAGCCAACAGTCGCGGTTGTACAAGGAAAAGTTAGAAGTGGCAGGAGGAGTGACAGGAGTAGAATGAGTGGAGTTAGAGTCATTGGCGGACCAACAACATGCTATGTTGTGGTCAACAACAACTTCGTATGGCAATATCAGCAGAAAAACAAAGAGAAGCGAACCGAATAGAATAGAATGGAATGGAACCGAACCGAAGTGAAGCACGGAAACGGAATGAAACCCAAACAAAACACAGCGAAAAAAATAAGAAAAAAAAAAAGAAAAAAACGAAAAATAGGAAAATAACGCAGAAAACGGGAAAAAAGGATGCCCGCGATGTAAAAACATGCATAACAGCGAGTCAACAGGACAACACCAACAACGACAACAACCAAAAGGAGAAGAATCATACAAAAGCACAACATGGTTGGTATTGTATGGTAATGTCATGGGCATGACTTCGTGTAGTATGATAGAACAAAGCATAGCTAGTATGGTATGGTATGGTATGGCATGGCGTGGCGTGGCATGGATTGGCGTGATGTGAAAGCAACATGTACTCCTAGTACTCCCCGAGCACCAAAAACAGAATACTATAGGGACAACAACAACAACTATTGCAGTGTATATCAAGATTAGCAACAACAAGAGAATTTTCATGAAACTGCGTGTGACAAGCAATAAAATGGCGACCAAGCAGCAGCAGCAGCTACGTTGCAACTCCTCTTCACTAACGTCAACCAGCCAGCATCAGTTTTACCGCCATCCGTTTCGATCCGTTGCATCCGTTGCAGTCACCATCATGACCATTATCGTCATCATCATTATTATAAGGACAACAGTAACAACAATAACAAGAAGCACCTAAAATTATGCAATGCTGCGTATATTTTTGTGCGCGAAACTAGGCGCGACATTTAATGAGTCCACGGCATCGGCTTTGGCTTTGGTTCTGGCACTGGCTTTCGCCTCGACTTCTGTTCCCTATTTTCTTCTTTTTTAACCAGCGTTCGTTTGTTCGTTCACCATTTTGTGAGAGAGACACGTTGGTTTTTTTCTATTGTTATTTTGTTGTTGTTGTTGTTACTGTTGTTGTTGTTGTTGTTGTGTTGTTGTGTGATGGCAGTAGACAGCAGAGCCGCGACAGGACCTCCTCCAATTCGATTCAACTCGACTCAACTCTACAGCCTGACTTTGTTTGGCTTGGCTTGGCTTTGCGCTTAGTTGTAGCCATCTGCACTTCATATGCGTGCTGTACACATCTCTATGGTCAGTTTGAGGTGGGTTTTCGTTTATTTTGTGTATATTCTGTAGAAGCTTCTAACGCACTCCCATCATCATTGGTGAATTCTCTTCTTATAACCCAACTCCATTGCCCACCACCACGACCACCCAAATAATCTACAATATACTATCGTGTTCGTATAGAAAATTTTTAATGTTGTTCTTGAATTTACTAGTATTTTCAGAAAATGCAACTCTTGCAACCAACTGCCTCCTTTTCCCCACCACAATGCATTTCATTGACTACCATATATACGATATGTAGTATATCCAACTATCAGTCCAACATTAGTCCTCATATACGAACGGACGTATGTCTGACATTCCAAAGCTTTGACTTGACGCGCTACAATAATGAGCCTATAATTTGATGTCGCTTTACGAAAATTGCTGAACTACACGTTTCTGTTCTAATTTTTTTTTTTATTTTCTATGCCCTCCTCCCATTCATTAAAAACATATACGTTTTTTTTTTCACTTAAATTCAGCATAACAAGAAATTTTTGGCATAATAATTATTAATTTTCTTTAGCAGATCTAACATCTGATGGGTGCTACCTTCTCAGAGCATCCAAATTATCTGTTTTTAAAGTTCCTTACCCAAACGGTGCCATCGGGGGTCCTATTACTAAGCCTACGCTGTCCGTTCGTCCGTCCGTTCGTCTGTCTGTCAGTGAGCTCCTTCTTATGAACCATAATAGGTAGACAGTTAAAATTTGTACAGAGTGTAATAATTCAATTGCTGCTATAACGACAAATATTGTAATACATTTTCTTGTCGGAATTTCCATAATTTTTTTACATAATCAAAACAGTGTTCCACTACCACACTGCTTTCTGTTGTCTACGACATTTTGTGTGTGGCAGTGTGAATTGGTGAATCAATTCTTTAGGGGTGTCACAGAAATCGCTTTCGCATAATGTAGTGGCGATTTCAAAGCTTAAAAATATGCAATTAAAAATTACATAATTTTATTCTGTCACAGGAATCGCTTTCGCCCCAATGTTGTGGCGATTTCAAAGCTTAAAAATATGCAATTAAAAATTTCATAATTTTATTTTTAGGCTTTGAAATCGCCACAACATTGGGGCGAAAGTGATTTCTGTGACACCCCTGAAGAATTGATTCATTCAATTGACACACCTGCTTATATTGAAATGATTTACATTTGTAATTCTTGTTAATTTATTTTGTAGTATACTTTCAGGTGCAGTTGGAATATTTTACTCTTGCGACAATAGCAAAAAAAAAAAAAACAATTAATTTTTCATAACTTCAGACAGAGGTACAAGCTTTACGTCCAACGAATTTTCATACATAGTAGTGTACGGAACCCTTTATGTGCGAGTCCGACTTGCAATTGACCAATTTTTCACTTTATTTTAACATTATCTTGTGGTTTTTGATTCAGCAGCCAAAGTCTGCCATTTGCTAGTACAACAAAATTATTTGTATAATCTCATCTGATGAATTTCTTTTCTAATAAATAACTTGTGGTTTCAGACTACTCAAAAATCTCTGCTAGTTGCATGTTTTAAGTGTAATTGTTTGGACTTTCAAAACATCCACAGATCTCTCTCTCTGTCTCTCATTTCACTGATCCTAGATTTTTTTATCATGTGAAAGAATCTATATTTTCTGATGCCTTATATACTGCTATTTTCTCTATTGATGAGGGCAATGAAATTCCTAGGCATCCTAGACTGGTTGGTATTTTTATAAAATTCTTCATAACATGTATTAAAAATGTATTGAAGCCTTCTGCGATTTTAATTTGTTTGTCTCCATTTTGTCGCCCCGCCCCTAATATCAATGACCAACTCGTCTTATGCACAAGTGTAAGTCAAAGGAGGATATGAAAGAAATTTATGTAGCGTTGAAAATTCCAAATAAATGATACCAAATTAACTTGACTTATGAGTTGGAACTGTCAAACATCTGTGTCTTCATGGCAAGAGGACATTAAAATACAAAATTAACATACTAAAAGAACTCTGTACATGTTCGTATATGAAATATAAGATACACATACTCTCCTCACCCATATTCATATTCATTCACATGTACATATGGTATATACATACATACATACATACATACTTACATATGTATTATATATAATATATAAGAATCACATACACACACATGGAATAACATTAACATTAAGTTTAATGCTTGCAATGTGCTTTTTAAATAAAAGGGACAAGCGAACAACAAGAACAACAAGAACAAAAAATGAAAACTCGTTTAAGAAGGAAAAACCCTTAAAAGTAACAAATTCTGGTAAGTCCAAGTAACACAGGAATAGAAGAGATGAGATGGGAAGGGAAGGAAGAGAGTGGATGAGGGGCAAAAATTACCAGTGAGCAAAGTGTTCTGCTGTTGAAAGCAAATCAACACTTTGCCTTAATGAGATGGACAGACCGACCGACCGACAGACAGACAGCTAGGGGTTTGTTCGCCTTCATTTCACCTTTGACACCAACGACCGACCAACTAGACAGACACACAAATAGACAGACAGACAGTCAGACAGACAGGCAGACATACTCGTACAATATGTCTAAGTGTATATGTATTTATTTGTAAGTATGAGTTGAAGGGCTTTTGCCGGCTTGGCTAACCAAGACATGATTAACAAAGTGAAAGGAGAAATTAGAAAAAATAAACTGAAAATTTCAGTTTCACTGAACACTAAATACTCTTTATCAAAGAATCCAATCAACTATTATAAAAAGTGAAAACAATAAGGATATGATAGAAAAGACAGACTGTTCCTCCATCGATAACGCTTTCAGGCGTCTTAAACCTATTGTGTTCCCTTACCATGACAAACTTAAAGATATCCAATCGAAGTATGTTACCAAAATGAAGGGAATTCAGAAAAAGATGATAATGAAGAACAATGGAATAAAATATGGTTGTGCTACATAGTATGTAAAACCCATATTTCCCAACTTAGTATCGTATAGTTTCTAAAGATTTTGTACAATTTTTAACAATGAAATTTAATTGCATCTTCTCTTTACTAGTACTTGTATTGTAGAAGGAGAATTCGTTACCAATGACGACCTCTGTCATGTGAGTGTCCGTCGTTTGATGACATCTCGTTTAGTATCCAAGTGGCAGTACCCTTGCTCTTTGGATTTCTTTGACAGTGAATTTCTTTCATTGCGTTGGCAATGAAGAAAAACAAGGACACAATTGAAAGACCTTAAGATTCACTTATACTTGGCACTCGCCTAATAAATTGTTGCCCAGGACAACTTACCAGGACATACATACAAGTACTAGTCGTAAGTATGTATATTTATACAAAAGATGACAACAAAAAAAAAAGAAATAAATAAAACTCAACGGCAACGACGACGGCATTGATGATGGAATGTAACAATGTAGGTTTTGCATCAATGAACATCTTGACTTGATTTTGGTTTGGTTGCTTTGGGTTTGGTTTGATTTGGTTGATGTTGGAGTTGTGGAATTGAAGAATTTGTGAATGCATCAAATGCCCACCCATTCCAGTATCTATCAATTTTAACCGACCTTTCATTTATTTGTCTACAAGTCCTTGCTTTTGATGACTACTAGTACAATGACACAAGACAATATAATAGTAGTGGCATTGGTGTGCCAACGACATTGACAAAGATATCAATAATGTCATAGCATTTTCATTCAAGCAATAAATAGAAATATTTAGTCAATTTGCAATACTTATGTTAGAATCTTTGTTTTTGGTTACCTTAATTTCTCTAGTCTATTCAACCATTCATTTCAATCCCTTTCCGGGTTTTTTATTTCAAATGAATACCATAATATGTAAGCAGCCAATCGAAAGTTAACATGTCTTAAGATACTATTACTTCAAAACAAAAAACTCCTAAGCTACAAATCATGTTTAGTTTAATCACTCTCTCTCTATCTCTCAGTGATACATTTTTTCAGATGATTCAATAAGTATTACAATTTATACATTATTTCTTTAAGATACTCGTAATTTCCTCTTCAGGAAATTTTCATTGGTGATCAAAAGTTTAGAGATTTTAAGTTTAAAGCTTCTGGTAATCATGTTTACATGATTTAAAAGTGGGCTTTTATAATTCAAATGATGATCCAAGACCTGGACGACCAGAAACATCAAATCGTGCTGAGTTATGGGAAAAAAGTACGTGAAGAAATCGCTATTAGTGCTGGCAAACAAAAAATATTCGTGGGATATGAAGAGAATTGGATACCACGAGAAAGAAAAATAGAAATTTCTAGAGATGTTATTATAAAAGAAACAAATGATAATTTAACATTTTCAGTTCCAGAAGAGACAGAGACATGTACTAGCACAACGCCCAAAGTAGAAATAGAGGAGGATGTATCCCGTGCTGAGGATAATAAAAGCGATACATATGAAGATGCAAGCTCAAACAATTTAGAAGACCAAAATGAGCTAGAAATGAAATAAACAATACGCGATCAAAAAGCAGAGAGAAAGATGTCGCTACATTGCACTGTGCTTACTTGGCTACCTGTGATGTACCTACAACATATGAAGAAGCAATGTCAGGGGATTCAAATATGCAGTGGAAGCATGCCAATGGACGAGGAGATGGAGTCTCTCATCATTAACAGGACTTGGGACTTAGTAATGCTACCGGAAAATAAAATTGCAATTTCCAACAAGTGGGTCTACAAAGTGAAGCAAAACAAAGAGGGCGAAATCGAAAGGTATAAAGCGCGCTTAGTGGCATGTGGCTTCACACAAAAATTTGGAATTGATTACGAGGAAACATTCAGTCCAGTAGAAAAATTCACTTCGATTCGATTGGATTGTCGCTAAAGCAATTTGATGTCACGACAGCTTTTCTATATGGTGGTCTGGAAGAAGAAATTTTTATGCATCAGCCTGCTGGTTATGAAGATGGATCAAAGAAAGTATGCAAATTAAATATGCGGATTAAAACAAGATGTTGAAATCGAAAATTCACGCAACTGTTGGAAAAATTTAACCTTAAAGCAAGCACAGCGGACTCATGCGTTTTCGTTGGCAACATTAAAAATGAGAAAGTAATATTAGCAATCTACATTGATGACGGAATCGTGGCAACTAAATCAAAAAACGCACTTACGGAATTTATAGCCTACCTGTGTTCGGAGTTCGAAATAAAGGTGCAGTTCACTCATCAATCACAGAATATTCATATCTCTCAAGTGGCGTATGCTAAACAAAATTTTGCAGCGGTTTGGCATGGTTAACGCAAAGCCATTAAGCACGCCAGCAGAAGATACTCTTCAAGCTGACGAAGATGGGGAGCAGTCATTATTCTAACCTTATCGTTAGGCGGTGGGATCACTGATGTACTTGTCCATTGTAACAAGACCAGATCTTGCTTATGCAGTATCATATGCAAGTCGTTTTCTGGACAATTACAAAAGGAAGCATGTCACAGCTGTGAAAAGGATACTCAAATATCTAAGGGGAACATCTGGTGATGGTATTTCTTTTAATAATACTAATGATCTTTCGTTAATTAGCTACACCGACACAGACTTTGCTGGAGATGTAGAAACCTGGAGCTCAAGAGGCGGCCCAATATCGTGGTCGTCTAAGATTCAGCAAACAGTGGCACTGTCGACAACAGAAGCTGAGTACATTGCGGCATGAACTAATATGGATTCGTCGTTTGTTAAGCGAATTATCTGGCGATCAGACGACATCGCAGCTGTACTGAGATAACCAAAGTGCTATCAAGTTGGTAAAAAACCCTCAATATCACAAGCGTTCAAAACATATTGAGATAAAATTTCATTTTATTAGACAAATTTATGAAGGGGGTGGTTTCATACTAAAATATGTACCAACAAATGAACAATTGGCTGATATTCTCACTTAACCACTTAAGAAAAACATGTTTAATAGGTTAAAAGCAAATGTAAATATTCATAAAATTGTAAAGAAGAATAACATGATCAAAAATGACAGTGTTATAAGTTTGAATTATCCTTTTAACATTATGTTTCATCAAGTTATTCTTTCTAGTACTTGCTTTCTTATCTATTAAGATCACATTAGCAGCACAATTTTTCTTCTTCTTTTTAAAAGCTTCTTTACCTAGTACAAAATTCCTTTTTCTGTATAATCTATACAATTTTAACTGATGATTTTAGTAAAAGAAAGTCATGTACACGTTTTGTTCCATATCAGTTGAATGAAAATCAAGAAATCATACTTGTAAAGCAAGTTTCAATGAATTTTTGTTGAACGAATTTGTGTCATCGACCATCCTCCGTGTTCGGCTGATCTATCTATCTATTTCTGTTCCCAAAACTGTAAAAATGTATAATATTTAATTTAATTTTGTTAAAATTGATTTAGAAGATTCAATCTGAATAATAAAACCTCATATGTAAGAGGGTCAGGGGCATCCAATGGAGAAGCGAGTTGACTATTAAACAATATGTTCAGTTTAATTTAGTTAAGTTTCATGAAATAACAAAAGAAACACTACATTACATGTGTGGGTACTGATTAAAAGAAAGGAAAAAAACAACAACAACAACAACAACAACACAAGACAAGACAAATCCATAAAGCCCAAAATTGCCCTCTTATAACAACTGCACATAGATCAAGAGTCAGAGTCATAGTCAGAGTCAATAAGCTACCTTCGTTCATGCCTTCATTCATTCCTTTCTTCCTGTTTATTATCCTGCTTAAGTGTAAGTATTTCGTATACAGAAATACATATGTTTGTGTGTGTATATTTTGTTTATCTGATACTCTTGTTATTGTTGTTGTTGTTGTTGGTTGGTTTTATTTATTTGGTCAGACAAAGATCGTGAGTAAATCAGAAAGAGTGTAAAGTGGAAGAAGTGTAGGAAGTAGTGAGGGAGGGGAACCAAAGCCATGTTAGCCAATGAATTATTTATTTGGATTTATTTGAGGGCAAATAAAACAAATGACCTTACAACAATCTCATCTCTTTCTTCTTCAGCACTCAATATGGCCAGGACTAAATGACTTAAAGATTGTTCTCTGTCGATTGTTAAAAAGAGCGATGTAAACCGGGCAAAATAAACAGAAACATAAAAGAAAAAAATATAAAACAAACAAAACAAAAACAAAACAAAACAAAAAAAGAAAAAAAAAAATCCACACACAAAGTATATTAAGGCTAAGCTACTTGAGGAGATTTCTGTCGTGGGAGCTGATTAGCTTGAAAATCTGTAGCCTTATAGCCTTAAGTAGCCTTGGCGTTCATTAAACACCGGTCGAACGCCTCGGGTCTTGTTGTATTGTATTGTATAAAAGGATACGGTTACTTAGTTCGGATGTGAAGCTTACCGACCGTGAGGTCTTTGAGGAAATCATTTCTGCTTATTTATTTTAACTTATTGTGCTGTTATTTTGTGTTGCCTACTTTTAGGCAACATTAAGTGTTTTGCCTTGCCTTGGCTTGTCCGTACTGACGCACTGTTCTGGACGGTAACGTGCCGTGTGCGCATTTATTAATGGCAAAATGCTTATAAAAATAACATTAGTCTGGAGTTTGAAGGAAGGCATGTCAAATAAGGCATCGAAATTGGTCACAGGTGGCCAACAACTTGACCAATAATCTAATAATGGACTGTGAAATGCACCAGCTGGGCTGATGAGGCCATCATTTTCATTCGCCTTTCACTTCTCTACTCTGAAATTTCTTTTCCTTTCATTTATTTTATTATATTTATAAATTTTCTTGTTGATTTCGGTTTGGTTGATTCTGAAAGTAATTTGGTTGCTTAAAGTACAAAATTGTTATATTAAATTTAATAAAAATGTATTTGATATGAAGACTTTGAAAGGATACCGCATTAAGTTCATGTAAGAACATTCTGAAATATCTTGACATCTACTTATGATATGTCTGTGTATAAGGTGGAGGGCGCCAGGGTGTCAACAACACTTAATAAATCTTAACTATCTAAATCCGTTACAACAAATGCTTACAAATGTTCAAAGGATATGAATCTCTCATTCTCTTTGTATCTGAGTAGGTGGATAAAAATCACACCATTCAAGAAATTAATCAAAGAGCAAGCGAAGAAAATGATTTATTACCGTGCAAATAATTTCGACATAAAGGTAACAAATACTTTGACAGTCATAAATCACAAAGGCGCAAACACACACACGTATGAACATGGCGAAGGATATGGCAAAGGATATCCGCAGTTCAAGTCGGTGTTAACAAGTTGAAAGGAGAAAACAAATACAAAGTATAACCGCATATTGGGCTGCTCAAAAGATAAATGATATGAAATTTATGTAAGTGAATGTGTTAGTTTGCGTATGAAGTCAAAGTCGAAGGACACGTTTGTCCTGCTGCAAATCTTTACATCTTTAATGCGAAAAAGCAAAATAACCCCGGCATTGTAGAATATCACGAAATAAAACGACACGACATGGCATGCCCCGGTTCGGATTTCCCTAAGCAAAATATAAGGCCTACAAATTGCTTATTGAATGATTAAAAGGGGCTTGGACAAACTCTTGGATGGATTGTTCTATTCTATTCTGTTCTGTTCTGTCCTTTCCTCTCTTCTTTGGCTACTCTATGTATCTATTGTGTATCCTGATCCTTTGGTTTTGGCTTACAAAATGCATTCCTGTTTGTTACCAATCGCTGCTTGCGCACATCATAAATCATCAATGCGTGCTTCAATTCAATGTTGGTTGGCCTGCCTAGAATTTACCCTTGTTTTCAACGCTATCGATATATCTAACGAACTTATATTGTATGCGCAACGAACAGCGTCTAGCAAGAAGTCGAAAAGTGGCCACATCGGCTGACTGGCTGACTGGCCAAGCCCCAAGAGCCATCCAATGTACATTTGAGTTTACTATCAGAGCGAGCAACATATGAATTCAAGAATTGTATGCCATCGCCGCACGAATTCCTTCATTTACAATACGTAATATGTATTTGTTCGATGAGAAGTTGATGGAGTTGGCTGGCATGAAGATGAAGATGAAGGAGACACAAACAAATGTCGGAATAACCCGGAAGGACAATGCGTGCTGACGTGCGTGAAATTTCTTAGTAAAGGATTCTATTTTCATTTTGTTGCTGTCATCATATTTGCGATTCATTTGCTGAAAGCATTTATAAATGTTTCTTTTTTTTTTTTGTTCTCACAGTATCTCGTCCATTTTGTTCATTTGTTTAAGACAGAAGGATTAAGGGAATTCAGAAACAAAATATCAATTGTCAGTTTTAAAAATGAAAATTTTCTTGCTGAAATGTTTAACAGAAGCTTAGTTTATTTATTTCAGCCAAGCACCTTGAATTGACACTTGATAGGCGGTTGACCTGGAGACCCCACATCATAAACAAACACTAACCAGGATGAGTTGGCTCATGTGGTACGAATCAAAATTAAGCGCAAAAACAAGCTACTTCTCTATAAAACCATTCTCAAAACAGTATGGGCTTATGGCATTGATCTGTTGGGCACAACTTCAAAATCATAAGCACAAATCACACAAAGCCTTCAGTTCAAGTTCTTAAGGAGGCTTGTCAACGCTGAATGGTATGTCCGCAACTCTGTCATCCTTAGAGACTTACAGGTGGCAACTGTAAATAAAGAAGTGGTGAACTACAGTACAAAACACATTAACCGGCTTGAATCTCACGAAAACCATCTCACCGTCAATTTGTTGGACAGTAGTCTGCAATAGATCACCGGAAAACTAAACGAAGACCTGCACCAAATAAAATCCTGAAAGTATTGCTCTTAAGTAGTATAATAACATGTCAATCTCAACTCAAAATAATCGCTGGATCTCACATTAATCTTTTCTATCTAAGTCTACTACATATGGAAGTGCAATCAATCTAATTTTATAATGAATTAAATTTACATATCTCAACTTACAAAATTCTATAGTAATGTAGGGACTTTGCACCCAGCAGTTTGATAAGAATAAATACAAAAATATATGAATATGATCGGTGCAATACACTCTGTTTTTTTTTATTGTTTTATTTTCAATGTAACAATCTTGCTTCCCATTGCTCGTCTGTGTTAGGCAAAAGGATAAACATTTATATACAACTAGCGAACCCGGTGCGCGTTTCTTGACGTGTCATTCTTAAACTGTTGTAGGATTGATATTTTATGTGTGGTAATGTTGTTTCTTGCGATTATGTGTGGTAATGTTGTTTTTTGTGGTTAATTAGTTCAATTTTTTAAAATATTTTTTAACCTATAATGTGGCGCAGACATCAACAATACGAAATCAAAAATCATATTCAAAATTGATAAGGCGGTTTGCGAGTGCATTGAAAACACACACACAGCATTTCATTATTTATTTCTTTATTCAATGACCAAAAAAAAAAAAACTGTCAGCTTAAAACTGAAAAACAATAGATCAAACAATTACAATAATATAAAACATAATATAAAACAGCAGCCTCTGACCCGATTGGGGAAGTTTATTTACAACACTAGCGAGCTATGCCCTTACTCACAGCCATGTGTGGTCAGATTCACATAAGCTACACAGACGGTACAGCTGATCAGAAAAATCCAGTGCATCCAACCAGTGAAGTCATGCATCCCCTAGGCAACGAAGAATGATTGAATTAATTGATTCCGGAGATAATTCAGGAGAGAGAACATGATAGAACTTATCATAATATGAGCATAAGACTCTGAAAGGATCATGAAGGGCAAAGTTAGTAACACACTAAAGGGACAAAATTTCTCGTTGGACGACTAGGGATAGAGAAGTTCAAAAGATTTAAAAGCTCTGGAGAATCAATGTTTCCGATTAAGAGCTTATGAAAAAAAGAAAACTCTAGAGCAATTCTACGATGCGCCAAAGACGTAAGACTGATAAGTAGGATTCCATCAGGGTAAGATGGCAACCAGGAATTAGGATTCCAGTTGAGGCCACGAAGAGCAAACAGAAGGAATTGTTTCTGACCATCGTTTGATGAAACCAAAAACATCGTTCGCTTTGTTTACAACAGAAGAGACGTGCTGGTTAAAACACAGCTTAGGATCAAACATGACACCGATGTCATTAAACGTAGAGACTCGCTCAAGTAGGACATTGTCAATCTTGTAAGTAAACAAATTATGATATGTGTAAATATATGAAATGCTGATAGTATTAATAAAGTTTTGGTGGAATGTATTATCTATGTATTATAAATGTTATCATTAGGATCATATTACGAATATTTTACTTCACACCTTATGTCTTCAGTCTACAGCGTAGCTTCCCAAAGTGGGCGATAACATCCCCTTGATGGCATTATAGACTTCCTGGGGGGCAGTAGAAGGCTCAGAGAAAATTAGATGCATTAAGGCAACCTAGTGGGCCAAATATCCGACTCTGAATCGCCCTACCAGAGTTCTCAGTATTATAAAATATTTCACACGTACACCATCTAGTGAAGTTGTCGAACAAATAGAAAAAGCTCACTTAATGACATATGATTAAGACAGCTTTGCATTTCCAATAATGAGGATTCCAACTACTTGCTACTTCATTACTTCATTGGTTATCAAAAGATAGATGTCTGACTCGATTTTTGAATCCGTTTGAACGTAAACTTAATTGAAACCAAAACTGCATATCATTGCTGCTTTCGTAGCTAAACTGCTAATGTACAATATCAACAATAACAATTTAATAATTTACCCAATTTATCAGCAGCATTCGGTAACTGTTTACTGTTAACACTTCAAAAGCCTCCACGATGATTTTATTTTGATGGAACGATTTCAGGACATTTTAAACATGGACATACCATACTGGGTGTTGGATGACAGCACAGTAGGATCACCCCATAATTTTGGTTGCAGAAGCCAATTGACCAACTGTATAATGAGGTATGGTCGGTTGTTCAACGATTTCTAATAGCATTTCTATCGTCTTATTCGTAGCAACGTTGCTAACTAATAAATGAAATTGGCTGCAACTTGTGACCTCGGCCATTTACAGTTGTTTTCAACTCAATTCAAGCCTGATATTAACTCATCACATTAGATAGGTTTTAGATTCAAAAAACTCTTAATATTCATAAAAATATTTCTAAACATAATTCATCTTAATGAATCATTTTTTGATATGCTTAAAAATAGAATATCGACTACATCCTATCTTTCCATAGAATAAAAATAATATTTGCAATAATTGTTTTAACTTTTAACTGTAATAAAGTTTTGGAAAATTCTAAAATTTTGGGGGGCACTGGAATAATATCTATTGTATTTTATTTATGGATATAAGTTTAAAAGTTTAATAATTGAAAACCAAAAATCTCATCTCAATTATATAAATTGATTCCTGATTGATTATATTTATATTATCTAGTATATCGAACTATTCATCCATATCTACATATGTGTATCTGTACCTGTAAGGAATTGAAACTATGTCTTTTTCTTTGTTTTTCACAAACTTTATATTAAAATTTTTACAAGTTTCTTTTAGTATATTCTCTCACTCTTTAGTGCTCTAATGTCTGTCTTTACTATTGTACAATATATCTATGTATACTATATGTTGGTATTACTGTATGTCTGAGAATAAACAAAATGTGTCTACAAGTAAAAGAAGAATGCGACAGTAAAACGTGACATGTTGTGAACAAAAAGAGACCATTTAGAAGGTTTAGTTGCTCTACTTTCCCACACAATTGTGTTGTCGTTATCCTTGCTTCAATTCTACTACTATGTTACAATACACCTCGCTCATTGGACCAACCATTTTCGTTTTTTGCACTTTTTACTTCTTTCTACCCAACACAAGATTTAATTAAACCAAAGACTTGATTTATGAACGAGAAAGGATTCGGCGACGTCCTTCGTTCAGTTCAGTTCAGTTGTTCGTTTTGTTAAACGTTCGTTTCGTTCCGTTCCGTTCGTATAACGCGGTGTAACTGTAATACTATCAGTTTTGGAGTTGGGGAGAGCCCAAGAAAGCCGGACGACTATGATGATGAAAACGAGCGAATCGAGCTGAAATGAACGGATTACGGATTAACCAGCGTTAGATGGGTTAGAAGAGTTTCGTTCTCTCGCTGTGTGTGGCTATAGAGTATGTGTGGTATACTATTGTACTACTTACTATAGTGTATAGGTCCGGATGTATGCTTCAAGGCAGGAACATTTCTGAATGCTTTAATAGTTGTTGATGCGCTCATTTTTCCCCCTTTTTTTTTGTTTTTTTATTTCGGTATACTCGTATTGTAATGAGTATGGGATATACTATAACATAGTACTATTAAGAGGAGAATGTGAACTGAGATGATGACGATGACAATGGAGTAGAAGAAAATATTTTAACCCAGCTGAAATAACAGTTTATATGTCAGATAAATAATAAAGGATATATAGCAACGAATAGACATGGTTTTTTCTTTTTTTTTCTTTCTCTGTTAACCCATTTAGCCGGAAACGGAAGTGGCAGTCCTCCTTCATTGTTTTCTTCGCGCCTTCATTGTAGTCATCAGCGTTGTCTTGTGTTTTCATATGCGAATATTGAAAAGACTATGAAATGTGAAGAGGAGAGGATAGGAGGGAAGCGAATTGCTTAGAAAAGCCACTAGAAATCTTTGAATGCTTGTATTTGGCAGGACAAACGTAGTAGTATGTACGGTGCGCCACATTGTTGCACGTCCATAAGTTGGCCATCCCAGTTTATTTCAGTTCAGTTCAGTTCGAATTGATTTGATTTCGTTTTTAAATTCTTAGTTGTTTGTGGGTTGGGATTCATTCTTTTGGTTTTGTATCGATTCCAAATTGAGTTTCTTGCTTGACTAGAGCAAAATAACAAAATAGAATAAAACTGAAGAGAACAGAACAGAACTGAAAAGAAATGAATGGGTTGTATTGGATTGGATTGGAATGGGATGGGATGGGATGGGATGTAATGGAATAGATTTTTTTGCTTTAATATGAATAAGAATACTAAATTTAATGAAATGTTTAATGTTTAAAACACAAAAAAAAAAAAAAACAAGAATTGGATAACCCAAAAATCATTTTAATTTAAATTAATTAAATATTGCCTTGTAAAATAACATATAATGCAGAACAACAAACGTCCTTACAATGAGTACATTTTAATTAGCAAAATCAAAAGTCTGCCTGCTGCTGCTGCTGCCGCTGCCATCGTTGTTGTTTTTCTTTTTGGCCACAAGTTGTTTTCCCTTCATAACATCTCCCCCTCTGATTCTGATTCTGATCCATCCAAACATCCAACCATCCTATCCTATCCTAGGTCTGTTATTGGTATTGTTGTTGGTTTGATGTTGATGTTGTTGTTGATGTTATTTGTTTCGCATTTTCTGTCTGTCATGCGAAAAATTTTAATAAATATAAATTTCTTCATTTACAGTAAAAGAAAGTAAAAAAAAAAAACAAGCAACAACAAGAAAATCTAGTGGTTCATTCTTGATGTTGTTGCTGGAAAAATCAAAGTGCTACTTATACTGTTTTCCTGCTTTCCCTCACTCAGCTCAGCTCTGTTCCATTCCACTCCTTTCCAATTCTCTCTCATCCATCACCTCATCACCATCATCATCATCATCGTTCAATGTATAAAATGGCTTCAATGAGTGTATATATATATCTGTGTGTGTGTGTGTGTGTGTGTGTGTGTGTGTGTGTCTATGTTGCTATTGCTTTATTTCCACAATCTGAATTTTTAGTTGCCATGGCATTGCATTTATTTTACAATATTTATAAGTATTTGTTACTTTCTTCATTCATTCTGTTTCATTCTCTCTGTCTTTCTATGTTTCCATCTATCTTTCTTGTAATTCCATTCATTTAATTTCTTTTCCTTTCAGTTCCTCAGTTCTTTAAACAATTCTTTTCTTTTCTTTCCTTTCCTTTCATTATTTTCATTTTATGTTCATCGTCGTCGCATCGCTTACTTTAGTTTCATTGACTTTCCAGTTACCATATTTTTGTTCGCTTTAAGTCGGTCGGTTTATTTGTTCAGTGAAGTTTGAAGTTCTGCTTCTCACTGCTCGGCTCGACTACTACTATCTCAGCCACCAATGAAAGTAGTAATAGCAATACTACATAGCACCAACAGACCTCAACGACATACACTTGACTGCATTCCCCTTATCAACACCACCCCCATCAATAGTGGTGCCAGTGCTAGTGCTGTGATTCCATCTTCCCTGTCTTATTGGCTTGCTTCCCACTGCTCGACACTTTGTCGTCGCACAATAATCATTCATAGAGCCGCACAATTTTAGCACTAATTTGCAATATTTTTGCTCGTTTTCCCCCCTCCCCCTTCTGTTCATGGTTGGTTTTGTTGTTGGTTGTTAAATGAATCTCTGTTTTTAGTTTTTATATTTTTATTTTTTTTTTTTGTCTTTATTGTTGCATCTCTATTTTGTTGATCCTTGCAGGAAAATTATTATATTTTCTTTTGGTTTTCGTTTTCTTTTCAATATAAATTCACAATTTGTTGTGTGTTGTTGTCAAAACCAAAGAAAAACAAAACAAAAAAAAAAAGGAATAGAAAATTATGTATAGGAAAAAGGCAAAAGTTTGTAATTTCACCACCGACAGACGGGCCGCCGTCGTCGTTTAGTAGTGAGCGTCTCACAAAAAATACCCTTTCCATCAACCAACCATATGACTGAAGGACCAACCAACAGTTTGACAGACCGACAAACAGTTTGCCATTTGCCCGTTTGCCCTTTCGGTTCATCGCAGTTATACAACTTACTAATTTTGTGTATTGCCATCGTAAATCTTTTCATTAAGTAAACTTTTCATAAGCTGATTCCCATCACTTTACTTTACTTTGTTATTATTGTAAAGTCCTTTTTCTTGCATGTTCTCATTCTTCATTATCATCATCATCATCATCATCAGCATCAGCATCATCTTCTTTCATCGTTTTCTTCGAAGTCTTTGGTGTTCGTGTTGGTGTTGGTTGGTGTTGTTGAATGTGGCGGCAGTGTTAGTAGTAGCTCTTTGGCGTATTTTCGTTATTAGTCTGATTAATTTGGCTCTTTTCATAAATTGCCAACAGCTTCTCGTACATCATCAGTAAACTTTTAACAACAACAACAACAATAATCACCATACACATAAAGATGCGTTTCACAACCCTGTGCCCCACATAGCCCGCCCCTCTCAAAGGCCTCTTTATCATCCAAAATGGAAAAAAAATTAGAAAAAAAAAAAAGAAAACGAAAAAGGTTTAAAAGCCAAAATTCAAAGCAAAGTCAACATTGTCGGCGGCGTCTCCATGTAAATAGATTTTCCAAGTGAATTTTTTGGGTAAACAATTTCAGTTTCTGTCGAAGCAAAAGAAGTTTCATTTCGGGCAGGTGGATGGGTGAGTTGGTGGGTGCGATGCGATGCGATGCGATGAGTTAATGCTTGAAGTATCCAACAGCCACTAAAGTTTTCGCTGCCGCTTAGAGAAAACATTTTTGGAACCACATCGTACATTATCCTAATAAAGGATAATTCATTAGTGTGTATTTAAACTTTTTGGTATTTTTTGAAGTGTTTCACTTTTGTGTTTGTTGCTACTGCTGCTGCTGCTGTCAGTATTATATCTCTCGTTGTTGTTATTGTATCTGCATCATTTAGCCTCATTTTAATTGCTCATGCAATTTTCTATGTTGTGTTTGTTTCTTTATTTCGAACTCTTTGAAGTTCTTCTTAATATTAAACAAATCACGAGTATTAAAAATTGTAGACAGAAAAATCTGGCTTTTAATACATACAACTAGTACTACATATTATTGTACGAGTACTTAGTACTATTCAAAGAAGTGTCTCATTTTTTGAGATACTTCACTAAAAAAAGGAAGTGAAAAAATTGATATTATTTCTTATATTGTATTTCAATATATGTATGTTTCATTATTCATATGATCAGATTGATATACATATGTATGAATAGATTAGGGAAAGAGTTGAGAGAAAGCCTTGAAATTGTAACAAACCTCATAATTATAGTTCCTCCAAGATACATTAAGAATTTAATGATTTTCTAAGGAGTTAAATTTGCAATTTTAATTGGTTCTACAATCTGATTACTCACATTGGTATTTGAAAGTTAGAAGGCTTGAAGGTTGTGGCTGGTTGGTTGGTTGGTTTCCGTGGCTGACCCGTATTGTCCACTACGAGCCACAACTAGCACTTGAGTGCCGTTCTTCCTCGCCGAACGAAATCAGTATTACTAAATCCAACCTGTCGAATTTAGGTATTTTAATAAATCACCCGGACATGTGACTGAACAGTCCGAGAGATTGTCGATGATGTATTTGCCCAGAAACTTATTTCTAGTCTTTGTCAGTGCTGGTCATTGACATAGAAAGTGGGTGAGCGACTCCTCTTCGTTTTCGCAGCTTCTGCAATGGCTTCTGAATGGAATACCCAGTCTCTCCGCGTGAGTCCCCAAACACCAGTGACCAGTAAAAACCGCTGTTAGCCTTGCGTTATCCGAGCGTCTTCTGTTGATGAGTCAGGCCACTCTGCAAGATTCAGGATCTTTCCACCTCCTATTTGCCAGCTGACGGAAATACAGGAAGTTGCTCCTCTTGACTACCGCCTGGGGAGTTGGGATCTGTTCCTTTAACAATATAACAAGGGAAGCACCAAAACGAGCCAGTTCGTCAGCCTTCTCATTACCCTCAATGTTCCTTTGGCCGGGAACCCATAAGAGAGGAATATCAGCTTGATGACTCAGCTCGCTTATCGTCGACCTGCATTCCTTAACGAGCTTGGACTTAACAGTAGTGGATTGCAGTGCTTTGAGTGCCGCCTGACTATCAACGAAGATAGCTATCTTACGACCTTCAGGTACGTTATTTCTGGCCAGCCGACATGCTTCCTTAATGGCAAGGACCTCCGCTTGAAAGACTGTGGCCTCGTCTGGTAACCGGAAAGAGTGGTCAAGGTTTATTTGTGGTGAGTACACCCCTGCACCTGAACCACATTCCATCTTTGATCCATCCGTAAAGATTTAGAAGTCATAAACACTTTGAAAACTGTTTTCTTTGCATTCCATCCTGGTCAGCATTTTAACTTTAAAACGTTCTCAAAGCTATTATGAGCCACTATATAGTATGTTGTTCGTTTGAAGATAGGCTAACATAGTTGCCTACCAAGGTTGTCACTACTGCAGTGTTTAATTTTAAGGAACTCCATGCAAAAGCCAGCTGCTTGACAAGTTCATCTGCCTCTTTTTATATCATATCAAATAGACCAAGGGAAGATAAATACATATATTGTATTGTAAATGTTAATAAAGTCATAATCTGATTAGATCATAAATACTTATGGTAGTATTTCTTTGTACAAGCCAAGGCTACCATTAATTTGTACACGCACAAATTGTTTTCATTTATTGTAGATAGTACATTGGTGAGAAAACCTGATACATTTTGGATTGTAGGAGATGAACGACTGAATAGAAAATTATTATTATTATTGTATTAGGTCGCAGATCCCAGATCCCTCAAGGCATTTTGGCAAAAAATAAGATGCATGTTTGGTTAAACATGAACTAATTTCTTTTTTTTTTAAATTTCAATCTGAAATCCCTTGGTTTTTATATCAGTACACATGCTTAGTTATATTTTCTATCAGTCTCTGAAACTGGGTACTGTGAATATTTTTTTATTTGTTTTATATACTCTATCACAAAGCTTGCCTTTCATGCTAGTGGGAAGGATCCTCCTCTTCAACAATTACAATAGGTTTTCAAACGAATTAAAGTCTAACCTTTGGAAAAGCCACCACACTGGTTTTTAAACGCAGTATGCTTTGGGTATTAGGTGGTTTTGGTTTCTGTATAGTTGAACAAATATTTGTGCAGGTCATTATATTCTCTAAACAATTTGAGATTCAACTAGACTTGATGTTTCTAATTCCTCTAAATGAACTATTTGCTATCGTAAACAGTATCCACATATGTTGGGAGATTGGGCAATCTACTTTTAGCAATAAAAAAAATATAATAACTTTATTTATTTTTACATAAGCACGTTGTTTTCTTTACCACACTATTACCACAATCGTGCGATAGCCGAATCAGTTGTCACTAAGATCTGCTTGACTCAGAACGCATGCATAAACACTTAAAGAGACTTTACGAAGCGTACTTTTTTATGTAAAAAAAAAACCGATGCGGGGTATATATTGACTTAAATAAAAAACAAGATTTTATAACCTTGAACCCAATTGGTAAGAAAATCAGAACTTGTTGATATGCATGCACACAGTTCAATAAATCTTTAGTTGTTTGTAAGAAATTCTTTTGATGATATCTAATAAAATTGAATTCGGTATAGCCGAAGTCATTAAGTGTGACATAAGGCTCATCCCAATAATATTGCAATGCCCCAACTAGATTACCCATGAAGCATACTCAATGGGGTGGGTGACTACAGGATCTTTATGTGTTTTACCATTCTCTGTCTTTTAGGAAGTCAATTTTTAGTTGCTGAACATTTTTGGACTTATCATTGTAAATGAAAAGATTAAATTTTCTCATATTTCATTTAAATTCTTATTACATATTTCTTTTTATTTTTCCTATTCAATTATAAAATTTAAGATAAACACACTCAATACTAAGTATTTTTTATGATTGAGTCCTGCCAAGTCCAATTAATTCAATCATTTTGCTTCGAATATATTTTTCGTACAATATTCTGATGGATTTTTTTTTTTTTGAATATTTTAAATTTTTCTTGCTTCCCATAATCATCAATTCAATCCGTCATGCATACTTTAATTATCAAAAGTTTTAAATGTTGAACGATGTTGGGTATGATACTTTATTGTATATTGTACAATATACTCTATGAAGACTAGTTGACTAGCCTGTATTGGAAGGAATATTTGGACTGGGCGAGAAAAATGCCACGAATGTTTATTAATAAAATTTTCTAGAAAATCAATATAGAATCATAAAATAAAAGAGAGAATGAAAAATACAAGAACAAAAAGCAAGTTGCTTGGCGTCATGAGGCTAACAGCTGCTGCTGCTTCTACTCCTGCTGATTCTGCTGCCAAGGATACCAGGATTTTTGTACAAAGGAAGAAATGAAATTCAATGTTCAAGTTTTTTTTGTTATTTACTATTGACTTGTTTTTTTTGGTAATATTTACAATTTTACAAATATAATATAAAACATGTTTTTGCTTTTATAAATTTTATCATCTCTTCTCTATATATACATATGCATAAAAATCTCGTGTCACAGAGTTTGTCATTTATGGACTCCGAAACTAATGAACCGATCTTAATTTAAAATTTATATGTATATCATTTGCTCCAACTTGGTATATATGATAGTTTTTATCCCGATTAATTAGTTCAATACTTTTTAATTTCAAATTTTATGTTTTTTTTTTTTTTTAAAATTCCAAAAATTTGTAAATGATGGCGCTGTGCAGCACCTATCTACCACGTCCTATCATTGCTGCAAAAATCATAAAAAAGTCAAAAAATTCAAAAAATAATTGTGTTGAGTTGCTTTCTTTTTTCAATAGCAAAAAAAATTAAACAAATATGCGTGGACAAAATTAAAACGACAAAGGAACAATGACTACAAAAATCGCAGACTAACATCACGACGGGGCTACAGCAAAGCGCACCGGGATATGCTAGTACTTTTATAATATTGTATATTTTGTTTTTTTTTTTCATACTTGGCTTATATTAATAATTTACCAATAAATATATATATATATATTTGATTTGAAGTCTTTGTCAAAGCGGATTAAAGGAATATGAACTTCTGAAAATTTGCATAGAATAACATAAATGGCATAGTCCTTAATATTAGTATTTTTATAAATTAAATAAAGAAAAAATCAGTTGCATTTGTTTTTTTGTTTAGCCAAAATTGTTTTGTTTTTTATTATTAATTTAACTGTAAATTTTGAACCAAAAATTTAGATTCTCCCACAACTGTATCTAATCTCAAGCCGAACTGGGCTAAGGCGTTTAAATCGGATTACACCGCGTACTGCTGGCCCGCATCAAACTTTAATACGAGGTTGGTCTAAAGTTGAATCAAGAAGTATAGATTTTACATGGGATCGAAATAAAGTCCAAGAGGTCAGTTCATGGAGTGTCATTAGGGGTAACAGTTCATACCTATGGATAAATTTAAGATAATTAATACAAGTTGAATATTGTAAATATGTTTAAGCAATATATAACTTACCCATAACACGAAGGAACCACATTTATACAATTTTGATCAGTAAGACGGAGCCAGAAGACGACAGCGTAGTCAAGCCGCTATTTTTTCTATGATCGATCTTAATTGTATTGTTTTGTGGGTAGAATTCAAATAGAAAACTACTGACCCATGCTGATTGTTCCTTTAGGAAAATGAGAGATATTTTTGTTATCCATACTATTTTATTTCTAATGATGATACAACTTACAATGTAAATTTTCATATTGCAAAAATTGGTCAGTCACCCATTTCAGATACTCTCACTCTACCAAGCTTGCAATCTTTAGAAAACTATATATTATATAATGAGAAAAAGAAAATAAAAAATACCATTTTAATTATATTTACCCAAAGAAGCGCAAGACATTAACAGTTTTAGATTGATAGATTCGATTACAAACATGTTGACACTAAATAAAGAAAACATACTTAGTAAAAATAATTAGAGGTGTTTAGGATTCTGATAGACTTCAACTTGTACCTGAATGTCAAGTAATCAATCAAGTTACAACTTTTTAAAGTCGTCACTTTCAGTTCAGAAGTGGAGTACCATGCTTTACATCCTTTAGAAGAATATATAGTATATAAAAATTGAAAGAAAAATAAATAACATTTTAATGATACTTACCCAAATAAGCGTAAGATAGTTGATGATATAAGCAGTGAATGTTTGACGGAACTCAGTGACTACATGTTGTTACTACATAATTGAAGAATTCATACTAGAAATAATTAGAGGTGTTTAGGAATCTGTTAGACTTTGACTTTTACCTGAAAGTATGTCTCGAGAATCACCAAAGGCCAAGTGACATATCTGCCATATCTGGTTCACGTGTCTGATGCCTTGCAATCTCTAGAAGAATGTAAATAATAAATAAAGCTTTACATTTTTTAGAAGGCAACTTAGCATAAAAAGCTTGAAAGGATGATTGATGATACTTACCCAATTTGATGTAAATCAAGCACAACATAACTGGAGACATTTAATTGACAGTTTGACAGACCTTAACGAGAATACGAATATGGGTCTACATTGGAATATTAAATGAAGAATTAATACTAGAAATAATTAGTGGTGTTTATGATTCCGTTGATACTGTTACTTTTACCTGCATTTTGTGGTTGTGGTTCACGTATCTGACATATCTGATTCGCAACAGTTAACAATTTTGCACCTTGCAGCCTTAATTGGATCGATGAAGTCGGATTGTTTTTTACATTCTGACGACCTTTGTACTTTTCCATTTTGACGCAGTTTCAGGTGAAGTTTGTGGCATGTAGTCAATTGATGTTGTTGGCCGCCGCTCGAATGATCTAATGGTCTCTTTGTAGTCCTGCAGGGCACTATGGGTAATAGTGGTGACGTAATTATTCTCCATGTTTAGTCGGTCCATTTCCAGGAGTTCGTTCATTTTTTTTGTTATCTGGGCTGTGTCGTTTCTCGGTATTTCTAACTGGTTGGTGGATTCTTTCGAGAACGCTGTTCTTATTTCGAAGTTCATCTGCGAGTTGTCCCCATATCTTATCATACTCGGTGTTTGATATTTATCAAACGTCACGGGCCCGCAATGTATGGCTGCCTTTGCAGCAGGCGCAGAGTACTGTTTTAGTGCTTTTGCGCATGGTAAATTTTATATAAAGACAAGCAATATTTAAATTATCAGATATTAAACTTACCACATGGCACTTGGCTTTTTAAAATAGTCCGAAACATGCTGGATTGTAGATATGTCTGGAATTTTTTGTAAGAAATATATAAAGAAAAATTTAGAGAACACAAAAATTTAGAGAACACAAAAATTTGTGTTGAATGTCTGAGATATAAAATATTAATGATTTGTAGAGCAAAAATTTGATAGAAGAAAACAAAAAAAAAATCTCTGACACCTACTTGGTTCTTTTATCAAGAAAATTAAGTAAATTCTTTGGAATTACATCCGGAATACGCTCAACTTAGCCTAAATCACTTTGTGATAATTGTCAAAAATATATTAGTCATAAACTATGTGTCATATAACAAATTAAGAATCTTCAATTGACGTCGCCTCACGTCATGGATGAGGGCCGTTGCCAGATTGTTTGGATGGATATGCAGCCTATGTTGGTGACGGTTGCAGTTTTTTAAGATTTCGTCGTGCACAAATGGCATTATCATGTCACAAAGCAGGGAGCACCAATTATGCGGCATAGTACCATGTTGGTTTGGCAAGCTGGAATCTGCAGCGGTACTCCAAATTCGTATTACGTAAAGCCAATCAGGGACCACTACTTGTCAAGCCATGGATGAGGGCCGTTGCCAGAATGTTTGGATGAATATGCAGCCTATTTTGGTGACGATTGCAGTTTCGAAAGATTACGTCTTGCACAAATGGCATTCTCATGTCTTTGTGCTAGTTGGCATTGCGCACAAACCGGGGAGCACCAGTTATGCGGCATAGTACTATGTTGGTTTGGCAGGCTGGAATCTGCAGCGGTACACCAAATTTTTATTGCGTAACGGCAAACAGGTACCACTGCTTGTGTGTAGATTGTCATCTTATTATTGAGCGGCAATGTAATGGATGCATAGCATAATGCAGTGGTGGTTCTGCTTAGGACTCGCCATGTGAGGCGCTTTTCTAGCCCGTGGTAGTGGACTTGCCCCACATCCGCTATGATTCTACAGTCATAGTTGGCAATTGTGCAGATGCCACGCCTTAGTGTAAATACGCAGTTCACCAATTTCTGTGTATGTATTCCAATGTTCCGATGCTTAGTCCAGTCGTGGATTCTGCGAAAGTTCTCCTCTAGAGTCTCTGAAGCTTCTTGGGACGAGTAAAAGTTTGTCGGTTTCGTATATATCGAGAAGAGATTGGGTTTTGGAACGCAACCTTACGTCCACTGGTGGTGGCAGGCGTCGGCGAAGTCGCAAAGCTGATATCGCCAACATTATAATTTGGTACAGCACCGCCACTTCTTACGACACACTCTAACTACCAAATATCTAAGAGAAGGATATGACTAAAGACGACACACATATGTACATTTGCATAAGTGAATGAGTCACTAAAGCAAATGGCTATAACTAAGAGAGAATTCTGAAATAGGAATCACTAGAAGATAAGGAACAATGGTAACGAAGATCCAAGTCCCATAATGAAGGAGATTGGCATTATGATAATGATGAATCCATTGGATAATTTTTTCCTTTTTATTTTGTGTTAAGTTTTTATAGTTTTACACAGACATATTGTATACACATAGATACATAGATATATACTCGTATATTGTTGTTTATTGCTATTGTATGAGATGTTGTTCATTTGTTTTTGTTGTTGTTGTTGCTCATATATATTACCAGTGGTTTACAACTTGAGAGGCAATTCGTTTTAGCTTGGCAAACTATTAATTTTAAGCTCGCGCATATTTGCTTACATTGTGAAATAAATGAAAACAGCTTATGTCCTTAGATCCTTGTTCTTTGTACATTTTTTGTTGGTTTTTTTTCTTTCTTTTTTGTGTTTTTTATAGCATTTTATATAAATTACTCAAAGCTCGAACTAAGCAAGTTACTTCGAGAAGTCAGAATTGTTAAGAATTTAGGGATGATGGAAGAAGATACAACAATATTTAAATAGGAAAACCATAGTTTTCGTTAAGAAAATTACATACTTCAGCGAATAACATTTGCATTTGTCTTATACAAGCACACATACCTATGTATATATGGGGAGATGATATATATATGATATGGCTGTGTGTGTATGTATGATATATATATATATATATATACATAGTTCATTATGTTTTCAACATTTCTAGTAGTTGTGTTTCCTTTTTACTTTATAAAATTTATTGCCACTTTAGATTAACAATATATTATATAATATATATTTCTATGGTTTGAAGATCCATGGACGTCTTGAGATAGGTTCATATAGTAATGCCCATAAATTAATGCTTACCCAACGAATTTAAAGGAAATTATATTTAGTATAAGTATATCTATCA
Organism: Amiota communis; assembly: GCA_037043315.1. Lineage (NCBI taxonomy): Eukaryota > Metazoa > Arthropoda > Insecta > Diptera > Drosophilidae > Amiota > Amiota communis. The sequence continues at coordinate 66,509 of JBAMAV010001285.1, forward strand.
CAATTTTATATATGTTTTCATCATTTCAGTGGCCAGTTCATATTGCACAGATGCCCTTGTGAAGAGTAGCATAACGATGTTCCTATAGATAGTTTTATAATATATTCACAAATTAGGGAAACCTAGTCACATAGGCAATAATAATAATAATAATTTCAAAGTAAATAACGCATAAAATCACACGCATTTACACGTTCTGTGGATTAAGCTGTCGCTAAACTCTAAGGAATAGGAGCCACTAGGCTCTCACACATTAATAGTGGACATGTTTTTGATTCAAATTTGTCCTTCACTTAGTTCAGTGCCCCAGGTCTCAACATCCCTGCATTTGGCTCTGATTGCCACCAGTGTTCGGTTAGTATGAAAGGAAGTGCCTTCAATGTGGGTGCACTTGGTGCATAATGTGAAGATATAAGATAGCCTAACTTAAGATAAAAAACACATACAATAGAATCTGGCAAACAATGAAATAAGATCAAATCTGGCCATATCCAATAGAAGAATATGAAGACAACTGATTGTAGGAAAAAAAAGCACTGACATTGTGAAAAAAGCAAGCAACAAGACAGAAGCAAAGAAAGAAAAAAAATAATGGGACAAAGTCAAGCCCCGCGTTGCATGGCCTATCAAGTCTTTACTTGAATTTGTTAAAACAAAAAATAATTTCGCTAAAAAAATAAAAATAAAAAGAAATGTTTGACAAAGGCGACTTGGTTGGTTTTATATAAATAGGGCACACACAAATAAGTCAATCAATCCAGAACAATGTCGGTGAATTTGGTTTTAACTAGGGATGTAACGATTCCGATTCAGAATCGCCGATAGTCTATTGACCGATATGAAACAATCAGGCTTGCCAACAGAAGGCCTATTAGACGGTCAGTCTAAGTCTAAGTCCATGCTATCGCTTTAAAAATCGAAAAGGACTGACAAATAAGCTTGGCCATCAGTCCATTTTTCTTTCATCGATTCAGTTATCGGTGCGTATATCGACTCGATAATGGACTGAGACTGAACTGATCATCTAAAAGGCCATTTAGTCTTAGTTTATATTTTTTCTTCTGAATCTGACTTTTTCTCCCAAGTTGGCAAGCCTGAAAACAGGGAATAAGCGTGGGAAACCACTAAGTTAAAAAAAAGCTGCTGGAGTGACAACATAAATAAGTCGGCGCAAACAATTGTTGGAAAAACAGGATGATGACACAAAGGCTACATGACATCAAACATGTGGACACACATAAGCGTTATCATGAAAACTAGTTGCACAACGACACGCCAACGACCATCGTCGGTCATAGTTTCGTAAAAAGAGTTGTGTACGATGTACTGATGATCCAAAAGCTACAAGATCTATGTGTATATTTTGCAAAATATTCTTAATCATGTATTTTTCACAAATTTTCAGTTTTAATTTTGACAATGTGCACGAAAAGTTGCACGTATGTGTATAATCAAAACAAAAAACAGCTGTTCAGAACACACCAGAGCTCACTGTGGACACAATACCGGAACTCACAACTTTTTACTCACTGTAGAAAGGCTGTAATGGACTGAGACTGAACTGACCTTCTAAATAAAAGTGTCTTTAATAAGCTATTTGTATCGCCGATTTTTTACTCCAATAATCGGAATCGGAATAGTTTTAACCAAAAATACCAAAATGAATTTGACTTTACTCAATCAGCATCACACACGGTCTATAATCTTTGAATCAAGCAAAAATGTATGGATATCGTTCCTTGATTGATTCACGTAAGATGGATCATGTCCGGACCTATTAAGTATATGTAAAATTTCTCGACAAAGCTGTCCTATGTTTCCTACGAACAACGAATGAACCAACAAACAAACATTGAGAAAATATTATTTAAACAAAATCAATAGAATCAATTGAATATTATGGAACTGGTAATGGGTAGTTTTGATTTCAGGATAAGCATAAAAGTGGGCGGAACCTTTGCGGTTAACCGCAAATCATATTTTAACATTGAAAAAATATGACAAGGAACGGGAAGGAAAGGAAAAAGAAAAACAAAAAAATGATACAGTTAATATGAAAATAACACCCCCTGAAATAAAATATATTAAAGAAACCTAAATACTCAGGGAGAGTGCACACACATATACATAAACATCCAAAACAAAATACATGTGTTAGCATGAGTAAATTGAGGGTGCCTTGAAACAAAATAACAAATTCTGATAGTTGCAATATAGAATAACTCTCCCTCCATTCATCATTCATCATCATCAACACCACCACCACCCTTTTGAGATAAACACACATATACTATACTTAAATACACTTACATACTCATACGCAGACGCTTACTATAAAGACAGACAACTTGAGTTGTTGTCTATGTATCTCCCTTGCACATTGAAGACGCGCATATGCCGAAAATTGTCTTCAACAAAGTTTTGCGGTTAACCACAACTTATAATTGGTCGAAATGTTCAATAGATACATATACATACATACAAAAGCCCACATACACACTTTCATAGATACAAATAAGCATTCTACCACAAGCACACACACACACACATAAATATGTTTGTATGTGTTTGTTTGTTATTGTGAGTCACCCCGCAATGCTTTGTTTTGTATCCAAATGAAATGAAAAATCATCATGAAATATGTTCAATAAAAATTATTTAAATCAATCAAAAAGCAAAATGCTATTATCCTGGTAGTGAAAAGAAAACAATTTCAAATTTGAATTGATGAAAAGCTTTTCGCATTAAATAGCGCGCCATCTGACGTTAATGCGATGTACTTCGTTCGCTTGCATTGCTCGCTTTGAACTTTTTAAGTCTCTTCAAGTCCAAGTCGTGAATCTTTTTATGAAAACTTTTTCGCACAAGTAAAATATTTTCTTTTTTTCGCGCTTTGCCTTTTTCTTCTTAAGTTTTTGTCTTAGGTACCGTACCCCTTTTTGGCGTCTTCATCTACATCAGCAGGGTTTCTTAAACTTTGCTATGCCACCACAAAGAATCAGTCAGATATGGTAAACAAAAAAAAAAATGCATAACATTAAAGATTCTTTTAGTATTACCTTTGATTTATTTATAGATACATGTGTGTATGTGATGTGATTGTGATTTAATATTGAATAATTAAGGAGATCAGCAGCAGTCTGCTTGCTCATGCTACTTAGATATATGTATGTATGTTATAATGATTAAAATATTCTAGAATTGAACATTGAGTTTCTCATGGCAAAAAAGGAGGAAAAGATTCACAAGAACGCAATGAAATATATTTGAAATATAATAGCTGATGTTTTATTAAAATGTTGAAACTAATGCTGAGTCTGAAGCTGGTCAAAAAATCACATGTAGCTGTTTGTATGTGACCTAACACAATGTGAAGCTGAGTCTGAAGCTGAAAGTAGTTTGTCTTCACTCGGCTTCAAATCATCTGTCTCTCTCTCTCTCTATCTGTCTGTTTCTCAAATGTCAAGCACAGCTGATTGCTAACAAAAGCGAACAAGTATGAAAGCGTTTCGAAGTTGAGAAATTTTGTATAATTTAAAGCACGCTGACTGCTAAGGCTGAACCTTGCATTCTCTTCAGCTTCACCATTCTATTCCAGCCGTAAGCTGTTTAATGTTGGCGCACAACAAAAAAAGAGCAAAAACAAACGTAAATAAATCAAGAACTTGGTAACAATGGGTAAAACGTTGCCAACACTACTCAAAATTACATTCAAAAGTACAAAAAAATTGGTAACAATGTGCAAAAAGTTGGCTACATTGCTTACAATTTAATTAAACCTGTTTAAAGAAAGCTTGGTACAATAAACCAGTGCAAACCGTATCGGTAATATCGGTTAAGCCATTTCTGAGATTAACGTGCATAAACAAAAAAAGGTTTGCGAATATATATATATATATATATACATATGTTTATACAATATGTATATAAATGTTATATCTGTATATATCATCATCATCATTACATAGACAAAATTCCAGAAAGTTTGGATACTGATTCCTTCTAAACCACGCAACGGATTTTGATACGGTTTTCACTGTCATTTAAAGATGAAGAGGTTACATGAAGTACATTACATTTTAATTAATTCTAATTATATTATTTGTATATAGATAATATGGTGGCTTAGAGACAAAAAGCATTATAAAGGTTGTACAACAAGAAACGCAAACAGACATCATTTGCTTCAAAATGATTAAACCAATGAAGAAATGAAAACATTAAATGGCTGTCTAACGCACCCGTGCAAAGCAGGGATGGGTGTCTAGTACTTACTAAACGTAATAAAAATTTAAACAAGTCAAACTACCTTCAACTCGCGATTAATAACATCTTTGGTCTTCATTTTTATGTTGAAATTCTTAAAGTAATTAAAAATTTTGAAAATATTTAAATATGATGGAGTTGTCTGAGATTAGGGAACCTCTAATGCTTCCTAAATGTTGATAGGAGTTCAGAAGATAGTCTACATTGAGTATGTCTCCGCACAAAGGGCATGGTGGATGGTTTGATCCGTTGAGAAGGTGTTGAGTGTCTCATACGCAGGCGGATGGATAAGTATGAAGGCAGGCAAGGATATTTTCACATGTTGGGTTGATGAAATACTACCGGTGGATAAAGTGCCAATTTCTTCGCATGAAAGTGTTAGGTAATGATGGGAAAAAAGGTGTTTGATGGGGTAGTGTTGATTTGCTGTCATGTGATTTGCCCAGAAGATTGTGATTTTGTTGCTGTGTAGAGTGCATATCTTCCCGATTTCCTGAATCGTGAGTTCATTATGCTATATTGATATAGATTAATACTTATATCTAAGACTTAAGACTAATGTGTTTGTTTATATACATAAAATTGGATTAAATAGATTTATGTATTTCTATTAATTCGATATTTGCTTTGTGATGCAAGTCAATGGTCAATGGAATTTTATTTAGGGTATACACAGTACACAGTGTCTTAGATCAAACCCTTTGTTGATTTCTTAAACTGTACATAATTCTCCGAACAATTCTTAATGCTCCAAGATAATAGACAATAACATATGAAATAAGTTTCCCTCTTTGACCAATGAAAAAAAGTTTCAGAAACTCTGATAGCAGCATCTTGGTTCGAGGTCAAGGGGATGCAAAAGTTTCTCAATCTTGCACTTACAAGAGAAAAATGGGGTGCCGGTGTTATTTCATTCACTCTGAAGTGTTTTGATGTTTTATCACATTCACTCGTACTCGCAACATTGCCATATACGGTTGCAAACCCTCAGTCAACCCCATTGACTATAAAACGAAAGTTGTCTGAAAATGGAAAAATGGTAAGAAAGAAAAAAAGTTGGAAAAAAAAGTAAAGAAAGCATTTCTTATAAGTGTTTTCTTTTTTTTTCACATTGTCTAGAAAACTTTCTTGAAGCTTTTTCTTCAAGTTTTTTTTTTACATATTTTTTTGAATTTTTCTTGTTTCAAACAAAATAGCAAGAACAGAGAGAGATAGAGAAAAGAAATACTGTGGGGAAAAAAGAGGAATATGAAAAACAAATTTATTATTTAAAATGTTGCCACACACTAGATGGCGCCACTTTGTCCAATAATTAAAATAATATTTGCCATCAAATAATTAAAAGCAACCGTAAAATTCGTTGAAAACACACATAAACACCAAAAAAAAAGACAGAAAACAAAAAACATAAAATTGGAAATGGAAAAATGGGATGTGGGAAATGAGAAAAATTTTATAAACACAACAATAATAATTTGATAGATTTGTTGGCATCAATATGTTGGGAAGGGATGAAGGGGGACTTGATACAGAATAGTAGTAAAATGCATGACCAGAAAAGAAGAGGACCAAAGACCCGGGAGTGGCCAGCAATAAATAAACATTCGTAATGAAAACTAATGAATAATGTAATCATTTTCCATTTTCTAATTTTGATATTTTAATTAAAATGATTTGCAACTCGAAAAAACCACAAAACGATTTCAAATCATTTTCAGTCAGCGTGAAATGTATTAAAAATCATTTCATAATACAAAATACAATAATATCAAATAAATATACAAGAATATACTATTCTCTGCACACACATATATATATACATTTGTATATATGTATATTGCATTTAGTATATCTATCTAGATTTGTTTTGTTCTTGTTGCTATTTGCTAATAATATACAATTTATTGCTGTTTTTGTTTTATTTAAAATGAAATTTCATTATGCATAAAAAACAAAAAACAAAAAAAAAAATAGAATGCAAATGCATCATATTTTTATACCCTACAATGGTATTAGAGTATTATTTCTATAAAAATTATGCACTCCAATGCATTACGTATTACAATACATAGAAAAATAATACTACATACTCGTATTGCTTGGCTATTTTTATTTATTTTATTAAATGTGTCTTGTGTCAATGAGAGAAACTAGAACAATTCGGATTTTGGACTGTGATTTAAACTTACCAATTGCATAGACTGAATTTAGACTTATGTCATATGATCGTCGATTTTGGCTTGTGTTTAGACGATAGTTACGCTTGAAAATCAAATTTTTGCTAATTCTTCTTTGTTTGTCGTTCTGTCGCAAAGCAAATTTCTTCACCTTCCGCTCCAATTACCTACTATATTCTACATAACGCATGCATCCTCACTCTACGCAAGCAAAAAAAATTTTGAAAAAAACGAATGAGGTGAAAGAGAACAAAGAAAAACGTCAGCAGAGACTTTCATGACGACGTTTTCATACATCAAAGCTTCCTCTCAATACCTCGCTTCTCTTACCTACAAGAAAAGTTTTCGCTGTCGCTGAGCCTATAGTCTAAATGCAGACATATGACAATTAAACGCGTTTGTACAAAAAAAAAAAAAAAAAAGAGTGTAACCATGGTCCAACGGAGTTCATTAGGTCTCAGACGCATGGTTTCTATGAATTACATCAAGCCAAAGTAATAATACCTGTTCACACTAGTTTGAAAGATATGAACTATCTTCAATTCTTCGTAGTTAATATACAATTTAATACCTTATAAGAAGAGCTCGGTTGTTTGTTGTCCGTATTGGCAATACCAAGTCCCAGGCTTTGGAAATAAGAGCAGGCTTTCCACAAGATTCTTGTCTTTCACCCATCCCTTAGAGCATTTATACCTCTGACTTTCCTATACTAAGAGGTTGCACTACCTCAGTCTTTGCTGATGACACAGCGGTCCTATGTTCAGGGACCCAAGCAACCGATATTTATGACAAGCTTCAGGCAGCTTTAAACAGTTTTGTTTCCTATTTCTCGAAGTGGAAAATATTACTAAACTCCGAAAAAACGAAGGCCATATTTTTCACCAGAAAAGCGCAAAGATATAAACCTCCCTAACAGTCACATAAAGCTAAACCATGTCGACGTTAAACGGGAAAACAGCTTAATTTTAGATAAAAAGCTGACATTCAGAGAGCACATCAACTTTACCAAAAAAAGAGTAAGCACTTTGATCTGCACACTATATCCTTTTATCAACAGGAACTCACGCCTTAGCTTAGAAAAGAAAATGCATCTATTTAGGTTCATTTTTCAAGCAGTTATCTTTTATGGGGCCTCAGTTTGGTTTGATGTGGCAAATTGTCATGTTAATAAACTGCAAGTCACCCAAAATAAGTTATTAAAAATGATTTTTAATCTACCTTGGCATCATTCCACCATTGACTTGCAACACAAAGCAAATATCGAGTTAATAGTACGCAGACATGCTCGACTTTCCTTAAATTTTAAAAATAAGTGTATCCAATCTAACTTTTCTCGAAAACTGTTGCGAAATTGTTAAAAAAAAACAGGCAGAAATTGTTAGTAAAATTGTTAAATCAATTTCTTGAAGATCATTTGAAAATAAACTTAAAAGGGAGAAAACACACAAAGATGCAAAAAGTAATCAATTTCTGCATCATCGTTTAAAAAATTGTCAGTAGCTCTTGTAAACTCATTCCTTGTTTTTCCAATTTCTTAAAGGATTCAGTCAAAAACTCATATATTCTAAACAGCTCATTTTTTTATAGTTTTGTTTAACGCATTCTTTCAAGGGAATAAAGAGAAGTTTTTCCATAATAAAATGATCGACAACGTGTTCTAGCGAATTCTTGGTTTCGCCTAAAATGACGAAAAATTGTTAAATCTTCATAGAGAATCATAAGAAAATTCCAAAAATTGTTGTTTCTTCGAAACGGGGCCAAACAATTGTTTTAACAAATAAAACAGTTCTTGCAGGCTCCACTTATAAGCCTCAAATGAGAAAATGATGCCCATTAAGAAATTCAAGGTTTTATGTGACATCTTTATCTTATACACCATAGCGATCAAACATGTTTCTTTTTTTTTTGCCTGGTGGAAACAACAACACATTGTCTCTTGTGAGAGCGCATACACCAAAAGAAACAAAGCACATTGTTTTGTATGATTGGTTGTCGACAAATACATGTCTTTACATACGACCAACACACACCGAATCGAACATTATTGTTTCGACCAACACACACCGAATCGAACATTATTGTTTCAAACGAGTTTCGTTGTTGATAATTGCATAATTTCTTATGGTGCAGCCTATACTGCGTAGGTTAAAACAAAACAAAAGAAGAAAAAATAAGAAAATTTGATCCTTTGCTTACATACTATGATGGAATATTGTTTTTTGCAGAAAATATTTCAATTCTAATTTTTTTCTTACTTCGTGTTCTCTTTTTTCCTTTTTTGTGTTTTGGTGTATGCTGTCTGGAGACAGAATCAACAATATTACGTGCGTAAACAATTTCGTAAATATTCATAAGTCATTGATGATTTGGTTTGGCATTCATGGATCAACAACTTCTTCATCTGAGCACCACTAAAAAGCAAAAGGCAAATTAAATTTTGTTCTATTTCAACACACACCAAACGAAACAAGAACACAGAATGTTTTGTTCAGTTTCATTGTGTTCGGCTCTTGGTATGTCAGAAACTTTTTGTTTACTTCGGTGTGTTGCCAGCCTTAATTGGTTAGAGTAGAATAAAAAAGTTGAATCAAAATTTCCTAAATTTATGTTACTACTACATTACACCTTTCCTTTTTATATTATTATAAGTATAAGAAACTAGCATCGAAAGTAATGTCTGCCATCTGTGTGATGAGCTTTCTTTTTTATACTCATTGGATCATGAATGTAAGAATATTGACATATTTGATAGTACTATGTTGAGGGGCTGATCAGTTATTTTTTTTAAATACTATGTATATAACACTGATATATATACATATATTACGATAGTCCAACTTATCGGTATTCCTGTACAAATTTATGCTTGTACTTTACAGTATTAGGTTAGCTTACAGTTATGTTATGCAGACCGCTCACCGCAAAAACTAGTATTCACTTTACGGCCCTTTGTAATGCTTGAATTAAGAAAGAGGGGGGAGAGGGATTTATGGGAGTTAAGATATCCCTAGTGAGTCTCAAAGGTCACCCCCTGCTTCTGGAACCAACCCAAAGAATCAACGAACAAAGCTAGGTCCCCCAATGGCAATTTTTCCAAATTACTGAAATCATGGAAGAATGGTTTCCCGAGTAGATGGGCCTGTCTGTCATCCAAGAAGCAAGAGCAGGTCAGTTATATAGGAGGTGTTGAATGCTTTCTGATTCTTCCTCATCTGTAACAGAAGTCTTGATGATCGCGCAGTCTACTGTTAGAACTCCTGTTAACATCCAAATTGTATTCTTGTTCAAGTGCAGAAGCTCGGAGGGCCGTTTCAGTGCCTGTATTGCTCAAGGCCAAAGTGTCCGGCAGACAATACAGCCTGGCTCAGTTGCTCACAGTATGCGAGAAAGCACCCTGGTTTTTGCTAACCGCTACAGAAACTGACAGTGACCATCTCTTTATAGCACACTCATCCTCCATCTCGTTACTTAGCGAGGTACATAGATTAGCATAATTGAGTGCTGTCCAACTTGCTTAAGAATTTTGGTACTGTGGATCGACAGAGCCATGATAGCTGTTTGGCTGATAACAACCGTATTAACTGATGTGTTAACCCCATAGTGTTGATCGAATTTGCTGCTTGCCAGACAGCATAGATGTCTGTTTGAAAAACACTGCATCACTCTGTTACATGGTACGATAGTTGAACTCCTAGAATCTTTGAAATGATGTCAGGAACAGTACCATTTTCCGTCTTGGAACAATCTGTGTAGATAGATGAAAAAATGGGCCATTCCAATTCGCATGACCATACTGATTATGTTAAAATAAAGTATACAAAAACAATCTTTAAACCTGATAAGTTTATTCTTAAAAGTCTATTGTTTAATTGATTACTCTTTCTTACCAGTGGCTATAGATGGATCTTTAGTTCATTGGCAGTTATGAATCAAATGAAAACTTTACTCATTCATACTCCTCTAGTAGGGTCCTGGTAGAATCTTCATGTAACCCAACTGAGGATCTAACTTCGATCTGACAAATACGCTTCAGATATCAATATGATATACGTCGGACACATAGGTGATTGAACACAATTCCGAACTGTCATTGTAACAAAGCCTAGTCCAAAAGACTGGTTCCAATGAAGACTTGCACAATTGTAAAGTCAAAGATTTCATTAAAATAGAAAAGAAATAACAGTTGTCAATTGAAATGTTGCATCTGTGCAGAGAACAGATAAATAATGTATGAATGGTATGTCGAAAACTGAATTTCTGTGTAAATCGATTTGGATACAAGCATATGATGAAGGATATACAATGTGTTGTACAATACATCTGCAAGTAGTTGAACAACACAAAATACAATAATTTTGGTAGCAAATTGTATAATTCGACACCAAAATATATTTAAATATATAATTTTATGTCTGTATAATTCTATACCGCCTGCAACAAAATTCCAATGTCCGTCATCGGTCCAACTCAATGAAGATCTCTGGTCTGGTCTCCAAATAATATACTATAAATATAATTGTATCTGTGTTCAGTGTTTGACCCTCTATATCAGTGGGTGTATGTGTGTTGTGTTTAGTTTAATATACAACAATTTGCAATGCATATAGATACATATATATGTATATATACATAAATAGATAGATAGATAGATAGATATATAGATAGTTATAAAGTTTGAATTAAAATCTCGACTCGAATCAAATTCATTGAATCGTAAGGTATGAGTATAAATGTACTAGTGTGGTGTTGGTGGTGATGGATTTTGGGGAGCTTTAGTTTGCACATTTATTCATGTCCGGCCAAATCATGCTTCACATTGTGTGACAGCTCAGACCGGTGAACGGTCAAAATCTTTTCCTTTCCTGCCTGCCAATAGTCATCGTCTCTCTGTCATGACATTGTGTGTATTCGTGCATTAAAATTAATTAGATTCGAGGGAGTAATTCCAATGACAACCGCATGAATTAATTGATTCAAATCAATATTCGAAATTTTGCAACTTTTGAACGAAAAACGACAACATCCCAACATTCAACTCACATCCTTTATACAATATATCTACATACATACATATGTACGTACATATCTGTCTAACATTGTATATGTTCGTCTAACTAAAAATGTCCCCTCTAAAAAATTAAAATAAAAATACAAAAATTGTGTATCAAATAACTAAGAACAAGAACATTGAGTTAGATCAACTATAAGATACACTTTAGCAATGCACTCTATATGCTGTTTAAATTTACCAAATTCTCAAGAGAGTTTAAGTTCTAGTATCTATCATTTAATTATCAACTTTTAGTTAATTTTAAGTAATTTTATGGGCATTAATTCTTTTCTAAAACCTTGAAATTTCTCTGAATTTGCACAGATTGAATTTATGTTACTATTGTATAATATTAAAGGGTATAACAAGAAATTTGTACTAGTCTATTTACGGTTATTATTTCAAAAGGATTTCTATTGCTCAGTATACACAATCCCATATTAGATTAGTGAGTTCCGTTGTTTGACTCCTCCTCGTCCTACCAATATTGTCTATTGTCACTGAATCTGTTGTCCATTTAACAAACACGTACTAGTACACATACATGCATGCATATTTTGATAATATTTCATCCTAAACCGATTAAGTTTGTACATGCCATGACCCAACTGTGGCTATAGCGGTGACATAAGCCCACAAAAAAAAAAAAAATAGAAAAAAATTATTAGAAATGAGGGATGGTCCTGTACTTAGTAAGCCAGTAAAACCCTTATTTTATATTACACGACATACAATATTATTTAGAAAATATATAAACGAAAAATATTAAGAGAAATTGGTTAAGGAAAATTGTTATAAGATTATCATACGAGTAATAGTTCTGACATGCACGTATATACAGTTCTTTCATATAATCTTCGAATGTTTATGTACTTAAATGTAAGTGTCATAGCTTAATTATGAATTGTGGAACCTGAGTAGTATAAGTTCTGAGAACCTTATTCAAGTACTTAGTAAGTTTTAAAGATTTTAGGTGCAGAAATCACTTAATAATCAGGTCAGAGTCAAACATAAGATAACAGCAGAGAGAGAAATGCTGTAGTGAATGAATGAATCAAAATATGATATGATGATGATTCAAGGCAGTCAGAACCGGATTCATAATTGTGGAGACTATTAACACACATACCAGAGATGTGCAGCGAAGGCTTTGCTTATGAAGTGCTTACAAGCATACAATCAAATTGGGTAACCAAGCCTGTTTGAGCTTGTGTATTGATTTGCTTGGCTTGCTTAGGCTCGGCTTGGTAGGTTTGATAGGCTTGATAGGCCTGGTGTATGTTTATAGTACTTCACATTTTTACATTAAACCAGAAACAAAAGTGACGTATTTGTCTTTCGCTGATGCTTTAGTTGCATTGGTATGTGTTATAATTGTTATTAAAAAAAACAAAACAAACAATAGAAACAAAAATGTGATGCACTTCAAACATGAACCAAGCCTACCAAGCCTAACAACATCAAGCCAAGCAAAACAATACACTAGCTCAAACAGGCTTGGCGTTCTCTGCATTCATGCTTGGCTTGCTTAGGCTTGTTTTTTTCCCAAGCCTTCAGAAACATCATTATGATATTCACTGCACATATCTGATACATACATGGTTTTTTTTGGTAACTTTTTAATAATGTTACTAACTTGATAGCTTTAAGTGAAAGACACTTTACGTGCGTTCTTAAAAACGAAATCATTAATAATTTTTCCGAAGTCTATTTTACGTTTACTTTCTAACTACGTAGAAAATCTGCTGCAATTAGCCACCATTAAGACTACATACATTCTCAATGTAGTTTTAATATATGAGAATGCAGCGCCGATATTATTGTCAACCAGAATCCTGTAAAAGAACATCTCTTTTGGTTCACAGTCAATATTTTAGTCCTTTTTGAAGGCATCTACTGGACCAACTCATTCCCAAGACTGATTTCAAGATCTTTGTTGTAAATTTTGACCAACTTATCGGCAGCCTTTTGCAGCTCTAATAAACTTAAATCCTCCAAATAATTCAAAATTCATAAGCTCGAATTCTGTTACTCAGGGTTGCTGATAGTTGGTCAATAACTGGAATAAAATTTCCTACTTGAAATTTTCCTTGGATAACAGTTGGACTCTGAGGATTGTGTATAATCCAGTAGATTGAGCTTTACATTTCTTAATTTAGAGAGTATGTCAATATATTTATCAGTATTTGATAATTTTTGCGCTGCTTTTTCGTATTCCTCAAACTTTTCTCTTTTGGACTAATCTTAGCGATTTCAGCTGTAGAAGAAATAATCATTTTAGGATTTTGCAAAATCTTTTTAATAGCATTGAATCGCTCTAAAATGACGTTCGAAAATCCAGCATACAATGCATTTTCAAGACTTCACATCTTCTTTAAATGAAAAGAAATCTGAAAGCTGTTGTACTGCTCAATGGCACTCATACTTTTGTCAGCAAAAGACTTTTCAATGTCTAGCCTTGTTTGATTATTTGAAATTCTTCACATAACGAGTCGATGTTCAATTGACCGATTCTTAAAAGATCTGCAGCCTTTTGAAAATGATCGAAATTTATTGGCGATGATGTTGCTTTCTAAGAAATCGTATCGTGTTGACAAATATTTTACGAAATTTTTGTAGACCTGTCGAAAATCGTTTTCTATTGATTCTTATGCAATTATACTTAATCCGCCAGGTATTTGTCTTGCTTGATTTCTAAAAAAGTTATACTTAATTCTTTGCTTAACATTTTTATGAATTCCGTTACACACTTTCTTATTGTGACGTCATTTGTGTGAGTGACCAATTTTCCCGAGAAGGTGCGAACGGATGGTTATCATATCGGTCGGCATCGGCTTATCGTACCGTAGTGACATAGGTTTCTTAATAATAAATCAAATAAGGTTTAAATACTGGACAAAGTCTGTCCCAACGGGACATTTAAAATTCTGCATGGGAAATATAATTCGTCTGACAAACCTAATCGTATACTTGTCACAGCTCTTGAGGTGGCTACTTGGTAGATACTATTATTGTATTTTAAAAACATTAAATAAAGTTTTAATAAATTCATATATGATTATACAATATGTGAAATGAGTTTAGATCAGAACAGATGTCTTATATTTGAGCTGCTCCAAGAGTCTGCATTCTCACTAGCCAGATATTTGCTAACTTTACACTATCGTCACTGCAATTTCAGCTATAAGCATCACAGACATGAACATAATTTAATATTTCTATTCACACGATACTTGATTCTTGGTAGGGTAGCCCCTTACATTTTAAATTTTAATTCAATTAAGACCAGCACAATAGCATAGTTCAATGATTTTTTGTCAGCATACAGGTATATTAAGTTGTTGGGGAGTTACAAGTATTTTGTTTTAAAAGTGACTATTGGGTTTTTGAAAGCGGCTTTTTTTTTACAGAAGATTTGCCTTAACTCTCCTTTATGTGAAGTTATTAAAGGAAAAAAGATATGAAGCTTATTGTTTTTCTCGCTAAACTGCATTTAAAGAATATAACATTTTAGTTGTGTTAAGTATAAATTAGCATTTTAAAAGAAAAGTCTTTTAAATTCAAGCAAAACGAAACAATGCTGGCAATCACACAAAATCGCATACACTTTTTAATCGGCTAATCAATGTAAATCGTCGCGTGTTCTAGCACACTTAGGGTTTTTTTGGACGAAATTGAAAACGTCCGACATCAAAAACGTTGGTGTTTTCAAACACATACCTGTATAACTGGTTTTCGCATCATGTAGATAAACAATGATATACATACATATACAATTTATGATGCTCGTATCCGAACTGCGTTTTGTGTTTTTTTACTAAAATACTGAATTTGTAATGCGTTCATAAAACTTAAAATGTTCCAAAAATATGTAATAATGCAATCGTCCCTTTTTTTCATTTATCAGAAGTCTATAAGGTTGAGAATACACCAGATCAGACAAAACGTTTTTAATTAGAATAAAAAGTCAAAAAACGTGTTCCATTCCAACACAGACCAAGCGGAACTCGATGAAACACAAGAAAATTTTCTGTGTTCTTGTTTCGTTTGATTTGTGTCGATATTTTGTCTTTAAAATATGAAAATCCAGCTATCGATATGTGTTTTTTTGTTCTGTCTTGTTGACGCTGCTTGCGGTGTATGTTGGCCTTAAACAATAATGTGTGTGAGTATTTGTCGACAACCAGTCATAAAACGATTCAGTCAAAGACATTTTTTTTTGTCTTGTCTGCTTTGGTGTGTGCTTCCTCATAAGAAACAAAAAAAAATATATAAAATAAAAACTGTGGGAAGTGTTATTATCGTGATCCCAAACGACTTAGATGATTAAGTTGATTAGATCAAAAATTTGATTCATTCGCTTATTAATTCATGAATAAAAATTTATTTTAAACTATTTTCATTTGTTTCTTCATCAGATACAAATGCCATATAAAGGGGAACACTGCAAAAAATATTGTTCTTTTTTACTGTAAAATTGCTTTATTCAGGGAAAAAGTACTGTATTCTGATCGAAAGCATATACTGCGTTTTGAAATCGTTTGTACTTCAAAAAAGCAGATTTTGGTGAAAATGTACAATACATTAAGATTTGATGCAAGTCCATGTATTTTTGTACTTATACTTATATTTATATACTTGGATATGTAGAGATATGTAAATGTATGTATATTGTATATAGATAAGTATGTGCATATATGTTGTAAATATGTTAACCGTATTTGTATCTATAGAAATCATGCAATGCAGTTGTAAATTCGTTTGCGAAAATTTGTGTTTGCGCTGTCAAAGCATGAATGTGAAAAATGCAACAACGCGCTTCATCAAATACAACAGAAACAGCATCAACAACAACAACAACAATACTAACCAATGATTCAGATTCGTCGACAACAACAAAATAACAAAAGATACAAGATACAACAACAAATGAAAATACAGTAAAAACCACATCAGAAAATGCTTTCATACCTTACAAATGTGGCACCATGCAAAAATTTAACAGCGAAAAATATTTGCATATCTATGAATGAATGAATGAATGAGTGAATATCTGAATGTCTGTTCCACAATATATCTGAACTCCCTATATATACAAACGTATATATATGTGTTTGTATATATAATACATTTGTATTTGTATATATATTTGTATATAGATGCATTATCATTGCTGAACGAACATTAATTCACCGCACTGTACTCGGCTTCACATTTACTCTAGATTCAAAGATACAAATTTACATACAGTTTGTTTCATAAATGTTTGCACTACATTCTTAATGCCACAAATATTATGATAAAGGAACTTCATTTGTATACCTATACTTATATTGGTGACCAGTGCCCTAAAATTTTGATTCAAAGATACTGAAATTACTGACAAAATGAATTTGAAATCTTACAATGAAAATGTAAGTTCTTGTATTGTTTAATATAGATACATATATAGTTAAATAGTTCAAACTTGATTTGAATGGAATAGTTTGTGCGAAAAAGGGATTCCAAATAGTAAAAATACTTTTTTTAAAATACCCAATTTCTTTTGTGTGCAAGCATTTACATTACAAACTGTACATATGTACGCTTGTATGTATCTATGTATCGTCAATTGCACATACATATGTACATATATACATTAACTGACCACCATTCTTGGTTGTTCTTTCTCCCCACTCAACAATCAACACTTGATTCTTATATCGTTCTACTATATATCGGTCTCGGGGTTATGGAATACATCGAAATTGATGCGAACAACAACAATTAGCAGTAGGACAGATAAACTTTTTAAACAAAAAAATGCAAAAAAGGGGAACAACAAGAAACGCAAATAACATAACGAGAACAATAAAAGGTACAACATACTGTAAAGGTCAAAACCAGGAGAAAAAAAGAGAGCAATAAAAAAAATAAAATAATAATAAAAATAAATAAAATAAAGTTTTGTATAAAGTTCGGTTTAACTGAAATTATTACACCTTTCATAATACTAACATACACTGCAATATGTTGACATATGGAACTTCCAAAGACTTAAAAATCTTCAGATTATATTTTAGTTGAGACTTTTTTCTTTTTTTTGATGTTCATGGATACTAGCAAACAAAATTGCTGACTCCAATAAAGTGAACTTGTCTTCTCTGATTTGTCGCTATACAAGTAAATAGTTTAGTTTAGGATTCAAAGAATAATTAATAGATGACTTTTAAACATAAAAATTCTCTTCTAAACTCTACCTAAAAAACTTATACCATAGTACTATACTGTAATGGTAATTAGACTGGTAAATGGGGAAGGTGATGCGAACACATAGCCTATCCCTCCCAAATATCAACCTCACCTTCACGTGGTACCCTCTGTTCATCACAAGCGAGGCTCTGATGTCCGAGCAAAGGCAGTATAACCTTACCATCTGCGACTAAGGAAATGCTGTTGCTCAAAGCCAAAAGTTGGCATCTTGTTTGGGAGCTAGATTCGGCAACTCGACGTCAGAATCGAAAAGGTAGGCTGACAACCTGCTAATCTTAAACTCATCTTATCAATGAAACCACAGCAAAAAAGCATCGGCAAAAAACGATGTGTGGCCCTTTGCTCCTCTGTAGAACCATAGGACTTTTTATATATAATGATAAATCCTTCATACGGATCTTGCAATGAAGTATTAAAATATTTTTATATTCTGTTATAAGTTTCATGCCAGAACCTAAGGTCTAAAGTGCTTTTCACCAATTGAAAGGTGCTATAAGATGAGAAAAAAAAAAGAACAACTAAAACCGAATTATGCCAAAAAGCGAGAAATGCGGCAAAAGAGCTGAAATCACTGCATTACTGCGACCAAAATAACAAAAAGAATTTACAATAAAAATAAATAAACTTTGCTTTCACCATAGCCTACATACACTTCACATAGTTGTAGGCATATTAGTATATACATATATCAGTAAATAAAAATAATAAAATCTTGTATTAAAATATTTTTTCTTTTCCTACCAATTTGCCTCTGAATAATAGTTCTGAATATATGGTGGTTAAATAATATTATCATATAGTGATTGTAAGTAAATTGTTTCGCTTCGAAAATTTTAAAGAAACTAGTTTGCAATTCTTGATTTGGTTGGTTCTTAAGGAGACAATGTACTGAATCTCTAGTTTGGATTTTTTGTTGTTGTTCTTGTTGTTGTAAACATTTACCATAGAACTTCTTCTTTTCTGAAACAAAAGTCTCATCTAAATTTCGAAGAAACGGCCTCATATACAAAGACAATGCACAAAATCGCATGAAATACACTTCGCATTGCTTCCGCAACCACCTTTTGCGCTAGGTTTGGCCCCCAGTGAATTTTGTCTGTTCGCAGACATAAAAAAAAATAATCGCCGGGACGATATTTGGCTTGCATGAGCAGGTGAACTTCAAAACAAACACCTATTTTGAGGCCAAAGATAAATCGTTGATGACTAAAATTAAATTTCACCGAAAAACTTGTGTTTTCTTCATTAGACCAGGAACGTATCAGCCTATGTGTTATATGCATATATTAGAAGTATATTAAAGAAATTAAAGATATACAAAAGTTTAATAAAATCGTGTAGGTTGGACTAACTGATGCAACATTATCGACTACATCAGCATTTGATAATTGAAGGGCATTCGATGAAGTCGAAATAAAGAAAAAATGTATTAACTCGCACACGAAGGGTTCCGTACCATCGCACAAGATTTAACATTATGCATACAAATTCGTTGGACTAAAGCTTCTACCTCTGTCTGAAGTTATGTGAAATTAATTTGCTTTTGTTTTACTCGCTGAACAAAACTATTTAAGCAGCACCATTTATCAAATGACTCAAGAGTGCTTACTAGACTTCCCGCAGCTATTGAGACGCTGCTGCTTATTAAGAGGAGACTTAAGAGACAGTTTTGTCGAACTCGGTTCCCTATTGTGGACAGGGTCGAATAGAGTCAAGAAGCTGGTGGCGCTGCACAAACAGAAGGCAAATGACCGATTTTTGTCAAATGTCTCCTCCGATGACAACATAATGAACTCGTTGTGGAAGTTGGTGAGAAGGTTTAAGCAACAGGTGCCACAGAAATTTCCAATCAAGAAGGCTGACGGATCCTGGGCTAGAACCTTAAGGGAGCGAGACTAGGAATTTGCTGAAGACTTAGAAACTCATGTTCAGCCACTTGACACTAGCTCAGAATACAGGGTTAGCCAAGTCCAATTATGCCCCCTCAGCTGCTCTCATTATAGCAGAGGAAGTCTCGGCTCACATTAAAGGATTGAACACAAAAAAGGCTCCAAGTGAAGATGGTTTCGATAACTTTACACTAAAGGCTATACCGATCAAAGCTGTGCTCCTCATTTTTAACTGGGTGCTAACATTGGGATATGTTCCAAAATAGTGGAAGAAGGTGAGAATCTGCATGATTCATAACGCTGGCAAGAGCCCTTAGATATTAGATTCGTACAGGTCAATCAGTCTGATGCCCACTGTAGCAAAGTTGTTTGAGCGCTGTCTGCTGACACGCCTACTGAATTTGAAGAAGGTCAGGGAAGTAGTTGCTCCATTTCAATTCGGGTTTCGTAAGTCCCACGGAACTCCAGAACAACTGAATAGGGTGGTCAACTTTATCCACAAGCAACATCAAGCAGGCTTTAGATCGAGTTTGGCACGACGGGTTGCTCGGTAAACTAAAGAATCTGTTACCGCCTCAACTATGGTCAATAGTATGCAGCTATCTCAATAACAGGACTTTTACAGTGGTACTGGATGGTGTAGAGACTAGCATCAAGGCTATTCGGGTACGTGTCCCCCAGGCAAGCGTTTTGGGGCCGACACTCAATACCATATTCACGCACTATATGCTCAATGGCTTAAAACTACAGCTAGAAGATCCTTAGAATGTAATTATCGCCACGTTTGCAGATGATACGGTCATCCTCTCCAGAAACAGGTGCATTTATGAAGCCACGGACAACCTGCAACAATATCTGCATAGTTTTGAAGTCTGGATAAGAAGATGGAACAATGGCATTAACGAAAAGAAATGTGCCAATGTGACGTTCGCCTTACGGCCGGATGATTGTCCGGGAGTCTTCATTGGCAACATTTTAACATTTAAGTCGCATATATCGAAGTCGCTCGGACAGGGTTTAAGATTTCGCAGCCATTACTCAGAGAAGTTATGTTAACCGATCTATTTTCAAAAATAGTCACAAATGCTTGTGACCCTCAAAATAGTTTATTTATTTATAATCACAGTCATTACTGAGAGAAGTTATGTTAATCGATCTATTCTCAAAAAAAAGTCACAAATGCTGACAGAGCCATAAATGGTTGTTTGGTAGATGTGCTATAACAAGAAAGGCAATTTTGGAACCTTTTTTGACACCTGATTTCAGTAAGTCATAAAAAAGTCACAAAAAATTATGAAATATTTGTGCGCACTGTTATCTCACAGTAAAATGGATGGCCTCTTGAATCGATGGGTATATTCACTAGAGTCATGAAGATCTTTGCCGAGATACATATGTATTGGACTAAAATCTGATATACTTACCATACTTAGTAGATGTATGAAGTTATTGTTATATAAACTCAGATTATATAGTAAAATGACACAAGCATTTATAGATTACAAATGATATCCTCATGCTAATACCATATAATACCATATATGTATGTAAAATGTATCTACAAACAATACGTTTGTATATAATGACATCATTGTTATTGTTGCTATGTTTTATTGTGCTAATTAAGTCAAAAGTGAATGAAGTGAATCTTAAGTAAAATAAAGTAAAGTAAAAGATATTCATACATTTACATAACATGTATCTTTCTCATTTTTCATTCAGATACTATTTGTTTTTTTCATTTTCTTTGCCTTTTTCAAGTTGTGAAAAATTAATTTGTTGCTTAAACAAATATGAAAGAAGTAAAAGCAACAAGCGAAAGTCATAATGTTAACGATGGATTGGGTGATTGGGGGATGAGATGAATGGCAGGTGTTGGTAATGATGGAATGGGAAGGGGAATGGAAAGAGGTAAGAAGAAAAGTTGGGATGGGAGCATTGACTGTGTTTGCGGTCTCTACGGGATTAGGATTATAACTCCTGTTGCTTGTCTTGTACACACATTCATGACATGACATGATATGATATGTATGATACGCATATGTTATATTCTTGAGTGTAACATCCACAAAACAGAAGATACAAAAGTGTCTTACAAAGAAGTGGGAGAGAACAAAGTACTTGTTAATAAATGTAGAATCTTTCTGTACTGTGCTGTTCTGTTCTCTCTTTTACCCAATAAAAACTCAGACATCCAATAGATGAAGATACACGTAACTACATTAAAATAAAATAATATTTGGTTCTTGCCAACTAAATATACCCTATGATTTAATTAAGAACTTGAATGATGAAACTTCAGAACTATATCTCAAAACTTGAGACTGAGAATAAATGGATACAATGAAATCCTTATATTGTAGGAGCTAATGCTTGTTTCTTGATGGCTTTTCGTTAATTTTCAGCACTATATCTTCATCACTCTAATTCAAAAACTAACACTAAGATTAGATTGGATTATGGGACAATGAGAAGGCTTACGAACTAGCTCATTTTGTGCTTCCTCTGATATATCGTTAGCAGAACAGGTCTGGATTCCCCTGGCGATTGTCAAGAGGAGAAACGTCCTGTATTTCCGTCAGCAGGCAAGCAGACAGTGGAAAGATCTTGAATCTTCCAGAGCGGCACGTGCTACTTGGCCTAGTTACAATGAAATAGGTCGATTAGACTCATCAGTAGATGCCGCAAGGCTCACAGCTGCTTTTACTGGTCACTGGTGTGTAGTGGCTCATGCGGAGAGACTGAGTTTTCCGTTCAGAAACCATTGTAAAAGCTGTGGAAACCTAGAGGAAGAGTCATTCACCCAAAGACTAGAAATAAGTTTCTGGGCAAATACATCATCGATAATCTCTCGGACTGTTCAGACACATGTCCGGGTGATCTTCTAAAATACCTAAATTCGACGCATTGGATTTAGTAATACTGATTACTGATCGGCGAGGAAGTGATTTCAAAACGGCACTCTAGCGTTAATTGTGGACTAAACGAGTCAGCTGCGGTAACCAACCAACCAGATTGGATTGCAAAATACAATGAAATTGACATGATTGAGTGATTTTAGCTTGATTTCATCACTATATCTCAAAAACTGCTCAGTCTCAGTTTTGAATTGGATGAAGATGAAAGATGACATATCTTTGAAATTTATAAACTTACAATAAGAATAAGCCTGAGACTTCGAATGGTTTGTATAGAGAAATTTGATATAATTAAAAAAAACTTGTACTGAAATTCCATACTATAACTCACTAACTAAGACTGTGATTGTATAGCAATGCAATGCATTCACAACTTATTTATTTTTGATAATTTAGGTTTTTGTGTTACAAACATCATAACAAAGTGATGCTGTGATATTAAATTCTACGCCATATATGGAAATGGTATTAGGAAAATGAAGAAAAAAAGAACACATCATGTAGAAATGAAATACATTTATGCAAACATCATTGCAGTCATTATAAAACTCTGGAAAAACTTCTTGGATGATATGATGTTATGTATTATGTGTTATGTCTCGAGTGGTTACCAAGTACGATAGCATCACCTTCATCACCGACATCAAGATTACTTTGAGTTACTTTTGAGCATACTACTTAGATACTACATACAGTAACCAACCTCATGTGTGAGTTGTATCTCTCATCAGAATAAGATGTAAGAATGTGAGCAGAATGGGTACGTGCGTATGTGTGTGGGAAGGGATTTAAGAAAGAGTTAATTTAATATGAGCTTGGGAAATATTGCAAATGAATTTAAGACGCCATGTTATTCTTCTTCCTGCTCCTCATCATTACTTCCTTCCTTCCTTCCTCCCATCATTCCTTTCATTCTTTCTATCCTAGTTGGTAAGTTCTATTGAAGTTCTGTTGCTGTTTATGTTTATATACAATACAAGGATCTATGTATATGGATATTGTGTGAATGGGTGTGTTTTTGTGATATTATGTATAGTATATGCAATGTATGTATAGAATTTTTAATTAGACTTTTTATTGTTACATTTTATGTGCTTGAAAAAGCCCTTCAAGAAGTTCGTTTTCTTCGCAATGTTCAATTTCTCCATCGTTATCATCATCCTGTTGTCGTCATTGTTGTCGTCCTTCCTTGTGGACGTAAAAAATAAACAGCAAACATGTAAATCGCAATTGTATCCATGTGAATTGTTATGAATTGTTATGGTGAGGTGAGGTGGATAAATGGATGATGATTGTTTGGGAGGGAGTGCGTGCGTGAGTATACAAAATTGCAATGGGCTCATTTTGGGTAAGAAAAAGATGATGAAAATATCCTTGCTCATTTGTAATGCGAAACATCTTCAGCATGTTTATGGGTAAAAATGTATTAATTAAAAGTTTTTAAATGTTTCCTCACATTTTTTTCTATTTTCATGCATCCTTACATACTTTCATTCATTCATTCACACATACATAGTTATTCAGACGTTCTTGTGTGGGAGTGTTTCTCAAAAAACTCGATCTCATATTGGTTTAGTTCAGTTCGGTTCAGTTCAATTTTGCACTTCAATAAACTGACTATAGAAGCTTTGCTACCTTTGTGGTTATTGTCTCATACTCACAAATCCATCCGAAGTCATTGTTTAATTGTCGCCTGTATGGTTTTTCCTTTTTTCCTTTTTTCATTTTTTGTGCAACCTGATTTTTCTACTTTACTTTAGTAGTCACGAGGACACACAATCGGTTTGGTCATCCAGGTTGCCAGTCAAGTCAATAGCACGCGTTCTACTTTACTGTCATTCTCTCGGAAGTTGCCTCATTTATTACACTTTACGATTAGCGCGCAGAACCTACCGCTGTGTCGTTCCAGGACAAAGGACACTATGCATACTCACATGGTATAAAGATAACCATTAAAGTTAGTCGTCCTTCTTTTTCGCCTTACCAAGCGTTTCATTTGCTCATTCATTTCATTGCGACTTGGTCACGGTTTTTGGTATTGATACGTTATCATCATGGAGCATGGAGCATACATATAAAGCAGAGGTAAAAGCAAAGTTCGATGTTAAATGTTGGAGATATTGGTATATATGTACATATGTATGTGTGGTGTGTGTGTGTGTGTGTGTGTGTTGGCCATGGTGGCATTACCTTTGAAGCAACGAACCAGTGAACGAACAAACGAATGGAATATACTACAAATAAACAAACGATATCTTTTTATTTGTCCTGCCGGGTTTGCAGCTTAATTGGATGCCACAATGCGAAATAAATTGAGCGGAAAATTACTTCACATGTTGGCGTACAGACATACATACTACCTATGAATGAGAGTATCTATCTATCTATCTATCTATGTATCTATTTATCTGTATACTTATATGTATGTGTTTGTGTATCGTTTGCCATGAAATAATTGCTTCAAGCATCTTGTATAACATTAAATGTTGTCTCTCCAAATTTGTCTTTTCTCTTTAAGTATTTCTCTACATTCTCATGAGACCAATCAGTCTAAAATTTTATCATAAAACAATATATACTCCAATACTTACTTTGTTTTGTACAAATTATCTGAGGCAATTCTTACCATTTCATGATTATATAATTCTTCTCAAGATTTTTCCATAAAACAATATACTTATTTACATATGTATGACTGAAATTATCTTATACTATCTCTGTGTAGTATGATAGCAGATAAAAGTTGTATTATATGGTGACCATTATTAATTCGTTGCTTCATTAGACAATACATATTTCTTTAGATGAACCCCTTGAAGCCCTGACTATTCCTGTATACTCAGTTCATAATGCAGACATTTATGTAAATAACAAGACATTTGTTTTGTTATGAGTGCAGCAAGTTTCAAGTACTTGGTTTGCTAAATAGAATAAATAGAGTTTTGTGCCAACATTTGCAAATACCAAGTACTTGCTACAAACCAAATGTTTTGTTTCAAATGCCAACCAAATGCAAATCAACCAAATTTCAAATCAAATCATATGAATGGAAAACATTCGAATACATGGAAGTCGTTCTTCAACTGATGTTTGCTGAAAAAATATGTGTTGGACAACGGAGACTGCCTCTTTCGTATGTACTTTTTTGTACGCCTGTTTTCTCTCTGTTGCAAATGCTGAGTTTTCCAACCAAAGTGTTTGCCAAAGCAGAACATTTACTAATGATTTGGATAATTCTAAAGTAAACTAAATTAACCAAATGCAAGGCATTTCATTTTATTTGTTAATTTTTTGTCGTTTCATTTGTATTCATTTTTCGAATGAACCAAGTGTGCATCACTTACAAATACACACGTACCATTCCACAGTGGTCGCTGCCATAGGCCAAAAATAAAATATTAAGCTCAAAATTATGGAGTCTCTTATATAATCGAACTTCTCAAATGTAAATTTGTTTTCTTTTAATTCTAATGGCACTTTGTGACAACAAGTGTTCAATTGTTCAGTGAAGTGTCAGTAGGCTAATAGTGTTGTTCATTTTTGAACATTAATAACTTTTTAAGAAAGTCTTCAAATTTAAATTGGAAAAATGGATATTGAACATGAAGTTATTAGGATTAAGTTTACGTATTACAATAATTTTTAATTGTGCCATACTTTTTAGAAAATCCAGTTTTACCCAAGTAATATATTCTGTGTTTTTGAAGTGAAACTTCTTTAGCGAGGTGTAAGTCCAAAAAAAGCGTTACAGTAATCAAAATGAATGTTTAAGCATGAGTAAGAGAGAGATAAAAAATGCTTTACTGATGTGTGTTTACTTTACGAAGAGCGTACGCACAAGTGACCGAATAACCGACCACCAGCCGAAGGTGCTTTTCTGTCTCTCTCTTCGTGTGTGCTGTAGTTGTTGTTGAGAGTGAACATACAAAAGAATTCTCTATCTCAATTTGCGTTTATCGAGAAGGGAATTGCGCGGGTCGTTGCTGTTGTTTGGTTTTGTGCACAACTTATCAACAATAACTCACCAATCAACAGTTGAATTTTCGTTCTTCTCTTCAATCAAATGTGCTCATGGATTGAGAAAATTTCAATTATGCTTTCCATTTGTGTGTGCCCTACACGACGCCGATCTCGCTTATTAATTTGTGAGACTTTACTGTTATAAAATGCTTTCAACACTAAAATTGCTTCTTCAGTAATGAAATAAATGAAGAATATTATACACAACTCTAGTAATTATTTTAAAACTTGATTTCTAACATTTTGTGCAGCCGTTTTACTTCTATAGTGTGCTTATACAGGTGAGGCACATTACTTTTTTTGTGTTTATTTCGAAATTTCACTTAAATTTTTAGTTGTGTTCTCCCCTGAATCCCATTATGGTTTAGTTCACGTTTTAAGATTTTAAAGTATTTGTTTCAGCTGCCGAGATGTGCCGAGCGTCGTTTAAACTTCCATAGACTATAAGCGCTTGTATTAAAAACCGCTGGGCAAACACAGTAATACAAAAGAGGCCAGACATGTTTCAATGTTTACAAAAAGTCGCTCTGAATTTGGGTTATTACTATTGGGTTATTCTGCATGTCTCTCAAGAAATTTGCTTTCATATTTTTTTTCAAATATTTTTCTCATTGAAAGTATGCGGTGGGGTAAGCGCAGAAGTGTAGAACCACCCCCATTATTTCATTTAATAGTAACAATAGTTTCAGTTTGTTATCTCCACTGGAAGTATTTTTGGACGCTGGCTCCCCATACAAATCCGACCACTGTGCATTCGTTTCTTGTGTTGGATTTTTTTTCGACATCAAATGATATGAATTGTGGAATGTATTTCGAAATGATTGCTTGCGAATGCATTCGTGCAATACTCTATTATCTATTCATGCTATTCATAATTTTGAGGCCCATTATAATTTCGGCAGGGTTGCCAGCTAGTTATTTACCACTGTGGTAATGCTAATGTTTTATGAGGTTTGTCAGTATCAATTGTCTCAATAATTTATAAGAACTCACACATTTTTATCTACATAAATCAACTGTCACTGACTTTATGAGCTCATAAATTGTTGAGGTTTGTGCGTTATTGTGAATACCCTCATTGATTTTATCTACAATATAATTTCAGGAAATCCTTTTTCTACAATTTCTGAAGGCATTTCAATGGCTAATGGATAACTGTAAGGAAAAAAGCAATTTGTTTGAAAATTTTCTGTTCTAAATGGTGAAATGGTATCTTCTTATGTTTTGCAATATAAAAGAATCTTTTTGTTTTTTTTTTTTGTTTTAATTTATTTTTATTTATTTTATTTTTATAATAAATTTATTATTTTTTAATAATTTTTTTTCCTTGGGTTTTTTTTTTTTTTTTTAAATGAAAAGTTTACACATTACACTCAATAAAGAAAGAAATTTCTTAATATTTTTTTGTTTTGTTTTTGTAGACACACTCTATCCGATTATTTAGTTAATTATGATCTCTTTAATTTAATATATTTTTATGCATAATTTCTTTTAATTTGATATACACATACACATAAATTTATACATTTCACGAACGAATTCATTATGGTATTGCTATAGTAATATTCAATTTAAATAAAAATAAATCAGAAATACTATTGTATTATATGCCATATAGTATATGTTAGATAAGACAGATCTATTTCTTAGTTCTTTAGTTGATCGGAAGTTTTTTATTGACAACTAAAGACAATAACTAGTACGATGTATAATTCAGGAAATCTATTGGCAGAAGAACAGACAAGACACATTAAGTAGTCCTCTTGAGAGATCACTAGTGTAAGATATAAATTGTACTTCTTGAGTAAATAGTGTCCACAGACTTATGCAGAAGTTTTTTGATTGATATCTCTGCATTAATTTAATATTAGAGTGCATAGTAGTGTTCTACAATTATATTTCAAGGCTTCATTATTGACTGTCTTTTTAAACAGACATATGCGACTTTGTAAACTTTTGATCTGTGCCCAAGTAGATAAGATATCCTCATGGTATTCATGATAGCAAGTTGTTGATGTGTTGCTTCTATATAAGGTATCCATAAATATTGATTAGTAAGCTCATTACTCAGAGAGCCTATCTCTATACTGAGTACATATGAAACTCTTTATTGCATTCTCATATCTCATCACCTTTTCTACATGATGGGGAGCACTCATCTTGCCAACCGCTGAATTTTCTAGAATGTATTGATGTTGATATGAGTATTTTAATTCGATTGCACTTATGTTAAGACATAACAGACACAATTAAGATAAATAATCATGAATACTTATGAAAAATAACATAAGTTATCACTACAAGAATTTAAAATAATTACATATACTACACATGTAATTTAAATCATACTTAAAGACACTAACGACCACATGAATTGTTTAACGCTGCTGTTGGATTAAATAATATGAATTGGTCCATACTGCATTTTTCATTTTAGTGTTTTGCATTCAATATATCAAGTGCGTGGCAAAAAAGCATATCAATGTTACTTAAACGAAGATGATCTATGTGAATGAAGAAAGTAACTCGGATACGGGCATTGACTATACATCAGAGAATAGCGAATCAAGTGATTCTGACCAAACATGGCTCTAGCTAGCACGGATCAGCTATTGCTTATTACCAAAATTAAAATGGTATAGAGTGTCAGTTCATTTACCTCAACACATTGGAAATGCGGTTGAGAATATTATCTCATCACAATCAGTGACAAATAGAGTGATGTAGTGGTGTACATGTTCTTCCAGCCTTATGTCGGTGTGTACATTCTTGTTTTACTAATTTCAGTAAAATAATTCACTAATAGCTGATGACGGAGAAAAGAAATAAAGACATTCATGGCTTATTTGATGCAACTTTTGGTCATCCCATTTTCTGATCAATAGTATTTGAGTGCATTTTTCACATGATTACAAGTGCAAATCGTTTCAATCATGTTTCAAGTCGAATACATTTGCGTAGCATTGATAAATTTTGCTTTTATTCGTACGTAAGTAAGTAAGTAAGTTTCTCTTCCAATGTTTTCCAACTTCCTTGAAAATGTGACCAAAATGTGAAAAATATTTTAAAGGTAAATTACATTTTGTTTGGTTAAGGGACATATGATCAACAACAATTCTCAGCACAGTTACTGACTGAGATACGAACAGCATTCTCAGCTTCTGATCCCTCTTTCATTAATGCTACTTCTTAGTGAGCGGGTAGAAAGCGTGAGATTTGTTTGCAAATCTAAACGACAGATACATTGTTCAGAATGTGATGACAAAAATAATCGAAATTATTGTACATAGGATCAAACTAAATTCTTAGTATTTTGATTTCAATCTCTGCCCCTCCTCTGCTTTATAAAAACACGATGTGAGCTGATATTTTAAGTCAAATTATTGCACAGTTCAAAAATTTCAAAGGAGAAAATTAAAAAAATGCACCAACAGCAGGGTTAAGATGGCAACAAAAATACATACTTATAAAAAGCAAAGACACATTTCAACAACAAGAGTTGTAAAAAAATGTAAGTGCTCCCAAATGTTAATGCCCTTATTGCCCTTTAGTCATGAATGAAAATAAATATTACAAATTTCATTGAGAAAATTAAAAATTGATTAACGTTATTGATGATAATAATAGTTTAAAGATTCATTATTATCATCATCATTGCAAGTATTGTATTATTTCGTGAAATGTTTGAAATTATCGATTGAACCGATATTTATAAATTTTTTTACTATAATTTATAATTTAAAGATTTTCCTTTTTTTTGTTTTTTATTGAATTTTTTTTGTAAATTTATGTATTTAATTAATTCTTTGTTTTTTTTTTGTGTTGAACAAATTTCTTTTATTTTTTTTTATATCATAATTAATTAATTTTCCTTGATTTATTTATTTTTTTTTTTTGGATATAGGAAGATTTTGTTGTTGTTTGTGTTGTGTTCTTTTATATTATTTTCTTTATTTTTATATACACAAAAAAAAAAAAAAAAAACATTGTCTACACTTATTTTTAATTAGAATTTATTTATGTTTTGTTTTTATTTTATTTTTTGTTTATTTTTCATATTAAAGATTAATCGTATAACTGGAATTTTTTTATTTAGTTTTAGTATTTTTTTTTTAATTATTATTATATATTTAGATTTATATTTTTGTTTTTATTTATTTTTTTTTTTTTAATTTTTTTTTTTCATTAACACATTGAACATTTTCTCTTTTTTTGTTTTGTTTTAATAATATTCTGACAAAAAATCTCTATTAGTTTTATATATAATAATATAATATTTTGGCTTAAGAATACTTTAATTAATATTTAATTTTATTTTATATATTATAAAAAAAAACGGATCTACAAACATTACATTGCACACATTTACACATATATAATTTTTTTAAATATTATTAATTTAATTCTTATAATTTTCATTTTTAACTTTAAAATCTGTCATGTTTTTTTTTCTTATTGAATTATCCATTAAAGATTTCAGATTTCAATTGATTAATCTTTCTCTGTTTTGGTTTATGATTAATCTTAATATGAATATTGTTTTATATTTATTTACTTTCTTTTTTTTTATTTATTTCTTTTTAATTTTTTGTATAGTAAACAAATACAGGAAACAAATTTACGAACGTGGATTACGGTGTAGGAACTCATATACATTTGCTTTTTCATGCACTCGTCCTTTGTATACCTTTCACACGCATCGGAGGCCTGGAGACCAGGAGACCCGAAGACCCTTTAGAACTATTAAGAACTACTCAATATAAATTGGAATCAAATGGGACTAATCTTCCTGTCTGCCCATTTCTATGTAATTTTCTACTTATGTTTTAGAAGCGACTGCCATTTCATTCAAAGTTTTTGCATTACTGGAAGATGTGGAACCCACACCCAATGGAAATTGGAATCAAATGACCATAGTTTGTCAATCTGTCCATTTATATGTAAATTTCTATCTCAGTATTTGAGAAGACTACCATTTCTTTCAAAGTTCTTGCATTACTGGAAGATGTAGAACCCACACCCAATGGAAATTGGAATCAAATGGCCATAGTTTGTCTATATGTCCATTTCTATAGGAATTTCTAGCTCAGTTTTAGAAAGGACTGCCATTTCATTTAAAGTTCTGGCATTACTGGAAGATGTAGAACCCACACCTAATGGAAATTGGAATCAAATGGCCATAGTTTGTCTATCTGTCTATTTATATGTAAATTTCTATCTCAGTATTTGAGAAGACTACCATTTCTTTCAAAGTTCTTGCATTACTGGAAGATGTAGAACACACACCCAATGGAAATTGGAATCAAATGGCCATAGTTTGTCTATATGCCCATTTCTATAGGAATTTCTAGCTCAGTTTTAGAAAGGACTGCCATTTCATTTAAAGTTCTTGCATTACTGGAAGATGTAGAACCCACACCTAATGGAAATTGGAATCAAATGGCCATAGTTTGTCTATCTGTCTATTTATATGTAAATTTCTATCTCAGTATTTGAGAAGACTACCATTTCTTTCAAAGTTCTTGCATTACTGGAAGATGTAGAACCCACACCCAATGGAAATTGGAATCAAATGGCCATAGTTTGTCTATATGTCCATTTCTATAGGAATTTCTAGCTCAGTTTTAGAAAGGACTGCCATTTCATTTAAAGTTCTTGCATTACTGGAAGATGTAGAACCCACACCTAATGGAAATTGGAATCAAATGGCCATAGTTTGTCTATCTGTCTATTTATATGTAAATTTCTATCTCAGTATTTGAGAAGACTACCATTTCTTTCAAAGTTCTTGCATTACTGGAAGATGTAGAACACACACCCAATGGAAATTGGAATCAAATGGCCATAGTTTGTCTATATGCCCATTTCTATAGGAATTTCTAGCTCAGTTTTAGAAAGGACTGCCATTTCATTTAAAGTTCTTGCATTACTGGAAGATGTAGAACCCACACCTAATGGAAATTGGAATCAAATGGCCATAGTTTGTCTATCTGTCTATTTATATGTAAATTTCTATCTCAGTATTTGAGAAGACTACCATTTCTTTCAAAGTTCTTGCATTACTGGATGATGTAGAACCCACACCCAATGGAAATTGGAATCAAATGGCCTTAGTTTGTCTATAAGTCCATTTCTATAGATATATCTATGTCAGTTTAAGAAAGGACTACCATTTAATTAAAAGTTCTTGCATTACTGGATGATGTAGAACCCACAGCCAATGGAAATTGGAATGAAATGGGCATAGTTTGTGTGTCTGTCAATTCTTATGTAAATTTCTATAGAAAGGACTGCCATTTCATTTAAAGTTCTTGCCTTACTGGAAGATGTAGTACCCACACCCAATGGAAATTGGAATCAAATGGCCATAGTTTGTCTATATGTCCATTTCTATAAAAATTTCTATCTCAGTATTTGAGTAGACTACCATTTCTTTCAAAGTTCATGCATTACTGGATGATGTAGAACCCACACCCAATGGAAATTGGAATCAAATGGCCTTAGTTTGTCTATAAGTCCATTTCTATAGAAATTTCTATCTCAGTATTTGAGTAGACTACCATTTCATTCAAAGTTCTTGCATTACTGGAAGATGTAGAACCCATGCCCAATTTAAATGAGATTTAAATGGGCATAGTTTTTGTGTCTGTCAATTCATAGGTTAATTTACTCTAAATATCATAGAGTCTGTATGGAGTTCTGAAGATTAATGGAACGTATTTATTATTTATTGTATTGTATTGGAAATAATCGGATGATCTATGGATTACTGTCATGACCCTTATAAGAGAAAACCTCTTATTTGATTGTTATTTGTGTGAAAGGTATATAATCTTTGGTAGGACCAAAGTTAATATATTGACTTGTTTTCTTCTCTTATTGATTTTATAGTTATTTTTTCATTTGTCATCATAAGTATAATTTAGATACTTTGCTTTATATCGCTCATTGTAGATTCTGGTATAACTTAGCAGGGACTTATGGGTTTAGTTTGGGACAAGTGAATAATAATATTGACTTTGAATTTTTTTCTATGATTTTTTTTTTAGTAAACAAAATTTCTTTTTCTTACCTTTCATTCAATACTTATGGTATTGGTATATGTTCTTGTTGATTAGATCAATGGGTGTCTTATAATCTGATTATACAAATTAATTAATTAAAAAAAAAAAAAAAAAAAACACACAAATTAACAACCTTAAATTATCCCATATAGAGTAGTAGTACTTGTATAACTGATTGTTGTGTAATGATTTCCATCTTTGGAAACACCAAATTCAGTTTTTATTTATTTTTCTTCTTTAAAATTTTTTAACTTTTTCAATTTCAATTTTGCTAGTTCCATCTTCATTTCGTCTCTCATCCAAAAGTTCTTTAATATTTTCACTCCTTTTTTTTGTGTAATATTTTTTTATAATTTTCTTTCTCCTTTTTTTTTAATATTTAACTAATTTATGGTATTATTTTTTTTTTATTTTATTTATTTATTATTTGAATAATAATTATATATGGTAATTATGGATTACATAGTACTTTATAATATTTGGAAAACAAATTCGACTAATTTATGTTTAAAAACATTTTGAAAAACTTTAAGTTTTCTTTTCATTTTTCCACTATTTACATTTACAATATATACATTTAGAGAATTTCATTAGTAAAATTTTTCACTTGTTGAGGAGCAAAAACAGTGAATGTAGTACGTGTATTAAAGATTAAAAGTGAAAGTGAAAGAAGTCCTGCTTCTTGAAAAATACCCTTCTGTCACAAATCTTAAGGTCTACTAACGTTGACGATCCAATATATGAATATTATAGTATGTATAATATAAAGGTTCTGTTGTTTGTGGTGCGTTTTGTTATTATTTTAAATTATATGGACGTTGTTATAAACTCGTTCTTATGTTGTTTTCAATCAATGATGAATGACAACATCATCATCATCATCATCATGTGTCTGTCAGTATAATAATTTCTCTGTCAACTGTTTCAAATAAGTCATTTAATCCAGATAGCCTGTCAATCAGTTGTTTAGTCAGTGAGTCAATTAGTCTGGGAGTCTGAGAGTCTGTGAGTCTGCGAGTCTATGAGTCTGTAAGTTAGTCAATTTAGTTTTGTTTGCTTTCCTAATTACCGTATGAGTGCTTTTCATCCGTTCCCTCGGCATGCATGTTCTCGTAACACTATAGAACGGCAGATCCGCACCACAGAACCTGACCTCAATATGGCCGCCAAACGCTGCCGCCATTATCAGTTGGATTATGGTGGCCGCGATGGGCGGCTAAAGCGGCCACCTGTCGGTTAGTATTGCCATCTTCGATATTGCGCACCGAAGCGCCACAATTACCGATCAACGTCAGATCACCGGGATGCGTAACACTACCCCCAGTCATAATATTATGCTGTTGACGGACACCCACATTACTAATGTGATCCATAACGCTTTGAAGTTCTCCGTGCACTGATGAGTTGGGCGAAGCGTGCGAGGGCAATGCATGTGAATGAAAGCCGTGGGCCGTTTGATTTGCAGCTGTATATAGTTGTGAGTACAGCAAACTGGCTGGCAACACTGGATAGAGAGAACCATTACACCCAGCACTACTAGCCCCTGTCGGCCCGCCTCCGACACCAACACCCACACCAGAGCCACTGCCATAAGCTGAGCTGTGCTGCGATTGATTCACAATACCAGGGAAGTTTTGGTTGACACCCACCATGGCATTATTAACAGTGCCGGCGCTTGCATTAGAGCTTGCAGAACCATTGTTTCCATTGCCACCGGCACCACTTCCGCTGCCACCGCCAGCATTGCCGCTACCCAAGTTGGGAGTATTTGTTGTTAGTAAATCTTCTTGGACCGGCGATTCAGCTTGAGACGAATCACTTAGACTACGCGGCCCATTCTGGCTTGAGTGCACATTATAGTCATTGTTGGCATTGGTATGGTAACGCGGCACCAATATGGAGTTAGAGACAGCGCTGCCACCTCCACTACCACCACCGCCACCGTTCACGGTCGAAGAAATCGAAGTTTGACCAGTGGAGCCAAGCAAGCTATGATGTGACATTTGGCCAGTCGTAGAGCCGACTAAATTACTTAGATGCTGATCAAGATCGCTGGCCGTCGAATCGGGTAACACTAAAAAGGAAAAATCAAATTCCAAAGAAACAAAGGAACAAGAGGAAACAAACAAAAAGCCAATGATAAATTATGGTGGCAACTCAGGGATTTTAGATATTTTTTTTTTTTTAATTTTCATATTTATTGATTTCAACTTACTCGGCACACAATCACGATTGGTGGCACCACTAAAGTCCTGATTGTTCGTCTGATCATTTGAAGAGCACGTAAAACCAAGCGCTGGATTATTGAATTGTGCCGATGTCGGTGTGGTGCACGAGGATAGGCCGCTGCTGGCCAAATATGGCGAATATGCTGATGCTGCCGAACTGTAGCCCCAATGCGTATTGCTGGCACCTAAACCAAATTGGGACACATCTAGTTTCGGTTTGTATTGATTGATGGTTGTTGGATATTCAAACAAAACATAAAGGGCAAACCATTCAACGAAACAATAAACACAAATCAACAATCAAAGATGACAAACATGCACACATAGACAGCAAAACTTGATAAACATGCAACGATAGATAACAAGAAAAGAATCAAATCAAACAAATGAAATTAATATTGTTCATACTTATAATATAAAAATTGCATGAGGATCCCTTTCATGATATTAGTAGACACTTAAAAATCTGGGAATATTTTATATGTGCATTGTTAAAAAAAAGATAGATAAACTGAACTCAAAATTATCAAGAAATCTATGTTCTAGATAGTTTGTTGAATACATTCTTTTTCCTTATAATAGTCGTCATCACTTGAAGGATTTACTAGTTCTAAACAATAAGCTAAATACTGTCGTTCTCTGATTAAAAATTCTTGTGTGCTTAGTTAGGTCCATCTCAAACTAATTATGAAGAAACCCATTGGAAATGATATAAGAATCTACATATTCTTATCCATGATTTGTAATCAGTTTCTTAGTTATGATTAGTCAATGAAATGAAAGGTATATCATCTCTAATGGATGCGCTTACTTGCTTACCGCTGACTGTTTTGTCTTTTTTGAACGAAGTACTGCTTGCTTGTAAAGTTACGGCATATCCTGAAGTGCTCTTTGACTTGATTTAGCCAGTATTCTTGCACTGTCATCTAATGTATATTTATAGACATGCTTTCAATTTGAACTCCATTAGAGTTTCGCTTACTTAAGCTATTTAAAACCAGCATTCCATTTAAGTTACCGAATTGTTTTTTTTAACTAACGAATGCTATATACGAGTATTTAAGGTTTTAATTATAGCATACTGTTAGATTTGTTTTCATTAGTTTATGTTAAAAGTGTATAATTAGTCAATTATTTTAGAAAAAAATCGGTCAAGTGGAAAGTGTACTTGCAAATGAAGGGTTCCGTAACACCGCACAAGATTTAACACTATATATGCAAATACGTTGAATGTAAAGCTTGTACCTCTATGTATTACAAAAGTCAAAAATTTAAATAACAGTTAAGAGTATACTACAAAAAAAATTAACCAACAGAGTCTAAACGTAAAGTTCTAGAACAAAAGTATAATTAGAACTTTAATTTGAATTTGGGTTTGTACAGAAGGTACCTTTCCAAGGAATCCTAGGATGATGAAATTGACATGGTTGTTGAATAAAGGGGGCGACACTTTTTGTCCAAATTTCAGTTCGTAAAAGTTTTTCTAATAAGAACATTAATTTGAATTTGGGTTTATATGGTGCGGAAGATCCAATGTGTCATACCAAATCATAAATTTGGCTTCAGAGCTCAGCACAGTACTCCTGAACAACTTCACAGAGTCGTACATCATATTAAAACTGCATTTGAAATGAAGCAATACTGCTCGGAAGATGATGAGACCGCACTACATGTGAGAGGAACT
Source organism: Amiota communis (assembly GCA_037043315.1). Lineage (NCBI taxonomy): Eukaryota > Metazoa > Arthropoda > Insecta > Diptera > Drosophilidae > Amiota > Amiota communis. The sequence goes on from JBAMAV010001285.1 coordinate 104,057, forward strand.
GATGCGCAGGAGAAGCAAACACATTGGCGAACTCACCCTATCCGAGGACGAATTCAGACTCTGTGAGGTAGACCAATACTAAAATATATCGAGGGTATTGGGCTAGGAGAAATACTCTAAGTCCATGAAGGGGGCACAATAGATCTTATAGGTCGCAGTGCTACATTCCCTCCAACAATAATAATATTAATATAATGTGAGAATGGCCTTACTGATATTTGAGTTTAACAAAAATGAAGTAGAATACGACATCAGTATCATGATGCAAGATCATAAAACACATTTCACAGCTTTTAATGGCATTGTTAACTCAGTTTAAATTTGTAGCCTTTTTAGTAAGTCACAGTTAATCAGATTGTATGCTAATACAAGTAATAAAGCACAAAAAGTAAAGTGTACGTGGATGTATACTCGCTGGAACTTATCCAAATAGTTTAGAGCTTTTATAAAGACCGCTCCTTCAAACATTACATTGATAATGCAAATTCCAAAGCTGGAACCCCCAAGGGTTATGTCCTTTGCCTATACTTTACAACATATTCACATTAGATCTTCCAGCCCTAAGTAGTTGTATTACTTCAATTTTCACGCATAATACCTCAATATTCAGGGAGTTTTGACTATTCTCATTGCTTGCTTCACAAGATGAAAAATACCAATTAACTTTGACAAAACTCAAGCTATCTTTTTCTCTAGGAAGCATGTATCTACCTTCCAACCATATAAATCTACAAAAATCTTATAGACTTGAGATGGGAAAGTCTGGTCAAATATCTTGTTGTGAGTAGATACAAAATTATGCACTAGTTAGGGAACACATTAATTTCATTAATGAGAAAGTTAATAAAACAATATAATAAATAAGAACTCTCCTTTTAGTATAAAGAACAAAATATATCTTTTAAGATACAATTTACAAGCTGTTATAATGTAAGTAGCCTCAGTATGTGTCTAAAGGTTACATATAAAAAGCTCCATGTCACTCAAAAATAAGCTGATAAAATGATTTTCAATTTACCAGGGCATTCTTTTATCATTGACTTACATTATAAGACTAAAATCGATTGGATCGGCTCTCATGTCAACGATATAGTTTTAGCCCCTTATAATTAAGTTTCAATATATGTACAAAGCTTTTTTTCTATCTCATATTTAAGTTAATTAGTTCTTTCAGTTCAATTCAATCGGTTCGCAAACTCATGAGATATACAATATAACTATTGTATTTACTTGAACCGAAAGGATAGTACTTGCTATCACTTAAAGACCCATTATAATCAGTAGCGTAGCTAGGTCAGCAAGGGCCCCGGGGCAAAAATGAAATTAGGGCCCTATTTAAACTAAACTCCTTTGCTTACTACTAATTGTTATGTGTAACATAGCAGATAGTATTTAGTGGTACTTCCTAATATAATATAATTATTGTAAGAGTTTGTTCGTATATTTCGCTTTCACATAAAAACTACCGAATAGAGTTCGACCTGGGTAAAGGATCCCGTGCGAAATCGCAAGCAAAGCTAGTAAAAAATAAACAATGAGTAGATTACAATCAGTACAAGAAGTGAATAAAACAAAGTCAACAATTTTTTTTTTTAACAATTTATTTTACAAAATTTTTCTGGCTTTAGATTTTGCAAAATCATCTATAACTACAGTTAAATCTAAATTTGATGCCGCCTTGTTTTCAATTGCTATGAGCGCCAAATTTTTGAGTCTATCTTGAGTCATAACATTTCTTAAATAATTTCTTAATATTTTTAATTTGCTAAATGATCCTTCGGCTGTTGCAGAAGTTACTGGTATTGTATAGAACAATAAACTTGCGGTAAACACTTCCGTAATGTCGCATTCTACCATTGCATATTTATTTACAATTTCCTTACATAATTGTTTAACAGTCCCAGTCCATGTTGGGGTCAATTTAAGTAGAACATGATGATAAATATTAATAAATTGAATTGAAAAATTGGAGCCTATTATATCAGAATATTTACTTTGGAAAGCATCTAATTTTTGTAACAAACTCGCTTCATCTACCTTGAGTAAAAAGGATGGTGATAGGAAATGAAATATTTGACAGACTGCACTCATGCCAATGAAACGCGAATTTAACTGGCCTATTATTAGGTCTAGTATGTTAATGAAAATTGTAATTTTAAATATTTCTTCTCTATTTCGAAATCGGTGATCAGATACGAGTTCATCAAAATGTTTTTTAAATTTTTTTTTGTTGTTTTTCGTGAAAATTGGGGTCCATGTCATATTTTTATGCAGTTTCACTGGCATTGCATTTGAACGATTCAAACTCATTTCTGTAAAATTGAAGTTTTGTTTTCACATCTGCTAAAGTTCTACTTGCCTTGTCTAAATCGATATTGTGTGTTTGCAAAATTTTGGATGCACAATTGATATCATTCAAAATTTGATGCATGAACTCACACAGCAATACGAACTCGAAATTTAGCATTTTTGTTTTAATGCATTGTGCTTCGCTACGCTCATCCTTATTGGAACTTTTCAGTACTACTTCTGATAATGGCTTGATTACATAAAAAAAAACGAAGCTTTACTGCACACATCTAGTTGGATTTAATTTTTTTAGAGTGATTTCTGAATCGCCAGTGAATTTTGACAGTAGATCCCAACGGTTAATGCTAGTCCCGAAAAAACTATATAAGTCTTGAATCGTTGCGAAAAAAGTCTGTATCTCCACACAACTGCTAAGGGCATCATTTATCACTTAATTCAAACTATAGTAATTGTAGAAGGTTGAGTACAAAATTTGTCTATTTTGGCCAATTTCTGTTCACTCTCTTCTTTTTCCTGGCATTGCTTTCGTTTAAAAGCACCACTGGGTTTCCTTTTTTTGTCCATGATTTTACTTTAATTTAACCTTATTTTACTTTATCAGTAGATTACCTTAATACTTTAATACAAGACTTTGCAAACTGTGACTATTATTTTTAATGAAATATTGTTGAAAATAAAAAAAGTGATTTTGAAATTGAAATTAATTGAGTGAATTAGTCGAAACATATGTTATTATTTTTTTTTTTCGACTTCAACGTAGCTACGCCACTGATTCTTACACATATTTAATGAACTTTTAAGCTTGAAAACTTGAACTGTTTCTCTTTATTCTCTGTAAAATTTATAAATCTAGTCTGCTGATTATGTGCCATCATTTTCCCTTATGGCCAACAACAAGAAAAAAAAATGAGAAATTTAACTCTTACACCGCTGTCATATCATCGTCGTAGTTGTTGTCTGTCTCTAACGTTGCGTGTAAATGATGAACGAGACCAACCATTATGCAGGTTGGCTATTGATTGCATTTCGCCCGCTTGGATGCAGTTAACCAAAAATGGCAGCAACAAAATAACATCCAATTTCAGTTAAGTATCATCAATATTGACAATAATGTGTAGCAGAGTGCATGTATCGGTGAGATGGGGACATGGTACACTGTGTTTAGTCTCAAATTTACTATATGTATTAGTATTGGCCAGACAGGACCAGGACCAGCCAACATTGTATGATATCGTAATATGAAACAAGCAAAGTTCCGGCGACATGTTTTTGTTATTGTGTTGTATTGTTTTTTTGTTTTTCTTTTTTAATTCTACTCATTGCAAAATTGTTATTAATTCATTATCTACTGAAATGGAAGCTATAAATAGTATCTAAAATATGTGATTTCTCTCTCAATACACTAATTCATAAACAAACAAATTGCTGGCAAATTTCTACTAACCAGCAGGTAAAGCAGACTCAGCTCAGATTTGCTTTAGTTTAGGAATATCTAATAAAATATAAAAAGGTTCATCGTTAGTCCATCGTACCTCTAACTCTGCCTGTGTCATGTGTCCTGTGTATCTGTCTATATATGTAAATATATTTCTTGTCTGAATGTTTCTTTTGCCATGTTTTGCCTGTATGACCGACCAACAGAACGATAGACTCACCATTCAAAGCCCATATAATATCTGCATATACGAGTATCGTATGTATGTATGTTGTTCATTAGTATGTATTATGTTGTGTATGTACATACGTACATAATTAGGCTTAATTAATAGCCCATTCGGAAATTATTAATTAGTTTTTATAGGCGCGGCGCACTTTAAATGCCAGATATTGATTTTGTGGTGGCTTTATTAATGCTATTGGCTTAAACGTTTCTACCTTCAATAATTGCGTGGCTTTCGGCATTTCCGTCATCAACGTTGTCTCTCTATTGCTCTCTCTAGCATATGCCACCCGAACTCACTTCCTCCCCTACCACCTATGTATGTATATTGATATAAACATGTACTCACTTATGGTATAATTTGGGCCTTTTTATATTTGGTTGGCTGATTGGTTGGTTGCCTTTTTTTCTTTCTCACAATTTATATTTTAACATGTTTTTTTTTTATATTTTTTACCTTTTGGTCAAAATGCCAATCATGAATTAATTTTTTACCCTACTCTCTCAGTGAGGTGTTAACATTTTATCAGGATATTTGCATTAAACATACAATGGTCGGAAAAAGTATTTTGACAAAGAAAAATTTACGCATTTTTGTTTATATCTTTCTTTTTAATAATAGAAAAAATAAATTTACAAATATGAAGGCACAATTTAATAAAAAATGAAGTCTCCTTTAGCGTAGATAACTTTCTGCAATCGGCCTGGTACTGATTTCACTAAATTTTAGAAGGATTTGCGGACAAATGTTCTTCCAATGGTTTTTGACCTCAGCGATTGTTTCCTCGCGCGTTCTTCTTAAACATGGACTTGTTTTTCTTTTTATATAAGCCCACACATTCTCAATAATATTTAAATCGGGGCTTTGAGGTGGCCAATCCAATATATTTACTCCCACATCCCTTAGAAAGTTGGTTATCATCTTGGCTTTGTGACAAGGAGCATTGTCTTGTTGCAAAATAAATGACTGTCCAATCAATTTATCACCCGAAGTAAACGCATGATCATTTAAAATATGTAAGTATTGACCCTGATTCATTGATCCGTCGATTGTTACCAAATCTCCGATGCCATTGAAGCAAACACAACCCCAAAACATTAAACTCCCACCACCATGAGCGACTCGTTCACACACAGGTGCCACTTTTTTTTCTTATTTTCTTAGGCATTCTGCAGAAAATTTTCTTGTTTGACGCATGGTACTGAAAGGAGCTTTCATCAGTCCACAATACTTTCTCCCAAAATGATGAAGGCTTGTGTAGATATTTTTGGGCAAATTTTTCGTGAAATTTGAGGTATTGGTGTGGCTGTATAGGTAGCAAAACCTGCCTCTTTTAAACGATTTCTCACAGTTCTTTCACAAGTTTCAATATTATACTGCTTATTCAATTCAATTGCTGCAGTTTTTGGAGTTTTTAGCAGATTGTTTTTAAATTTTCCCACAATTAAACGGTCTTCTCTTTTGGTCGTCTTACGTGGTCTTCCTGAACGTGGCAATTTCCTTGTAAATTTGATATTTTTTTGTTTATAAATTTAATAATAAACTGTTTGACGAGGCACTTTGTATAGTTTGCTTAAGTATTCAACAGAAATGTCAACATCATACTTGATCACCATCTCATTTCTTATTACTTGACTTATTTCTGACGTTTTCCCCATATTTAGTAATTCAAAGTTAATGAATGTAATGCAAATTAATAATAATTTATTAAAACAAAGATTATAATGCGCTGAGATCAACTTTCATCGCACGCGAAACGAAAGAAACTAAAAAAAAGCAATGTCAAAATACTTTTTTCCAGTCAGTTTAGATCAGTTCTATGTAACTTTGCACGTCGTAGAATATGAATGGATAAAATAATAAACAAAATAATTTGCGCATTTACAGTTATTATCACCTATTTTGTTTTGATCATCATCAGAGAACTGTTAATTCTCAGATTTTATGGAAACTAGCAATCAAACGTTGCACATAGTTTTGTCAAAATACTTTTTCCGACCATTGTACGTACATAAGTATTTTGTGAGGTATATTTAATTGTTATGGGTGAATTCTTTTGATTCCACAGGAGATACATGCTTTTATCTCCATTTGAGTCTTTCATTTGTGTTTCATTTTATATGGATCTAAGAATCTGCAGCATCATCTATTTCGACTCATCTAAATAATAATATTTATTGACTCTTATCAATTTTTTATTGAATTTCCTTCTAATAATTCTTATATTACTCTATGCTAATATGAAGAGTATATAAAAATTTGTTGTGAATGAAGTCAATTTTAATTACTATTATTTTATTATAACCTCTCTCTCTCTCTTACTGGTTTTCTATATTTTTTGTGTTTGACAGTATTTTCAGCTTTGTTGTTGTTATTACAATATTTGTTATTGGTGCTGATGCCATGATTGACTTTAATTGTGCATATTTGGTTGAATTATTAACAAACCAAAGTAAACCGCATCACACAACAAAATCCAACCATTCTCATTCCCATTCACATGTCCCCTAGGGCTCCTACCATTCAAAGATTCAATACTATAATTTAATGCTATGATTAACCATCACCTAACCTGACACTCTGAAATCTTTCATCTTTCATCTTTCTCCCTTCTAGTCTATCCATCATTATCATAATAATGACCAACATCATCATCATCATTATCATCATCATTATGAGCAGCATCATGCTTCCTGTACCTTCTCTTAATACTTTTTATAAATTTTGTTTTTATTTTTTTTTTATATTTTTGCTCTGTCATTAGCATTAATGTCTGTCTGTCAGTCAGTCAGTTTGTCTGTGTGTTCTGCATTTCTCTGTAATATAAAATATACTACAATATTTGTTTAAAAACATACAAATGTGTGAATGTGTGTGTGTGTCGATGTTCTGTGATTTCATTTTTGAAATTAATAAAATATATGCCAGTAATTAAGTCGAGCAGCGACTGTCAATAAAATTTGTTAATAAATAATTCATGTCAGTTTTTGTTGTTTGGCGTCGAGGCAACTCGGTCTGCCATTTATTGTATATTATTTTCATTATTATTATTATTATTGTTAGTGCTGTTGTTGTTGTTGTTGTTGTTTATTATATGTTATAATTTAATTGTATGAAATTATTGCTTATTGGTATAAAATTAAATATGTCCAAATGTCCCTCTCTCTCTCTCCCTCCAATCTATTCTCTTTGTGTGAATATTTATGATAATGGAATATTAAATAAATAAATAAAAAAAAAATGAAAAAATTATATTCATAAATATAAAAATGTATAAATAAATCAAAAAAAAAAAGAAATGTGCAAATAAAAGAAAAATGTAAAAATTATTTAAATGAAATGAATAATCAAAAAATTATTTAACAAAAAAACTACAGGAATTATTATTGACTTTATGACTTGCCTTATGGTCAAAGTTTAAATCACTAGTAACTCTATATACTATAAAAACCCCATATGAAGATTAAAGGTAATTTTACAATATAATGGTGACAATAAACCATGTTATCTATATGGGGGGGTAGAAGTTGATTTTGTGCTTTTGCAGAAATAGTCTATTGATGCAACTATTTAAAGTACTATAATATAAGTGTATTTGAGCTGCTTGTATAGAAGTATCTTATTGTGAATGGTTAACAATAACTGTTTACCCATAAGCCAATACATATTTCTATATTACGAGGTTACTATTTATATTTCGGGAATAGCAAATAATAACAAAATTTTTAAATGAAAAGGCTTTATTGTTTTTCAAAATAATCACCATGATGAACAATGCACTTTTGCATTCGTTCAAACTATTTGTCATAGCAGTGTTTCCATTCCTCTTGAGACACTTCCAAAACATGGTTTTTGAACGCTTCAACTGCTTCTTCGGCGTTCGTAAATCGTTGACCATGCAGTTTACCTTTGATATTCGGCAACAAGAAGAAGTCATTGGGTGTCAAATCAGGACTGTACGGATGATGTTTTGACTGCTCAAAAATTCACCTATTTGACGAGATGTGTGAGAGGTCGCATTGTCATGATGGAGAATGATTTGTCTTTGGCGGTTGGTTTTGCGAATTTCTCTGAACACTTCCGGCAAACAAATGGTCGTGTACCGCTCAGAATTGACAGTCCTACGTTGCTCTAGCGGAACAGTAGCCACATGACCCATTCGGCCGAAGAAACAGGCGACCATTTGCTTCGCAGTGCTTCGAGCGCGAACAACTTTTGTTACATTTGGCTCGTCTTGGAACATCCATACGGTCGATTGCTGTTTTGTTTCCGGTTCATACGCATATTTCAATGTTTCGTCACCTTTCACGATTTTATACACGTCTTTTGAAGCACCACGGTCGAACTTTTTAAGTATTTCCTTATACCAATCGACGCGAGCCTTTTTTTTGAGCTATTGATAAATTATGGGGTATCCAACGACTGTAAATTTTTTTTTTCAACTAATTGTTCATGCAAAATCGAATGTATTGAAGTGAAACTAATGTGCAAGGATGATGATCTTGCATTATCAGTTCATGCACTGCATCAATGTTCTGTGGCACAACAACCGATTTTGGACGACCTTCACGGAATTCGTCGTCGATCGATCTACGACCACGATTGAATTCATAATACAAGCGATATACTGTCTTTTTTGATGGGGCTTTATCGGCATACAAAGAACTGTGTTCATCGACTATTCTTGTTGACATAATCCACCAACGAATTGAATCTTCAATTTTTTGGCCAAATTGATTTTCTTAACTCACTGTAAACGAAACAAATAGCACTTGTACATCAAAACGTTGTGAGCACGTTTATGCTAAAAAATGTGAAACTTTATTATGGTGTAGCCAGATTTTTGCTATTGACATTCGTGTTGCCAAATCCCGTTGTATAATATGTCACTCCACACTTTGCTGTTTAAACAGTCCGTAATTTGGTTGTTGTTGTTGTAAACATTAAATTTCCTCACCTGTTTTCTGCTGCAGTAACATCAATAGATTGACATAAAAATAACATTCGACTCATCTAGAGATGAATACCTTTCTAATTTTAAAATTTGCATATAAATACATTGACATTAAAGGAAAGGTATACCGAAAGAATCTTGTCTCCTTATAATAACATGAATGGATAATGCTATTTTGAGGAAGTGACTGTTTTGTGTGATCGTTTTGAATGCTCTTGCTGCTACTGATATATGATTTGTTATATTATTGTCTACTCGATACTAAAGTTACGAGTGTTCAATAAGCTTTTTTGTCTACAAGTTTTTTGTTATAATAAATGCAAAATGTCGCTCGTCAACCCAGAGAAATTCTGTTACATTTTTCATATTATTTAACCCTTTATTGCCCAAAACATTCAAATAAATAAATAGATAATATTTCTTTTTATGAATACGAACATTGATGGTAAATGCAAGGTTGCCATGACCGCCACCAGTGGTGTGGATTGTCTTTACTTCAACATTGTGTTGAATAAGGCCGATGTTGATTTTACCAAGCGCACTGATGAATGCGCTACGGAGCATCTTCCAATATTTTGGACATAAATATGGTGGCCACTGTCCGGGAAGAGCAAATAGACTTTTATAAATAACATTGTAGAGGTTAAAAAAAAAATAACTGATATTGTGAAAGATCAAGGAGAATTTTCTGGAAAAAATAAGGAATTTACTTCTTGGCGGAAGTCAATTGACAGATTTTACACATCTACCAAAATTATAAAGATACAGCTAAGTACTTCGATATAAAATAGTTGGCGAAGCCAATACTGTGTTGAAGTCGTATTATATTGCACTCGATTTGGAATGCTTAACTATTTAGAAAAAAAGGGGACATCAGTACCTTAGAATACTATATATTAACTTTGGTTTAAGAAAACCTTTAATTTTCGGAATATTAGCAAAGGGTTTCTGAACATTTGTCATTAATATTGGGCAAGGTAGATTGCATGGAATTATGAGAAGAAGCTTTGAGAGTCCTTACCGATACTTACAGGCCACATTCATAAGAGAGTTAAATGGAGACTTACCCAGAGTCTTGAGTGTGAGAGCTTCTACGAGTTTACCTCAAGACCCAAACATCTGTCTTAAATTGGCAAGTGCAAATTCTAATAATGCAATGCATATAGTGCAACTAGTAAAAAGGCAACTTTTAATTAAAATTCTATTCCAAATTTCGCAGGTTAATTCCTAAAATTCCCCGGAATTGATCTTCTTAATTGTTCAATTCCAAAGACTTCACTATGTGCATATGTTCATTTGGAATTGAACTAATGTTATCTGAATTTAGAAACATAGGGAGCTGCACTATGTGCATTAAATTGCCTTCAAACCGGTGGGACATGAATATTCCAGCATTTCTGCAATACGAAGCTCCTATCTGTTTCTTGAACAGATAGAAAAACATCATTGATGGCAAGTATGTACTCTCAATTGACCTTATCCAATTTGAAGCGCTTAAAATCCACTCTGTAGTTGCACTGTCGGTGGGTCTAAGAGCAAAGTAAACGGCATAATTTATTGTGGATGAATTCGACACTTTTCAAACATCTGTAAAATGCTGATCTTAGAAGAAGAAGCATTTTATTACTTTCTATAAAAAAGGGGTGTCGGATTATAAGATTAAGTTTTTTATCATAAGGATGTAGTTGATTTGTAGTGTGGATTTGTCTTCCGTTTAATCTTATTGGCTTTCTTTTTGCAAGTAAAGTCTAGTTTTTCTTTGGATCTTATCATGTCAGTGGCTGTTTTATTACCATGAAACGAGCTACTTGCACTTAAAAGCTATCAGTTAGGTGCAAACTGTAATTGTTGTTGCAGCGATGATTGCTTGAAATTACTCTTACTAATATTGTCAACTGTCCTTTGTTCGTTTTCATCTTGTTGTTCTTAATGTCAATTGTATTGTGTTCGCGTGCTCGCTACAAATACTGGATACTCGAGACTGGATAAATCTCTTGGTCGCAAATTATGTTTTTAGATCAAAATATATACATCTCTGGTGGCCAGAAAATTTCAATGGATTTCTGGTTACAGGAGATTTTACTTTTAAATCTCTCAAAAGTTCAATAGCTATTTGTTCCAGTAAATAAGAATCTTTTGTTACTGCTGAAAGGATATCCAACTTTAATGTGAACTTATTCATCGGATTGTCAAGGATCATTTTAACAAGTGATTAGGCAAGGAAGCAAGGTAGTATTAGAGGAACAGCATTCAATTTGATAACCGACCACTTTTGATTGACGAAAGTTTCTAACTGTAAATATATGTATTTCCTTCTTAGTTTTTACAGCAAAGCTTTTTGATTTAAGTTTTTTTTCATTTTATTTTTACTTTTCTTTTGTCTGACTGACAATGATCGCTGACAAAACACGCATCTAAGTCTTATTCCTTTTTGGATATAATCAACATTCATAAGTCACAAAATCAACAACAACTGGATATTATAGAAACTTATTTACCATAGAAAAGAAAATCGACCGCTTAATGTTTTTTATTATTTTGTTTTTTATTTTATTATATTTTATTTCATATTTATTTTTTATAATTAAGCAATTAATTTGCATTTCAAATTTAATAAAACGTTTTCATTTAAATACTTTTTACTTTGAAATTAACAAAAAACAATAAAAGGGAATATGAATCCCATTTCTCTCTCAAAATAACCGACAAATTAATAAAGCCAAACATTCAAATGAATTATAGATTATTTATTGGATTTAATAAAACAGAAAAATTTATACAGTACTGTGCAAAAGAAAAACCACAAATAAAGTCATAACAAAAAAATAGAAAAAACAAAAAAAAAAATTATTTTGTATATAAGTCTTCGCTTTTCGAAGTGCAAATCAGGAAAAGAATTATGGACAACTGCAATAAGAAAAATCTCTAAAATAAAAGTTGAAAATTCAATAATGAAAGCCCTTGGAAGTATGCAAATAAATATTATTTTTTTCCCTGAAATGGACATCTGAACTTCTTCACTTTAAAACAGATAACAGGATTCAAATGAAGACGGACACTGAACATCTTTTCCACTGTCACAGCTGTGACCCAAAGCATACAAAACCTAGAGCACTTGCTGGTTTTTTGTTGATTTTGCTGGGGCATGTATTGGGACCAACTAAGAATACCCAAGCTTTTTTCATTTTAGGCATCACAACAGGCTGAAAGACTTCTAGATAAACTCTACCTAAGTGGCATATGCATTTCCTATCAGAAAATGAAACAATCACGTTTGCTGGATAGAAAGATATTAGCATAAAATATTTTGATAAATGTTTCAGTCTATACTGACTTTCAGGGATTATATTTATTAATGAAGACTAATTGATACGGCAACGACTGAAGTTCAGGAATATCTCATTCGCTTTTCATATTAGAATATTGGCACTGACTGAGAAAAATCTACCCATGCTATTTCACACTTAGGCAAGGTCTGTCATTCCGCAATTTGACTGTGTGAAATATCTAGCAATGACTCTTGACAAGCGTCTTCCCTGGACAACACACATCTCATCCACTGCTGCACCTTGCTATGTAAAGCAAAAAAAATTGGCGTGATTAATGCGACCTAACAGCCAATTAAGTCTGAGTAACAAACTGTTCGTATACCGTACAATTGTACGTCCCTCCAGAACCTATGGTATCCACTCCTGTGCATCGAATATCAAAAAACTTCAAATCTTGCAAAACAAAGCTCTGCGTCGTATTACGAATGCTCCGTGGTACGTTCGGAACTCTGCAATTCACAAAGACCTTCGGATGCCTACCGTTATGAAGGAAGTTAATATATACAGCAATCGCTACAATGCCAGGGATCACTTGCCCCTGCCGCAAGGCTGTACATGCAGCAACCCCCATGGCTTCAGCTGTTCATGCTACAACCACCTTGCAGTTACAACAACAATAACATGACAGACTAAATTGTCACTCAAACCCACTTGCAACGGTGCTTATGCACAAAGAGATCTCAAGGAGACTCAAATGTCATCTTCCTACTAATCTAGCGACCAGATCCATTTAGCACACTCTCAATTTAGTTCCAGTTAGTAGACATATATTTAAATCATAAGGTAGTAAAAGTAAATTGGTTTTACTCCACTATTGTGATGTTAAAATAATTGACCAAAATGTAACAAATTGGGTTTAGTATTAATCATTAAAAAAAAATAAGGAATGTATATCATCATTCCCAAATATGGATCATTGATTTATTTTAACTTAAAGAAAAACAAGACTAACATAAGGATGAAGCATTCACTGGCTTAAATAGATAAATTATTGATACATTTTCTAACTTATCAATCACATGCGTGAATTATCAAGCATCAAGCCTTTATCAAGTGATTTTCTCATTTGTTTTGTTGCTTCTTATTATGACTGCATTTATTGCTTTGGTTTTACACATCACTGTAGTATATTAAATAAACATTCAAGCAAATAAATTTACAATTATTTAAATAAACTTGTATTTAATAAAATAATCTACAATAATAATAATAATAATTATAACAAGAACAGGAACAACTAGTGTGTGTGTCTGTGTGAGAGTGTATGTGTATGATTTGCCCACTGTTGGCGTATACGTGATTTTTTTTTTGTAAAAATTGATATTGAAATCATAAAAAAGCGGAGAATAAACAAACAAAATGGCGACATGGAAAAATTGTTTTTATGAGTCAATGAAATGACGTCATCTATGCAAACCAATGAAAAATTATCAATTGATGCCCGACCCCTTTACTTTGTATTGCATTTAGTAATGCAAGTATGGATAGACAATAGTATATTACCATTGTACATACAAATATGATAAGTAGTATAAATACAATGTGATGTGATGATGCTAATAATTTGGAGTAGGAGAGAGTTGACAGTGCTATAGGCTGGTGGTTTTTGAAATCTGTATCTCTCTCTCTCTCTCTCTCTCTTACTTATGTTTCATACATGTACATATGCATATCTTAAATCAGGATATTGTTGGAATGAGTTTTGACTGACTGGTTTTTGTTTGACTGTTTAACTGTTTGACTGGCTCTCATTGGCTTTTGTTTGTTTGTTTATTGGTTTTTTGTAGTAAATTTTGGTTAACTAAAGTGGCCAACAGTTTAACAACCATCAACCATCAACAAAAACAACAACATCGCCAGACAGTTGCTTTTTATTTTATTTATTTACCAGAATATTCACCACATTCCCATGGTCAAACAAAATAGTTTTATAAAACGAATATAAATATATACATACTCGTATATTTTTTTACATTTTAAGCCTCCACAATATTTTCTTTTTTGATATACGTGTGTGTATGTCTGTGTGTACACATTTTTTTAACTGATTTTTTATGTACTTAGTTAGTTTGTGGTCAAATTTCAAAATCTTTTTATCAGTAAAAAAAAAAAAAAACCCAAAATAAATAAAAACAAACGATGAATTTCGATGGGCATGGGGCGATCATTTACTTGTAGTACTGAGTGTATATTTCATTGACGAATTTAGTCAATAAAAAGGGCACAATGATTAACCTTTGATCTTGGCCAATTGAATAAAAATCCAATATCAACAACAAATTTCATTTGGTTAGAACATTTTGATTTTTCCTTATTCATTTCATACTTATTTGCACCAAATAAAATGAGGTACTATGCCTTTGACATGATGTTTGTTACACCTTGAAGACGACAAGGCTGATGCTAGAGTGCCCGCGACAAGTGATAATATTTCGTGCTTCAACTCGCTTGGTATTTTGCTCTCACTCTGGCAGCTTTTAAGCTTTTACATATAAAAATGCTTCCAGAGGTTTGTAGCACATTGTCGCTTAGTATTATCGCTTCGCTTGTCGCCTTAGCAAAATGAGTTGATTCAAATTTAATTATACAAACTACAACTTTCTTTTTTCCATAGTCATATTGGGCTGCTACTTAATCACATTATAACTGTAAATGCTTTAAAAAGTATTGTAGGTTTCTGTTTGAAAACCTTTTCTACATCTTTAATTTAGCATTCTAATTAAAACTTTCTTTAACTTCAGTTTTTCAAATACTGCAAAAGGTAGAGCCCTCATAAAAATATGGGCTTACTAGTTTGGAACATTGATATTATTCAGGAATGCATATGGTTGCTACCACAATGGCGCTGGTGTCAGGGAGTGTGACGGTGCGCTCCCTGAATAGGTTATCATAGTACCTAATATATGCTAAGAACAAATATAGCATCTTTATGACTTACATAAATGATTAGTCTGTACTTAATGGTGTTTTCTTTTGATAGATAAAACTGTCAAAAAGGATAAACAAAAACGTCTAAGTTAAGAATATAAATAGAAAAGAATTTCAGAAAATAAAACCATAACTGAGTACGAAACAGATATCTATAGTAAACAGATATCTATATTAACTTAAACTCAGTAACAACTTGCAGTCAATAAAACTAAAAGTGTTTTTATTTAAGTAATAGAGCCACACACTGAACAAGAAGAGTAATTTCTGTTCACTTTGGTCTTTGGAGCTGGATGCCGTGAACTAGAATATTTACAACAGTCTGTTCAGATATTGTACAATTTGATATTACATAGAGATTATCAAAACTTTGGTTAAGATTCATGACCATTACATGATAGTCAGCACTAAAAAGTACATTTGCTTAGATTAAATTAGATATGGGAAGAGCGTGACTCCTTGTTATAATAACAGTTTCTCCAACATTCTGTTCGTTTCTAAATATCAAATTCTGATCCAAATTAAGATCTGTGACGCAGTGACATAGTAAATGCTTAAGTGGCTTCTCATCGTTGTTAGGTAAAAATTACATTAAGTATCTTTAGGGGTATTTTTTTTTTCACTTCTTCCACTAAGAAATTCAAATATTCAAATTTATTGTATAACTAGCTGTGCCCCCGACTTCGTACGCGTGGTATTCGAAATATGTTTGTAATATTGTATATTTTTTATCTCTTTCTCTAATTCATCATCATCATTTGGCGCTACAGTTCTTTGTGAGATTTTGCCTCCATGTTACTCGATCTTTTGCCGCACTTTTCCATTTTTCCAGTTGTAGTTTCTTTGGGTCTTCGTTTAGTTTTTCATCCATCTTGATCTATGTCTTCCCCTTGCTTTGTCGTTGAATGACTTCGCATCTAGAATTTTTCTTTGCGGTCTTGATTCTTCCATTCTTGTTACATGGCCTAGCCACCTTATGCGTTGCGCTTTGATAAATCGCATCACGTTTTCACCTTGGATTAGATGTTCAAGTTCGTCGTTCCATCTTATTCTCCACTCATCAACTGCGCCGAAGATTTTCCGGAGAATTTTTCTTTCTTTCGCAAGTCAGCAATATTGTTTTGTCTTTTTTGCTCACAGTCCAAGTTTCAGCTCCATACCACAATATTGGTCGCACCACTGTCCTATACAGTGTTAGTTTGCAGGATCTGTTAAGCAGTTTTCATTTGAAGATTTTTATAAGTGATGCGAAAGATTTACTGGCTGCTTGTATTCTTTCGTCAATTGTTAAGCTCATGGAGTTGTCTACTGTCAGTTTGTAGCCAAGATAATGTGCTTACTACTTCAAATTCATATTTTCCAAGCTTAATTGTTTTTTTATGTTTGGCTGTTTTCGCTCTGGACATGAGCATATATTTGGTCTTTTCTTCGTTGTTTTTTAGTCCAATTTTTCCTGCTGCCGTTTCAATATCAGAGAAAGTGGTTAAAAGTGCGTTTTTATTTCTACTTACTATTGCAATGTCGTCCGCGTATGCATATATTTGTATGGTTCTGTTTAATATATGTCCAGTCTTTCCCAATTATCAGATCTATAATGTTGCCCCGCAACTAAAGAGGGATTACATTCGAAAATCAGCCAAAAAGTAGGCAACAGAATTAAAAATATGAATATCTTTTGATTTAAATGGTCGATTTCGATAAAAATAAACGCTCAATGTTACACGAAGCTTGCTACAATACACCAGTTAAAACCGCATTCAAATAGGTTGAGCCGTTTCTGAGATTAGCGTGCACAGACACGAAAAGGCTTACGATTATATATATATATATAAAATTAATAAACAGAACTAATCAGATTAATCAGTTGACTATAATCTCTAAATAATATACTAAATGGTAAAAGAATTTTCGATGAATTTAAACAAAAAAATACTAATCTTTTGCAGTTTTATAATTTATGTGATATACAATAGATATTTGTATGTGTCTGTATATGTGTAAGTGATTTGTGTTTGGCCACATGCGGGGCTTAGTTCTAAGCTTTTAAAATTACTCATACGCATAATTAAGCATTAGTTTTTTTTTAAATATTTGTTTGGTATTTTTATTGCAACAATAAATAATTAAGATTAAAATGAAAAATAAAAAATAATTAAAGAGAAAAACTTATATGAAAAAAAAAACTGAATTACTTTGATTTAATTATTTACTTGTACTTACTTTGACAGTTACCAATGGGTGGCATTCGGAAACCGGAAAGTGGATCTGTTGAAAAGTGAAACGGTCGCTGGCCAAATGCGAAATGGAATTGTTGTTGTTGCCCTAAAAGCGATAACACTAAGTTTTTTTCAGTTATAATTTTCTGTCCTTAGCTTAAATGTTTGTGTAACTGAAATTGTTTGAGATCAATATATTTATGTATGGATAGAGTATGGATTGATGTATTGTATGTACTGATTTGTGTATATTTCATAGTTCAAATCTTTAATCTTATTAAACATTAACATGTACTAAGTATATACATAGTAATAATCATAAGATATACTACTAGATAACACTATCAAACGACAACAGATTGGTTTGATATACTTAATGTAGTATATCAAGTTTTATTATGTCAACAGTTCGATTTAAGAACTAGTACAAATTTACTAACACATTATTTTTAGTTACTTATATTATTGCTATGACTAAGCTATGACGTTAATTGGCTATGTTCCGCGTCATTATTCGAGAGTTGTCAAAAGACTTATGGCCAAGTTATGAGCATGCTGGTTGCACCTTTCATTGTGTCTTGTGCTATGTCTCCTTATCTGTTCTTTGACATTTGGCATCAGGAGATCTTTGTACCAGTAATTTTCCTTAACATAATACTTTAAGATCCGGTAGCTGTTCCCTATAGTTGGATGCCATATATCCAAACTGCTTTAACTATGGCTTTTTAGAGTCTGCATTTATTTTCTAGACTGAACCCAGATCATCCAATGCATTTGGCACGTCTAGATGCTTTCTTTTGGCTTAATTGCTTCAATTGCTCTTTCCATGGCAGTATTTTATCAAGCCACAAGCCTAAGTACTTGATTTTGTTTCTGTTGAAGCGTGCTCGATCATTGCTTTTCTGCCAAAATCCAAATAAAACATGGACTGACTTATCTGTGTTGTATATCAATAGATCGAAAATCTATCTTATTGTAAATCTCATACAATTTGAAGAATTTATGCTTTTTAAGTAATCTAAGCTTAAGGTATATACGATCATAACACCATTAGTACAATATACTTATATAGATGGTATAGAAATATGATAGATGGGATGAAAATTGAACGCAGAGAAAATAGACATGGAATCTAGATAGTACATATATTAATGGCATAGAAATGGAATGCTGATGCAATGGAGATGTGATATACCAGAGATGGTGATAATAATAAAATAAGATATGTATAAATTCCAAATAATGTTTGGTCACATATGACATATGAATGTTAGTCATGAAGTGTGTCTGTTCTTTTCGATTTGAGAACAAAAGGGACGTTTGATCATACATGGTCAATATCATGGGATGAAAACTCACTTTCTTTCGGTATCAAATAACAGAATAAACTGAATAGATAACTTGACAGGTGATTGAATAACTCTACTCCTCAACAACTATTGTATAAATAATTTGGCTGCATATGGGATACATCTTTTTTTCGAAATTAATTATAACATTGTTGCAAAATAGTGTGATACATTTATATGATTCTAAAGAGAGGGCTGCATCATCGCACTCAAACTAACAGACACACTCAGTACCACTGAGTGAATTTAACCAGAAGTGCGATCATTCAAATTGAGTTAATTCGAATAGTTAGTTGAGTAACTCGTGTGCCACTGACAAAACTCATGCCTTCATTGATTCATTAATTTTTCATTCTGGGTTTGACTACTGCTTCTGCGTCTTCGTTTCGATGTGCATGTACACATAGTCCCATAATTATTTGCAATGTCAAAAATGAAACACTAAAACTTTTAACTATATTTTGGCGTCCTTCCAATATGATAACTGTTGTTTTTTTATCAATAAATAACATAAATGATTACAAAAACATAACTGTATTTATTTTCTTTTAATAAATTGTTTCTTACAGTTAAAATTTATCGTTGAAAGGAAGTTTTACTACTACTCTTGACAAACATTTATGGGACTATGTGTACAAGCGCATTGATCATTTCTTTATGGCTTCTTCTTTCGCACACTGAGTGCACGAGTTTTGAAATAGAATTTCGCGCTATGAGTGCCGCCGCATTGCGATTACCAGAACTTTTGGTTTTGGTTATTAATATGTGAGTTTCTTTCATATCTGCTTACAAAATTCATTCACTCATTTTTGGCATGAGTAACTCAAACGCCGAATTTTGCGCTCAATGCAGTCCCTTAATTCTAAAGAACATTGACGTGGGGTAGTTAACTAGACCTTATATATGGTAGGTCGTTAGGGTGGAGCCTCTTTAATCGGCGTTGACTCACGTCTTGGGTAGCGTTAATGCCAGGCGGTTTGTATGACTTTGCAGTCTCTGCCGATGACGTTTTGTATATTGAAGCATCACGTCGCGCGCTGTGGACATCTTTAAGACTCTGTGCACAAACTAAGGAGCTCCAGATAAATGGCGAAGTACCTTGTTTTGACAGGCTTAAACTCGCTGAATATTCCCCATATTTGAATCGCATAACGCCCGCCTTATAGGGGCCACTGTTTGTCTGTAAATTGTCCTCTTAGGAGTCAAACTTACGCAACTTTGCATAACAGCATGCAGTGATAACTTTAATGTGAGCTCGCCATGTGAGGCATTTGTCCAGGATCAGTCCGAGGTAACGGATTTGATGGGATGCAGATAAGATAAAGATTGAATACAGTTGCGTAATAGATAATATGGCATGCTTACAGATGAGATTGAGGTGTGATGTAGATGAGATATACTTTTATAGAAATGAAATAAAGATGGCATATGCTAAATATAGGATATATGTATGTAGATAGAATAGTGACTGGCCATGAGATGCAGACAATGATTGAGATGAACATGTTTTAGAGATGACTTAGATTTAGAAAAGTAACTGATTGAATTTGCCCTAAAAACAAAACCAACAAACTTTTTAATTGAAACTATGGAAACAAATCTATGGAACACATTTTGTTTTATAATGACAATAAGTTTTTTGGGTCAAAAAGTATATAATTCTGTTAGAATATTTCATAGATATAACACACACTTGCTTATGACATACACAAGTGTATACTAAATTAGTTAGAAGAAATGTTATTTTAAACAATATTACCCTGTTTTGGCGTATTCATTATAAAATAATAACTCTTTGTCTGAGGTAATTCGTGTATGTGTATGTTCACCATGTCTTTGGAAACAAACCTTTTACGAAACTCAATGTCCATGCGTATGTGTGTGTGTGAGTATGTTATGAGATTTAAGTTTAGTTACGTACGTCTTTATACCGCAGAAAATACTGCATTTTGCCTGAAAATATCGTAACGGAGATAAATCATTTTGTGGATTGAAATGTTGCAGCTGCCGAACTAAACCTTTTGCCAACAGACCTACCTACTCACTAGTACAGTAGACAGTACATGTAAGTCATAACGAGTAGAGTAGAGTAGAGTAAAGTAGAGTCGAGTGAAAATTGTATAAAATTGAATGGTATGAAATGGAATGGAATGGAATAGAATGAAATGAAATGAAGTCGCGTTGGTTAAGGAGTTTGTTTTATGCTTTATTGTATATTGTATGTGTTATCTGACTTGATCCTTTTGTATACTTAACTAGATACATACATACATACATACATAGATACATAGCGAGTCTATAACACTGTACTACTATAACAAATCTAAAATCTGAATGCCATCCATGTTGGATGTGGGCTGTTCGCTGTTGACTGTTGCCTGTTGTTGCTGACTATAAGTAAATATCCTTAAATAGAACCCAAACTCTGTCGATTCAATTCGTCTGGACTTCGGTCTGATAGACTTTGTATCCTTTGTCCGTTCTCCATGTTATCCTTCAGGCTTTTTGTATGCTTAACATATGCAAAGTAAAATATTTGCATGCTTATAAATATTTAGCAAAAGGATTCTACACTATTTCCTAATGAATATTCTTTAAGATGAATTGTTATAACATATACACATACATACATGTTGCTTAGATACATAGATACATAGATAGATATGTACATACACTACTATATCACTTTGCAGACAATTTTAGTTTTATAGTTGTTATTTTGCTATTTGAATAGTAGTACGAGTAATAGGTTTGAGTGAGTATATTTCATAGATAAAAGACATTTTGATTTTGATCCTTTAGTTCTAAACACTTTCTATGTTTCATTGTTGAAGTTTGTAAATTAAATCTTTTGTTTTCTTTCTCCCATTTTTTTGTATTGTATTTATATATATACAAATATATATAGATACATGATGTCTGGTTTAGTGTTCTCTTACTTATTATATTTTATTTATTCATGAGTTTTGTTTGGAAGTTTTATAGTGTTTTTGTGTAAGTGATTTGTTGTTTTGTTTTTGTTTATTTTTTTAAACTAAATTCATGGCTAAATACTCACTTGTTTTGGAGCGTGGTTCTCGAGGCCCATCTACTGTCACCTTAATCGCCTTATTGTAGGTTGCAATATGCGGTGGATTTGTTGAAATTGTAATTGTCAGCGTGAAACTTTTCCCTACAAAATTAAAATCGTCAAATTATTAAAAATAATGAAAATTTTGATTATCATGATAAATTAGAAACTATAAATCAATTACATCATTTTGCATTTATATATTTAGAACTATGTAGTTGCCAAACTTGGCGTTGCCCGGGTCAAAATGCATTGCGTTTCAACCAGTCAAAGTACTTATACGAGTATAATATAATCGCAAACAGTTCACGAATTTCATTTGGTGTTGCCGTATGTACTAATAGATCTAATCTTTCTCGATATGTTTCACAATTGTAACTGCTGACAGTTGTTCGATCTCCAAAACATGTCGAGCTACGAATAGTGTGCATGTTAAAAACATTCAACGTATTCCGGATGCACAGTGTAGACTCCCCCTATTCTAGATTATTTACTTTTCACGATTAGTTTCCAAGCACATCGCTTATTGATTATCATTTGATCGTAGCTGAAATCTGACAAAAAAGCATTGAACAACAACAATCAACTCGTATCAGTTAGCACATAAGCAAATGCATGTAAACAGCCAGCACAAACACGATTTCAACGTCAACAAATGCAACTGCGTAAAACTCAACAACAATTATCACAGCAACAATCATCACAGCAGCAGCAGATAAATCAGGAACAATCTCCAGCGAAGATTTCAGGATTCTCCGCAGCAGAAAAGCATGTCACTACACAATCACCAGCAACATCAATTGGGATATCAACTGGGATACCAACACCATAACTCACAACAGCAAAAATTGAGAGAACCGCAACAGTACTCACAAAATCACCATCAATGCAAGAATGGTGTGTCTCTGCAAATGTTTACTGCATGTTTATGTTTTTGAAGAAGCCAGGCAATACTGCAAACTCGTAATTTTTGTAATTTTTACAAGCATCCCCGTGTCGTATTTGACCAAACATAATGTTGTGACGTTTACGCCAGAACCATAAATGTTGCTCAAAATCATCACCCGAATCATTTGTGAATACGGCCTATTGTGGAAGTTTTAGGTCACCAAGTATCAGCACATACCGCACTCAATTATTGAAACAACAGTTTCGAGACATCGAAGCATGGATATTGAAGTGGAACATTGTGGTAAACACTAAAAAGTCAACACACATAATTTTCACATTACGGAAAGACTCAAGGTTTTCCCTCTGTTTTGATGGTGTAGTGATACCAATGAGGTATAGGCATACAGTTGGACAAAAGGCTGTCGTGAAGACATCATATACTAACTAAAAGAAAGAATTTAGACCTCAAAACAAAGGGCATGTGTTGGTTAATTTACAATATATCAACAAAACTCAGCCTTGAAAACGAAAAAACGGCTCTACTAATTCATAGCTGAAGCCAGTTTGGACATATGGCCTACAGCTTTGGGGTACTGCAGCTTAAAACCTAACAATGCGCAAACTCACCGGTGCGCCATGGTATATTCGCAACGACGATCTACACAGAGGCTTACATATGACAACGGTCAGGGAAGAAGTTGCCTGCTTCAGCAATGGGTACGTGGAAAGGCTCAGATCACATCCAAACCTACAAACATACAATCTTCTTAACAAGGACTCCATCCAGAACTCATTTTATGGACCTGACTGATAGTCGTTAAACTGGATTTCTCTGTACCAGTGATTTCACTGTCATATAATTTATATTATTTTTTTTTTAGTTAATCTTAAAATACTAGGGAGCCTACGAGTTTCTGTCAATAAATAAACTATTTCGTATCAATCGATCGAACAATTGTGTCGAGTGTGAACTGAAAAATTAAAAAAAATCGAATTTTCATCTTGTGGTAAAAATATCTATTTCATTTGAACAAAAATGGCTAACCATGAAAGTCCAAACGATGTACCAGCAAAGAAATACGTGAAAATCTTCGAAATGGCTACAACAGAATGTGGAGCAGCTGGAGATTCGAAGAATCATGGTTTTCCAAGTTGCAATGGGGCAGTCGAGCATAAAGTAAGTTATATAAATTCGCAAAATAGTTTGCTTGTTGCTGCACATAAGAGGAAACCCAAAAAAACTAATGCAGCAAGTCATGAGGCAGAAGCTGCAAGCTGCTCCAATTTGGAGCATTCGGGCATTGGCGACACTGGCTCAAGTAGCCAGGTCTCGAAGATTGTTTTGCCAACAACCTCTAATAATGCTAAGGAACCAGAACAAGCCAAAACTTTGGATCATAAAGTTGGCAATTGTAAGATTTGGAAGGGTGTTGATCACAAATATGACTTAATTTATGTAACTGAGTATGCCAATGACATTTATGATTATTTGTATAAATTAGAGGCAGAACATTGCTTACGAAAAGATTATGTGGAAGGACAAACTGAGCTTCAATCAGCAATTCGTTCGAAATTAATAGATTGGGTTTATAGCAGCCATGCACGATTAGAACTAAATAGTGACATCTATCATGTGGCGGTTTCTATTATTGATTTATATCTTCAAGATGTACAGTCTAATGACAACATGAACTTGCAATTAGTTGGTATTACTGCAATTTTTATTGCTGCGAAATTTGAAGAAAGATACGATGAGGACATTAATGAATACATTGATATGACTTTGAATACAGTAACATCAACGGAAATATACAACATGGAATTCAAATTACTAAAAGCTATTGATTTTAAACTAACCCGACCAACATCGTTAGCATTTATGCGCCGCTATTCCATTGTTGCTAATACTGATCGCCTCCATTATACTGTGTCTAAATACTTTTTGGACTTGGCCACTATAGAATATGATTTAGTCCGGTATAAGCCGTCAGAGATAGCAGCAGCATCAGTACTCCTAACTTTACATTTGTTCAATGATAATGAAATAAATGAAGGCACTGGTTTCAATGGTAATCATTGGAACAACACCTTAATACAATGCAGCCGTTATAGTGCCGAACATTTACGTCCAATTACCAAGAAAATTGCCAGCGTTGCTTACAAAGCATTCGATGCTAAATTTATATCAGTTTATATGAAATATATTGACGCAGATCATTTTGAAATTTCTAAGCGTCCTGAAATATATGGACCATTAATGGAATCAATAATCAATGATAAGGAAGATACAAATTTATTTTTTAATTCGCTTAAATTCGAATGATTTATTTTTAATTAATTCTACGATTGTTACTTTGAGTCTTGTATACAAAACCTCATTATAAACTCACTGCTCTTAACTTTAAAATCATCATTATATAAATGTTTATTATATTATGTTTATTGTATTTTGTTCCTTGTTATAAATTGTTGTTTATATTTTAATGTTCTCAATAAAAACTCAAATAAATGTTAATTACATTTTGATTCTAAAGCAGTATGAATCACTGGTCCAAAACTTATTCGTGGCTAGTCCCTTTGGCATCAGTACTAGTTCCAACCATTTCCTTTTACATGTATTCAATTGGTGAATTTAATATGGCGATGCCATCGGAAGGGTTCAATTGCCACCGCCTGCCTTACCGTTCTCCATTCGTGTCCTGCATTTCCTACCACTAGTGAATTTACTAGCCACTAGTTAATAAGAAAAGGGGCTAGTGAATTACACCAAACATACTGCAGGGAAGATAAACTGTTATTTTCAATCATTTTGTTTGAATACTCGTATGTTTTACAGTAAGAACTCATCTAGGAAATCAAAATTATTGTGGATAGATAATAGAGTTACTTCGGAAATTAGAACTGCCTTTGAAAAACGAGAATATTGCTCAGCAGTATTTCTTGATCTAGCACAAGCGTTTGATCGAGTATGGCATGAAGGTTTGATTCACAAAATTAAATCTGCTTAAAATTCTGCAATCCTTCATAACAAATCGAGTGTTTCACAAATGATAAGAGCAGGCATTCCCTGCTTCATTTGCATATTTTACCATTATTATACACGGCAATTTAGCGACAGCAAATTTTGTCGATTCTTTCTTTCTTGCACGCTATATTTTTCATATCGCATGCATCTTCACTCTACGCAAGCCAAACGAAATGAACAAACAACGAAATACGCGCAAAGAAAACGAAACCGTAGGCAGAATTGCCTTTCGGCTGTTGATACAAACGATTTGTTATTTCGTCAGGCGTCTACAAATGTAAATCGCCAGAATGCCGAATTGCTGTGCATAATAATGGTATTTTGATATGCCGCTTTTTTTTTTCCTATGTCCTTTTTTTCACACAGCATTATACTCAGCAGCTTGTGTCATTGATTCTTCTTTGGTAATGCCATTCGTTGATTGCACTCAGAATTAGAACGCTAGCAACTATTTTCATGATCCTTTGTGAAAATATGCTTTCTGTCATAGAGCAAATTTCTTCCCATTTCACATGCATGTGCATGTATCCTCCCGCTACACAAGCCAAAAAATTATGAACTTACACGAAAGAATACAAAGGAAAACATCGGCAGAACGACGAGCTGCTGCTGGTAATAGCAGCTTGGCTACCTCGTCGGAATCTTCCTCCCCTTGTCAACCAACACAAGTGGCGAGAGAGAATGCTGTCGCAGAAAGGCTTAGTGAAAACTAGACATCTGTACGAACGCATTCAGTTGCATAGCATAACTGAGTATCATTAGATTTTGTACTCAATATTTTGGAACCACACACAATATGAATGAATTCTAATTCATTTGAGAGAACGATTCCATAGTACAAGATCGCATTCAAAACGATTGGAACAAGAAGAGTGTGTAAAAGAAGCTAAAGAAACGAAAGGAACAAGAAAAACATTCATTGTATTCAGACTCACGACAACAACAACAACAACAACAATTTCACACAAATTCTTCGTAATTGTTGTTGTGTGTCGGGGAGAGCATTTTATTTGCATTTGTGTGCAATTGTTGTTGTGAAATGTAGTCGGGTATGTAAATATGTTTGCATACCAACAAACAATGCAGTAAAAAATAACATTCAATTTAATTCGGCACCCCTTCGTTTGAATGAGAATATGGAACACTCTCTCAGCTGCATTCAGACATTGGAATTCATTTCAGTGAATGTGAATGTCAAATTCATTCATTTGAGCATGAGTACCAAAAATGCTATTTTGAATGAATTCATGCAGATGTCTAGTGAAAACAAAGTCTATAGGGAAATTAGCAATATTTTGTACTTAAACAACTCAGAAGACAGTACATGGAGGTCCACCTGGCACCCTCTTTACCACTTTTAAAACAATTATCCATAATTGCTTAATTAATATATATTTTTGTTTATACATTTGTATCTTTCACCAAAAACATATTCAATAAGATTCCACAATTTTATCATGATTCTGAGGTGCAACTACAAATATTTGTCATTTTCCAACCAAAAATAAGACACCTGCGTCTATAAGAATCCGCTGATCTTCAGCGAATGCATAAAAATAAAAATAAAAAAATCACTTTTTGGTGAGTAATTTGTCCAAGACCATAAAAATACTATCATATTAATTGGAGCCTCTAAGCATCCATTAATTCCATTAAAATCTTTACAAAATGCCAAACCATTGAGAATTTAATTTTTTTTTTATACATTTTCGAATATTCAAATTGAGGAAAAAAAAATAATAATTTATCAGAATTTATTTTTTCCTTCTAGAGACTAAGATACAAGAATATATTATGATAAAATTGGGGTTTCGTATTGTTTTATATAAATTTGTTTTGGGTTTTGAAATGGTTTTTTTTAGATATAAGTGTTCTTTTTTGTTTTTGACAAATATTTTCCATTATAATTTTTTGTTTGTTAAATCGATGGGATTCATTAAAAATTGTTTTCCATTTTTGCACTGTTAGCAGCAAATATAAGAATTTTGAATATTGTTTTTTTCCCATGTTTGAATATTTATTTTTTATTATTTTATTATTACAATAATTGAATTTCAATTCTTTTTTTTTTCCCATGTTTTTTTATATTTTTTAAAACTTGTCATTAATATTTTTAATTTTTCAACAAATTCTTGCAATGGAAATATCTCAGAGTTGTCCAAGAATTCCCTCTTAATCCCTTTTTGTGGATTCTAAAATTTTTATCTTCCTTTGTCAATGAACAACAAAAAGTCTGATTTTTTTTTATTATTTTATTATTATTGGATAGGATATTCTTACGATTCGGATTGGACATCAATATGAGCTAATACTTGATTAAAAATTAACATAATTAATATGATTATTTTCGATATTTCTTTCATTAAATTTAATGATATACCAGTGGGCGAGAATGAAGAATCGATGGTGGCAACATTTGCTGACAAAAACAGTGTTCTTATCAGCGAATAACTGCGATTAACACCCAAATTAACCTGGGGCTAAAAAATTGAACATAGGATAATGGTAAAATCTGCAAAGTCTAAAAACTGCTGCTTTACGCTATGTACCGATAGATCAACATCAATTGAGCTGACAACCCCTATGCCGATAATATGAGATATCACGGAATGCCCCTCGACAGGGAGTAACTAAAACATGTATAACAAAGTTACATAGGCAAAACTGGCTAATACGCTACACAAGCACTTTAAACTTAAATGCCAAACTTAAAATCTACAAAGCCATCATTAAGCTATCTTAGACATATGGTATTCAGCTCTGGGGTGTGGCATTTTACTCGCAAATTAAACGCATACAAATCACTGAGAAGAAATACACGACACAACGACTTTCAAATGTCTTCTGTTTTGGAAGGAAATCAACAAGTACATCACGATCGAATGTTCTCTCACCAAAATTCTGTTGCTAACAAAATCCTAAACAATACCTGCCGTAGACGTCGCTTCTTATCTGCTTTGTAATCGCAACTATCTTGACGATAGTAACTAGTAATTAAATAAATTATTGTGGTAGTGATAAAATATATGCATTTATTATGTTCCCTTAGAAGTACATTTAGGATTATTGTATTTATTTACTAGCGACAAATAACTGTTAAATTTGACTTAACAATAACAAACTTAAATGCCGGCAAATGTGATCAGAGACATAATCAAACTGATGAGTATCAGAGGCCGCCGATATAAATTAACCAATAAGCGACGTCCAGTTCATCTAAAGTGAACCGATTCCCATAGGCAGAGAAGGACGATGATGATAAGCGCAAAGTGCGACATATCAGGCAACAGTACGTTATTTATTATAAAACGTGCATAAAACTTGGAAAGGATCATGTATGGCATAATTAGTTTTACATCTAGTCAAGGCTAATGGGACAAAATTTCTGATAGAAAGGCTAGGGATACAAAAAGAAAGCTGATTTGGGAGCACTGCAGAAGCTAAGGTCCCAACTATCAATTTATGAAGAAAATGAATCCCTTAAGTAATCCTACGATGCAACAGAGATGGAAGACTGATATGGAGGAGTCTATCAGAATAAGGTGGCAACCTGAAATTAGAATTCCAGTTTAGGCCACGAACTAAAGAAATTGCTTCTGAACAGATTCAATTCGATCTTTATGCTTTTTGTATTGGGGCGACCAAATGCAGAGCAGTACTCGAGGAGTGGACGCATGAGAGAAATGAAAAGAATATTCGTTTAATGGAACCAAAAACACCCTTCATCTTGTTAACAATGGTGGAGATATGCTGATTAAAGCAAAGCTTTGTATTGAAAAGAACACCAAGGTTAATAAATGTGGACACACGTTCAAGTCGATCAATCTTATCTTATCAATCTTGTAAGTACATAAATGAGGTTGACAATGATGAAATGTCATGAACTTACATTGCATTGAATTGAGATCGTCTTGCAGTCTAAGATGAGAAGCAGCATCATTAAACGAAAGGCAAAGTTTAACATCACACTAGAATGTGAAATGGAGATAGGATGATCATTTGTACATAAATAGATTGAACACATCTGGACCTAGATGACTGCCTTGAGGAACTCCGGACAGTTTCACATATAGAAAACCTAAACATCACTCTTTGAGATCAATTTTCCACGATTAACTGAGTCAAAGGCTTTGTAAAAATCAATATAAATGACATCAGTTTGCGATCTATTAATGAAATCGCTAAGTAAACTCAAGGACGTTATTAGTTGCAGACCTACTTGTCACAAATCCATGCTGTTATGGAGAAATATTGGACTTACAAAAATGTTGTGAATTCGATATGATGAAATTTTCAAATAATTTAGAAATAGCTAACAATTCTGACTTATTGTGGAGAGGAATAATAAATGATTCCTTCCAAATAGGCGGAAATGATGCTACCTGGAGCAATAAATTGCAAAGCTTCACATCAAGGGACATTAGAATAAGATAATTTCAGAGATCTAATTGACCATTCACACTGAACTGATTCATTGTGAATCGATTTTACGTTCAGACTGACGATTCTGGATCATGAACAGCTGTTTTTTAGTTTTGCTTATACACACACTTTGACAAGTTGTGCTATTATCAGTTGTTTTCAGATTGAAAGAACAAACGAGCGGAAGTCTGTCAAATGTGACAGTTCCTAACCGGAAAAGATCAAAAGTTTTCCAACACTATCAGAAATTTGCCAGCCCTGTTTTGATGCATAGCCGATTGCATTGTTGAATCTACCTGAATCGATTTAAATTCCATAAGATCAATTGTCATATTTCCTTGTGGTTGTTTACGTTCAGTGTGAATGGTCTTTAAGATTGATCCAAGTGAATCGAAAATAAAATTATATTTAATAGAAAATAATAATTCACATTTATATTGCCTTAAGATTTTACCATAACTCCAACTCTCTTAAGTCTTTATAACCAAACAATGTCATACCGAACAATCTGTAAT
Source organism: Amiota communis (assembly GCA_037043315.1). Taxonomy (NCBI): domain Eukaryota; kingdom Metazoa; phylum Arthropoda; class Insecta; order Diptera; family Drosophilidae; genus Amiota; species Amiota communis. Next base: position 134,727 of record JBAMAV010001285.1, read on the forward strand.
TATGCTTATTTCAATCACATCGATTGAGACATAAATGGTGCTACTGCTGATGATTATGATTGTAATACCTTTTCCTTCTCATTTAGTTCCCATTCAATTCCATTTAGTTAACGATTTAATATGAACAATATACTTACATATCTGTATGTTTATGTATGTGTGTTTGTTTGTATATGTGTGTGTGTGTGTTATTAAGATTTGTGTGTGTTTAGGTTGTATTGTTTTGAGCTTAAAGCAAACGATAAAATGATATTAAAATCAAAGCTGTTGACAAATAACTGAAATCTTGCGGAAATCCTAAGCAATTTACGGAATAAGCATCATAAATCAACTGATATATACATATATACATATAATCTCTTTCCTCTTCCTCTATACTAACCATATCAACATATGATATATGTATGTGTGTACATAGATTCAAAGAAAATAAGTTGCGTGTTTGTAATCAGGAGAGAAATGGAGATGGAGACATCAAACATTATTTGCTTGAGTATTTGGATGTGCGTGCGTGCCTTAAGCAAATCAACCAAATTGAAGTTGAGCCAAAACCAAACCAAAAAGCATAATCTCCATCTACCATCTACCAAATACGATGATAGTACTGGGTGTCAACTCAACTCAACACAACTCAAGTGAAGTGAAGTGAAGTGAAGTTTGACACATGTTTTCATTTGTCAATACGCTTGCGGCTGCTATAAATAACAACCAAATCAAACACACACCACCATACAGACAGATAGACAGACAGGCAAGCATTCATTCAGGCATACAATATAAATGCATACAAATGTGTTCAGCAGCAGCAGATAACCTACAACAGTATCTAAGATTCTAGAGTGTCTTAAGCTTTTCTTCTCTTAAATCACCATTGACAATTTACAATTAAATGAAAACAAAAAACTGTTGCTTTTTTTGTTTTATAAATGTTTATTTGTGTTTTTTTTTTTTTTACTTTATAAAATATTGTGTATAAACATACAACTTATGTGCAAGCATCATCATCATCATCATCATTATGAATCAATCTCTTGTATGGTAAATAAAAATTACCTGGAAAAAGCTAAGCTTTTGAAAGCATTTCTCAAGTCAACTCAAACCCACAAAAAATACTTTTTACACTTATCCATCATACCATAAAACCAATCCAAACAACCACTATCTTTCCATTTATTAAATCTACAATCCTTAGTAAGTATATATATATCTTTTTGCACATTACATATTGAATTATATTTATGCTTGCATTGATAGAAAAATTTATTTATGTAGAATATTTTTATTGTATTCATAGATTCATTTGGTAATTTTTATTTCTATTGGTTTCATACTCCTATTGACTCTTCTATTTTTATTTACATTTTTTTTTTGTATTTTTATATTTTTGTTTATTGCTCAATATATACTTATGTGTCAATGGTCAATGATTGCCACAAAATGGATTTCAAAAAGTTAATTTTGATTTGATTCCATGGGTTTTTCCTCAACAACAACAACAAAAGTCCTTCTTAGAACTTCTCACTTGACTTAACTTATTTGATTTTACTTTAATTGACAATGCATTGTAATAAAAATAATGGAAATATAATAGAACAATTGCTATACTACATGTTTTGGTTAAAGAATCAACCCGCAAAATTGACAAATGGATTCCCAATCACAAAAGTGGGTGTCGTGTACTTATTATCTTATCTTATTACTATTACTACTGATATTTAACATATTAAGATTATCTTATGTACGAGTAATTAATATGGTATGCCATGCTCCATCCGCCCATGAATTTTTGAAAATCAAAATCTTTTGTTTATGTGTGTTTTTTTTTTTTTTTTGTTAATGACGACACATGACACAAATACACCACATAATCGGTTGCATTATTTTTTTCAACTTTCAATCAGATACAAATTGCCTGCCTGCCATTCCATCATGTCTATAAAATGAGACAAGAAACTTTTCAAGGATTTTTCTGTTTTAATGTTCATTTATTACATTGTATTTGTTTTTCTTTTATTTAATTCGTTTGTCAACTGTTCATACTAAGTATTCTTTTTGCTCAAGATACTGACTCTATTCACATCTTTGCTTGTGGCTCCTTGTATCGAGAAGACTAGTACTTCACAATAGAATGAATGAAGTTGCCAAGTCGCGGTCGCAATGTAACGTGCAAATATTTGAGTTGAGAAAACAAAACAACAAAAAAACTCAACAGGAAAAATGAATGAAATTGAAAATGGTAGAGTGAAGAGTGAAGGAGTGAGGAGTGAAAAAACAAAATTCAGCATTTAAGAAAATATTTTCGAAGGAAGGAAAATTCTTCGAAATAAAGTTCATTTTTTGTGCGTTTGTCATTTGGTAAAAGTAAATGGTTATCGGAACTAAGTACTAAGAAGGCAAGCAAAAGGGATATGTCACAGTGACAGTTGTTCGCCGTCATGTGTGGAAATTGTGTAGATTGGTGTGAGTTAGAGAGACATACTACAATATACGAGTATGTATGTATATAAGTCTCTCCTAGATACATTTGAGTGCGTAAAAATGATTTACGCTTTGTTTGCTAACTTAAAAAGCAACCAAACCTTCGAGAAAAAGAAGAAAACAAGGCGCGAATGAAAAACTTGTTTACGATGGTGACGATGGTTGTAAGTAAGTACAGATAGAAAGATACACCACACCTACATATGGTATTATATTGTGTTGTACATGGGACATTGGATATGGGATGAGATATAAGCAACATCTTAAGCTTGTCTGGTAAAGTGTTTGGTTGGCATTGAAATGCTTTTAATTGAAAAGGCGTTGGCAACACTTGAGCATGACAAAAGAAAAGTTTAGCGCTTCAGCACTTCAGCACTTCATTCTTAAGATGATGATAATGAAAAAGCATTGGAAAGGGACATAAGGAGTATGGGTAAAGCCAGTTAATTTAAATGAATGAATGCACAACTTAAATGAAATAAATCTTCTATTTTGTTTTTTTTTTTTTTTGTTTTTGTTGTTACATTTATTTCATTTAAGAAATCTGAGATTTGCATATGTAAACATATAAGGATACAAAGGTTTTAGGTTGAATTGAAAACAACATTCAAAGTCAAGGATACAAAGCGAAGAGAAAACATAATAACAAATAGAATTATCTATGTTAAGTAAAAAAAAAAAAATAAAAAACCTTTATAAACAAATGTTTATGTCACTTCAAGGTACAAATAAAAATAAGTATACTTACAAGGCGCAAAATATACTGAACCAATTTGAATAATTGAATGCTAATGAAACGAGTTGTAGACATAATTTTTTTTATTTTTTAAAGTAACATATACTATTTTTAAGTATTAAGTTGTTGCAAAATCCCTGCAAGACCAAGCACAAAACGTTTTGTACGTTTTTTCGTTGTTAATGCTTTGGTTGTTGTTTTTTTGTGTGATTTTCCTATCATTTATTGAGAACGCACAATAGTATTGCGCTCTTTGTTTTTTTGTTTATGTATATGATGTTCATTGAGAGCGGGGCAAGCGACAGAGAGTGTTTCGTGGGCTATTACACGATGGATAACCAAAGTAAAACTCTCTCTCTCTCTCTCTCAACTTCTGTATATTGAGAAGGTAAGCGTTCAATTGCTGTGTTCATTGTAGCAAAAAAAACAATCAACAAAACATAAAATTTAAAAAAATATTGCATATTTATGGGAATGCAAACTTCTTTTCTCTAAATTCATCTATCAAATTTATTTTATTAATAAGTATAATGTTTTTTATTAATCAACAAAAGACATATACCTGTTTAAAGGACTCACTGGTTACTCAGTATTGAATGGTGTAATGGTGTGTCCGAAACTGGCTCCCATGCAAGGCTAAGGAATTACTTTGCTCTCGTTACATAATTAAAAGCCAATAGCTTGTCTCAATCATCATCAGATCAAACTTCGAAGGTGCCTTGCTTATAAAAACACCATAAGAAATTTTCCTCCTGCAACTGAAGTCGAATATCTTTCTTCATCAGTAGTGTATATTCTCCAGAGATGAGATGATCCACATAAAAATTAATTTGTAATGGGGACAATTTATCTCTGTCAATTGCCAACTGCTTCAAAGCTTTGAGTGCCAAAAAACCAACTGATCTTGTACGAAATGCTTGCAACAAATAATCATTACAATGAGATACTCGAATACAGCGATATATTTTAAAGATATATATCCAAAGAAACTACTTCAAATGTTCTTAAACGAACTTAGCTGTTGAATCGTTTCGATTGTATAGTTGGATCTGTCAGGAGTAAACCATTCAGTGAGTATCCAGAAGTAAAAGTTTTAGCATATCCATTGATAAAGACTATTCAAAACTTCATGATTGTGTTGTCAGGTCTTAAAACGCAATGATGTGGCAAGTAATAAATTGCAGTGCGTAACTATAAATCTGCCCAACTCGTCATATTCCATTAAGAACTTTTGGTATTGGAGTTTCATATCATGAAGCTTATCTTCGCTGGAAGACGGATCGAATATTCTCCAAATATGTTAAAACATATGCCCCTAGATCTCTCATACTCCTGGGGCAAACACAGGATGCGGAACAAATCATTTTCGACTAACAATATTGTTAAACGTATCATCTACGGCTTCCACAATTCGATCTTCACCATAAACTGCAAGAGTAGTATGCTTGTGCGTTGCGTGGCTGACATAGCCAATCAATAAAAAATTTATATAAATTAAGCTTGTCGCTTTTGGTTGTTTTAATAATTTAAATAGGGTGCAAAACAAACCAGTACATCCCTTAAATAATTCTTTAGAATATTTTCCAAAACTCATATGACTTAGTTTGGCATCTGTTGGAACTTAAGAGTCTTACAACTTTTAATGAATATATATTTTACTGATTAATTTCCATTATCAAGGATAATATCAAATAGATAAATATCAATCTCTGAAAAATGGCCTTCAATTGCTTAGGAGAGTTTCAAGTCAATGCAGTATGCTTTCATCAGCTTTTATTCTTAGGATCTAATGAATCCACTGAATGTTTGTGGCATCTCTCGTGTGGCTGAATGTTAGAATGCATTCCAACCCAATACCAATACAGAGAATGTTTTGATCTAATATACGCAAGAAATGAAACCTTTCTTTTATTCTTGAATAGTAGTTAATTGCTTATGCTTGTGTGTCTGCCATATAAGTTTTCTGTATTTTATTTAATTTAATTTATAATAAACTACAAAAATTATATTGTATGATAAACTCAAACTTGAATTTTACTCATAGTAATTAACTTTAAAATAACAAAAATAAGTAAGTATATAGAATTGTCAATATGAATCGATGGCAGGAGCCATTTTAACTCATTGAACTCGTTTGTGTTGCATGCAACTGCCACAATGCTAATTAAAAGAAAAATTTTTGTGATTTTGTTGTTGTTCTTTTTACTTCAAAGTGAAATGTAAAATAAAATCAATAATTCTAATTAAATGCGTGCAATACAATGTGCACCATCAACCCCAAAAATCTGCTCCTCATCCACCATTACCCCACCATCACTAACAGCCATTGTAAAATGCAGTTAAAACAAAAGCAACAACAATAGCCAACCAGCGATAAATTTAATTTGAGTAAAAAGCAAAAAATAAGCAAGCAAACTCAATATAAACGAGCCTATGACGAGACATACATCGACAGACAGACTACCATAACACTATAGACCCAGAAGAAAGGAGCATAATATTGTAGTAGTAGGTGATATTGGGAATGGTAATGGCTTTGTTTCGGGTATGGTGTTTTTAGTCTCTGCTGTTAGGTAACGCATACGTGACATTTTTGAAATATTAACGCGCATGCAGACATGCATGCAAATCACGCAATATACATACTTTTACACTAACACATGTACTCACACCCACACCCACGCACATATGACCATATCCATAACCATATCCATAGATATAAAGTAGTGCGTTTCATTGGTACCCTATTGAGGTCTAAAGTTAGCAATAAAGAATGAGTTAAAGTCCTATATTTTCAGTTTAGATGCTTGTTGCCTGTTTTCCTTTTTTTTTTTTTTATTTTCTTTTTTTATTGTATTTTGGTATTTTGGTATTTGAAAGCTATGGCAACACTTCCTGTTGGAATAAACTTATATCACAAATCGATTTGTGTTCAACCATGAACTAATTGTACTTGCTACGCAAAATAATGCAATCAGTTTATAAATACGTGTGTACAAGAAACAAAAATACCATATAGTAAATAGTCGAAGTTATATGGGAACTAAGTGACTCTGCCTGGAGTGAGTTTCTGCCAAAGCAACTCAGCATTGATAAAAAGTTTATTTTACAAAAAAGAAAATGGATTAATATTGTGATGATTTTAGATATGGAAATACTCAAATATTTGATTGAAGATGATGAATGATTGAAGTAAAATTCAAACTGATCCACTTAACAATAAATAAAAGAAAATACATTTTTTGTAGTAAATTATCTCAAGCATGAAAGAAAAGAGTATCATGAGCTGAAGAAGCAGACGAACAATGCTAAGCAAGACTGCTCAAGGCCATTTTCATTATGCCATTCAAAGGGAAAAGCCTTGATTGAGTGACATCCTAAGAGTGGAAGAAAATGGCAACATGACCTTCAGAAATACTTGAGCATGGGACCTTGTTATTATGCTATCTAAACCAAAAAGCCTTGATTTAATGATATCTTAATCATTTAAGAAAAAATCATCAAAAAAATAGGCAAATAATGAGAAACAAGGCTGCAGTTGACAGTGCTCCAGTCATTTTTTGTTAAGCCATCGACATCTTAAGCATGAATGAATATGGCATAATGAGCTTTGGAAACAGGCGAGCAATGAAAAGCAAATCTGAAAACTGCAAACATTTGCATAGTTCAAGCCTGTTATTTTATAAATGAAAAATATAGAGAAGCAACACGAAAAACTGTATTCTAATGCACTATTTTAAGCCTGTTTTTCTTAACCCTAGAGTAGTCGCGCCTTCCTCTGAAATGTGAGTGGTCGCGTGGTAAGCATTTTGCCGTCCATAATTAAAAGGATTTTTCTTTCGGAAATAAATTCACAATGATTTTGAAAGAATAGAATAAAACATAAATTATCGGAAAATGTAACATTTATTAAAGTTTTATACTTAGATACTTTGTTTATTTATTTGTTTATTAAATACTTTATAGTGCTAGATCTACTGGCCATGTCCTTTTAAGCCGTCTGGTTCTTGTGAGTTCATCAATCGGAAGATTACTCACATATATCGTGGTTTGCTAGTTTTAATTGGTGTTTTCTGCTCATTTGTTTTATTACTTCATTCACTGGTGGTATTCTTAAGTCACGATGAATGTCGTCATTTCGGATATACCATTCAGCATTGATTAAAATTCTTCATATTTTTGATTGTTATCTTTGTTGACTTTGCTGTGCCCCATAGCTGAATTCGATAAGTCCACATGGGTTTGATAATGGTCTTATATATTAGTAGTTTGTTGTCAGTTGATAAGGTTGAAAGTTTTTGTCCGAATTTTATTTTGACTTGGTCCCTTTTCTTTCGAATGTGAAATTTAAAATTTAATTTGTTGTCTATATGCATTCCTAGATATTTTGCCACGTTTTTAGTGGGAATATCCATCTGGTTGATTTGGAGCTTCTATGGTTGGTACCTAGTTCTCGTTGTGTAAATGACATGGACAGTTTTTTGTTCATTTATTTTGATTTTCCATTTATTGAACCAGGTTACCATTGTGTCTATTAGTAGTAGCATATCTGATGTAGCTTTCGTCAAGTCTATGTTGGAATGCAAAAGAACGGTGTCATCTGCAAATATAGCGATCATTGATGATTCGTTTGTGGGGGTAGGTATGTCTGCTGCATATGAATTGTATAGTAGTGGCCCTAGAACGGTTCCTTGTGGAATTCCACCTTTGATTTTTCTTAACGATGATTGGCAGTTTTTGTATTTAACATTAAAGTATCGTCCAGTTATATAACTCTTTACTATGTTATATAGAGGTTGTGGTAACTGGTATTGTTCAGTTCAGTATTTTTGTCGTCTAGATCTGATAATATTTTATGAGTCACCCTATGGACTTGTTGTATCGTCGAGTGTTGTTGTCGGAATCCGAATTGATGATCTGGAATTGCCTGCCTGTCTTGTAATATTGGGTTTATTCTGTCGTGTAGTAGCTTTTCAAATATTTTGCTTAGAATCGGAAGTAAGATAATGGTAGTACTGGATCTTTACTCGGTTGGCAAGCTAGTGTTGATTGGAATATTCAATGTAAATGTGTCTTCAAAGTGGTCAGCTGAGATAGTGGCTTTCTCCATATCGGTCCGTGCCCAAGAACCATTCGTTTTCTTCAGCGGAGGTTGGTGCAGTGTTTTTGATATTAGTGATTTAGTTGCCTTCCATAATGAGTAGTTCGTTTCAGATGTTGGAGTAAGGGTTTGAAGGTAACTTGTTATCTGATTGTTTTTTCCTTTAAGAAGTGTGGTTGTAAGCATTTTTCTCGCTCTATTTATTTTTTTTTTTCTTCGGGGTATCTGGTAGTCTGCCTGGTACATGTATATACAAATATCGTTACACCGTATTTTTGCCAATCTTTGCACAATTTTTTGGTCTTTCAATTGATGTCTCATCATTATCAGATTCTGCCGCTGATTGTTATGTGTTAGTATTATGATCACTATGTTTACTTTCCCTGTGACTTTTACATACATTTTCCAATAAATTTTGTGCATCATCTTCTTCAAAATCAGACTTCACTTCCAACCACGAAACCATTGGTGCATCTATTGAAGTGAAACTGCTGCACAAAATGTTAGGACTCAAGTTTTAGTTTTTAGTTTTAAAATAAATACAACGACGACACACACAAAGAAAGAGAGAGAGAGAGAGAGAAAGAGAAAAGCATCTTCGGCTGGTGGTCGGTTAGTCGTTCACTTATTCGTACGCTCTTCGTAAAAACACACATCAGTAAGACCAGGTTTTCACGATGCATCTTTTTAGCAACTCATTTCGTTGATTCTTCTTTGGTGGTGCCATTCGTTGATTGTAAACTGCATCACAATGCTAGGAACTTTTTTTGAACAAACAACGAAAGACGCGAAAGAAGACGATGCAAAAAGTCAGCTGAATGACGATTTCGCATGCATGTGCATGTGTCCTCACTCTACGCAAGCCAAAAAATTATGAACAAATACGAAAGACGCTAAAGAAGACAACGAAAAACGTTAGCAGAACGAAAATGTGTTGCTGGTTCAAGCATCATGGCTACCTCGTCGCTTTCGTCTTCCCCTTGTCAACAAACAAAATTGGTGAGAGAGGATGCAGTCGCATTGATGCAACGTGAAAAACAGGACTAAAGCATTTTTTATCTCTCTCTTACTCATGCATAAACATACATTTTCTACGCTGCAGAAGAACAAGCAAATGTGCAATGTGTAGCCCCCTCTACCTCTCTTCCCCGCATCAACATCTTGATTACTGTAACACTTTATTTGGACCTACAAAATAATATTTCAAGTAAAGTAAAAAACCAGACACACGAATTTTAATTAAGTGAGTTGTCACGCAGTGAGGAATTCGCAGTACATCGACAATAATCGTTTCCTTCTGTGGTCACTCGCGCACTGAATTCCTTCTAATATCGAAGACAAGGATATGAGGTAAGATGGGGAATCTGCTAGAACGCTTGACCTGGACAAATGCAACGTGTATAAAATAACACGAATTTTTTGACGTGCGTGGCAAAATGCTCATAGTGAGAGCACTCACAAGCAATGGGAAGCAGGATAAAAAATTATAAAATCATTCAAGAATGGAAACAGTCCGTTCTTAATGACAGACATATGAGTAATGGATAGCAGGCCTGAAAATTGTTTACGTTTGGTTGAACTCTTCATATGTTTTACGATTTTCGATGTGGATTAAGATGGTGTGGATTGTGTGATTGTCGATTGAAGCCAAGAAATTCTTAAAAAGTACGATCGTGGTGCTTCAAAAGACGTATTTAACATTGTTATACGTGACGAATCATGGATCTATGCTTATGAACCGGCAAGTAAACAGCAATTGACCGTATGGGTGTTCTAAGCAAAAGTTGTTCGCTCACGCATCAAGTGGTGGCTTGTTTCTTCGGAATAACCGGATATATCGCAACCGTGCGACTAGTTGAACGGTCAATTCTGAGTGGTACACGACCATATGTTTGCCAGAAGTTTTTGGTAAAATGAGGAAAACAAACTGTCGACTTCTGATCTCACAGATTTGAAGGGCATAGGTCATCCAGCGTACAGCCCCGAATAATTTCTTTTTGTTCCCAACAATGAAAAACAAATTAGGTGGTCAATGATTTTCGACATCTGAAGAAGCATTTGATTCATTCAAAAAGCATATATTGGAGCGTATGCAAAAGTGTATTGCAAATCAATAAGCTTTTTTTTTAATCCAAACAATGCGGTTTTATTTTCCATTGCGAAACTTTTGTAGAGTCCTACGTACTTCTGAAACAGATGATCAATGAAAAGTGGTTACTGCTCAATCCAATGGAATCCAGTGATCTGTTTAAAATATTAATGGATTCCATTATGAGTTTATTCTGAATTGAGATCATTTCTGCTTTCAATTACAACATCATCATATCTCTCCCTTTAATCTTCATATTGTTTCTTTCAAGACAATAATATTGATTTTTTTTTTTTTTAATTAATTTATTTATAAACAATAATCAGACTACTTAATGCTTTAACTTGTTCGGAGATCAACACTACAATGACAAACGCTAAGACTTAAAGTGATGAATAATAACAAATGAATTAACAATACATTATAACTGGATAATAATGTTAATAATTAGCTCTCCAGGATGGAGTCTTTTCCTGGGACGTTGAGTTGCTAAAGCCTTGGCAATATGGTTTCGATGGAATAATAGTTTTTCACTGTAAATAATGCTATGGTAATTTATTTGGTAGCCGACCAATTGAACGTTCTGGTCTTTATAAAGAGATCTGTTGCGAATATACCAGGTTTGTTTAATAAAACATGGATTTTCCTTATAAGGGATGGTGCCTCATAATTGGTTGCCATATAACCACATAGAGAAGATGATAAAAGATAAGGACTTTGTTGCTAAGACGCAGCTTAATTTTTTTTTCTTTGAGAAGCCATTTCAGTTTCTTAATTTTTGTAGTACACTTAGAATGGATTCTTCTAATACTTGTGATGAGCCCAGTTTAACTTTCTATCTATGTAAATGCATGCCACGGAAGCAATAATAAGTTTAAATTGAAAGGCAGGACAAAATTTGCATCTGAGTGTGGCTATGTGTTTTGTTCTTTTAAAGACATCAATAATTTTTAATTAAATGAGTACACCAATGCATATAGTTCTGCCATTTTTGACTGAACAGTGAATGGATTAATGGAGGTGTCTGATTCCGCACCTCAGCAATTTGTGTTTTGTATGGTAGTATGTGTTACATAGTCTCAGTCTGTTAGGTGTCCTGTATGTTTTGAGGCTGCACTGCTTTCGTATGTATCAATTGCAAAAAATATGCTTAGGTGATCGGACTTACAGATATGATGACCAACAACTGCACATGCCAGACAACTGTATAGTTTGCAATATGATTTTCCTTCTTGTCCTGTTTATGTTCTGATCTTCTGAATGACAAATAATTGCTGTTTACCCTTAGCAAATATACGAGTACAATAAAATTAAAGTCACCATATTTTAAGTGTAGAGAAAACATAAAATGAAAAAAAAATGCTATGATGAACTTTTTGAAAAATCAGTTTTCAACATTTTTGTGCAGCGGAAATGAATGCATTCAGTAAAACTTCCGTTTGTTTGAAAATAAATAAATAAAATTAGAAATTTAACAACAAAAAAAAAAAAAAAAAGGAAAAAACATCAACAACAAACATAAATGGTTGCTAAACAAGAATTAACAGATACAAACAAACACACACACACACATATCCACACATAAGAATGTAAGTATCTAGATGTACCTACTACCATAAAAACAGACACAAACACAAATTGCACCATTCAATTAACAAGCAACATAGGGTGGTAGCAACGCAATGCACGCATTTGATGCAAATAAATCACGTATACGCACTGAATAACACGACACAATGGATGAAACAACATTTTGTTGAACACAGACAGAAATCTACTTATGCTCATACAACAGATACTATGTACAACAGTATATGCATCCGTATGTGTATTGATTTGAATGTATATTTGCAGATATACGGTAGGACTGACGGACGGGCGGACGGACGGACGGAGAGACGGATGAACAAAGCATTTGAATTGAAACGAATACATGCAAATAAAAGTCGGTAGAAAAGCAAAAATGATTGCGGCCAAATGTTGATGTTGCCACTGACAATTTCGCGATGAGGTTGCAAGCAACAACAACAACAACAAATATTGTTGTTATTGTTTGTGTTTATGTTGTAGCAGTAGCAGTAGCAGCAGTAGCTAAATTAGCTGGGAACGCACAAAAGTATGCAACATATAAAGTACGACTTTGTTTTGCGTTGGCTCACATTGCTTATACGCAATGCAAATAAACGTCAAAGAGATTCCACATACTGCGACATACTCAAAAAGCCTCAAAAAGCACCAAACCAATTGTTAGTTAAATACAAAAAAAAAAAAAAAAAAAAATAAGTACAAAGATCGAGAACAAAAGAACGAAATAAATACCAACAAGTCAACAGGGTGCAATGCCGTTGCTATAGAAAACAAAACAAAACAGAAAAGGAGTCGAAGACCAACAAAGGTAACAAGAAAAAATATTGCTCTATTTGTGCAATGAGTGAATGAATGCATAAACAAACAACTGAATGAATGAATGCGTGCATGTAAAGTGAAATAAACACAAGGACAAAAGACCAAAAGCGAATTTCGCACAGTTGGAACACAAAATGGTAAATCCTCGGAAAAAGAAATGAAAATTTCAACAAACCTACAACGAGCATCTAGCGAAATATGCGTATCCATGTGACTGAACAATAACTAATGGATATTTCAAAGTGTCCCATCGTACCGCACCGCTCTGCAAAAATGTGCACCCGCTGATACACAGAAAAAAAGCACAAAAAATATGTATTTACAATTAAACAGAACATCCGACAATGGCAAATATCGAATTTATCATTCCGTTGCCGGATTCATTGTTGACGACTCTGTGGGCTCTATTGAGGATTTGGTTTTGTGGTTAAACGCCACAAAGGATGTTGTGATGGCTTTTCTCTCTACAGTATATCGACACTTTACTTAACTTTATTCTGCTCTTACTTTACTTAAATTAACTTCACAGTACAATTTATGTCACACCATAACATCAACATCAACCTCAACCACTACCAAATGATATTCTACTTTTTCAGCAAAAAAAGCCAAGCCAAACCAAACCAAACCAGACAAGAACAAAGCAAAACCCTGTCAGTTTTTTCTTTTTAACTATTTATCATTGTTCCTCATTGATTGAAAGTTATTAAATCATTTTGATTGAAATAAGAATTCTGATTTTTAATCTTAAGTTACAACAAATGGTATCAAAATCTATGAAATCATGCCTTTGCCTTTGTTAAGAATTAATATTCAATTGAAACTCCCATTGTGAATTTTCTGCAATTTGACTTTCAATGGACAGTGAGGCCAAACTGGTCAATCTGTTTTAGACCGAAAGTAGGTTTTTATTAATTTCAGTTTGGAGAAACTGCGTTCACCACTTGCAATTGTTTAAAGAATACGCAACAATATCCAGGTGTTGGGATATAATTCTTGAAGGTTATGCTTTTTAATAAAGTGTAAGGCTTTAATTGGTGTTGCTTGATTGTCTTCAAGATAATGTTGCAGGCCTAAAATTTCATCGCACAACAAGAAACATGTTTATCCATATGTTTCAAAATAAGAGCAACATTTATTTAAGATTTCGATAAACTCGACAAAGTTGATTGTAGGTGACTGACTTGCTTTGCCCACAACATTAATTTGAAAAAAACATCATACCCCGTCACGAGAGAAACAATGAAGCTGAAGTCTTTTATTTGTCCTCCTAGAGTTGTCGCTTCGTGTGACTTTGCAGCATCGCTTTGTTTGGTTACATCGCCCAAGGAAGCAAAAGCATTGTGCATTTCACATAATTGATAGCGAACCGCGTTGACGCTTTCAATTTGAGCTTCCCAGCGTGTGTCACTTACGTTTTTCAGGGTGTATACTTTTAAATGGTCGGTCAGTATTTTCCATCTATTTACCGATCCGGCAAATAAATGAAAAATTGTTTGTAACATTCCGAATAGGGTCACATACCAAATTATAACTATGGCATCCACATGGTACGAAAAAAACATAAGGATTTAAGTAAGTAATTCTTTTCTGAACGCCTTTATTCCTGCCCTTCATGTTCATGCCATTTTCATAACCCTGTCCTCTGCAGTCATTAATGTTAAGGCCTATATCACTCAATGTTTTAAAAATGCTTTCTGTGAGACCAACACCGGTTGTATCATCTATTTCCAAGAATGAAATAAAATATTATTTAGGGTCGCCCCACCCTTAAGCCGCCGCTGAGTCAAGGACTATGAATATACATAGGCATGGGTATCGGTTAATCGATATAATTCGTGTTTTGTTGCAATAGTCCATGGTATTTTAATCGATGTCATCAGGGTTTGATTAATCGGATAATCGATTATTTCGCTTATGTTGCGGTGTCAGTTTAGGTTAGATTATGCAGGACGCTTGCGATTACTCGCGAGTTCACCCAGAAGCCTTAAGGGCCCATAGTGATGCCTGAAAAAAGCTTGGAAGGAAAAGGGGAATAAGAGGTGTTAGAGGCAATCCACAACTATCCAAGCTTGGGCCCAGAGATTACACTCTTTCTTCTAAAACCAACCTGAGGGGTCCACGAATAGAGCCAGGGCCCAAAAAGAACATTTTGCCAAACGACCCAACTCTTGAAAGAATGGTTTCCCGAGTAACCTGGGTCATCAACTGAGAAGAGCAGGGCAATCACAAAGTAGGTGTTGGATGTTATCCGGTTACCGATGGTGCAGTGCCACGTCATAACTCCTGACAACGTCCGAACCCTTTTCCTGTTGAAGTGTTGAAGCTCGGAGGTTCTCTTTAGTGCGGTGTCATAGGACAAAAACGGCAACAGAACCAGACATTTGCATCTGAAACAGACCAGAAAGCAGACCGCAATGGAAAATAGTGTGGTCAGGTTACATTAAAGAAGAAACCAGATCTCAGTGTATTTGCACCAGAACCAGAAACAACTACTTTTGACTTCTTTTCAATGCCATCTTTTCCTCGTCTTTTGATTGCTCAACAAAATAATACAGCGATATATATTTTTACCTTAAATTTTATTCATTTTTAGCTTCTATCTGAATTTTACTTTGATTTGTCTTGTAGAATAAGTCACTGCGCCTAATAACCGGATGTCCATGGTACATAGAGATATGAACTTGGCGGTAGTAAAAGACCAGATCGCCTTTCACACAAGCCGATACAATGACCGCCTGATGGCTCACAACAACCGCTTAGTTATATCACTGATTGATGCAACTCCAATCCGGAGGCTCAAGAGGCTTCATTTTATATCTTTGCTGCAATGGAGTAGACAACGCCTTGGGCGCACCAAACGACTTCCCTGTCTCCCTAGGCCATGAGCAACTAAAATTTCATTTATTAAATATTGATTCTTCATAAATTAAATGTAAAAACCAAACATTGAGCGGTGTTTGGCGCTTAATAAAAATATAATAAGCAGTTCAGGTTCTCTTCTATGTTGCACAGTCTCACAACACCAGAAACAGATCAGTTCCAGAACGTTGTGCACTGGAGTTTGGTTCTGTTGACGTTTATGTCCCATATGCCATATGAGAAAACATTGGAGACACAAACCTCACTAAATCTCAAAAGATTTCTACAAAAATTTTGATGGGATTTTGTTGTCGTTGGAAAAAATACAAACTTGTTCCAGACTTACTGGACTTTTAATGCTTAAGAGCTACATTTTCAGTATTTTATTTGGTGAATATTTTCGCTTAGTCTTCCAGTGATCTGAAAGGGTGAACAAGGGGGTGGTAATGCTCTAAGCTACGAGTGGGCAGGCTTTTGTCCAACAAATTGACGGCGAGGTGGTTTCGTGTGGTTCACGATTTCTTCATTTACAGTTGGCACCTGCAAGTTTCTATAGATGACAAGCCTCCTTAAGAACTTGGACTGAAGACATTGTACAAAAGAAAAACAGAATGCAAAGTTTCATGAGCGAGTTGTCTAGTCTTTGCAAAGTGTTGTCTAGTCTATAGTATATTCAAAATCTATGGTTAAAGCAACAAGTGCTTCCCGTTGCTTGATGAAAATAAGTCCTTCATTTCTTTACATATTGTGAATTTCGACTATTTATGCTTTACTTTGTTATAAATTTAAATCACTTCTTGTGCCTCTTTCAAGGCAATAAATGTTTAATGTATGCTGTCAGTGGAGTTTTGCAAACAAAACTAAAAAAAAGTACAATTAACTTTAAAAATTAAAAAATTGAGTATACAAAAACCTTCTTCTTTAGTACCATTGAACTATTTTTCTCTTTTATTTTTACATATATAAATAGATAGATTCTTTACAAATTATTGATGATAACCCCAATGAAAGACTACACAAGGTGAGATTTAACATTATAATTAAAGATTTTTGTTTCACCATTTACTCTTCATTATATTTAGATACTCTTTGTTTAGTTATATCCTTAATACTTAAACATGCAGACCTGATGTGATTGTCATATCTAAGTGAGTTAAGTTAACCTCAATGGAGGCAATATAAATACACAAAATAGTATAGAAAAATACTAGGCTATTGCTGACTGCTGACTACTGACTGCTGAGTTCAAAAGTGACCTTTTTTTTATCAGTTCAGTTCACTTTACCATATGTATGACACCACCATGAAATGATGGTAAGACAAGGAAAACACCAACAAAAAAGTGTTAAAATAAAAAAAGAAATTAAGAGAAAAGAAAAGTGTGTGTAATGAAGGCCAACAAAAACAACAACAGATGAATGAATGAATGGATGGATGAATGAAAAAACGCACAAAACTTTTCACTCGACATTCTCTGTAATAATTGAACAAATTGTTTCGAGTACTTTGCACACACCACACATTGCTGGCCTGGCCTGGCCTTGTCAGGTTGGGTCGGGTCGGGTCGAGCCTGGTCATTCCCCCTTCAATCCGATGCTAACACTTCCGATCAACCATCATTTGGTCCTCTTCAGACCAGCTCACTATCATCCAATTCAGTTCAGTTCAGTTCTGTCCAGTTCAGTCCAACCTACTTCATGCACTTCATTTATTTTTTGCACTCATTTTTTCTTCATCTACAATATTTTCCTTTTTTTTTTATTTTCCACATAAAACTTTTGCCTTTTCGTTTAAGTTTTTTGTTATGTTTTTCATTGTTGTGTGTGTGTGTGTGTGTGAGAGAGAGACTATTGTAATGGGGAAAAGTATAAAAAAAAAAACCGGAAAAATGTTGAGTAGAAAATGAAAATTGCCAAAATTGCATTTATTCGTTAAAACACAATAGTAGATCCATGGCGTGTGCTTTGGATTCCACTTCTTCTGTTAGATAAAACATGGATTTGGTCATGATGAGGAGAATGCAGATGGTAAAGATGAAAATGATGATGATGAAGGAGAAGGTGAAGGTGATGAAGCTTGTGATGTTTGGGGATCCAAAGTTAAAGGCCAAATGTTAAATGAAACAATGAACAAAAGGACTAAAATGATGACTATAATACACAGCTGCTGCTGCTGTTGCTGTTGCTTTTATTGCTCTATATCTACTTCTACTTTTATTGTTGTTGATGTTCATGTTGATGTTGATGTTGCTATTGTTGTGTAAAGTGTTGCAAGGACTAATGGTTGTTCTAATCGTTGTCCACTTCAAAAATTTGTTAACAATGCTGAGTAGCATCCTTACACAAACATACTTTACTATATAGTACTTAGACCCACTTAGTAGAACTCATCACTTTGGTCTAAAATCTCAAAACAAAAAAAAGTAAAAAAAAAAACTGACAAAAGACGACAATCAACTGTAACTCAAAGCACAAGAATATACAATGATGACAATGATGATGACAATAATGAACAAGGCAAAAAGAATCACTAAATTGTTGATAAAACAATAAAACGGTTAACAAAGTTTTCCCAAGACTAAAATTCATTAAGTTTTACACTTAAGAATAAAAGTCTTCTTAAACTACTTAGAATATTTCTTATGCCACTCCACAGATTTAGTTTTATATGTATTGCGAACAACAATATCTTATATTATACAATATATAACAATGTATATCAATGGACAACTTAAGTTTTAAGTTATCCATTATCCATTATCCAATTGTTTAAACTTCAGATTTCATTGGGTTTTCAAATTATAAAACAAAAGAATAAACTCGATTTTCAACCTTAACAAAATTATAAAGCATGAGGATAATGACTACAATTTTTGGTAAACTTTAACCTTTTCCAGCTTAAATAACATCTTTCTCATGGAGTTCACTCTAAACAAACCAACAGGATTGGGTATAAATTGTTCCATTCACGTAAAATTACAAGTTTAAGGTCTCCCACACAATCGAATTACTTATATCCAGCATCAATACGCCTAGCAACCACAGACATTTTCGATTGAATGATCAGGTCATCACGCTATCCAGTCCTGTACGTCAATAGAACACGATTGTAAGAAGGCTTCAATGATTTTTTTGAATGGGTGCATTATCATGCATAATAAAAAATGGTAAAATTGGAGACTTCTCTCCAGCACCCCAACATACTCAGAGCTCACCATTCTCGAATTTACGTAGCGGACTTTTGAGTTCAACTCGAAATTGGTTTGGAATTGCTTGATGCTACTCAAAAGACTGGCATTAAGCAACCAAGTTAACCTAGTCTGGATGCCTGGACATAGTGGATATCTTGGGAATGAAGAGGCAGATGAACTCGCCAGAAAAAGATGTGCTAAAGTCCTCATGGGACCAGAGCCATTCTGCTGATTGCCTTGGAGTTCGACGAAATCCAAACTCCAATAATGGCTGGATGACAAATCACACCGCCATTGGGTGGATACGAAGAATGATACTCTGTCATAAAAAAAAATCTTCTTGCCAACTAGATTTCGCAAAAGAACACAGGAATTACTGGGACTGACTTGGACAGGTATTCGATTAGTCTCAGGTTTCTTGATAGGATATTGCAGAGTGATGAAACACGTACATAACATCCGAATCAGTCGCAGCGATCTTTGTAGACTATGCAATGGAGGAGGAGGAGTCAGCAGAGCATGTATTATGTCACTGCGTGAGCTTAATCTGGACCAAACTCCGTCACCGTGGAAACCATTACTTGAAACCAGTTGAAATAGCAGATCTGTCTCCGGAGAGGATCTTGAAATTCGTAATGAATACCAGAATCTCGGAGGAACTGTGATTACGGGGTTTGTCAAAATAGGCCCACTTGTAACCGCAATGACGAGGTGCATTGGTTACCACCCTTTCCCTAATCTAATCTAATCTAATCTTATCTAATGTAATCTATGTAGCGGACTTCAAATGTGCCACCACGGAACCACCACCAAAGTTTCTAATCGAAAATATTACAGGTTCATTTCTTAAATCTCTCCAATATCTTCTAGCTTAGTTGAATTGGTAGAATAGTTGATATACTATGAGTAGGTAATACCTTTGAACATATCCTTATATCTGAACTTCTGGGATTCTATCAAAATATTGTAGTTGTAAGATTTATGGAATCTGTGAAAGATTTTTTTGAGCTTTACCATTACTAATATCTTTTGAATATTACATACATGAGTGATATATTCTATGGCATCACAAGAGTTCAATTCTGGCTTAAGTGAGCAAGAATTTGATAAAATTATCCAAAGAGCTGAAGAAATAGAATTGCAAACCTTAGTTTACCAATATATGTACATATAACATTGAAATCTAGTGTGAATGACTACACTTATTTGCTTATGGTTAAATCTCAACTAATGTTATTATATACACTAGGGTATCCTGCGGCCTACACAATCGAACGCATTCTAGAAAAAATTTATTTTTTTTAAGTGCTAATAGCTTCTCTGTAAACAATGTTATTTGGGGAAACTCTTTTATAACGTCATAAATGGTGCTGATCTGATGTCTCAGAAGTATAAAGTTTGTACACATCCATCGCATAATACCTTTCAATAGGTATTTTTTTTTATCAAAATCGGTTCAGTGGTTTAGGCAGGAAAGGATTCACAAAACTTGTGTTTGCCGTTTAATTATATAGAAGACGATATGTAAGTATTTGCAAAATGTCTGCATATTGTAGATGTTTAGAATTGTGATCACCTTCAATTTTTTTTTTTACATTTTACTCACCCCGACCACTGCGTCCAACGAAGCGTAAATCATTAAATTTGGCTACCTGATTCTTCATTACGGCCGTACAATTACGTAATTCCGCACAATAGTTCTCATCATTGCCAGCACGTACCGTGACCATTGTCCCATCCATAATATCGCCAAGTGATACAACTTTAAAGGCGACCGGTAATGTTTTATTAGATCGCCAATGCGGTGGTAAAACCGTGCAAACAAAAAGCGGACTACTTGTCCGAATTAATTCGCCGGGATGTTCGGTAAGAAAATCACCTAAAGTTCTTTCGGCCAATATATCCGAGGTCATTTTTGTATAGGCCTCATTTAACAGTTGGGCTGCTGTTGGCGGAGTATTTTGTTCTGTTGTGTTGTTGTTGTTATTATTATTGTTGTTGTTGTTTGAAATTGAGCTATTGTTGTTGTTGTTGTTACTGTTATTCGAGCCATTTGTTGTACCATTATTATTGCTGTTCGAACTGTTGTTGTTGTTGCTGGAGCTGTTGTTGTTATTGTTGCCCGGATTTGTTGAATTCGCCGTGGAATTTGTTGCTGTTGTCGTTGTTAAATGCATTTTGATGATTTTGTACGATACAAACAATTCCTTTCCGATATTAATGTTACCAATTTCAAGAACCCTGTCCGGCTGTCAAGCTAAAAAATAAAAAAAAAATAAAACATTACATATGTTACTTACATACAAAGGCTATTTTTTATAAATGGTTTTCAAATTTAAGTTTTTTAAAATTTTAAATGAAAGACATACGGGTATGTGCCAGAAAACGCCGACGTTTTTGAATTGGGGCGATTTCAAAGTCTAAAAAGGCGCAATTAAATTTTTCATAATTTTTGTTTACAAGTATTTTTTATTCAATAATTAAAGTTTGAATGGTGTCACAGAAATCGATAAAAAAATTTAAATTGAGGCGGTAGCGATTTCTGTGCCACCACTGATACTTAAATTATTGAGTAGGCGCTAAATTGATTGATCTTGGTGGCAAATACACGTCTGTTCTTCGTAAAATTATTTGATTATTAAACTGCTCTTTTTTAAAAGATCGATTAATTCCATTGCTGTGTTGCACCGTCCTATTGCAATCACTTGCAATATGATGCTGCGCATCATATAACAAAATCTTCCAATTGACTCCACAAAAGGTTTCTTATCACCTCTAGATATCGAAAAAATATGAATCAATAAAGCCAACATAATAAAATTCAGATCACACAGTAACTTTTTCAAAGTCAAAACGTTTTTAAAGAGGGTACCATACTCATGTCAAAATATAACGTTGTGTTACATTGCAACGGTTTTGGTGTCGCCAATACTTTTGATATATCTCGTAACTTAAAAGTTGTGGTGTCAAGTAATTTATATATTCTGAAAAAAGATGAGTTTCCATTGCTTGTTGATGCGTTTATGACATTGTGTGGGTTTCCTTATCAAGGGGGTGGGGGATCAAAAACTATGAAAAACTGCCGGTGCTAAGCGCATTACATGAGAATGGATCGATTGATTTGGCTGATAAAAAGTAAAGCATAAAGCATAATCAGCAGCATTACCACCTTTTTTGTAACGTCCTTTAAAACCCTTACTTTCCTCAAGGTCCTTCAGTTCAAGTTTTGCTGTTCTTTGCGCTTCGGCTACACGATCTTGTAGTGCCATAATCTTCCTCACATTTATACAATGGAAACTGTTTTCCAAGTAAATGCTCTACACGCTGATATAACTTCACATCGTATTGAGTAACAAATGTTATTGCTTTGCCTGAACGTCCAGCACGTGCTGTACGCCCCACTCGCTGTATATAGTCCTTACTGTGAGTGGGAATATTAAATTTTAATACCACATCTAAATGCGGTATATCTTAGCCTCGTGAGGCAACATCTGTAGATATCAATATTGAACGATTTTTAGCCTTGCATTTGTTCAGAGCTGCCAAACGTTTGTTCTTGGACATTTTCCCATGAAGTTGAATAGCCACTAAACCGAGCGCAAGCAACATCGTCGCTGTTTTCACTGTGCTACAAAATATCATAAAACTATTGCCATCCAATTTTTTTATGATGTGTACCAAGTAGACGTCTTTGAATTTAACCGGTATGAATATGTAATATTGAAGAAGTTGCTCTACCGTCTGATATTTGTTATAAATCTCAACTTTGACAGGATCTTTTAGTGAAGCACACTGTAGTTTCTTCACCTTTTTGGTCATAGTGGCACTGAAAAGTGTATTAGCGACGTTCGCGAGGCAATACTTTCAGTATTTTATTTAGTTCAACCTCAAAATTCATTTCCATGACAAAATACTTAATGGCTTTTAAATTAAAACCTTTCAAGTTTTTCGAAATTTGTAGACTCTGCGCCACCATGTCCATGCCACCAACGATGACATTACATTTAACACCAATTCCACTATCTAATGCCTCAAATTGCTCTGATATCCAATTAACGTGAAGGAGTGCAAAATAATGTTGAGGATTTTCGGGCTTTGCGTGAAGTATGGGTAAAGCAAAAGCGCCTGTCAGCGAGCCCAATAATGTCTTTGCCTTGTAGCCTCACCGGTATAGCTTCACGTTGTATTTTTGATGGCAACTTCCACTTGAGACCCTGGCAGTGTCTCGCTTAGCTCCAGGTCTTTCCATGTAAGTTTTTTATCATCATCATTGCCATTGACTTCTTTGTCATCCGAGTTTACGTCGCTACCATCACTGTCTTGATTGGTCCCATTTTGATTCTCATCATCATCATCTTCTTCAGCGCTTGATCCTGCTTCTTCTTCATTATCACTCAATTCTTCATTCTCAGCACTACTTGCAAATTGTTCTTCTTCATCAGACGTTGTCGACATCCTTCTATTGTATTACACTTTTACATAATATGCCACACAATAATTTTAACAAAAACACTAAAGATGTTTAATAAAACAGTGGAAAAGATGAGGACAACTCTACCCTATTATGTCTTTCAAATCATTGTTCAGTTACCGACTTGACCAATACACCGAGCTCATCTTTGAATCTCTCTTAAATAACATAAGTTATGATTGAATCTTCTTAGAGTTCTTACACAATAACTTTCTTACTTTGCACTCAATGTTTCATACTCGTATCTTTCTTTTGGTATGATTATTTTCGTTAAACCTCTGAATTTTTTACCTTAGTATATTACAAACATAAGACAAACAGAATATATTAATATACAATTATTGTGACTTTATTTTATTTATTTAATTTAATTTGAATTATCAAAATCTTCTACAATATCATGGGATAGCGAGAATTCCATATAATCCCATAAAATCATAAAAGAAAATGTGTAAAATTTTAGTTTATTTTGGAATTTTATTAAAATTTTTCTCACTTAATTGTTCATAAATGGGATTTAAGCTGGCTCCAGTCCCTTACATTCGTGTATCATAGTTAACTCATGGGCAACTCACTCAACATCTCTCAGATGTTAGCCATGTTGTCCATGTTCAGCAGAACCAAATGAGGGTCAACAACAACTTTTGTAATATTTTAAATTCCATAATACTTTCGTATAAAACTGTTTGTATTAGTGTGTGTGTGTGTGTGTATAAATCGCGACATACTAAAACACACATGGTCATCAGTGTTTTCATATATACGAGTATGAGTATTTTAAACATTGTTTGTGTTGTTGGAGATGCGGCATGACAGCATATATGAAATACCACAGACGACGACGAGGTTCAAAAAACCCAAAGTCCAATTAAAATTTAACTACATCAAAGCAGTAGCAGTTAGTTGGCTTAGACTTCAAGTTGAGTAGTAAGGGAATAGAAATCTGAGGGAACCTGATGCAAAAAAAAAAACAAAAAGAATGACAATGAATGGAGAAGAAAAAAAAATCGGTGTATATACGATTGTTTCGGTTCAATTCATCGGGTTGGTTGACTGCGAAAAATGTCAAGACACGTCGTAAGCAAAACTTTAACAAATTGAAACAATTTTCAAGCCAGATACTTAGACAGATACACAGATATATGGACAAACCAACAAAAACCTAGAGAGGTAGGCAAATACATATATAGAAAGATAGATGGATGGATGGATGGATGATAGCCCGCTCAGTAAGGCTCAAAGATATTAAAGGATGAGAAAGTTGTCTCGTGCTGCGTGCGTGGCTATTGATACTAACACACAATACAAAACTAGGTGGCATGAGACTGTGTGATAAAACACGACACAGATACATGTGTATCTACATACAGTACACAGACTCAGTGGCTAGACACGGAAGTCACAAAACCATGAATTTTGATTTACCAGAAACGATGGATAAACCAAACCAAACCAAACCAAACTAAACTGTGAATGTGCATGTCATGTGAATGATGGATGGAACGATGGAAGGTGACAAACCGCGACGCAAGGATAACAAGCACATACCATCATACACATGCTGAAATTGAGACCAAGTGTATTTGTGAGTGTTTCCGAGTTCATGAGTATGAGCATACAAATAAAACGTTTAATATCTTGTGGCATGTTGCTTGGGCTCTACGTCAATGTGACAATAAAAAAACAAAGAAGAAAACAAAATGGTTGATGATAAATAAAATATGAAATACCAAGCAATGAAAGAGAGTTTATTAAACATGGAATGATCCTCTTATTATATGGTAATCATCATCATAATATAAATAAGAAACTTTCACCCCCTTTGAGTTGAGTGACGTTTCGAGCAACATGGAAGTTACTAACTTTCTTGATGTTCCTTGCCAAATGGATCTTCCAATTAAGGAAATCGACGCAGAGGAGGTACAAGAAGAGATCAATTCACTAGCTAATAGGAAATCTCCTGGGTATGACAGAGTAAGTGTGGCAGCCTTGAAAGTACTACCCTCAAACATGCTACAACTCATATATAAACTTTATAATGGGATTCTGAGACTTAGCCACTTTCCTTCCCAGTGGGAGTGTGCTGAGATTAGTATGATACTCAAGCCTGGCAAACCTGAGTACCTGCCCAGTTCATATCGTCCTATTAGCCTCCTGGTGATTGTCTCCAAAATATTCGAGAGACAACTTTTCCGTAGACTTTTGCCTGTGCTAGATAAAAATAAAACTATCACTGAACATCAGTTTGGCTTCCAAATGCAACATGGTAGACCTGAGCAGTGTCATAGGATTGTGCAACATATTCTGGAGACGCTGGAGAACAAGAAGTACTGCTCTGCAGCATTTCTAGATGTTAGGCAAGCGTTTGATAGAGTTTAGGCAGGTTTACTGTACAAAATCAAAAAGAACCTGCCCTAAAGTTGTACTTGGATAATCGAGTTTTCTACGTGCGCTGCTGCTACTCAGAAACTGACCTAAAACCCATTCAGGCGGGTGTGCCGCAGGGCAGTGTTTTGGGTCCTATATTGTACTCGCATTTTTACTGCAGATATGCCAGTATTAAATACGGATTTCTCCCTTACTGCTACCTACGCAGACGACACAGCATTTCTGGCATCCGACGACTGCTACATAGCAGCATCCAGGAAACTGCAGCTGCAATTGTCTGCCTTAGAACCTTGGCTCACAAAGTGAAATATTGCCATCAACACCGATAAATCGACTCATGTCACATATACACTTAGGACCCGAAACTGCCCTAGTGTTAGTCTTAATGGACACTTGCTCCCCATGGCCTCTAGCGTTAAATACCTCGGGCTTACTCTGGATACCATGAAACGTCCTTGCAGTGTAGCTTCTGGACAACAGCCAGCAACTCGGCAGACTTAAGCGCTATCATCCCTTGGCTTCAATCAGTGACCTAATCCCTATCCTGCCTAATATAACCTCAACATACTGAATACCTCATGCAATTTAGCTACTGTCTACATGTAATCATTTGAAAGATTCTAAAAAAATAAGAAATTATAAAAAAAAAAAAAAATATATAAATACGGGATCGCTTTTTTTTTGTCATCCCTTTTACGATTAAACTATCTCATCGATTTTGTTAAGAAATATACCATTTGATAGGATTTTATGTGCAGATGTGCACAGTATATATGTACATATATTATGAATATTTTGGGCGTAACAACGACCTACATACAGACTACACAAACACATGACCATCATTTCTATATCTCTGTATATCTCAAGAACAAAAACATAAAAATAATAAAGGAAATAAGTAAACTTTTAAAAAATTTGTTATTTATCTTCAAATTCAGAAAAATCTATATCTTTCTGTGGTTTATAGCCTCCAAATCTATACAAGTAGTAAGTAATGAGGGGAATAGTTTCTAGTACAAATAAGAATTGAATTGCTATTTAGTATAAATGAATTCTTGAAAGATACGTCTACTATTTTCACTTCCCAAACTTGATCATTTCAAATGAGTTTGGAATTTTCTTGAATTAAAAAAAAAAAGAAAAAACAACTTCTTTTCACTCATACTAGTTGTTCTCCTTTGATTTGTGAATGTGAATAGAGTATATTTTTTTTTTTTTCTTCCAGTTCCATTTTCATGTATGTACGTCTATTTCATCGTTGTCGCGCATGTTTTTTTTTTTGGTCAAATGGTCAAAAGTCAACCATGAGTTGTGGCATTTTTAAGTAATTTTTATCGGTCAGGACACTGCTGCTTTTGATAGTTGAATGGGTGGGTGGATGTTAAGTGTGATGGTGGTCAGCGACGATGAGATTACGTCAATCTTTGATAGAACATGGCTTGGCATTTGCGCCATTGCCATTTCCATTTTCATTCTCCATTTTTTTTTTAAATTTTTTATTTCGCTTTTTCTTGTGTATTCATTTCATTTCCTTTTTGTCGCTTGTCGATTATTCATGCGGGATTTTAACATGTCGAACAAGTGTTCGGTTCGGGTGTTGATACTTGTCATGGAAGGAGGATACTCTTATTTTTTTTTTGTTTTTTGTATGTGCTTGTGTCCTTGTTGATTTGCTTGCTGGCGTTGGTTATAAAGGTCATTTACCACGTGCCGAAAAAACAAGCATCAAAAGCAAGAATGAAGAGCGTGAAGAAATCAGTTTACAATAGGAAATTTCAAGTTGTTTTTACAAGGCCAAAACACACGGGAACAACAACAGCAACAGTACAATGAAAATGAGTGAATAGATAGTACATGTGTAGTGTGTTATATATGTGAGCTACAGACATATACATATGTATGTATGTATATGGATGTATCCATCCAATGGTTCTGTCTAGCTGTGTGGTCTGTAAAAGTGAATGAGTTTTTGCGTGAAACCGCCATGGCGGCGGGTGGGCAGACAAGAAAGAGCAGCAAGGATGAATGGAAAGAGGGAGGAAGGCAGGTAGGAAGGGAGTGGAAGAAAAACAGTAGAAGTAAGCAACCCCTGAGAGAACCAAACTGAAGGCAAACGCGTCAAGTGACAAAATATGCAAGTATCAAACCGCAAATTCTCACCCGTGAGTCAGCCATCATTTTGACATGGTGTCTCGCCATTTTAGCCTACAACAAAAATAGCCAGCACCCAAAAACCAAACCCAACAATCCGACATAGCCATCCAGTCAACAAGGCCTGACCAAGTACTATAATGCATAGTACCACCAATGTTTTGGTGTTGACTATGAAAATCAACTGCAGGCAAACAGGCAGGCAACCAAGCAGGCAGGCAGGCAGGCATGCAGTCAGGCTACAATCTATGGCTATTGCCACAATTTACATCGATAGTTGGTTGGTCGGTTGGTCAGTCGGTTTATGTTGAGACAAACTTATATAACGTATGTATATGGTAGGTCGTGTTGCAAAAGATGGTTCTAAATGAAGCGCGTGGCACGATCTACAATCGGACCCGCTTGACATTCAAACGTTCAACAATTGTTTTTTTAACCTGCGTTACGCAATTCGCAATAAAGTCCTTCAACATGATAATAGTGAATACGCTTTGCTCCACTTTGAGTACGATTAAGTGAGAATGGCATGGCAGCAGACATAGATAGACATGGTGGATAGATACTTTGACCAAAAAATGCATCGATGTCAAGTGATGATGATGATGCTGCTGCTGCTGCTGTTTCTGCTGGTGGTTAGATTGTCAACGGTAATGCAGAGTATTCATTGCTCTGCTATGCGCCTATGTTGTGGCCAATTGAATTGTGGAAATGGTTGTGTATTTGAATGATGAGGCTCTTCCTATTTAGTCATAGTCATACTATTGGTTTGCATGCCTAAGTCTCCTTCTCTGTCTGCGTGTGTGCTATGATTTTCACATTGTTTAATTTTGGTTTTCTACTTGAATTTTCTTCTTTTTTCTTCTTTCGTTTATTGGAAGGCAATTGTTAACAATTTCACTGTTAAAAGACTAAGATTAAGCAAAACTTAAATAATAAACTGTTATACATAAGTTTTGGTTATAGCAAGAGAAAAGATAAGATGTCAAGGAGATTTCATGAGATTGATGCCAAGTGAATTTTTTAGGTGAATAAGTTATTGAAGAAGAAAGTGACGGCAATGACATTTGCTAAACACATTGATGCAAGATTTTCCATGTGAACTAGAAATATTTTATAGCAGCTATAGTGAGGACTATATTTCACTTGTAGATCTGTACCGTGACACTTTATCTGCCAAATTTTTGATTGAAAATAGTCACGTAGAACTTTTGAATTTGAAATACCGAAGAAAATTGAAGAGATTTTTGAAGGAAAGCTACGGATTGAAGTTTTCAACAAGCTTTATGCAACATCAAACCATTTGCTGGCAAAGGATTTCACCTGCATTTTGAAGCAAAAACGGCACTATAGATATGCCTCTACCATGAAGCGCTATGCTACATATATTGCAAGTAACTGGAATTGCCTCCAACAAAGTTCTCCAACATAATTATTCCCTTGCCAACCTGGGCTCGAATTCATCCAAATGTTATCACCTGCCTTCAAAGTTCAGCTAAGAACACAACCACCAGCTTCGCATATGTGTCACGTTTCCTATACGAAAAAGAGAAACTGGGTAACAAAAATTGGCTCTACACTGATGAAACAAAAACAGATCACTCCACGGCGTTTGCTGTCATAGACAACAGGGAGAAAATTATTCCTGCTTTTATACAACACCATTTTCACTGCAGAAGCTTTTGCCATTCTAAAAGCCTTTCAATTTGCTGTCCACAATAACGGCAACTTTGCTCTGACATCTTTTCCGCCCTGTTAGTTATACTAAACGATTACAATGATTCCACGATTCGTGAAATTCAGAAAATCTGCATTCAACATCGCAACAAAATACACGGAAATGAATGTGTTGATATGGCTGCACGGCATATCAGCAAAGCCCCGTCTCACTTCTTTACATCGGCCAATTCCTAGAATTAAAAGAACCTTGTCTCATGTCCCCTTCGATCGAAGAAGCTGTCCGAATGGGCACAATGTTACCATTGATATTCTGCCATCAACCTGACGCGTTCTAAAGTGTCATTATCCACCAACTTAACTAGATGGGCATGCGGTACATTTATTCGCCTGCGCGTTGGGAACTCATAGGGCACCCACAAATATCTTCTCTAAGGAGCAGTCCGTCCAGCATGCCCTCTCTGTGGAGCTGATCTGAACGTATACCATCTTTTGGAACTTGGGGAGCATTTGGAAATCCGTTTTTGGTTCCCAAATATCATAGTTGAACAGACTCGATTCTACGCCCATGACTTTTCTTGTGACTTGATAATTTTCTTGAGTATTTTATTGTTTGGCGGCAATCACTCAATGTCAAGATATATATCTATTTTGCTGACAACAACCTAAGTAAGGCCTCTGATAATGATGATGATCTTATGAAATTATTCTAAGAATATGGCATCATCCAAGCGCTAAATTGTTTCTAGCTTAGCTACTACTTCGGCTGTAAACCATTATCCTAAAAGAAGTCCTCAATGTTGTCGTCAATTTAGTGGAACATGAAAGTCAATTGATTTTACATGAACATCTATCATGGAGACTTAATATCACGGCGCCGAGCACAGGGATTGAAAAAGATCAATCAACAAGTACCAATTTCATGTCATACATATTTTGGTCAGGAACAAGGCCTTAGAGATGAGCTAAACAGTGACACAGTGATATTAAACTCAGTTTCTGTGTCTCTCCCTTCAAATGACTGTGACTCAATCACAGTTTAGAATAACTGTGTCACTGTCCACAAGGCCTATCTAAAGCCCCTGCTGATGTGTGGGTCAAAACACCCGGCAGTATAATGCAACTCCACGTCAGGCTCTCACTCTATCCGTATTTGAGTACAACCACAGCCACCACGAAACTTCTCCGCTGGTCAGGACGGAACAAGTTCCGTATGCACCTAACCACCTGAGGTACCAGAAAAAAACCTCTGGTCAGACTTCGTACCAAAGGTACTACCAATTTGAACCACAAATAGTTCGTTGGTTGGTGTGCGAAAACGTTGCTCTCTTGAATAGAATGCAGGCATAACCCACAGATGGCACAGTATACATAACATTCATGGATATAGCTTTCTCACTGTTCGGAGCGAAGTCTATTCCCACCTCTTCCTTAAAAAAGGCAAAGATCATGAATGTTTTATTTTTAATTTTTAATTTCAAAATATTCGCAACTTCCATTAAAAATATAATAAAGTTTGGTAAATGCTACAAGTACATTGATCTGATTCTTATACTGTTCAAAATCACCACGATGGATCTTTACTGCTTGCATCTACTGTTATCCATACATCTCTTTTAGTAGAAAGTGTTAAAAGTTCATCTCAATAGATACTAATTTTGCTTACAATGATGGATGGCAATTAATTTTTTAAAGATTATATCAGATTAAAGAATTATTTCTATTTTCTTTACTTCAATACAAACAAATACCTGCATAAATTCCGATCGATTTTTTGAGTCATTTGAAGAATTAACTGTTTTGTAAAAGAAGAGAGAATGAATGAAAAGCAAGAAATAAAGACCATTTAGATTTTGAAAAATGATTTTCGTAGGCTTAATTTACTGCTTAATAGCAAACAATTTTTTACCACAAACGAGCCACTTAACGAGAGTATTTGAGAAACCAAATCAAAACCAAAAACCAAACTAAGCTAAGCTGAGCTAACCTAAACTAACCAAACCTAACCTAAACTAACCAAACCAAACCAGACTAAACCAAAAACCAAACGAAATCTAAGCTAAAACTAAAGCAAGTCAAGCAAAGCCAAACGAAACGAAACCAAACCAAACTAAAGCAAGGCAAATTGAGTCGACAACTAACCAACAAAATACGCACAACTGCATATGCACACACACTTATAGATACATACTATATACTAGATACAAAGATACGCACATTGTACTACACACATCATCAACAACAAAATACGGATGCATGCAATGAATGATGACTATAACTTCATTAAGCTGAGAACAAACCAGAAACCAAAAATAAGAAACAGGACCAACAACACCAACAACAACAGCAACAAAATCAGTGCAGTCCTGGTTCTTTTTTCTTGCGTTTCTAGTCGCAGGATAAATGCAACAAAACTAGAAGAAGAAGAAAAGAGACATATGAAAACAAGCAGTAGAAGCTGCTCAAAATGCAATTTTTCACTTAAACACATGTACACACACGTGTACGAGTGAGTATACCAAAAGTATAGACCAAAAAAGAAAATCCAATCAACACCACAAAAAACCTCAAAAATGTTAAACGCCTCGTCGTTCTGCTGCCGGATACGAAAATCGGTCTATCGCCTTAGTTCTGTTTTAAAACATGACTTGGTAGGCTGAATGCTGAATAGAATCGAATAGGTCTTAGTACTACTATTGTGGTACTTCCCCCTTTACATGGTCATAAGCTCAAGCTAAACACGCAATGCATCTCTAAGGTTGCAGTTGCAATTGCAGTTGCATTACATTATGATGCTAAAGAAAGGAAGGACGGAAGGACAAGAATGATACACACGCAAGGGAGGTAGAAGGCTAAGAGAAAGCTTTATTATGCCACTTTAAGCTGAAAAATAAGCCAAGTGCTTGCCAAAAGCCTCTCTAAGAAGGAAAGAATGAAAGAAAGATACTACATAGACAGGCAGACGGACAAACAGTTATCCAAATGCCAGAGGACTAATGTTATTTCAGAGGAAAAGGAACAGGATGATGATGTGTGTGGAGCAACATAAAATGCATTTGCAGTCGCAATGAGCACACGCCACATTGGTGCTAAAATATTGTCGCAAGGACACCACCAACACGACACGCGGCACATCACAACATCACAGAAACACAACAACAGAACATCAGAACAATACCCAAACTCCCATACGTATGTACTTAGTCAGACACGTAGCATATGCACATGGGCACACACGCATTTTGAACTGTGCTACTCGTAAAATAGGCAAACTCTTCTAGGATATACATACGTATTGTAGAATCTGTGTTAAAACATGGCAAAGTCAAGCCACTTGGAGACGCCATTTTGGTCATTTTTGGTTGCAACAGCAAATGAAAGAACCGTAAAGAGCCTGTGACCTGACAAGCAAAACCTCGAATTGACCAAAAGTCGAGTTGCTTTTGTGGGAAGGCAATGCTAACCGAGGCAACTCAACGACGATTACAATAAGCGAACAACAAACGTACAAAAAAATGAACACAATTTTAATGACACCGAATTGTAAATGTCCTACACATAACTGCAGTAGTCAGTACTTATAGTCGTACTTTTATCATCCTTCCTTCTCTTATATTTCACTAAGATTGGAATAATTTTCATAGTTTCGAAGTAATATTAACATTAGTTCAATTCTCACAATTGAATCTGAGAAAGAAAACTGCAACTGATCGCCTTGTGAAGTATACATACATTTTTTTACTGTGCAAAATTTCAGCTGTCTAGCTCAAAAACTGAGGGACTAGTTTGCATACATACAGACAGACAGACGGACAGACGGACATGGCTAAATCAACTCATCTCATCGAGCTGATCACAAGCATATATATACTTAATGTGGTGTCTCCTTCAGTGTGTTACAAACTTCATGACAAACTCCAGTGCAGAGTATAAAAACAGAGTTTTGTGGCGACATTTGCTAATACCAAATACTTGCTCAGACAAACCAAATGTTTCATTTCAAATGCTGACCAAATGGAAATGAATCAAATGAATGGAATGGAAAACATTCGAATACATTGAAGTTGTTCTTCAGCTGTTGGTTAAGCTGATCAGTGCCTCTATAAGGGTTGGAAAAAATATATATAATGAAATGAATTATCGTATTTATTTGGAAATGTTGCTGCAAATGCATTCATGCATGAGTCTAGTATGTACATATATCATTTACAGTTCATACTACTGTTACGTGTTTGAAGCGCAACAATGATGCTAATGATGAGCTGTGAGTAGTGCATCGTAAATAGTGAAAATTCAAATGAACGCCGTTATCATCATGATCAACATCATCATGATCATCAATGTCCATGCACTATAACTATAATAGCATTGAATAGAATGGAGAACAACAACGAGCCAAAGCCGAAGCCAAATTCAAAGAAGTAACCCATTCACTAAATGTTGCTTTAGGCTAACGTGTTTGAAATGCTGCATGCTTCACATGCAATATGCAATACTCAGTATGGAACATCACTTTAGCAGTAATATAATCCTACGTATGTATGATTGTAGGCCTTCCTTTAATTTCCGTAAAGTTTGGATTTGGTCAAAGAACAAATCTCTCTCTGTGGCCGCTGATTGACCAAAGTTGACCAGAAACTTGGCATTGTTGGTTAATTTTTGGCCAAAAGAATGCACTGCCCATCACAACCAACTACTTGCCTCTCCTTATCAGTCCAGTAGGTGTGTGTTATGTGTGCATAGACATCGTCAGCATAAAGGCAGCAGGCATACTATGCTTTCCGGAAGAATCACATTACAAACTGACAAC
This sequence comes from Amiota communis, assembly GCA_037043315.1. NCBI lineage: Eukaryota > Metazoa > Arthropoda > Insecta > Diptera > Drosophilidae > Amiota > Amiota communis. The sequence continues at coordinate 169,086 of JBAMAV010001285.1, forward strand.
ACCACTGCCACTTCAGTTGATCTCTGCCAACAACTGCCTAGATGAAAAATAAAATCTTGCATTTGGGTTGCAGGAGTACGACCTTTCTTTCATCATCAACATGCGAGTGAATCCACTTGCTTCGCTTCTGCATGGCACACAACGACGCATCCGCCAATAGCACACACATTTTCCTTAATCGTTTGCTTCTCTCTATCTTTCAGCACAAACTTTTCACTTTCGTTTGATGAGTGAATGCGTATTCTGCAACTAAATATGTGTATGTATTATAAGGATGTGTATGGATACGCGGCAAGTGCGTTCGGCCAGGCTCTACATTGCATGTTACTGCATCAATTTATGGTCGTTGATTTTGTTCTTGGTCTATTGTGTGGTCGATCTTTTGACTTGCTCTGTCCTGTCCTGTCCTGGCTTGGCCTGTCTTTGCCTTTTTGCCAAATTTATAGGCTGCATGCAACTTCATTCTTGTTGGTCTTGATGCTCGTGTTGCTGTTGCTTTTACTATTGTTGATACAATGGAAATATAGTTGTTGGTGTTATTGCTGTTGTTCTTGCCACAAAGTTAATTGATTTAAGAATTAAAGCCAACTTCGTGAGCCCATGTGATGTTACATGCTGCTGATTGCTCTAATTGGTTGGACTCCTCATCGTGTGGCATGCCACCATTTGTAATACATAATCAATTACAGAAAAAAGAAACTATGTACTAACATTATTGCCAATTGTTTTGTTTTTTTTTTTCCATAATTTCCATATGTTTCCAAAGGACAAACTCTCTTTAAAGCACAACATTTAATAGCTAGAACTCTTTTCTGTTGTAGTTTGTAAAGTACTATCTTAATTCATATAAGCTTAATACTTTAAGCATATTTTAGCTGCATAAGAGTCATTGTCAATTAATTGCCACAATTTCTGTTCATTATCAGACTTCAAGGACATTATCATCATGGGGAGAGTGAGTGAAAAATTGATTAAAATACCAAACTTAGATAAACCCAAATGAGGAGAAGAAGCAGCAGCATTTGGAATCACTTCCATATCCATTTTCAGTAAAACATATTGGTGACAAAGAAATCCCAATGACAGCAATACCAACAACAACAACATCCAAAACGGTTACTAAAGTTTCTATAAAGGAGATGAAAATTTAGCCAATACTGCATTTGACATTGCGTCATGTAAGGAATGCATACAGACAATTGGCAAGGGAAAATGTCACCGACCCTTTAGAAGCAGTAGAGGCTGCATATTGTGCTTCCCATGTGACATGACTATGAGTATTGGGTTTGATTCAACTGTCAAGAGTTTCACAATTGAGGAAAACGAAGGTGTACACACACCTTCTGCTTTGAATGGAATGGAAGGAAATAAATAGACGAAAGTTTGGTTGGTCGGTCGAACAGACGGACGTATGGACTACAGCAAATGGAGCAATCAGCAACAATTTCTATTCTTGGTCCATAAACTTGCAACCGATTGAAGTGTCAACAATATTTTTACTCCTCAAACACATATACTCATACTCATACTCATACTGATGACTATTACCGATGCCTTGGTAATGTTGTCGTCCTTATTGTATTGTCTGTCCCTTAGCATAGGCTTAGAGCCAAACTCAAGGAACTGCCCCCAACTGATGGCAATGTCAAAACAATGTACACACTAGAAGTCATTTAATTTGTTAAACTCGGTGATTTGAACATATGAGCAGATGGGTGAATGAGTGAATGACTATGTGGGCTATAAATTGGGATCTGAGAATAGAAGTGACAGAGGTAATATTGTACGTACGTACTGCTAGTATGCAAGAAGAGTGAAGCAATGAGTAAGGTAAAACTCATGGCAGAGACAAAGTCAGTAGACAAAAATATTGCAACAAAATGCATGTGTCTGCGGTTTATGTTATATGTTGTTGCTATAACTGTATAGCTCAGTGGAGTATCAAAAACTAAGACGGGGTTCCCAAAACAAAGGCACCACTCTTATAACAAAGTTAAGAAAGTACTATAATATTTAAAATTTCATTAGAAAACCAACTTACTAAGGGAACTACAATCTCCAAAATAAAAAGAATCTCTTTTAGATTATAGATTTGATAGTATTGCAATCAAACACATTTGAAGTTTTTAATTCTGAAATATTCCAAATTATTGTAATTACTATCCGACTCGATCCGATGTGATCCCCGATGATTTTACTAGGACTGCTGCTCTGGGTATTGTTGATACATGGGTTTGGTTAGTCATTGTCATTATGTGAAGTGATGATATAACATGAGCGAGGACACTCTTCGTAATCTACGAATGCATTCGTTCATTCATTCATTTGTCTGATTGTCCAAATATGCATTTTGTCCAAGAGTATGCCTATATGGATAGATGTCTATAGTAGTACTATGTCTATATGTCTGTCTGTTTATATGTTGGTTGGTTCATTCGGTCGGTCGTTCGGTCAGTCATTCGTTCGTTCGTTCGTTCGTTCATCTGTCATTGAGTACATCTATTCATTCAAGCATGCATTCATTTAAGCAATCTTTCGCATGAGTATTATGCTCGGATTTTGATGTTGTCGTCATGCTTGTCGATGTTCTTGTTGTTGTTCTTGTTTGTTGGTTTGCATATTCATACATACATATGTATGATGTAAGAGTGTGTAACTCTGTGTGAATGTTTGTCTGCCCGTCTGTCTATATGTCTGTGTTAAGTGTCATCACCGGAAATGCAAATTATGTAATGTGTCAAGTAACCGGAAAATTCATTTTAATTGCCGTAGAAATGCAATATTGCACTTAACTTTCCTTGGTTCCACAATATACCGCCCACATAACGACACAACATCATCACCAATACCATTCATATTCCATCCTTTCCAACTTATCCTTATTCATATGACCTCACTCACTCACTCAGTCACTCACTCACTCACTCAAATAATGAATCTTATCTTTTTGTGTATCTCATATTAAAGTGCATTTGCTTACTGAAGTGAAAATTTGAAAGTTCTCTATGTGTGTGTGTGTGTGTGTGTGTGTGTGTGCAGGATATTTTATTAATGCTTTGTCCCTCAGCTACCCCCATCACCAGGTGTTAATAAACCATTAATGTGTGAATATTAGGCATGTGTAAGAAGTGTTGTTAGATGTTGTTTTTGTCTTATCTTGTTGTCCTATGTAATTTTACATAATTATGTATCTTTCATTTAAGTGATTGAACATTGAATTAGAGAGCTTGGGATTGAGCACATGGGTGGGCCGTTGCCAGTGGTAAATTAAGTTCTTTAATATTGTAATTTCAACACACTCGTAATGCACAATACTTTACATTCCATTGATGCCACAAATCAAATCAAATCATCTATCATATTCCTCATCCTTTATTTGTGTGTATGTTTATTATGACATTTATAGATGCTTTCAACTTAGGTAAATAAACAAAGCAATTTGCTCTAACGGGAAGGCCACATAAAGTATCTGGGTGGCAAGAATAGAACAAAATGTTATTATTATCATCATCATCATCATCATCATCATCATCATCCCTGACATTAACTCAGACATTATTGTTATTGTTGTTTACATTGATCAACATGCGAGATCGTCATCATCATCAACATTATAATCCGTGGTAGGACCATAGGACCATAGACCATAGACCACCCATGCCCATATTAAGACGCATATGGTTTGCCGCCTTTGATTTCTCTTTAATTTTTTGTTATTTTTATTTTATTTTAATTTTTACGATTTTTGTCATGCGCCTCAAGCAAATGAAATATGTCCATAAAACTCTTTGGCTCCCACACTTTACACTCCACTCTCCGATTTCTTCTTGTCTTTATATGATTGTATTTTTTGTTATTTTTTCTTCTTCTTCTTCTTCTTTATATAATTATTCGTTCGTCTTTGTTTATGGTAATTAAATCTCATGTATTTTTGTATTAATGAGTGAGGGAAACAAACATTAATAGAATTAATTTCAGTTGTTGACTATGCAAAGATTTCGGGATCATCAAATACAATACCATTCTAGGGCATTCAAAATGAAAGATGCGTTCTTCAATCGGAAACTCAATCATCAATCAAAGATTAAAGACATTTCAACAAACAGGTTCTCTTAGATTATAATAAGTATGTACAAGCGCCAGTAGCATAACATATGAATATCGGTCAAGTAAGAGTCGAATTCGCACACAAAGTTTTCCGTACCACTACACAAGGTTTTGACACTATGTATGCAAATTCGTTGGACGTAAATCTTGTACCTCTGTCTGATGTTATGTTAAATTAAGTAATTTATTTTTATCACCCAAAAGTATAGTACAAAAAAGTTAACCAAAATGTACATTTGTGTTTGTATGGGATGTACCCTTCCTAGGAATCCTATAGTCTTGAAATTTACATGGTTAGTGAATACATTTATAGTGTCCTGATTTCAGTTCGATGAGATGGAATACAAAAAAGTTTGTCTAATAAGAACATTAATTTAAATTTGGATCTGTATGGGGACCCCTCTATGTTCTTAACATTATTTTATTTTTATTATTTGTCATTATACACGCAATTGAACTACACACTCTGTGAAAATTTCAACTCTCTACCTATTACGGTTCATAGGATACAGCCGGAGTCAGACGGGCGGACGGACGGACGAACCCTAAATAAGCTTCTTGTGTTACTATTTATTAATCTTTCTACTAAAATTCCAATCAAGACTGTTGCACATTCTTAAAATTGATCAATTCACTCAACATGCAATGAGTATGAATGAAGTGTACTTAATACATTATTTATTGTATCTCTAGTAGACAAAAATGATTGGTGACCATTTAGATTACATGATATACAGTATAAAACCCATATTACATTACTCTCTATTTAACGACAACTCTCTATACTGGCGTAAAATTTCCAGTTCCTTAAGAAGTACTGTATAGAGTTAACACAGCATCTACGTATATAAAATAGGACTAGAAAAAGAGTTTAACGACTTTTCACTGCAACAACGTTTGACCAATCATAATGAAAGTTGGCACGTATATGTATTTCTTCATGAAGAATGTTTATAAGCTATACACTTTATTGAATTATTATATGTTTTAAAATTTAACGGTAGATGGCGCGAATCTACATGTCTCTCTATCGAAAAATCGTGCACCACGACGGGGCCTCAGCAACGCGCGCGATGGGATATGCTAGTATGACATATACTTGGTGTGTTCAAAAAGTATGAGGACAGCTTTTTATATTTCTCGGTCCTCGTGTTATCGATTTTCAATCTTTTTTTTGGTATGTTGGTCCATATGTCCCTAAGGTATATATAAATTATCTTGGATATTGGATACCATTGCTTCGCTGAGATTTTTTTATCTCGTAACAAAAATAAACGTGCTTCTGTGAGATTTTAAAAAAGTTCCAGGACCACTTTCAACTCCCATATCTTTCACTCCCTTATAGCTATAGATGCGCAACCACCACAGTGCTGACAAGGGGCTACTGCTACACACAAAGACCATGCGTATGCAAACTCCAGGAACACACACATCCATTTTTATATATATACTTATATAGATTTATAAATAACTAGCTGTGCCCACGACTTCGTACCCGTGGTATTCGAAATATGTTATAATAGCGTATGTTTTGTAAACATGAAGCCTAATACAATTCACCAGCCAAAACCGCATTCAAATAGGCTAAGCCGTTTCTGAGATTAGCGTGCACTGGCAGAAAAAACTAACGATTTTATTTGTGTCTATAGATTTGTTTTTTAGTTAAAAATTTATTTCCTACAAATTCTTTGGTCTTTCAGTTGTTGCTTCTGAAATTTTTTATAACGTAATGTCCTCTTGAGTGAACCCAACAAATGAAAATCAGAGCATGCCAAATCCGGAGTGAAGATAAGCATATCTATTGTATAATAAACTAAAAAACTAAGTTATTTAAGTTTAAACAGAAGAAAAAGAGTCAATGCAAGTACAATTATTTATCAGAAAACACGATAATAAGGATCTAACCTTATATAACATGATTCTTATTAATACTATAGTCATGAAGACTGTAAACAAGCTTAGTCAATTGATATTAACATCAACAAAACGAATTAAACCCTTCACTCCACTTGAAAAATTACATTGACATTATTCGATGCAAATTACTTGTAGTAAGAAGGCTGACAAGATCGGATCGGATGCAAGACATGTCACCTCTATGCTATGATCTCTTGATTTTATGATTAAAAAAGGTGACACAAAATAATGTCTTCCTCAAAACAAATACATTATCTTATGATTCAAAGGAAAACAAGACTGTTTGATTTTAGCGAACTCGTTTCATAATTCAATGGTGGTGCATATGGTAGAGTGGCAGTCTCGCGCTCGCACAGTGCTGGTTGGAACATCGGTCAAGTTGAATTTGTCAATATTTCGCAAGCATAGAATTTCTTCAATTCTATGCGCTTTTCAAAGTTCAAGAAAAAGCTCTTGGACTTTCTTAATATTGCAAAAGCATATGCTTTATACTTAGGACAAATGTATTTGGAAAATATATATACAATACTAGGCATTGCCCGGCGCACATTGCTACACTCCCTAGGTGATGTCAGTGTGTGATTATTGTAGTCATTGTTCTTGTCATAATTGTATGATGCTAACATTAAATCAATTTTCTTTTGTGTGAAAATATATTCCAGGTTCGAATACCGATTTGCATTGCAATTGGTTCCACAGTGTAAAAGGTGATCTCTGTACTGCCATCTAGTGATGAGTTACAACGAAGTATATAGCATAAAAACTATCTCCATAAAAAAATATATGTAAGTGAAAACTTTCATGGTGATCGGCCAGACGGTGTTGGAGTTTATTGATTACATACTTATTTGGACATCCATTTATATGTATATACTAGAAAGGGCAGGTATCTGTCTGTCTAAGTGCGATAAACTCGAAAACTACAAAACGTATTTTCATACAGTTTTCACCAATATACGAAGTAATTTATAAGGAAGGTTTTCTATATAATTCATTAAGGTTTTTTTCGTAAATTGAATGAAATATGACGATAATTGTTACAGATGTTGGATCGATTGATGCATAACACCCGGTTTATGTGTACAGTTAAGGATCACTTAGAATTTTGTATGGGTATACAGAAACATATGATGCAAACATATGACAAATACGTATGAGAAATACACATGTAACATAAATAAATAGCAATGGTCATGGGCTAAAAATATATTTTATTGGACATTTTTTCTAAACTTTTCTTATTGCTTTTTATTATAATAATAATTGTTTATGGAGAAATGAATAAATTGTTTGTTTGTTTTGTTTCATGTATCATTATACATCTTTTTTCTTGATCATAACATCATTTCATATATGTTTAGATGAATTTATAAAGATTTTTCATCATAGTACATTCACGCACAAAGTTTTTTATTAATTTTATTATATTTTGTTATTTATTTTCCTTTTATTTATCCAATTGCAGTGATTACTTGTATTTTGTTTTTTTTGTGGATTTATTTTTGATTTAAAAATGTTTGTATCTGCTCGTAATATTAAAAAAAAAAAAAAATTGCAAAATCCTGCAATGAAATTTATTTTGTTGATCCGTAACAGAAGTTGTTACATTTGCTTGTTAAGCAAAATTTGTTTGTGATGTTTTTGACACTTGAGAGAAGCCGCGAAAAACTATTTTCATAAAGTCACACATACGCACACTAAAATACACACTCACTCAGATACACATGCACGTATTCACGTAAAAGTAAATGTTTTGTTGCTTTGGGTTCGTGGGTATCTTAAATGGGTGCTGACACGTCCGACCGATTCATGGCATTCACAGTTGAATAGTTGAAGAAGGAATATTCGCTATCACAATGCCGTCGCGCCATCAACACCACTGACGTGTGACCACATTCTTGTTGCTATTGTCGGTTGAAAAGGTGCAATATCTACACATATACACATGTACATAGATTGTATGTCAAATCAGCTCGTTTTGTATATTATCTTGTTATGTTCATATTCTTGGTTGGTTATGATGATGATGATATCTTTATCACAACAAAACTTCATTGGATAGAAGTAGATTATATGTATGTATATAGTATACATATGTGTAGTATAAGATACATGTGGCTGAGTGTGTGTTTGGATGTGTCTGTTGCTCATTTAACAATGTTTCCTTTCTTCATGACATTCGGCATCGGTGGGGGATTCATGATGTGTGACATGTGTGTTCATTTTTTATTATTTCATTTCATTTCGTTTTATTTTTCTTCTTTTGTATATTTTTTAATTTATTTCATTTTATGACTGTGGATGGACGGAGGGACTGACGGCATGGCATGGCAAGTGCCATGGATACAAAGATAATTTACTCAATCATTATTTGCTCAATGAACGAATGAGCGAACGAGTTAGTGAGTGAGCCAGTGAGTGCACATGTGGGATACTTACACACACACACACACACTATGTGCATGGTGGTGGTTGTGTGATCTATATATCCGCATCCGATTTTAATTAGTCTCAACTCTTAAGCATGCTATCTCATTCATTTTGTTTTTTCTATTTCATACACTTACTCACTGAATTACTCACTCAAATACTCTACGTATGCTCACTTACTCATTCATTCAATTGAATTGAGTTGATTTGAATTGAGTTTCTTACAAAATATCAATGTCTCTCGCTCATACAACTGCTCTTTCTGGTATTTATCATCATCATGACCATCATCATCATCATCATCATCATCATCATCATCGTCTAACATATGCTCTCAATTAGCAAATTAAAACACAAAGCAAGTAACCAACATTCACATACTCATGTGTGCCATTCTCTGGGGAGCCACTAACTCACTTGGCTTATTTGACTGCAGGCGGCTCCTTTACATTTAACATTTTAACCCTTTACCTTTGATGATGAGTACTATGTGCATTTGGCACAAATTCAACTCGTAAATGTCTGCAAAGCACTCAAAAAACCACTCATTCACTCGCTCACTGCGACACTCAGTCACTCACACTCACCCACTCAAAATGAGGCACTTGAGTTACTTCACTTGAGTGGAGTTTGTTTGCTCCAATTGCTTGAGAGCAACGCTCCACAAAAGGCGCCCCCAAAAAAGAAATAAATGCATTACGCTTTGCATTAATATACTCTAATATTCTTGTACTATGCATGTGTGTGTGTGTGTGTGTGTGTATATGTGTATGAGTGTATAGTATATTTCAATGTGTGCTTGGTCAGTTAAACACGTATTCTGAGGGTGTTTTAAGTTTTACTTTTTTTTTTTCTTTTTAATTTAGCTCACTCTCGCTCATGTGTCCGACAATCGTTTTTATTTTTATTCAAAAAATCTTAGTTGCCCGGTTGGTTGGTCGACCGATCCCGATCCCCGGGGTCGCCTTCGTTGTCGGTTGGTAGATAGATGGGTTGTAACTTAGAGGACAGAGCTTTTAGGAGGCAGGCCCATTACATTTTAAAATTCAATTATTTGAACACTCAATTTTTCTTTACCATACACAAGTGTTTGGTTGATTGAATTTTCTCAATATTTCTCAGTTTTCTATTTACGATTTTCAATTCTAATGTGAATTTGTTGCACTTTACTATTACATTTTGTGTACTACAATAGTATGTTGTTCTTGTCCATTTCCCATTTTAGGGGCCTGGATAAATGATGCATCCATCCATCGATGGTAGTAGTTAGTAGTAATAGTAGTAGTAACAAAAATGTAAAGTTATTACCAAAAACTAACCACGTTTTGTGGTATTGAAGTTGTGTGGAATAATATTGGTAGACCTATAAGTTTGTTGTTGTTGATTTTCTGTCAGATTTGTTGATGTTGATGTTGTTAAGATTATTTATTATTGTTGCTATTTTTTCGGTTAGAGATTACAGGCACAAATTTCACCATAACATTCTCAGAATGCAAAGTAAAAATAGCAACAACAACAACTGAGAACAAAATAATGACTAAGGTCGGTGTTGATGCATTTAGTTACGTGTATTTCGATTTAGTAAGTATGCATCAAATGATGTTTATACAATCTAAACACATACATAAGTATTTGTCTTTGACCAAACCTGAACTAAATATATATTAGTTTTCACATTGCAATACATTTAATAATATATAAATATTATAAACATTAATTTTCTGCACACATATTTTGTATATTTAACATATAAACTAATGATATAAGTAATAAAATAAAAATTTAAGCTTCAAAACTGTTTTCACTCAAGTATTTTACATCTAAGTCTACATCTAATTCTTAACTAAATTGATTTTAAGAATCAACATCAGAATCAGATTCGCTGTCGTTGTCTGGCAAAATGTTTTTGGATGCATATTCAAAACTTGGTGCAATGACTTCTTTTGGCAACGTTTCATTTTTGCTTTGATCTCGTCTTTTATTAACAAAAAAGCTGGATAAAATCTGGAGAATCTGAGGAATCCATTGCTCTTTGAAAAACATCAGTTATATTGTTAATGCAAGTGTTTTGTCGAGCATGTGACCGCCTGTCGCGTTTAAGAAATATTTGTTGCTTACTTCTGATCCGTTTTCTCCAAGACAACCTATTACTTTTACAGACGATGTTATTATTTGAAAACCGTGAACCAATATTTTATGGACAGTTGGTGCAATCGGATACCATGGGTATTTGGACATGTAAATAGAGACAGTTTTCTGGCAAAATTGCTGAAATTTACAAGCACTAATTGGGAATTCGATCAGATGCCAACTTCCTCTTCAGTCGTATGCCATAAAACACGATTAAATACACACTTTTGTCTGTAATTCCACATAATAACATTTTGGCACAGATAGGCAGAAACTTAGTTTTCACTCCACAAGAAACCGGCACGTTGGTTAGGTTTTTTATATTTTAGGACATAACAAAACAGAACACAGAAATAACATTTTAAAATGAACAGAAAAATTTCAATTTCAGTCTTTACATTAACCTTAATCTTTAACTTTCATTATTAATATTCACTTTTTAATCACACGTGCAGCTGACCGAGCATCTGACTTTGAAAGTGAATTCATTAAACCTGAAGTACATATGAATCTCTATAAACACTGCGCTACATTAGATTAGCACACCCTTCATCAGTTTAAAACAATTGCTCTTGTTGTTGTTTTTATTAACATACAGCTACTTTATTGTATTCTATTTTACTCATTTTCATATGTGCTCTGGTAAGGAAAGCATGCACTGGAAAGATTATACGTTTTTGCTATTTTCTTTTATATTCGATGGAAAAAAAAGTGATTTGTTTTTGCGACATCAGATTAGCATATGTAAATTCTATTTAGTTGATCTTCATCATTTGGACACGTATGACAACCAAATTTTTTTCGCTGGTCAAGTAATCTATTACATTTTATGTGGGTAAAGAGAAATCGCTATCTGTGGAAGTGAAATCCAAAATTGAAATCTATAAACAGTCGGAGTTGTCAATAAGTGAAATATCGAAAAAAAAATCGGTAGGAGTCGTAAAGTTATATCCGTATTTCTGCGCAATAAGTCGGGATAAGGTAAAAATTATAAAGGTGGCAATGATAGGAAGATTTCCAATACTGAAAAGAAAGCTATTTTGAGAGAAGCATCCAATTTTCATGACACGGTCGCAAAGATCAAGGCAAATGTTGGTGATAAAGTGACCGTACGCACTATTCATAGAGTGATCAGGAATGCTCTACATTTGCAAAGACTAAAATTGAACAGAAAACTACCACTTAACGTGGCTCGTAAGGAATTGCGCTTAAATTTTGCATGAGCGCACATGACATTCTCAATGGCGCTATGTTGTCTTTTCGGACGAAAAGAAATTCAATTTAGAACGTTCAGACAGATACAACTATTATTTCCTTGACCTAAGCAAAGAGGAACACCAATTGGATCGCCTTCACGGACGGGAGGTGGGTGTGATGGTGTGGGGAGCCATCTCCTATTATGGTACCTGTGAGTTGCGGTTTTTGACATGAAATATGAAGGCGACAACTTACATTGGCGCACTTGAAACTGATTCTCTCTATTTAAAAATTTTGTTTAGAGATATGCCATGGTATTTTCAACACGCCAAAGCTCCGATACATACTGCTCGGGTGGTAAAGTCATGGATTGAGCGCCAAAATGTCAGTTTAATTCAGTGACTGTCTTACACACCCGACATCAGTATAATAGAAAACATGTGGGATGGCTGGTTTGTAAAGTTTACGAGTTTTGAAAACAATATACTAATAAAGCAGAACTGATTGAAGGTATCAAGCGTGTTTGGTCATCCATTTCGCTGGATTATATTGGAAATTTTTGCGAGTTACTTTCCAATCAAATCTACGAGGTTATTCTCAACAAGGGAAAATCAAAACGTTATTAGAAAAAAAAAAAATTATGACAAAAAAGATTAAAAAAAGAAAAAAAAGGGCGTGTGCTATCCTGATGTCGCATCTGGAATTGCTTTTTCCGAAAAAATTTATAAAAAAAAAAAAAATTAAAAAACAATACTTTTTGGTTTATTTAAATCAAAATTGAATCAACTTTAAACGACTAACGAAATTTTGAAATTGTGGCTATTTTAATTTGGCTAGAATTGAGCTGAAATCTCTAACGAGAGTGGGTGTGCTTACCTAATGTCGCGCAGTGTATATATAAATGAATCGCTAAAACTGTTGGTAAGCGCCAAACTCGAGCACAGCACGCAAAGTACGCTAGTATTTAATAAAAATCGAGTTGTTTCCAACAATTTTTCGAATCTATGCCATGAAATTGGAAATCTGGACCAGTGTGCATTGATCAAAAATTAAAATAATTGTAAAAACATCTGAAAATTGATGATTTCTGTTTGATCGGAAACTTTGAGCATTTGCCAAGATGCCCCAAGAAAGTGCTGCCGACTTACTACAAAAAAGCGCACTTACTCTGCATAACCCGCGAGAAGTGAATTTACTAGCCACCAGGTTATAAAAAATGAGGCTAGTGAATTACTATCGAAACGGGGACTTTTGCCACCAAGCGCATTGCAGGGCATATAATAAAATTGTATACTGAAAGTGGTTGTGCACGCATTACATAAATTTGACTCATTGGCTTCAAAATCAAATTACTGAAATTGTGAATAACATACAAGTATACAGAATCGAAAGATAATAATTTTTAATCCAAATTTTAATGCCCGGGTTAGTTATTCTATAATGTTGAACAGATTTATTACAATATTTTGAAGTTTCAATAACCTGACAAGGGTCTCCCTTCAAATCTCCACATCAATCACAATAGATTGTTTCAAAGGGAACTTTATTCCCTAATTGACTTTATTTCATAAGCATCATTTAAGGGAGTGCAGTAAAAATCTTGGCCAATACTATAAAATTTGCTTATACTATAAGAAAAGAATTGATAGAAAATATACTAAGAAAATATACTAAGGAAATATACACTGGGAATGGGAACAAAACAGGCCAGATGGCAATAAGCTCTGCTAGAAGGTAGAAGATCCGTGATAATAGAGATTCTGTAATAATCTGGAAAAATTAATCAAAACTCTGATGACCATAGATAATATTAACTTATTAAGTTTCCAGTAGACCTAATCATAATATGTTAATTAAAAAGAGATTCTAACTTCTTTTTTTGTGATTTTTGATAGAAATGAAAGTCTTTAAGGAAATTGTGAATCAGTGTGAAGAAGAGTATTAAGAGTCTATCCTTTTTAGTACAACAACTACAGGGAAAATGTACAAAAAGTTGTTGTAGGCATTGTGATGCATCTCTGCAGCATTATTACAAAATTATGGTGACTCTGCGACAGTGCTGCGGAGTTTTAGGTGATTATGGATAGATTTTAAACGGTTCTGTTTCCCGCTAACATTTTACAGCTGATCATGGTAGAGAAGAATCGTAAGTATATTTGAATTCTAAAAATTGTTCTAGAAAAATAAAAACCAAATCTTTCATAAAATTGGTAAGCAACAAGAAAACCAGTGAACGGATTAAGTTGAGCGAAGAAAATACCATAATGTTGCTAGAATTATGGGAAATCAATTTAGATAATTCATCTGGGGTGTTGAGAAAAATTTCCACACATATCATTGAGCGGCCGGTGAACTGGCACAAAGTAATAAAGAAGTGACCGGAGCGGAAGTAAAATGCAGTAATTCTTCGACATTCTCCTCTTCCTGAACGAACAATAACATATTTCTTTTGATTATTTTTATAAACCTCATACACAACAATAATAATTCTTGTAAATTAACTATATTCCAAAAATATTCAGTTTTGATATCTCAGAATTAACTAACCATAATGTTTTGTACGTAAGTATAATAAAAAACAAAAAACAGCTGTTCAAAATGCAAAAACGTCAGTGTAAAGATCTTGATGCATTTTGTGCATAAATCGTGATGTATCCCCAGTGTATAAAGGGTAAAACACACATTTTTTTTAAAAACAAATGCATATGGTATATTGAAATGAAGTCTTAGCAATAATTGGAAGAGGTAGTACTCATACATAATTCATTTGAAGTTTATCTGCATTGTCAACCCCTTTTTATAGATTTATAGAGCCCATTCATTATCAGATGATGCAATCATGATTGATCGTGTGTGGTAGTGATTGAGCAAAGTCAAATTTATTTTGATATTTTTGGTTCAAGCCACATCGTTCTTGATTGATTCAAGCATGATTGACAATTATAAGATTTGCATTCAAAGAGTACAGGCCAAACTCCAAACGACGCTTTGATTTCTACGTGTTTCAGCGTCACAAGCTCCACAACATGTATAAGGTGCGTCAGCTTCTTGATTACCAAAACTCTGAAAAGTATTCGAGAGTCACAAGCGACGAAGTAGAATTCCTTTTGTCACAGCTGTTGAGGTTTTTTTTTAATTTTGGGTCTTAAAAATTTCGATAATTTTCATTACGATATATCGAAATAAATATGTATAACAATAGTAAGCATTCCATATCTGTTGGTTTGATTATAGCGAGGGTTTAATATCGTGATTTATTATATATCGATACATATCGAGTATCCCTTAAAGACTTTTTAGACGGCTAGTTTAGTCTCAGTCCATTAACGACTCGAAATCCGCACCAATAACAGAAACGATGACAGAAAAATGGACTGCTGGGAACCATATTTGTCAGTCCATTTCGATGACAAATCGATAAATGTTAACAAACAAATGCAAATGCAAGTGGCTGATTTGAATAAAAATGAATCATTACAGAAAATATTCAAAATTTACATAAACTTTCCTTGTTTATGGGATAGAAAAACCCCATGTTACCACAGTAGTAACTGTTTAACAAGAACTATGGTTAAATCCAAAACAAACAACCTTCGTTCTTTTCTTCCGCTCTTTCTTCAGCCCCAAAGCTAAGCCAATTGCAATAAAACAGTCCTCAAGTATATTACCACTAAAGATTTGGACTGATCGCGTAAAAACAAGTATTTTGTCAGTCCATTTCAATTTCTGAAGCGATAACCTGGACTGAGACTGAACTGACTGTCTTAAAAGGCCTTTAATGTGTATGTATTATTTGTTAATTAATATTATGTTGGATAAGTCCGAAATGACATCGCTTCATCATTCTAATAGGGACTGCATTGGCCAGAGGTCTGGCTAATTATATTTTTGTGTGTGCCATCAATCGGTCATTGTACCTGTTTGAAAGAAAGCCAATCCGATATTCAGACAGGTCATGAAGTCTGTGAGAAAGCACAAGGCATTGTTTTGCAGATTCTGGACACGTTTGCGGGTTGATGGCTAAAATCACTTGATTTTCACTCAAAGTAAATGGGAAAATTGCCAAAAAAATATTTGATTATAACGTTCCAGGTAAAACTTCTTGATAAAAATTAAAAATAAAAAAATAATAATAATATTGTATAACACAAGAAACTGAAGATTGTCCAATAAATGAATGAATAATATTCCAAAAATCCAAAAATAAGAGAAACCACCAAAATTTAAAGAAAAAACAAAAAAGAAAACCAAGAAAATATCAACAAAATGCTTGAGCTTTTCGTCTTTTTTTCCCCCCATTTTGTGAGTTTGTTTACCAAATTTTGTTTAACCGCAAATATGCGGAAAAATTGAAGGCATCGGTCGCCTTGTCATGTCAAGTCAATGGATCAGTGGATGGAATACATACTACATGTTAGTATTGGGAGGTGAGATGCATAAAAGTGCAATAAGTGAGTGCAAAAGGATGTAAAAAGAAAAACAATGAATGATGTTAAATTAACAAAGAAAAATACCAACAAAAGAAGAAAGAAAAATTGAAACACAACTGTTTTTTGCTTCATCATTGTGGCATGTTGCAAATATTCGTATACTCACTCCTACCCACTCACATGAGGATAATCACTGAACGAACTCAGTCAAAAGGACTGGTCAGAGTGTCAGTCAAACACACAGACAGTTGCACAGTCAGAAAGAAGGGCAGATAGTCCTAAGTATTCAATGAGAGACTGGTGGTAGAGATGAAATCAGAGTCAGAAGTCAGGTCGGAAACGCATTTGGTCAGTTGCCCGGTTTCCGTTTTGGGTATACCTCGTAACCCCAAACCCCGTTCCACAAGCTTCTTTTCGCAATTTTCTGTGTGTGTGTCTGTCCTAGTTTTTATGCTTTTATTTTATCGTGTTCATGGTTTCGTTGTTCTCTTCTGTTCGCTACTTTTGCCATTTTCATTTCATTTTTCTCTTTTTTTTTTTATTTTTTATTTCACATTTCACAACCAAAAACCAAAGTCAAACGAAACGTGAAAAATGCAACGGAAGCGGCTCACGAACAAAAATGAAAAACAACAAAAGGAACAGACACACTGCAAGACAGACAGGCAGACAGACGGACACATGGACAAAGCAAATGAAACAAAGAACAAAAGAAAATAAAAAATTCAATGAACAAAATATTGTAAAAAGACAAAATGCATGACGACTGTGCATGATGAGGTGCAATAAAAGTGTAAGGCATTTAAGAGATCGGAGTGAATGGGTCGTTCGTTGGGTGATTGGATGAGATTGCTCCTGAAATGTGGCGACATGCTGACCAAAGTGCATGCAGTCAGTATAAACAGAAACCAGCAGTCTGATGACAGGACGACAAAGTCATGGTGTTGCGTGCATCATGACAATAATGAAATCGAATTGAACAAAGAAAGGGTTGTTAATGTTGGTAACGGTGGTGATGGAAGACAAAAAAATATGCGTTCACTTCCGTTGGCCGACTTCCGGCCTTTCTGACTACCTCCCTCCATTTGCTCCATTTGTCTGTGTGGTCCATGCCCCATGTTCCATGGTGTGTCTGACTCTCCATATATGGTAGTGTCTTGTGGTGCACTTTTCTGAGTTGCATGTTAAGTTGTCCGTACTTGGTGTTCTTTTTCCTGATTTTGTGTTGGGAGGATTTTCAATCGGGGATTGTATTATTATTTTTTCTCCTCATTTTTTTCGTTGGTGGAACTTTTTCTTCTTCGATTTTTTGGTCAATTTCGTGGCAAATAAAATGCAAACCACTGCAGCCCATCAGCATTATCATCGGCATCGGCATCGCCATTGCCATCAACATGATATCGTCGCAATCGCAATAGCAATCACTGTTGTTGATGACGACCGATGACCAACGACCACGAAATACACACAGACTCAAGCGTTCGACTCGGATATCGCGCGGATATCTCAGCGTGCATCCATGAATGCTGCTGCCCAATTTTTGTGTCCATTTTTTTTTCTTTTCTTTAACACTCATTCTCATTCCCCACTATTCTGTTGTAATTTCCATGGTTTGGACACTACTACATACTATGTACAATGGTAGTAGGGTTTCTGTTTCTGGTCAATGTTGTTCACACGGCTCAGTTCCGTTTTGCCATGGTTCCATGCTGATGGAAGTTTTCTTTGCCGTTTTTTATGAGCTGCCAAACTTGTTGACAATATGCATGCAAGGACTACTAGTATATCTGGTTGTTGCTGCTGTTGTTTGTTGTGTGTGTGTGTGTGCCTACCATTTGTATCCTTCCTTATACGGAATTTTCATTTTTTCTTCTCTTTTCATTCTGTTTATCTGTTATGGTTTTTTGTTGTTCTCTTTTTGGACCTTTTTCAGTGATTTTTGTATTTTGAGGCCAACATTGAGGCCACGAATCGTGTTGCCGCTTTGTGTTCAATTTTCGTTCCTTTTTTGTTTCGTTTTTTGGTTTTCTTTCTTTTCCTTTATCAATGTGTGTGTGTGTGTGTGTGGAAGAAGAATCGGTTAACTTTTCTTTTTCCTACGCTTGTTTATTATTTTCGTTTTTCATATGGGAGCAAAAGGAACTCAATGGAACTCTGTCAGCGATGCTTGCTTGGCTGAGGTTTGTGGCTGACATAAATGGCACAAGGAGGGTTTACCAAGTTTGGCGAATTCGGCGGGTTTGGAGGCCTGTCCGACACTGCCTTGTAGTGCGAGTATCTAGGAATTGTGAACCTGAATTCATGCATGCATGCATGCATATGTACATATATTTTTGTTTGTATGATTGTTTCTTTACTAAGGAGTTCTTCGTATTCTTTTTTTTTTTTTAAATTTTTCCACTATATGATGAGGCAACTCACTTGTTTTATTCTTTTTGATTTTCATTGGTTAATTCAGAACTATGGTTGGGTGGGTTCCTTGCTTCACTTCTTCCTTCCTTCCTTCCATCCATTGCTGCACTGCATTCCCAACAATTCAGAACAAATGTGTGACCATATGTGAAGGTGTTCATTTGTTGTTCTTGCAACAATTATCTCCCCTTTTGATGCGTGTCAACATTGCTTTGTTGTTTTTCTTTTGGAGTCCTTTTCTTTTTTTATTTTTTTGTGTTGTCCTGGTTTTGTGTAATTTTTTTTCCGCAGCTTGTTAACATTTTGTCGCCTATCAATAATAATGACGTTGAGTATTTTGCGGTTTGTTGGGGTTTTCCTGAATGTGGCGTTCAATAATATTTTGTTTGTTGCATGCACAAGTCCTGATGGCATCAACAACAAGAACGTTTATGATATGCACAAAGAAGACTTTAAATGGTTTCTGGATTTTTTTTTTTTATTTGTTTTCTTTCCCTTTCAATGAACTGCAAACAGACCACAAAAGTTCACACTTTCATTTCATTATGCTACTTTACGCCCATATTTTATATACGTATATATTATAAGGAAAATATATTTTATACTACAAAATTAAATGAATTACAAAAGAATTGAGTTGAACTGCGCATGAAATTCTAGTACTTCTATCCCATTAACATAAATACAGGTTATTTATTGAAGATTTAAATTCAATTTAAATATGTTAGTTCCTTGAGAAATCTAAATTATCCTGTGAACTTATATGATAATCGTTTGTCCTACATTCAAGACATAGAAATATTTGTAAATTATTTAGGATGTTTCATTGATCATCAATCATGTTGATATAAACATACTTATGGAAATAGTCCATGTTCTTCCCTTTGTCCATTTGATTTCTTATCAGAAAACAATTGAATGAAATTGTTTCAAATCACTTCTTGCATGTTATGTTATATTAACTTAATTTATAACACAGATCAACACTTATCATGACACACAAACTCTGATCGCCATACCTGCCTTCATTAGTAAACTGCAGACGTTTTGTTCCGGTTGGCCTTAAATGTCTTGTGTTGAGTTAAGAAATATACAATAGTAGGATAATAAACGCAAGCAAACGTTGCATAATTTGTGTTAAGAATTTAATTGATTGGAAGAATCATATGCGGTTTGCTGTACCAATAATTTGGACCGAACCAAGAGATGACGTTACGGCTTGCTATAATAGGAATTAATTTCCAGGAAAAAGACACGGTTGATTACCCTAATTTGCAGACAGCATTTCAAAGTGATAACAATTTGCCTATACCAATTATATCTTCATTCGTTGAGATTAAAAATGCACAGCCTCCCACTTCGAGCTAATCCCAAAGCATTGATGATGATCAATCTCAACCAAGCCATAATTGTTAACTCAGCGAGGCCTTAACGACTTAGTTTGCGACTTGAATCTGTCAGAAAAAAAGCAGTAAGAACTCTTAGGAACCCTATTAAAAGAATGAATTTTGCTACATCATGAAGCATAAGAGTGATAAGCTACCGAGTGTTTGTTAGGAAGCTGTTATTGGCTTATCAAGCATTGGGTTGCAGCATGTCACTCAAGATTCATTTTTAGACTCAGATCTGTTTTTTTTTTCCTAAAAATTTGGGAGCTAGTATGAGATTCCATCAAGATATATCAAAAATGGAAAAGAACTATAAAGGCAAATGTCACCCAATGATGTTGGCCGATTGGTGCAGAACAATGAAAATGGAGGAAATATTCTAGAAAATCTTAAATCGTTAATTTTTGTTGATTGTTTCTAAAGTTTCTGACATTAAAAGTAAATTTCCTGGAATTCACTGATGGGCACTTACTTCAAGTATGTAGTACTGCGCACTCCATTCATCCAAATAATGCATCTCAATCATTTTTTCTCTTAACGCATGCAATCCTAACAAAGTGCTTGCAAAAGCTTTTCAAAAATAAGAGAAATGAATTTATTTTCAAGCGACACATAACTTATTGCTTGCAGTCGATGTTTACGATTAAAATAACCAAATCCTATAAGAAGACTAAGGAAGCTTAGCAAATCAATAAAACATGTTTAATGTGTCATAGTTGCTGTGTGCTAAACTGTCCATATACCGTATCCATGAACCTTCCTACAGAATTAAGAAAAATTATTTTTTTTTTTATATAATTTACTAGGAAGATGTAACCGTCCTTTAGAATCGATCGTCCCATACAAACCACCCTTTAAATTATTGTTCTTATTAGAACAAGTTTTTTTCTTTTTTGACGTATCGAACTGAAATTTGGACACTATTCCTATGCCATATCCATCAATCTTGTAAATTTCATTATCCTAGGATTACCATAAAAGGTACCTCCCATACAAACCACCATTTCAATAAACGTTCTTATTAGAAAAAGTTTTTTGTTTTTTAATATAGCGAAACTTTAGACGCTAAAAGTTTCTGGTCTATATCCATCAACCATGTAAATATCATGATCGTAGGATTACCAGGAGGGGTACCTCCCATACAAACCCACATTAAATGACAAACTGATAATAGAGTAGAATTGTACAATAAAGTGCCACTCAAACTGTGCTCATTTTTGATACTCAAACTGTGTTTTTTTTTGCTGAAACTCAAACTGTAAAAGAGAGAATTAAGTGATGCTAAGAAAGGATGGTTGGATAGCCTTCTTTCTGGTTTATGCTGGACTTGTGATTTTCCTTTCCTTAACCTGTCATCACGACTGATGCTTTTTGTATCCTTTTTTCTTTCGCTAAAAACATTTAGATTATTTTTTTGTAACCCTTTACAAACATATATTTGTATCCTTTGTTTCATCCTATTTACTATATTCGATCACAATTTTTTTTAGTTATTTTGTTTATAACATTTTTAGAGATTATAATTCTGCCTTACAGAACAATATGCTTATGTGGTCTTCTATCGTAAAATTAAAATTTATTATCTGTGACTTATTTTTACCCTCGTAGAATAAATACGACCCTGTTCATTGACAAAGAACATACAGGAACCAGCACTGTTGTCATCATTCATGCATTTCCTTGTTCGAAATACAGGATGACAACTGATATTTGACACTTTCAATGCATTTGTAGATTCACGCTCATACAAAGATAATAGCCGAGAGCAAGATGCTATTGGTATATTGTCTCTGCAACCGCACATTCTCGAAGAACGTCTTCCATTGCCTATCCAGAAAATACTGATTTTTTTAATAGAGTAATCTATTAAAGACATAAAATCATCTAAAAAAAACCAGTTGCTTATGACATTTTTGGAGCTTCCATTCCGTAGGTCCCATTTGCAATTGGAGTGGTATAAATTTAATTTTTGCATTACTCATATTATATTTTATTAACTTTATATTTATTTATTTATTTATATAATGCCAACCTAAAGTTAAAACTAAATGTTAACAAAAGTCAATAAGTAGCCATCCATGGCTGCCAGGGCCTTCAGCTAATATGAATATAATATAATATAAATATGTGTGTAGATAACAATAATAATAGTGACTAAATAAATGCTTAAATTTAAGTTTTTTTTTTAGGAAATTAAGAATAAGATTGGTATTATTAAAGGACGGATCAGAAATGATTGAGATGGGGTCTATGTTAGCGAACGTTGAGGATCTGAGGCTGTATAATGAGGAGCAGGATGTTATTAGGTGCATTATTACAAAAGGGGCAGATGTTGCTTCGGTTGTTGTCAATGAGGTGCATGTTTGTTAGGTTTGTGTGACCAAGTCCGATTCTAGTAAATTTTATCTGATCGAGTGTAGATAAAAGTTTAAAATTTCGCCCTCAAAGATCTTGCATTGATCTAATAAACACTGCATGTATTATCGTAGAGCAATCTGAGGAATTCAACTCTACGTTATATCTAGTTTTCATAGATTTTCTGAAAGCGTTTGACACCTTTGATAGGGAAGCATTATGTGAGGCACTTCGAGCTAGAGGGATTCCAGACAAAATTATCAATATTATAAAAGCGTCATATACTGGGTCCTTAAGCCGAGTTTTGCACGGCGGACAACTAAGCGATCCTTTTGAATGCAATAGCGGAGTGAAACAAGGATGCACACTGTCGCCCTTGCTCTTTATTACCGTGCTTGATTTGATATTTGAAGCAGCTGAATTGAATAGTTTTGGAATCAACTGGAAATTTAACCGTAAACTAGGAGATCTAGAATATGCGGATGATGTTGTACTATTTTCTTCCCGTCATTTGGACCTTCAAACCCAGTTAAATATACTCGTCACAGAAGCCTCAAAAATTGGTCTTAAAATCAACTGCGCAAAAACGAAAAGTTTGCGGGTAAACCCACTGATACAAGCGCCTTTAGTATCGACAACTTGCACATTGAAAACGTTGACAAATTCGAGTATCTTGGAAGCCAAATTACATTAGCCGGAGGAGCACTGGACGATTTAGATTGCAGAATTCGTAAAGCCAGAGCTGCCTTTGGACAATTAAATAGATTCTGGCAAGAGCCGAATATCCGGCGAAAAACCAAAATACAGCATGCATAAAGTCGGTTTTGTTATACGGTTGTGAGACATGGTTCATTACCAGTATCATTGTCAAGAAGCTCCAAACATTTGCTAATCCATGTCTCAGAAGCGTATTACGTATATGGTGGCCCCGAACCATTAGCAATGTGCGCCTTTGGGAACTTTGCGAACAAAAACTAATCGAGAGTGTTACCTCCCTTACAAACCCAAATTAAATGGCAAACTTTTAAAAAATAAATGTACAATAAAATTGCCACTCAAACTGATGTGATGCTAAGAAAGGAAGGTTGGATGTCACCCGGAGGATCGTGAAGAGTATTACATCTTTGGCATAGCCTTCTTTCTGGTTTTTGGTTATTTTTGTGAGGATATTACTTAATTGAAAAGATTTTTCATTTGCAAATTTCATATGAATTATGAAAGGATTTTTCTTTTATTTATTTATTTTTTTTTTTGTATTGTGTTTTTCAAAAAATTTAACAGAATATTTTTGTGCTCTGCCTATCTTTGTACCAAGTAATATAGTATGTGTATATGTACACAAATAACTGATATAAATATGTAATTGTGTGTGTGTGTTGTATTGATTGCCTGCGTAGATCATTAAGTATACGCGCCATTAAACCGTTTTTCAGTGGCAAACAAGTGAACCACGCCACAACAAACAACTTCAAAGCCACACCGAGAATGAGGACGATGCTTTAATAAAGCGTTACTTGAGCTCATTATACGCTTATGTGTGAGTTTATCCTATCACACACAGATACACTTTTAAGCACATATACAAACCAGACAGTCAGACAGATAGACAGACAGTTGCACTGAAATATTGCAATTGATGCAATCGCGAATCGCGGCTCCAAATCGATTTAATTTTCGTAATGCGAAAATCGTGAAAATTGGGAAAAACGTGGAAAAAAAAAAACGAGAAACTTACACAGATACATAAACAGAAACAGAAACAAAAAAAAAGACAACTCTCACATTATCACAAAAAAGGAAGTAATGACATTAAATCCTTTTTTGTGCTGCAGCGGCATATTTAAGTTGCTGATTAAGCTCAATACACACATACAATATACAATACAAAAAATCTACCCACGCCATCTTTAACTGAACTCAACTCAACTCAACTCAGCTGAATTCATTGCAACTGAACTTTCCTAGGTTAAATTAAATGCCACCAGATGGTGTGTGCGAGCTTCACTTCACTTCTCTTTTCAGGATATCAGAAGCATAAAAAAACACACACACACGCACACACACTTTACACACCTGGGCTCGAGCTCCAGCTCAGTTCAGATCAACTTGAGCAGAGAGTTGAGGACTTGAGGGCTTGATTCAGATGACTCGGCTTGTTTCCGTTAATAAACTACCAACAATAAACTAACCAACAACAACAATAGCAACAACAGCAGCAGCAGCAACAGCAACAAGGATGTGACAATGACAAAAGAACAGGAACAGTTGCTGGTCACATTTTAAATGCTTTTAATTGAAACTGCAAAATCCTTGATGAGCAACACAAACCAAAAGGTCGAATGAATGAACGTACAACCAAACAGCCAACCAACCAACCAACCAATCGACCGACCAACCGACCAACCGACGGACCGATAGACCTATGAACTAAAGCCTCATTCGCTTAAACCATTGAAAGGACAAGCCTCAGTACAACACATATACACAATTGCATACATAATGATAGTTCCCGAGAGAATGCGAGATAGAGAGAGAAAGAAATGTTCAGAAAGGAAGGCAGGGATTTAGTATGTATGTATATACATAGTATATAGATAGAGGGAGCTTCTGTATAATGCGCGTTGCATTCGCCAACACTGGCATATTTTAATGAATATTGGAGATTAAAGGAATTTGCGGATTTTTTTTTATTGAATTATGTATTTTTGGTCATTGACCAAAAAGACTGACTGACTGCCTGCCTGGCTGCCCTCGGGCTTTACGAATTGACCAGTAAACCAGTAGCAACAGAAGCACTAGCCGGGACAACAAGAACAGATTGCGGACTATTGAAAAATGAAGTGAGGTGAAGTGAAGCCGTGTGAATGATGCAAAACTGAAACCAAAAAAACCAATGGCTGCCGCTTGCGCTTATTCATTTCTTTCATTGTTCATTTGTTCGTTCATCGTTTTCATTATCTTACTCCTCTTGCTTTATTCCATCTATCCATACAACCATCCATCCATTCATCTATCCATCGCTTAGTCCGCCATTCTCTTTGGTCCGTTCGCTGTTGCTTGTGTTCGATGATTTATTAAGTCATTAGCACTTGTGCGGATTTTTATCTGTTCCTTCATTCATTTGGTCATTCATTCAGTCACGCATTCATTCATTCAATTCATTTGGTCAATCATTCATTTGTTACTTCATTCGTTCATTATATTTCGTTGGATCGCCAACGCATTGTCAATGGTCAGCGGTAGCAAAAGCAGCAGCAACAGCAACAGCAACAGAGGCTGTGGCAAAATGTCAGTGATGGTGGGACAAGTAGCAGTAGCAATGGTTATGGCAGCAACACCATACAATAACTATTGTGATTATCATCATTATCATTATCATCGGCTGGAGGACATCAGGACATCTAGGACAGCAGCATCAGCATCAGCATCAATAGCAACAGCAACATCCACAACAGTGGCTGCGGCCATAAAATGTTCAACTTGCCGTCCGTTGAACAACTTGTAATTCTTATTAATTGTGTGTTGTTGTCGTGCTTGTTGTTTGTGTTGCTTTTACCTATTGTTATTATTGTTATTGTGTTGTAGTTGTTGACACACTACTATGCACACACATGCACATCATCATATACATAAATACACACAGAAGTTTGGTGTGTTTGTGTGTTTGTTAAGTCAATGCAACTTCATTGTGTATGGCAGAATGTGCACCTCAAAGTATGCTTTAAATTATTTTAATCGTAGTTTTTTATAATTTTTAATTTTTTTCTTGTTTTTTTTTTTTTTTTGTTCTGTTAACCAACATATTATCATTCTTATAGTTGTTGTTGTTGTTGTTGCTGGTGTTGGACAAAATACCGCTGGCATAAAATATTCTCTTTGATGTTTTTATTCATGTTGCTGTTGCTGTTGCTGTGGTTGTTGTCGATACTGAAGCGCGCATTAAAATAACAAATTAACTTCACCAGTTTTAATAGCAAACTGACTGCAACACCCACTCATCATATCTCTCTCTCCCTCTCTCTCTCTCCATTAATTTTGTTCTTTTGTTCATCCATCCAAACTATTTGTGTTATAATGCAAACCAAATATTATCAGCATTTTTAACATTCTCCGGTATTTTGTATAAACTTTATCAATTTATAATCACATAACATAATAAAAAAATGTTAACTTCACCATCGATCAAAACTTATGCATAATACCATGCATGGAATTTATGTATATTAATTAAAATATTTCTTAGAAGTTAAGGTAAAAAATTATTACAGAACAATAGAATTTTTTCAAAGCAAATATAAATAAATTTTTGTGTTCATTTTATTATTCATTTGATTTTATTCTCTCCGCTTTGAATAAATGGAAACTACGATAATTGGATTCTTTTGCTTTGTATGATGGGTATTTTTTTATTTTTACCACTAAGATAAATTATATAAATTCTTCTTCTGGCAGTCATTTATTGTAAGAGCCAAATCAAGAGGATTAACATGCATATTCAGAGCGTCATTATATCGACTGGTATGGCGGTTAATTTGCTCATTAACTGATGAGATTCCTATGTCTCCTGACATACCCATAATGTTGCGAAGAGCTTTGCTCTGCATGCTCTGGACTCGGTTGACTTTGTTGAAAGTCCCCTGAGCTGGATGCCATAAGTGTATGTTGGTACAACTATGACCTTATATATTGTTACTAACATTGAATTTTTCAATTGTTTCTGTTTCTCACTGACCGTACTACTAATTTTTCATTGGCATTGGCACTTATGGCATTGGTTACACAAACACTTAAAAATGAAAAATAAATCACAAGGTTTTTTTCATCCCTTTTAAATTTGGTTTCTTAACAACCGGTTGCTTGACAACCTAATGAATGGTAGCCAATGCCAATCCACTATTCCAATGCCTAAGGATTGATTTTTAAAGCAAAGCTAATTTAAGAATACTGGGACTGTGCATCATTTGATTTCTTATATTAAAAATATTTTTACCTTGATAGATTTTTTCATCAATCATTGCAAATATTTGCCTTTACATGGTGAAAAGAGAGTTGGGGTAGTGAAAGAGAAAATTACAAATTTATGCAGATATTTTATTACTTATTAAAATTGTCCAGAAGGTCTACAGATCTTTCATAAATTCGATACTTTGTGAAGAACTGAGAAGATTACTAAAGAGATGGGCATTTTTTTCATACCGATTTTGATTTGTCACTGAATGGACAAAAGGTATTTGTTTCTTAACGAATTTATTTATTTGATAGATTGATTCTTCCGATTCAGTATGGAACGCTTCGCCGAGTGGACTTCGAATGAGTTCAAAATCATCTTTTCTGATCAATCACACTTTAATTACAGCGCTTACGTAAACACACAACATTGAAGAATTTGGGAAACGGGAAATCCACACCTCGTCGTGCAAAAGCCAATGCATCCAGCTTGAGTCACACTGTGTGGCCTTTCTTTTTTGAAAATGTGGAAGCTCTTGCCGTGACTGTCAGCCTAACGAGACATTATAACTGACTTTTTGTGGCAGGAATTGGAAGATATCGATCTTAATGAGCTATGGTGTCATCAATATGGCGCAATTTGTCATACCGCCGCGTGTAGCATGAACCTTCTGCGCACAAGATTCAACAATTTTGATTTGCTATTTTAGAGATGTCCACTGACCTGCTCGCAGCTACGATTTGACGCCACTTGACCTCCATCTGAGAGCGCATTGAAAAATAAACTTTATGCTGACAATCCCTAAATAAGTGATCACTTGAAACCAGAGTACCGAAATACTCACTAGCGCTCGCTCTCACTCGCGAGCAAGAGCGTTTTGGTTTATATTCTTTTGCTCATATTCACGTATGGAAAACTTCAGAATATCATTCTCTTTTCATATAGGGGCGCGAGCGAAAATTTTTTTTTTTTTTTTTTTTTATAGGCGAACGTGTGCGATTTTGATCTTGTTTATACATAAAGTGCTCTTTAATGAAGCGTTCATTTTCGAACGACTAGCATATATGCATGAATGCATGTGTATTGAGAAGCATCAACCAACGGTAACAACTATTTGTAATTTTGTTACACATAATTTGTTGTTACTTATCCCTAGATGACACACTGAGAAATGTACATGAGCAGAGCATATAAGAGCACGTGAACTGTTATCAGTAATGAGCTGAGAGCATTCTTTTCGTTTGTTCATCGCTCGCGTATGAACAAAGAGCAAGAACGCATTATCAAAACGTTCATATATGAACACGAGCAAAAACAAGAAATCTTCATTTATGAAATTTTGCATAAATGAACGCTCATGAACGTTCGCACGTGAAGATTTGCCCAAATTGACCAGGAAACAGTGGACTAAGCGCTTAAATATTGTTGTTCCAGGATGGCTCGCTACCGAGACATTCACGGCCAACATTTCAATAAAAAAATCATTCTTCACACTTAATAAGTAAAGTAAATTTTGTTGAAAACAAATTAGCTTTTCTCCATTTAATAACCAAATCAAAATCGGACCAATAAATAGTCCAGCCTTTATTAGTGCAATAAAATAAACAAAAATATTTTTCCATTAATAAACTTTTTTTGTGGTATGCATATTATTCGGTTTTCCTTGGCTGCCCTACCCTGAACTAAATTCTAGCTACGCCCATGATTGCAGGTCTATCTACTTCAAGTGAAGTGAATTGCATTTGTTTTGTGAGCATTAAGTTTCATCATTTTGACCTCGCTATAGTATTTGCCAGAACAATAAAAAGCATGGTGACATCAGTAAATATTAAAGTATTGTAGTGATTAAAAGGTGGGGACATTATAAGTATAAATATTGAAAGAATGCCAGCGCTTATCAATTTTTTATTGCATATGACACCAGCAAAAATATCTGTCTAATAAAAAGCTGCTTATGATGTAGACAAAGTAGATGTTAATGAGTTTATGAATAAGACCTTTGTGCCATACAGTGTCAAATGCCGCTTGAATATCCAAGGTAATCAACTTTACCGACGGATTTTTCAAAGTATAGTTTATTTTCTCACAAAGCCGGTTGTCCAGGTTTGGGTATCGCTATAATGTTAGCAACCTTCCATTTGATTGGAAAATAACCCAGCATTTGCTGAAAATAATGTCCAAGTATGCATTGAAATATTTGGGGAAATGCTTTAGGCAAATGTTTGTTACATAAATTACCAACGTACCCGACGTGCTTTGCTGCGCTTCCGACATGATTTTAATGCGGGATACTGTTCTCTTTTTACTTTTGAAACATCAGACAAATCAAATATTAATGTTGACATAATTTCCTGCTATATTTAATAAAAGCGATTTGATTGATTTCAAAATATGCCACTAAGTTTTATATGCATAATAAAAACTGTTTGTATATCCAAAACTACGCCACCTACCGGGTTTAAATGTAGCTTATAACCATCCACTTGACCCAATAAGTACAACAAAAAAATTTCAATAAAATCGTTACAGCCGTTCTCCACTTTGCCGCTTACAAACACTTTTGGCGATTTATTTTTATATATATAGAGAAGAGATATAATAATATTGTACAAACAACTGGGATAGTTATATGTGTACATAGGTATATTTGTAAATACAAAGTTCCATGAGATGACTACAAGGAACGCAATACTCATCTCTTGCTAATCATGCGAATATATAGCGAACTTTTATTGTTTAGTAGAAGAAATTTTGAAGACATTGATTTTTTTTTTAATTTTTTGTATACTAAAATATTTGCAACTCTCCTCTATAGCAAATTTCTTCTCTACAATAAATCATTTCGACATCAAGAGGGAGGGCCGCCATTGCCAAAGAAGTCATGTATCGGCGTCTTAAAATTTTTTGGCCTTGCGTTCTTCCTATTGCGAAATACATACAATGCACTGTATACCACCAGTTTGTTCCTTATCATATTGCACGTTTAATTGGAATAGACTTCACACAGGTTTAGATTTTAAAAATTTTCCTCAGGAACCGAAATAGACGGCAGCATTTAAACATTGAATTAAAGATGACGTTTCAGCATGTCATGAACAGAATAAACAGCATCAAATGTGCCAAATAGTGGTTTACTCTGAGGAAAAATGGCCCACAGGTTACATATCTCTGCTGGGACAGCATCGCCCAATGAAAGAAGGTAAAATACCTAGGTTTTATTCTTGATGAAAGGCTTACTTTCGATGAGCACATCACATCTTTGTTACTTAGCAGCCGAAACAAAATAAACAGGCTTCATTGGCTGCTCAACATCCAAAACTTTCTCTCTCTCACTCTCTCTCTCTCTATATATATATATATATATATATATATATATGTATGGAGATACGGCATCCAGATATAAAGAACCAATGCTTAAACCCAACAGAAGAGAATATAAGTCTTTCAGATCTAGTCAATGTGCCTATTGACAGGATATCCATTATATGCCAGGAACTCAACACTACACAAAGACATGAATCAAATCACCACGCATCCTAGTCGATATAATGACAAAAACCGATTGGTTAGACCTCCAATCCGGAGGTATTGCAATGGAGCAGACAGCGTATTAGGAGTACAAATAATTTTCAATACAAGTTCTTATCAGCTTAACCTTACCAAAGAAGTACAAAAGGTATCCAAGCAGGAAAAACACCTACTATACTAAGTTGATATTGCAGCAAATCAATTTAATGATTTATCTTATAATGTCAAGCCAAGTATTTGTGTTGGATAATCAAGGATCACCACAGCAAAAAAAAAAATAAAAAATATATGTCAAAAGAACAATTCATTTTATTCTCAACACAAGACATGGTTCTTTAAGTACCTGTAACTTGGCTAAACTGAAGCGGAGATGATTGGAAATGTATCACATCATCTTACAATAACCAATTTGATAAATTAATATTTCTGGAAGTATCTGGGTAAGAATTTTATAAGGCATATGGCGAATACAAGGGACTAGGGAGATACTATTTACAATAAATTACAATACAACAATAGAATATTAGTAAGTAAGTAAGTGGAATAGAACAATTAAGGAGTAAGATTAAAAAGATGTAATAGAGAGGTCGACTGGATGCGATCTTTTCAGCCGTTTCGCCACCCTAACTCCTCCCATACTGCGTTGCTTTAAAATACATAGCCAATCTTAGCCCTAAGTCGTTCTTAAGGCCCACCGTTTGCATGAACTATGAAGCACCAGAGATCATACGCCAAGTCTTGGACTGTAGATCACGCAACTTCCCAATTCTCTCTTCGAGGGATTTCGTAATATTTGTAATGAAACTTAGCCGCCTATCCAAATACACATCCAAGTATTTGTACCCCGAAAAAGACTCCCAGACAAACATCCAGCCGTAAGGCGTATGTCACATTGGCACATTTCTTTATATATTCATCAATATGGATATGAGATCCTTTGATACTCCATTACATATATATTATATATTGTAGTACATATATACACCAAGAGGAACTGATTATACCAATTTACACTATGTTTGATGGGCATAAAAATGTCAGAAATTTCTTAAAAAAAAAAACGAAATGATTCTCTTTTGCATTAACGTTTTGTTTCTGTTTTTTTTTTTTACACTTTTTACACATTTTATTTTCATGACAGAAGCAGCAAATGAAATTGCATTCATTTACCCTTCATTCATTCACACAATCATTCATTTGAAAATTGTCTTTTTGTTATTTTTTAAGGCATATTCAATTTTATATGACATTTGTAAGATATCAAGATGATGATTAAAATACATGTATGTTTATCAAACTGATAATAAACAATTGCCTTTAGTTGCTCACTTGAGTGACTTAAATTGTTTTAAATAAAAAAGTTTCCGAAAAACCAATAGTCAACACTTATAATGAAGTGCATACGATTATAAAAAGGTTTATCAAACTGATTATATTATTTTCACATTTCACATTTGTTATTTTATCCCCAACGTTTGCAATTTAAAAATGCATTCTCATTTGCTTGCGTCAATTTAAAAAAAAGAAAAACAGAAAAAAAATAAAAAAAAATAATGAAAAATACACACAAAACGATTTTAATTTAAATCGATCAAGTGAAATAAAGAATTTCAAAATGAAATATAAAAGAAAACAGTATACACGATTTAAATCATTTGTGGATGATGATGGTGATGATGATGTCTGTCAGATATTATTGCATATCTATGTACTTATTTATCTGTCTATATATCACAGGTTGTTGTGCTTGTCTTCTGCTAGTAACTGTACTTCTAGTGTTGTTATCAAATCATTCATTCAGTATACAACCATTTATTAATGCATTTATCTAACCATTATCCTTTTTTCATCTATCCTTCAATGCATCTCATTCAATTGCCATGTCGCCATGTCTTTATGTCTCTAATTTTTGATTTGTTGTTCATACAATAGATTATTGATCTGATTAATATAATATAATTCTTTTGTTGCCAAACATTTGCATTCTGTTTCTTAGTATCTATCAAGAATAAATCCAGTATGCAACTTAATAAATATGTGCTTTAACCGACGGTGTTGGTTGCCACTAAAAATTGAAGGAAATTATACTATTTGCAGCACATGGTCAAAGAGTATACAACTGTTAATGCCCTGTTTGATTCTGTTATCACTTCTACAATTAAAGGTGCATTCTGATGATGCCTCCCCCCTCATCAACAAATACTGCATATCTGTGTTTGCCATTGCTCTTCTTTATTTTGTTTTACTTTACTTTGCTTTCAGTTTTTCTGTGTTTTGTATTGGACTTTCTTTTTTATACATTTCCATTCATCTATGTTTTTTTTTGCTTTATTGTTTTGTGGTCATCATGTCGGTTGACCACTTCCAAAATGTTCAGCAGCGTTCACGTAGGCATCCCTAAACCAACAAAAAGACACAAAAAAATAATAATAATAATAAAAAAAAAAAAAGAGTGAAAAACCCAAACATTTACACATAAACACACACACACACATACACGCACATACAGACACATACACTAACACTTATTTATAAAAACATTCGAGTAAACATAGATACGTATGAGTATTTACACTCGAATGTCGCTTCAAAAACGCAACTTGAGTTTGACTCTAAATTCTTTTTTATACTTTGTGTTTTGTTTTATTTTATTTTGTTTTGTTTTGTTCTGTTTGTTATTTTGTTCTCATTTGTTACATTTGTTATTTATTCACTTTTTTTTTATATTTTTTGATTTCATTTGTTTGTTGCATTTTCCCTTGTATGGCAGATACAATTTTTTTTTTAGTTGGTTAACCGTTGAATTATCAATTTCGTGGTGTAACTTGTGGCGAATAAGTGCGGTTCACCAATGATTTTTCAAGGTTTCATTGTATTGTTGTTTTTGCTGTTGCTCTTGTTATTGTTAATTTGATGTCCACATACAATTAAAATATATATATATAGATGTGTGTATGTGTGAGTATCTACAATATATGCAAGTGAGTGAGTGAGTGAATGGATGTGATTGTGAACCCATGAGTGTGTCAATGAAATTGATACGTTAAATTTTAATTAATATTGTTATTAATTGTAAATAAAAAAAAAAAAAATAGAAAAAAAAAACAAAACAAAATGTCGCTCATACATACACATTTCACAGAAGTCAGTACACATATGACACATATGAATTACTTGTACTTATACGAGTACTATTGTATTTGTATTAGCTTCCAATAGTTGAATCATGAATTTATGATAAGTTCTTGTCTACAAAAATGTTACTCGTACTCTCTGTAATCACAATTTTTGTAACAATATACTTCTATAGTAATTTTGAAAGGCTGTCTGAATAATTGGTTCATATTTAGTGGCTGGATGACAAAATATCTTATGTTAATTATATTTAATACTTTTTCTTAACATCTCAATGATAAGTTAGTTCCCTGTTGAACATACCAAGCGGAATTTGAAGGCTCAATAAAATTAATATATTATGGTGTCACGGTGAGATAATGTAATGTGATTTGTGTTCATGACATAGTCGTAAATCCTGCATACTATGTTCGGGTTAATAGATTTGAATTGTTTCAAGAAGTCATACCATTTTCAAAGACAGTTTGTTTGAGGTGTTTTTTTGTATATCGTTGAAATTAAAATTATGATTGATAATGAGGGGAAAGCTGGGTGATTTTGCCATTTCATTGTTGGCAATGCATTAGTATCTGGGTACCCACATTAATAGATTGCTGAGAGATTCAGATAACGTTGATCCACCCAATCATTTAGTTTGTAAGCCTGTAAACATCCTTACCATTTTACCTACTGACATTTTCAATTCAGTTATGTTGATTCCAAAAAAAATGATGGTTGTTCATTTATAAATTTAGAAGTCTTAAAATGAATGCCTGAAGAGGAACAGGCTTTGATAACATTTTCAGCCATAATGCATGTGATCAGGATTCTATTCCCATTGAGTTTTTGAATACTGTATCAGTTAGTGGTCTGTCTCCCCATAAATTGATTTAAAAAGAAAAATTTATTGTATTATTAATACAGGAAAGGCATTAGTGGATTGCTATTTTATATTTCTAAAACATCAGTTCAGGAAACACAACCCTTAGACTAGATTTTTAAGAATTTAAGAATATATTTGATTCACTCTTCAATAACTCGTAAATGTATGTTGGTTACGTTTACACATTTTCGTTTGTAGGAGGCTCAAACGGGATATATAGATAGATAAATTATGAAAATCAAATACCATGTAATTCTTAGTTCATTACTAACTAAAAAAAAAAATCCTAAGGTTGCTTAAGCGAAATATAATTAGTAGAGAGATGATAAAAAATAAAAACCGTATATTTTGTTGGATATGAATTACTTTCTGTGTTTTAATTTGGTCCAAAATTCTTTGATTTTTATATAATTGTCATGCAAATTTTCTGAAATGAAAGTGTTGTAATGTACCGCAAGATAAATAATCTTTAGAGGGCGCTCCTTCTCTTCTCCATAGGCCACAGATTTTCGCTTGGATTGAGGTCTAAGCTTTGGGCCGGCTACTCACTCTTTCAACTGAAATGGTGCCTCTGACATTTAACCCTAAGTTTTATGCACAGCTTGGGATTCGGAATGGCGGCCACAAAGTCATTGAGAAAATGCCTAGGTGGATTTATTTCTTAAATGAGACCCTATATTCTATTGTGGAGATCAACTGTCTCTCACTCTCTGTTTATAGCTGGCAAAGTAGCTTTACGACATTGTAACCGCCATTTTACAATATATTCGCCTCTAATTTCAAGGAATGTGTTAGAAAACCCTGACTTTTCAATATTGAGGCAATTTCAAAGACTAAAAATATCCAATTACAATTTTCATAATTTTAGTTTACAAGTACTTATTTATTTACTCAATAATTAAAGTATCAGAGATGTCACAGAAATCGCTTTCGCCTCAATTTCAATTTTTTTTTAAATTTCTGTTACACCCCTGATACTTTAATTACTGAATAAATAAATGCTTGTAAACTAAAATTATGAAATATTATATGCATATTTTTAGGCTTTAAAATCGCCTCAATATTGAGATGAAAGCGGTTTCTAGCATATACTCGTATAATATATTAAGAAGACTGTGTAGCTAGCAGATACAGGAACATTAAAACATTGTTGTAACGTTGTTGGTATTGGCAATTATTTTAATTGAACTTCTTTTTTAATGACAACATTAACCATTCAATAAATCTTTCATTATGTGTAGTATTATTGTACTACTATGATTATTATAAAGAACTAGGATAAAATATATAAATTCTTATACTACTTAGTATTAAGCTGCCATGGCTTTCAGCTCTCATTAAATTTGAAAAACAAATATATCTAAAATTTGAAGTCATAATTTTCTCAAATTGCATAAAGAGAATAATTAAAACTTTCAACTTCATACCATTGTAAGCATATCTGCTTAATGTATGAATAAAACACACTACACACTAAATGATATCTTGAAAAACTAGATATAGTAATAATCTGGTCAAATATTGAACTCAATATCTTCAAAAGCTTATTGCGTGCAGAAAGAAAAACTCTGTGAATAATGTTGAAATTTTTCAAAAATTTAGATAATAAATATATTCTGAGTCATACTGATTCAAAATTATCTAAATGCTTGCCGGTTGGTTGGTATTTTCTTCAAAAAATTATATAATTTTGAGATACACAATAGAATGAATTTATTTTAGACTGATGAGTCGTAAAGGGATAACAGAAAGTGGTGAAGCTAAGTACACAAAGTAGTTAAATACTGTAAGATTATGTTCTTGTTGATAGCAACAAGACTATATCCGTCGGTGCTAAGCACATTCATGGAACCTCTAATTTATGTCTACAGTTACCAATTCATAATACTTGTCTCCGTCTTTCTATAGATCACATAATTTGGTTGTACTCGGACAAGAATAAAAAAATTATAAGATCTTCATATTTATACCACATCCATAAGCAATATACTAAGGCATCTTACAAATATCACCGATGCCAATTTTTAGCTGATTAAGAGTTTAAGGCATATTTTAGAAACGTTTCAACATTTAATCACTGGTAACTTTTTGCTTTGTTTGTTCTCAAACTAAACTAATTTGAGTAATTTGTTGATTATAAATTATTGCATTTTAATTCAAATAAACAAATAATAAATCTAAGATTATTTTTGGAAATGAATGAATGAACAAAGCTACAATTTGAAAGTCTTGATAGTAGCTGGAGAAAACTTTACCATATGACTGGAGATGGCATTCATCTCTCTCATGCCAATTTATACTATACAATTTTTAGATAAAATCACATCAAATTCAATTTGAAGGACACAAATAAAATCTTAACTTACTTTTGATTTGTTGAAATAATAGAAAGAAGAAATTTCTCTGATGCTCAATCTACAATAGATGACGCAGGAATGACTTTCCTTAAATAGTTAACAATATTTTTAATTTATTTATTTTCCCGACACTTGCGTTTTTCTCTTGATGTTTTGATGTTAATTAAAGAAATTTTATTTTTTTATTCATTTATTTATTTAATTTTTAATATATATAAATTCACAGTTAAAACACACACAGAGAAAAAAATTTATATATTTATATACATGTTAATATATTTATGCTTATGTATATAATATTAGACACAATTATTTATTTATTTTATATGATTATATTTAATTATTTTCTTTTATATTTTCCGAAATAAAAAAGAGAAAAAAAATTTCTATAAGATTTTGGATTGTGATTTCGATTACAATTGCGATTGCGGTTCGTTTATTTAGATTTGATTAAGATTTTTACAAAGGAAAATATTTAAAAAAAAAAATACATATTAGTTATAAGATCACTTTCAGTATCTATTCTATTAAGTATCCCTTATTGTTTTTGTTTTTTTTTTTTGCTGTTTGGTTTTGAGATCACTGGGAAATCATTTTTATTTGGCTGCTGTTTTTTTGATTTATTGTAATTTCGATTTTTGTTCAATTATACGCGACTATGTAAACAAAATTTACGTACGCATTGTGAAAATGCATGAGTGATAACGTAATGAGTTACGGAATAAATTGTTTCTTTCGTGTTCCGGAAATACGGCCGCCAAGTTAGTGGTCAAAATGCAAAGTGACACATGAGAACCGCGACAACATTGAAGCGAGCTCAAGCTCTACAAAATGCATTTCCCACGAAAATCAGTTCGACAACGATGTTGTTGCTGTTGCTGCTGCTGCTGCTGTTGCTGCTGTTACTGTTGTTGTTGTTGTTGCCAGTGCCTTTGTTGCTGATAAAGCAAGCAACAACAGAAAACACAAATATGAAAGAAACATGAAATAGTATCATCACCGAACCGAACCTCCTCCGAATGCTGTTTGTCTATAGTAGTAGTCGTATTAGTAGTAGTAGTTCCCGAACAACAAATCTCAGAACGAAGTCAGTCAGTGTTCAGTAAAAGGACCGACCGACCGACCATCCGTCCG
Organism: Amiota communis; assembly: GCA_037043315.1. Lineage (NCBI taxonomy): Eukaryota > Metazoa > Arthropoda > Insecta > Diptera > Drosophilidae > Amiota > Amiota communis. The sequence goes on from JBAMAV010001285.1 coordinate 207,416, forward strand.
TCCTACCGACCAAAATTCTATGATAGACGATGATAATTAACGTACCGAATGAAGCAACGAATGAACAAACGAACGAACGAACGGACAAACGAACTAACTAACGAATGATTATAGTACTATTTACGAAAGTATTGCACGCGAATGAACAACGAAGATACTTCAATACAATATTGTTGTAATAGAGAACACGATTCTACTACGATACAATACAATCGAATCGAATCGAATAACATAGTATAGCATCGAATAAATGTTGCTCATACGACAATGACGGACTATTGTTATAGAGCAGAGCTGGAGCGCATTTAATGAACGGCTTGAATCGGTTAACGGCGCAAATTCAAATGATAACGAACGAAAATTACAGAAATTTCGAGTTGAAAATTTCAAAATTTTAACTTAAAATTCAAAAAATCAGAAACGAACGAAAACACACACAAAACACGAGCCAACGAATGAGTAAACACGAGAACGAGTGAATCCGATGACAAGACACACACGTACCGTACACACACGGCATTATGTTGGCCACATGGACGGAAGGAAGAATGGATGGGGGTACGGACAGACAGAACGACGTATGTGAGGAGACATATATGCATATGATGAGAGTGGGAGTATTAATGGTAGAAACAAAACAGGTGAAGAAGGGGTGAACTGATGATAAAATACTAAATGAACTTGAGCACAATTAATACTCGACTCTACTCGTCCCGACTCGACTCGACTCGAGTTGCGTTGTGTTGCTTCGAGTTGAGTTGAGTTGAGTTAAATGAGTGAGTGACTGAGCACAACAAATAAGCGGACACAGAATGAAACAGAATCATAATGAAAATCGGAATCAAAATCAGGCAGAATCAGACAGACATATATAAAGACAAAGAGTTAGTCTCTGGATCTAGCAACCAATACCAACACAATAATTGAGTGAGTGAATAATATGATATGATATGAGTGAGTGTAAATGATATGAGTGAGTTGAAGCTGCAAAATTTTATATTTTAGCAATGAATGCGGCAGACGATGATGTTGGATCAAACTGTCTGTGGCATGCAGCAATTAAACGCTCTACAGAATTTACTTCAAATCACTTTTGTACTATTGGTAAGCAAGCATGCAAGCTAACAAATAAGTAAGTAAGATAGTAAGTAAGTAAGGCACAAAGACAACAAGTAAAGCAACTTCAAACGAATTACATGTTTATCAGTGCGACGTGTTCTAGTAATAGAATGAATAAACGGAACCGGAAACGCCTTCATATAATTGTTAATAACTACAAAGATGATGACAACGCCAACGACATCGACGACGACGAGAGCCTTTGGTCAATTTTTTTAACATAAGTTCATTCAGTTCACTAAAGCCAAAAAAAAAAAAAAAAAATAGTTTATTGTTATAATAAATGCAATTGTATTAATTTTAAAGAAAAATCCGTGAATTTTGTATCTTTGATTCAGATAAAATAACATAAAAATGAAAAGCATAACTTGCAAAGACACAAACACATGGACATCAACATAAAGAGATCCTCCACATCATGCTGTTAATTTCCATAAATACTTTATAGTATCTCCGATGGGCGGTTCTATGCATTTCACACATTAAACCAAAGTGATAATATCAGTTCACAATAGACAATAGACAATAGTATGAAAAACAATCTTAGTAAATTCTTTTTAATTTTTTTTTTTTGATTGAAACCAAGAAATCATAGAATTTCGAAAACAAACCACAGGAGATTGATTGATCATTAAATCGATGAAGTGTACTTAATTTGATTGAAAATTTTAAATAAATAAATAAATGTTACAAAAATCATAAAAGTAAGTATAGTTGTATTTAACCCTTTACAATTTTTTTCGTTTAGTTTTTGTATGGAATATCAGCCTCATTATCATTATCATCTACACCACCAACACCACCACCACCATTCCTAGCAAACATTGGCCAAGAATTATAAAACGAAGTTACTACTGTTGTTGATGTTGCTGATGCCTACTTCTACTGCTGTTGCTGTTGCTGCTGCTGCTGCTTAAGCTTGGATATTACCGAAGTTTATACTCGTGCGGCACTCGACTGTTTCACTCATTTTGTGGCATTTGGGAAAATCCGGTTTTATTTTCTATACAAAATACATAAATTTTGCATCATTATCCGAACAGGGTCGACAACGGCAACGACGATGATGTTGATGGTGTTGTTAATGTTAATGGTGGCGGTACTGCCAGCACTGGTTGAGCGCATAAAATTTGTGCTTTTCATACTTACAACATTGTAAAAATACTCATGGATAGCTTTGGCATACTATTGTACATAAGTACTAGTAGTTGGACAAATAGACAGACTGACACACCAAATATAAAGGCAGACAGACAGGCAGACCTTAGGACAGACGGACAGATGGATGGTTGGATGGATGAATGAGTTGTGTTTGCTCTTAACTAGGACCATCCTACCATCAAATGAAGCGAGATGGCGAGATATTTTAAACTTTCCATACATGTTTAAGATCTCTCTCTCTCTATACTATACCATACTATATATATAATTACATAATATATATATGCATATGTATGTGTATATATGTTTGTATGTTGAAACAAATGAGTGTAATGCTCATTATCATAAACAAGAACAACAATGAAGCCAACAGTAGCAATAGCAGCAGCAGCAACAGCAGCAGCGCATGTAGCCAGCAATAATACAAAGAGAAATAATTGTTGGTGTTCTTGTTGTAAGCAGGTATTACAGATATTATGTACGACTATAGTATTGGTGTACATGTGAGTATGTGTGGGAAACTGCAACATTTTAAACACACACACACACACACACACAATTTGTTGTTAGTCAGATTTGTGTGTCTGAGCATGTTCACAAACATATGTAAGTATGTAAGCACATACATTGAATTTTATAAACTATTGAGAAAACTATTATGGCGGCTCATGCTTTTGCTTTTACCCCTACTCCTGCTCCTGTTGCTTCTCCTGCTCCTGCTATTTCTGGTGTTGTTGCTGTTGTTGAATCTGCATTTACAATAGTTGTTATTATTGTAAAATGGTGAAACGATAAAGGGGAAACAGGAAACAGAATTAAAGTTTGGAGTAAAAATCACTACTACTGTTGCTGCTACTACTGCTCCTGCTCCTCTTACTTCTCCTGCTGTTACTACTGCTATTGCTCCTGCTGCTGCTGCTGCTGCTGATGATGATAGTTTTAACAGTATTTGAATAGATTTTGGTGGTAGAACTTGCGCACTTTTGGGGGCTGTTAAACTTATGTTCGCGCGTTTCTCTATGTTTACGACTACTACATGAGAGTAGTGTGTTGATATAATTATGTAAATATGTAACTTAAGTCAATATATACACACATCTTCTAATATATAATATAATATACATAGACATATGTATTTACATACTTTACAATAGTTTCATATTCCATATATATTATTGTAATTTAACATGTACATATACGGGAACAGGAACAGTGGAACAAAATGTTAAATTAATTATAAAATATAATTAATGAAATCAGTTGACATATGCCAATATAGTAACAAAATAAACAAAAATTATACTTTACTGTTTTATGTATTAAGTTAGATTTTAATTTCCAACTTTTTCTTTAATATTCCTTTATCTGGAAACAAAAAAACGATTACAAAAAGAATTAACCAAATTGGTCAAACCGTTCTCAAGAGATACGCTTACAAAGAAAAGCATATTATATCATAATTATTTTAACTTTTTTCAATGCCCCTTCCCTCCTTGATGATGCAAGCCCACAATGACAAAATTCCTTTTATAGGCACCGTGTGTTCTTCTATTTTCAAAATATATAAATTACTTGGCTCTACGTCTTTTGAGTCACAAAATATATTAAAAATATTCGCGACACATTCAGCGTTTCATATGTCACACAGTGGCAGATCTTGACATGACATAGGAACCGCTTTCAAAAACATTTCACGTTTTCAAAAATCTACTATCCATCATCATTTTGTTCTTTACAAACTATGTAAATCATCTGCATAACAAAACATCTAGACAGATTCAACAAAAAACTGTATAATCAAAGAGAGATCGAAGGGATTCTTGTTAGGATTCCGTACCCAAGGGTGCCAAAGAGACTAAGACTTAGGCTACACAGACCGTCCGTCCATCCGTTCGTCAGTAGGCTTTATCTCATGAACCGTAATAGGAAGACAGTTAAAAAAATTTAATTGGATTTTTTTTTAGGTTCACAAATTTGAGTTGGCAAACTGCTTTATTTGACTACCGCTTTAACAGCTGATAGTTGCTCTTTGTTTAGTTTGGTTTAGCATTTCATTGTGGTTAGAGATACACTAGAGCAACGCTTGCCAATGGTTGACATTTTGTAATCCATCAGAGCGGCTAATTCGAATTTATAACAATAAATAATAATTAAAAAATTAAAGGGGTCCCCATACAAGAAATGTGTGCTACTATGCGCAGTTTTGACAGCAATTCCCACAAAAACTGTATTGCCGACATACATATAGATATTTCTGATAAACTGCTTCCTAGTTGGACATCAATCATTTCTCACAAAAACTGTATTTGCAACACTTCTTTCTGTAACAACATTTTGTGTTTGGCTGATAATGCAGTGTGATTTGTAAAAGAAGTACTAGAAATGCTCACAAGAAGAACACGAACGAATGATGATTTGTTGTACAATATTTGTAAAATGTACAGTGGGATATTTTGTAGAAATTTTTTGTTTTTGAAGGCCACTGGTATCTTATGTTATCCTAATGTGAAATCGTATCCACAACACAAAATAACATAACATATTTTGCACTATGGTATGGAACCCTTCATTCACGAGTCGCGCTCACACTGGACTGTATGTTTTTAAATATGAATTATATCAATGGAGTCTTGCTTAATCGTAATTGTATTATAAACATTCAATAAGAAACAAGAAAACAAGTTGCATTTTAGAAATGATCATGATAAGTTTTCATCTTTGATCTAATTATATAGTATAACCACAAAGATATGAGAGGTTTGTTGTTGGGTTCATTTAAGCTTATGTAAATTATAATCAATATATTGTACTAATAATATTGAAATGGAACCATAAATGCATTCAATAGATTTGACATTGGAACACTTTAATTCTCTAGTACTAGTGACTCAATAAAATTATGCATTCAACCTTATGAGACTTTGAAATATGTTTAGTTAAATAAAATATTATCAAATGTTTATTGTGTGATGGTATTCCAAAAATGGAATATGACAAACGTTCTACTGATGATAGTATTGAGTATTTCTATATATATATATTGTTTTTAAAATTATTTGTCCTATGTTGTATATTCAAAATATAAGTGCAGACATGTGCATAGGACAAACTACCTTCCTATATACCCACACCACCACCACCACCACCACCAACACGAACACCATCTTTATGTCCATATAAAAGTTCGTGATACCGAGTTATCGTTGCGTATGTGTGACGGACGTTTCTAATTTAAAGTAATTTCTTTCTACATCAACTGGCAATTGTGTTAATGATTAGAAAAAGGTTTCCATACCATACCATGCCATACCATATCATTCCAATCAACCAACCAACCAACCATTCATCCAACTAACCATTCTATCGACCATCCGACCGACTGAGCGAGCGACCCAAAGAGAAATTCGCCCACATACTCACTCGTTCGTTCATCAAATGTTCGTTAGTGTGGTGCTATCCATTTGTGCTACTACTATTGTAGAAAGAACGGATGTTAAAAGAAGGAAAAAGAGGAAAAAAAAGTAGTATGCATATGCGTCCATGTGCATATGGGAGTGTTTATTTGTGTGTGTGTGTGAGTGTGTGTGCTTATAGAGCAATTAATGTGCAACATACGCGTTTTAAATTTGCTTCGAATTCAAAATCTCATGCCATCGTTGAACTCTTTCATTCAAACAAAGCAAGCACCGCTGTTGGTTACGACAGGACGCACTGGCACCGGCACCGGCACCGGCACCGGGACAATCACTGGCACTGGCACTAATATTTCGTCTAGAGAAAAAGATACTTTCGAAGGCAATTTCTCCGAGTTGCGTTATTGAGATTGTTTTTTTTTTTTTTTTTTTTTTGTGTAAAATGTAATGATTTTTAATACAAGAAAAGCGGGGTTATTTTCAAAATGGGTTATGTTCTATCACCTCCCTTCACCCAGCACCCACCACTCATGCAGCACTCCAATCCTACATACTTCATACTGGATTGAAGACCAACACAAAGTCCATTCTTCTAACGATAAACTAGACAAACCAGTTTCACAAGTTAATATCAAACGAAGGATGTGTGTGTGGATGCATGGATGGTTTGTAGAATGAATGGAAAGATGGAAACTTGTTTGCTAGTAAGGACTTTCATATGGGTTACTGTGCGTGCTTTGAAAGGCCAATCGACTTCAGTTGCGCGCGCGAAATCATACAAACTTCACTTATTATGTATGCATAATAATACTATGGACTGTTCTGCTTCGAACACACACACACACACACATACCCACTCAATTCTACTCCCACTGAAACGCACACAAATAGACAAGTAGACACTTACGTATATATAGAATACACATACGCATGATGCATATGATGGTAATCATAGATGGGCTTATACGAGTATAAAGGAGAACCGCCAGTATTCGTGTTAATGCCGCGTTAAAGTTGAAAGGGAGAAAATGCAAATGAAAATTCTGCAAAAATACGCATGTTTTTCACTCAATTCAAAATCAACAACAGCAGCAGCAACAGCAACAGCAACAATAACAAGCAGAAATAACAACAACAGCAAGGATTGTAATGATGATGACGATGCGTGTCCTTTTGTATGCTAAAAAGGCAAAGTTAAAGTGAACTCAGTGCCAGGATATTAATACACAAACGAGCTTTATACAAAAACGGACTCAAAGTTCGATGGACGAACGCCAGCAAACAGACAGACAGACAGACAGACAGGCGGACAGACGAATGAACGGACAGACGCAGGATACGCAGGATATCAGTTAAAAACCTGTTTGTGGCAAGTCGACCCAAGCAAGTGAAACAGCTTACACATTCGTTCAGAGCGAGATCCTTCCTATGTCCTGTCATTCTTTGTACTTTTGATGCATGTCAATCAATGTTCGCATTAAAATCCACCGGTAATAATTGACATCGTCTGTAAGGCCGTGTCCCAACCCAACCCCAGCCCAGCCCAACAGAAACAAAACACAACCCGGACATAGACGCCAACCAAATGCCACGGAATGATTTTGTAAACAAACAAAGAATGCAAGTTTTTAATCTTAATGAAATGAGAAATCATGTTTACGCTTTTCCTTCATTCTTTTTCATAAGAATTTCTAAGAAGGTTCTACAAACTACATACGTTATACTATTATACAATATAATAGTTAATTAAATACCTTAACCACTCCCAAACAAACATTTGTTAATTGTTATTTTAAATCATTAAATGATGAAATGCAAAAGTTTTCGTTACAAAAAGAACTTTAAAATTATGAATGTACTAGTTGGGTGCCCGCGGCTTCGCTCGCTGATATAAGTATTAGACATATTTCTTATAGCGATTTCCCGCTTCACTTCGCGCGGAATATTGTTTATATTAATAGAAATCTAAAATAAAATTAGCCTATGTTACTCCTTAATGCATCAGCTATCTGCCAGTGAAAGTCCCGTCAAAATCGGTTCAGCCGTTTCAGAGATTAGCGGGAACAAACAGACAGACAGACAGACAGACAGACAGACAGACAAAAATTGTAAAAAATGTCATTTTGGCATATGTACTGGATATATATTCATATATGCAAGAAGTAAAAATCTGTTCTTTTAATATTACAAACAGCAACTTCAATTTTATTTATCTGTATAGATGTAACAATAAAAACTGTATTCAATCTATACAGATAAATAAAATTGAAGTGTCTGTAATATTAAAATAACCGCTTTTTACTTCTTGCATATGATATATAGCTTTTGCCAGCGACTTCGTTCGCGTGGACTTCAGGTTCGTCCCGTCTTCTAGTAATAAGTAAGAAATACGGTAACTAAGCACTGCAGAGCCCTAATCATAAGCCTATAGGTAGCTACTGCAGTATGCTCCTATAAACTACATTTAACGATCTTTTTCCTTCAGCATAAACATGCAGATTCTTCGCTTTGGAAACACGTGAGCAAGCCACATAGAGCTGACCGTGAGAAAAACATGGCGTGCCCAAATGTAGGCCTGCTACCTTCAAGGTTTGACCCTGCGATTTGTTGATCGTCATTGAAAATGCGACTTTTAATGGGAACTGCAGGCGTTTAAAATTGAATGGCAAGTTGTTGGGTATGATTGGGATGCGCGGTATAAGAACATTGTCTCCCTTGGCTTCTCCAGTTAAAATTGTAGCCTTCACTATATGCCTTCCTAATTCGGTAACTCGCAACCGAGTACCGTTGCATAATCTTGGCGCATCCAGGTTACGTATTAACAAAACGGGTACACCTACCTTTAATTCCAACTTGTGTGATGGCACCCCGGACAACTCTAAAGAGTTTAGGAACTCTACGGGATAACTTGTAGTGTCATCGGATGACATAACTGTGTCAATGGAATTATACACTGATGTTTCGCTGTTTATTTCGGCCAAGATTTTTTTATTTATTTTCGCAACAGTCTCATTTTTTGGTGCCAATATGGTTCTTTCACACAACCAATTTTCGTCAAGAATATTTTGTTGCAGATTCGGAAAAACTTGTTCAATAAGTTCGTTTTCTGTCTCCACAGCATGACAAAATTGCTGTGTGAAAAGAACCATACCTTCTTGGTCGGTGTTTAGGTGGCCTTCACCAATTTCTAGTAGTTTTTGAGCATATGCTCCTGATTCGACATCGCTGAATAACTGGACTCGCATGTTAGTGGTAAGATAAAGCTTTTCAACTTTAGACCACAGATATGAGGCTTTTAGACATGCGTTAATTTCATCTGCTGCAGTGCCTCTCTCGATAACAGGTAAAGTCTGTCTAAAATCCCCTGCCAATAACACTACCACACCACCCATCAACTTTCGATTGCTGTGAATATCTTGTAGACAGCGATCAAGCGCCTCAATGGCGCGTTTGTGTGACATAGTGCACTCGTCCCACACGATCAGCATACATTGTTGCAAGAGGGCGCCACGGGCACTGCTCTTACTGATGTTGCACGTTGGGGTTTCTTCGCTCGCCAGATTAAGAGGTAATTTAAAAACCGAATGTGCCGTTCGTCCACCGCTCAGCAATGTTGCAGCGATCCCAGAGGAAGCCACCGCTAATGCAACTTTACGGTCCTTACGAATTTTTGCTAGAAGCAAATTAAGCAAAAATGTTTTACCTGTACCGCCCGGGGCGTCAAGAAAGAAAAGGCCGCCTTTGTCAAGCTCAACTCGTTGTAATATTTTGTTATAAATGTTTTTTTGTTCGGGTAGCAGGCGTGGTTCAGTTTCGCTGACCTGAGCGTCTAATAAAGCAATATCGTAGCTTAGCTCTTTGATCAAATCGGTCGACAACTCTCCTCGACGCTCTGGTGTAGGCATACCGAAGTCAGACAATTTCTTACCGGAAATCGTTATTATTTTGTCCTCTATATGTCTCAGTGCTTCATTGAAACATAGATCATTGTTGACTTGATCCATCCTTTCAAATCTATGCAAGATATCCTCCGATAATGCAGATTTATACTTATCCCATAGTTGAAGGGGATTGGATAAACCGCAAGTGCATATCAATATTGCAAATAGTTCTCTTATTTGCGAAGGAGAGCGACACAGCACTGCCTCTTCCATTGTGGCATCCCAGTGGTTGTCATCTTCCAACAACCCCAACTTCTCACACGCTTGTCGAAAAGTTTCAAGTTCTTGGCCGTCAACTGTTTTTAGATCCAAAAAGCTAGTGGGGCCCTGTACTACATTCAGCAGCATTCGCAAACAGTAACATTCGAAGTTACTAACATGCACTGTGTAAATGCGCCCAAGAGCATCTCCTGCCTTCACACCTGGCCAGCCGTCGACAGGTGTGCCTTGTAAACGACGTTTCCATTCTTTCGACGACACGTTCCATGTATAGTAGCGGGGTACGTCAACATAAAGTAATGTTTTTGCAAATGCGTCATTTTGGCAAAGCAGGAAAAATGCAGTTAGTGTCGTCTTAGGTGGTGCGGCCATTCTCTCTCTAAAATTGTTTTCAGTGAAGTAAATCCGCTGACCATTAGGCAGATGAACCGCAAGGTGAGTGACTGTTGGGTGTCTTTCATGCAGAGGCAGACCCAAGATCCGCCACGCTGCTTCATTACTACTAACATATCTACCGGCTCGATACGTTTGCACCTCATCTCTCGGGTCAATATTAACATTCCCTTGCTGTCGAATGTTAAAAATAGCCTGGTCGCTGCCTTTGTTTATATATTTACAAATATATTTTATCGCCTGTACCGTATTGCAGAACTCTACATTTATGTGACAGTTATAAATTTTAGACAGAAGAGGAGAATATGGGACAATCCAGCTATTGTCAACCAATACTTCCTGTGTTCCACCTCGGGTTTTTAGAGTTATCGTACGGCCGCCATCTCCTGGTGTTCTACGCCTGTACAAAGGATAGCCTTTGTCGTTAGTTTGAGTATCTTTTAAAAGCGCCCTTGGATACTTTTTGGTGCATTTTCCTTCTTTCATGCATGGTGATGACGGATTTAGTGCACCACAGGGACCGTGAATCATATTTTTGGTTACAGTATCGTAGAGTTTTCGATCACTTTCTGGATTTGGTATCTCCGCACTTATGACTTCATCAATTTGGTTGGGGCGTAATTTTTCCGTCAACCACAGCAGTAAGTGCACGTGAGGCAGACCTCTTTTTTGCCACTCGATCGAGTACATGAAACACTTCATATCTCCAAATATTTTACCTTTTGTAAGTAGAGCAACCAATTTTTGTACTTTTATTTTAAATAACCTGGCTGTTAAGTCATGTCTGTCTGTTGCATTTTGACCTGGAATGAGCTCTTTAGTAATTTCTGGCCAAGCGGGATTACATGTCATTGTAATAAACAGATCAGGCCTCCCGTAGTTACGCACGTATGTGAACGCATCCTGCGTGTACTCATGAAGATATCTCGGGCTATTTACAAATGATGATGGGAGTATTACCAATTGACCCAAATTGTTTGGATCTAAATCCGCATCATTCCTGACCGCGTCTTGTAAATGTATATAATTTTCTGCTCGCAGTTTTGTTTGGTTTAAAGCAATAAACCTTAAGCGCTCACTCTCCACTTTGACATACATGTCCACCAAAAACTGAAGAAAGAGAAGCCTACATCGAAGCAATAAATTAAAATTGTTGCGACGTACCATCATATGATACGCATAAAAGTCTTTGCACGACACTTTTTTGTTCGGTATAGGCTGTTTTGTAACTGGGTTTGTCTGAGGAATATCAAAACTGTACCCCTCTTGTCCTTTCCAAAAAATTATCGGGTACTCGAGAGCATCATAAAATCTATGAGTGTCCGGAACTCTAGTAAGCCGGCCATCGTGCGCCTGAATAACAATGTCCCGAGACGCAGTTTGTTCAGTACTAACTACTACGGCAGCTATTTCGTTTGTGGTCGGGGCATTGAATCGTCTTTCGTGTTCACCACGTGGTACACGATCTGGGTGTATCACGACCTTGTAATTATCGCTAGTCACTCTATCTTTAGCCATTTTAAATTCATGCACTAAAACGTTGTGATCATGTAGAACTTTTTGTATTTTTTGAACTGTGTTTCTTTCCACACCTGGTACGTACTCAGAACGCCTATCAACTTGTGCTTCCTCATCACCCATGAAATAAACTTGCAAAAATTTTGGTTGCGTATTAGCAGCAGGAAGCAAAGAGCCAATTGTGTGGTATATTTGCCCTTGGATTGTAAAAGTCGGGCAAAATCCTGGCATCGACACAATGTTATCAGCTCCAAAAGATGTCATATGGAAGCATGTATTGTATTTTCTTATGTTTTTTAAAAAATGGCGAGACTCATCTGTTTCATTTGAAAAAAGTTCTTTAAGAGGTTCAACAGGCTCGTCTATTGAAGGAAGAACTACTTTTCCTCCCGAACAACACATGCCTGCAGCTTCCTCTTTCCATTTAAGAGCACCGCAAAATCTGCATTCTTTATTCATCGCTTCTATTTTTATAAGCTTGTGGCTTTCGTAATCAAGAGTTTCATCGTACTCAAATGCAGCTTTATCGAATACTCCCCACGCGTTTCTTGTAAATATTAATCGTCGCTGTTGTGCCCTTTCAGCAACAGCGCGTCTGCGAGCTTCAGCAGCTTCAACAGTTTCAGTAGCTCTTTGGGACCCTATGTAAGTCGCTTGCTGAAGACGCCGAGCTTGAGACTGTTCGGGTGTCTCAGAAGCCCGTTGAGATGCCAGATATTCAGCGTTCTGTTGACGTCGAGCTTGAGACTGTTCGGGTGTCTCCGCAGCCCGTTGAGATGCTAGATACTCAGCATGCTGTCGACGTCGATCCTGGGACTGTTCGGGTGTCTCAGAAGCCCGTTGAGATGCCAGATATTCAGCGTTCTGTTGACGTCGAGCTTGAGACTGTTCGGGTGTCTCTGCAGCCCGTTGAGATGCTAGATACTCAGCATGCTGTCGACGTCTATCTTGGGACTGCTCTGGTGTCTCAGCAGCTCTTTGAGCTGCCTCACGCTCTGCTTGTTTAAGCCTTCGCAGTTCGGCTTGTGGAAACGTCTCGTTAAGTCTAGCTACTTTCATAGTTCGAGCTTTATTAGAGCTTTGGGAAAGATTAGACTTACGCTTTCTCGGCATAATTCTTAAGTACGTGTTGTTTCTATACTTCCAAAAAATACAGTACGGTAGTTATTGTTATGATTGTACTTTAATGCAATCCTTGCCTATTTAATTAACCTATCTATATAGTAATTCAATTGTCAATGAAGTGAAGTAATTCGTTATAATTAACCTATTTATATAATTTGTTATAATTAACGGTAAATAACCTATCTATATAGTAATTGAATTATCAATGAAGTAATTCGTAAAATCATCAAATAAAACTTAGCGCAGTTTTTTACAATAAATTCTTTATCAAGATTACAAAAAAAAAACTTATTCTTTAAAATTAACTCTAAAAAGTATTTTAATCTGTGATATCTTCGAAAATATTTATTTAATTTACATGCTGTAAAAAGCCATATTGATCTTTATTAAATGCAAAATGTATTTAAGATACTTAATTGGATAAGGATTAATACTGTATTGCTTAAAATCGCTTCGTAAATAAGCCATTATTTCTCGTACAAAGTAAAGGATAAAAAATGGTTATTGTGGGTTACTCTTAAGAGATAAACATATACCATCACGGACTTTTTTGTAGACCTTTTTAAGATGTACAATACTGTAGTAAATTGTTTTGATCTATCTTGTAGGATTCAGTCAGCGTTTGCAATGTAAGCGCAAAAAATGTGTTTTTTTTACGACCTCACATTAAAAACCTCAAAAATTGTAGCCTATGTGTTATTCTGATGTATAAGCTATAGCCTATGTGTTATTCTGATGTATAAGCTATATTGTGGTAAAGTTTCATTCAAATCCATTCAGTAGTTTTTACGTGAAAGAGTAACAAACATCCATACATCCATACTTACAAACTTTCGCCTTTATAATAGTAGTAGGATGCTGTCAATAAAGATGTTAACTTTGGTCTTAACAAAGCTGGTGTATGTATATCGTAATTGGTGACGAATCATGGGTTTATGGTTATGCCATGGAAACAAAAGCTCAATCATCCCAATGAAAGCTGAGACCGAAAAAAGTACGCCAGGTTCGGCCAAATGTGAAGGTTTTGCTCACTGTTTTCTTCGATTACAATGGCGTGGTGCATCGTGAGTTCTTGCCGGAAGGTCGTACCGTCATTAAGGAATATTGACTTGAAGTAATGCACCATTTACGACAAAAACACCCGGAATTGTGGAACAATCAGACATAGATATTGCTTCAAGATATTGCGCCAGCTCACACTTTATTGCTTGTTTATGATTTTTTGGGCATATGCGATACCGAAATCATGCCTCAGCCATCGTTTCACTGGACTTGTCCCCCAGTGACAATTTCCTATTCCCAATAAAAAATTAAAACTCTATTTACCCCATAGACTCTGAGTATTATTGTTGTTAATGGTATCATTTGCTTGGTAGAGGTAAAGTATAATGTTAAACTTGTTTTACTTGTTGGATTTTTGGTCGATTTTTGTGGGTGCTATATTGTATTGTAGTATGCACATTAAGCCCGCTATATTATAATATTTAACATTGATGTTTGAACTTAGATTTGTGGGAGATTTGACAGATGTTTTGGCTGTGGGTTATTTCAATTCAATTCAATGCGATGCCATGCGATCCTTTTTCTTAAAAGTATTTACTACTAATCTATTTATACTATGATTTAAGTATTTTATTGTAATTTGTCTATTTCAAGAACCCCATCTGTTATTGTAAAGAATTAAAATAATATTATAAAAATTACCAGTCAATTGAATAGAGGATTTCATACTATTAGATAAAATACTCGTCGTATATAAGTACAAACAGTAATTATTATAATTTTTTATTAATACATTTTATTTAATCTAAAAAAATTGATCAAGGAATTTGCATTAAATTTTGTGTGAAAAACGAAATTAGGTGCTCCAAAGTATTTGAAATGTTAACTGTGGCATTTGGCGAGTCTGCTTTGAGCAAATCCTTTGTTTACAAGTGGTACAAGCTCTTCACAGAAGACCGAGAAGATGTCGAATACGATGACCGCTCAACAGCAGACGAAAACTTTGCAGTGGTGAAGAACATGGTTTTGGCGAATCGTCAAATCACTGTAAAAAGAGTTGCTGAGGATGTCGACATGCCTTCAAATTTTTTCGGATGTTTTGGATATGAAACTGGTGGCAGCAAAGTTTGTGCCAAAATTGCTAAATTCTGAACAAAAGTACCATCGCATGAGCATTGCTCAGGAGCTGTTAAATGACGTCAACGACAATCCTGATTTGATCAAAGGAGTCATGACTGGTGACGAAACATGAATATATGGCTATGACATCGAAACCAAAATCAAATCATTCCAATGCAAGCGGGCAAAAGAGCCAAGGCCGAAAATCGAAAACGAGCCAAGACACGTCCAAGCAAAACAGCTGTCAAAAATTAACTGAGGGACTTGAGTACCAACATAATGCCACAAAAAACATCTAAAATCTACGTAGCCCACGTAAATTCAAAAATCTCATTACTTTTCTAAGAGACCTCTACTACTATCCTTTCTTACTCAAATCCAATTTTGAAACTATTGTATTTTGAACAGTAATTGGAATATATAAACTTAATAGTATTTATACTTACTTGTTGGAAAGGTGTGAAATCTACTTTTATGAAAATTAATTTGCATGTATTTTATGTTTCATAATTTTTTTGTTTAACAACTTAAAAATACTTGCAACTAAAAGTGACCACTATTAATTCGTACAACACTCAAATACTTTGATTAATAATTTATTACATCACCTTTTGCAGAGATTATCTCTTTGTTTTCTACTTTCTTCTGGAGTAATGTAGTGCCAAATTTCTTGGAATGGGCTTTAAGGAACTATATTAATTAATTTTTAATATTCCATGGTGTGACTTTTCTTTTGGGCATCCACCTCTTTCAGTAATCAAGGAATGTTGCCACAAAAATACTTATCTGTAGAAAAAATAGAATTGATAGATTAATCTAATAATCTAATTATTAATAACCATGAACAATACATTTTTATAAGATCTCTAATAATACAATATCTGTTCCCAAGAGTACCTATAAATTGTAAAGAAAATGGGGAAAAAAAACTATAAATAAAATGTAAGGTGCTTAACAAAATTATAAGACACTTCGAAGCATAAACTTGAATAAGGCTTAACTAAGTTCTTTTTCTTCTTCGGTTAAACGAGTCGATCTTAGCATTTTACTGTAATTAAAACTGATGATTTCTGTTACCAAACTTCAAAAATTGAATTGATTCTTTTATTTCGGTTCATTTTTATATAAGTCTCTTTTAATCAAAAAATAGCGATCATTCCAACTAAAACAAACGTCTCTTTTCCCATGATGTACTAAAAATAATACTTGATTGGTAGGAATGATTGTTCGGTTAAGCTGGAGTGAAACATAGAGCCTAGGTGGTTCGTTCTTCTTCTGGCGAGGGATGGACACTGGCACATAAGGTGAATCACAGTCACCTCTTCTTCTTCACAGCCGCAACTACTGCAGAAAGCGTAATGCGGAAGCCCAAGTCTGCCAGCATGTTTGCCTACTATTACGCAATGGCCCGTTAGTACGTTTATGGTTTTGCTTATTGAGGTTCTACCGAGATTAAGCAGCTGGCCGGTTCGTTTCCTGTTCATATAAGATCAGGTTTGCCTAGCTATGATGCAAGTGTCTTCTTCAACCCAGAGAACATAGGCTTTTACTTGGTTGAATTTTATGACAGTGAGCTTCACTGTTGCTAACGGAATTCCAGCAGGCGACGTTACAACCTCACGTAGCGTTCCTTCTTTGGCTAGTTCGTCCGCTTCACAGTTGCCCATAATGTCTCTATCTGGGCACCCAGCATAATTGTATGTGTACGTGACAGGCTAGTGTATCTAAGGAAGAGCGGCAATCCGCGACAAGCTTGGATGTAGTGTATACACCCGAGAGGGACTTTATTGCCGCTTGGTTATCTGTGTAGATATTAATATGCGACCTCGGAGTGTAGTTATCTAGAAGCCAACGGGAGGCCATTAGTATGGCCATTAAGGTTGGCTTGGTCTCGATTGTACTCCTAAAGAAGTTGTAACATCGTTGCAGAGAGGTCATACACCGTTATTGAGGCCTAGGTATAAAAAAAAATTCCCATATGTGGAATTAATATTCCTGTTGATTTGATTGGCTTAAGAAAATTATCATAATACATATATACATATGTCTATTATAGTGATAGAAAAGGTTTTCTTATTCTGAAATTGTGTTTTTTTTTTTTTTCTGGTAAAGTGTACTCACTCTGGCCTTGTTATCAACCAATGAGAACCTCTGAGCTCCTTCACTTTAACAAGAAAAGGGTTCGGACGTTGACGGGAGTCATACCGGGGCACTGCACCATCGGGCTGAATGCAAGTTCCACACCATGACTTCTGTCGTAGCTGTGAAGACGAGGAGAGCATCCAACAACTCCTTTGTGATTGCCCTGCTCTTCTCAGTATACGAACCCGGTTTCTCGGGAAGCCGTTCTTCGAAGAGTTGGGTAGTTTGCCAAAATGTCCTTCGGGGAACCTGGCTCTGTTCCTGGACGTCTCAGGTTGGTTTTGTAGATAGAGGGAGATAGCTAGACCGACCTTGGACCGTTGTGTGTTTACCCCTAATCCCTCTCTTTCCCTTTCCCCTTTTTTTATCAGGCATCAAAATGGGCCTTTAAGGCTTCTGGGTGAACTCGCGAGTAATTGCGAGCTGCTTGCATAACCTAACCTAACCTAACTTATATACATTCAACTATTATTTTAATGAGAAAGATGTTGTGGTAGGGAGTGCCATCTCTTATTATGGAACATGCCAATTGCAATTTGTGTCATCCAAAATGAATACATCATATTGCAAAGGCATGGTCGAGAACATGCCGAAGCATAACTCTAAACTGTCCACCAAGATAATGCCTCAATCTAGATCAGCTTGAGTGGTAAGAAAGGTCAATTAATAAGTCTTAAATTTATCTTTGCAGTACATGCTTTTATATATGGCTGATGACGATATGTCTGTAGCCGCAAAGTAGTTTACTAAGTTTGTATTGCATGTCTACTAACCCCAGTAGTTCAGTACCGAAGTGACTTGTGGGCGATACCTAGTCGTGTTCGGTTTTGAATGGACCCTTGCTCAAGCGGACTCTGGGGTAAAGTGGCGTGGTCTAGTTTTGTAGTTAGAACGTTTTTAATGGAGTTGCCCTCTTATTCTCAAGATCTCAATATAAGTAATTGAAATTGTATGGTAATGGCTGACAAGTAGTCTGGGAGACAATTTCAAGATATACATTCATTTACAGATGCCATCATAGATGACTGAAGAGAAATATCCTTGAATTATTTAAAGTCTCTATATGATTCCCTTACTGATCAGATTTATGAGGTTATTATAATATTATTAGTTCAATAGATAGTTGTGTATTCATTTCAAAATTCTTGTCCCTATGCAGGCCAGTGTACACAATACTTAAAACCGATATTGAAAATGCGAAGCCTTGTCCCCATTTCAGAACTCAAATTTCTAATCAGTTGCGCAAGCGCTCAATTCATTTAAATTATTTATGAGCCAAGGGTAAATTTACTAAAAAAAAATCCTCATTTTGAAATTTTTGGATTTCCTACTTTTTGATTAACACGTCATTTATTACAAAAAAAAAAATAATCCACTCTCATCAAAGAAAATGATTCTCCAATAAGCTAGTGCATACTACAATGTATTATGAGTGAGTAGTAGGATTTCTGCAAAACTCAAAGGCTCAAGATTGAGTATTTTTGCAATATGCAATTGTAGGGCTGCCAAGTGTATAATGTAAATAATATTCAAACTGAATTACATTGAACTAATTAGTAAACTGAACTATTACTTCCAACAAATCCAACAAATTTTTGAAATAGTATACGAAGAAAACAAGAGCCACAATATTGTATGTAAGTACACTAACCGACCTATTCTCATAGCGATGAAAAAAAAATTAGTTGTCTGTTAATGCCTAACAGAGTGGTTATTGGCTGTTTGCGATGACAATGAAAACTCAACTGTTTGTTTTCTTGTCATCTGCTGCCTAAAGGTGTCAAATTGTTAGCATTAAAAATGTTAAACTTGTGCACAGTGTTAAATGGATGATATTGTGTTTTGTGGTTTGCTCTCTACAATTTTAGATGATTATGAAAATTATGAAGAATTATATGCATGGTGATCCATTTTCATTGCTGAACAAAATTCACTGTAAAATAAACAATTAAGATATTGTGATCTTGAAATAAGATTGATTTAGATTTTTGCTATTTGGTCTATTTGTCTAATATGTACAGTGAGCAAGTGCTGTTGCTTTTCTAGACCATTGATCATTTCTATCTTGGTACGGTATAGGAATTAGGTTAGGTTATGTTTGCTTGGCTGATCAAGAGATCTCACATAGACCAATAGTTGTCCTTAGTGTTGCCAAGAAGAAGTATGGAGACCTTTTAGATACTGTTTTTTATGCACTTTTTTACGAGCTTTAATAGATTGCTACTCTTTTGATGCGCGATACTTTCCAAGGAGAGGAAAGATACTGATCCAAGATAGCTAAAGCGTGATCTGTAGAGAGCTGGACATTGGCAAAGTAGGTGTTTTAAAGTTCCCCTAACATTTCACTCTGTACCAAGCCCGTGAGTATTCCGACTAATAACTTGCAATACTCTCTTGGGAGAGCTAAGATATAGTTGGTAATCTTATTATTAACAGAACGAATCATGATTTTTGCGGTTCTGCAAGAGACTGTTCCATCCCATATTCTCTTCGCCTCCTGAATCGTTGCTGCGTCTATTTCTGTTTTTAGCGTGGACAGAGAGGGACGTATGTATGACGCACTCGCTAAAGCTGGCGCTAGCCAAGCTGAGGTAAGTTGCTTCCTCGTTCCCTTCAATTCCTTTATGTCCAGGTACCCAAAAGATGGTGACGCGTCTATCAAAACAGAGTTCGTCAATTTTGGTTCTACATTGTTGAACACAGTTAGATTTTGTCATCACCGCCGCTATTGCCTTTATGGCAACTTGGCTGTCGATGAATATGTTTATTTGGGCTGCTCTTGTAGCCGCATAAATCTCGGCCTGAAACACGCTTCAGTAGTCTGGAAGCTTATATGACCGTTTAAGGTCAAACTCTGAACAGAATACTGCAGCTCCCACTTCCTCTGCCATTTTAGATCCGTCTGCAAACAGGTTGTAGGAATGACAACCAAACTGGAGTCCCCTTTGCCACCCATTATGTTCTATTACTACACTAGGCCTTCCATTAAAGTTGTATAGGGATTAGTTATGTCATGAAATCATTAAAAAAGTTTTCCAACATTCGACAACTCTAGCATAGTATTTCATAAAAAGCATAGAGTACTGTGCAGATGAGTTAAATTTCTGTTTGAGACTTACAATAAATAATAAACTCAATGAGCGCGCGCCAACATTGTTACATTTCACTCATTCACTTTTTATTCATTTGTTTCCATTTTTCATTTAACTGAAAAATAGTTTATAAAACTAAAAAAGAAAACTCACTCAAAATGCACATATGGAGCAGGCGGAGCTCAAAACTTGGTCGCTTGCTTCATGAGTGATAAATTTGTTTTTGGTTTACTTTTTTCATGAATTTTATTTTATTTTATGTTTTTTTTTTTCATTTTTATTTTTATTTTTATTTTTGTTCTTTCTGTTTTGTTGATTTGTTTTTCGCATCGTTCGCAAAATTTTCTTTTCACTCAACTTATTTTTTTTTCTATACTTTTTATCATTTAGTATTTGAAATGCGCTGATTGGGGACTCACAGCAGCAAATGGGTAAATTTTATTGGGGTTCTTTGGTTGGTTGTGCTGGTCGATTCCAATACACTGTCACTATCACTGAATCCTACCCACTGAATCTGATTCTGATGCCACTGTCACACTGCTGCTAGTGTTGATGTTAGTGTTAGTGTTGGTGTTGCAGTGATAGTATTCCGGGGTTTCTATAATGATTATTTGTGCGGTGGCACAAGCCCAAGTAGCATCTGTTGCTGTTACTTACTGTTGCCAGTAGCATTCACTTCATAGAGAAACTCATTTCCCAATGATGATATACTATGTACGCACTATATACTCACTCGTTTTTTTCGTTTGGTTATTTTTATTCTTCATCTTTCAAATTAATGCTCTTTTCTGTTGCATTTTTTCTTATTATTACTGTTGATATATGTATATATGTGTATGTATATTATAGTCTTTTTCTTGGGTATATTAACATTGATAGGAATATTCTATAATTATTTATTTATACATAATTGCTACATATAATCGAAGACTAATAACTTATAGAGTGCTAGGTAAAAGACCTTCGACTCGAATTTTATAATAAAACAAAGAAATATATTAAATAAAATCTAAAATATTTTGAGTTGTCAAATCTGAAACGATCCATAGTCAAGCAGAGGTAATAGCCAGTGATGAGATCAGCACACTTGGGCCATTAAAAGTCTGCTTATTATGCCAATAATAGTGTATGAAAGCAACCCATTAAAGGCACCTTATGAAGCCATTAATACTGTGTCCTAGTATTTCCTTGGAAAATAGTCCATCATAAGCGATCTTAATGGTTGATAATTTTAATTTATTGCATATTATAAATGATTATATAAATTATAAACTCTTCTTCAGACAAAGAACAAAATATGATCAAAAAATATCTAGAATGTCCAACCCCAAAGAATTGCCAGCATAGTATGTATATTGTCAACATTCATGTTTATGAAAAGACAAGCAACACTCAGTTCATATGCTGCAGATTGGAATAAACAGAACTTTATATATCATACATATAGATAACTTAAAAGATTATTTTACTCCAACTAATGATCATATTACCATAGTAAGTCTAAATATATGATCATTAGTTGGTATCGTCAGTGCAATACTAGATAACTTTCATAATTAGTACTTAGGAACTATTAACTATTTCTGTAATCAATGAATGAAAATCTTCTTCATCAAAAGCTTCTTGAAACTGCAATCTAATACATATATAAAAATCACTTGTCACGATGTTAGTGTGTTAGTCCTCCACAACGGCTTGACCTATTTTTCACCCACCTACCCCAAACCACATTTTTTAATCATATGAACAATATCATTATTTGCCTCATGTTTCTGAGCGCATCACTTGAGTACGGCTGAACTGATTTTGTTGAAATTTTCAGTGAAACTTTAGTATAGTCTGGAGAGTGTTCCTATGAAGTTTGGTGCGGATCAGACGAGAGATAAAGAACAAAATTTTCAATATATAGCTTAGTAACAAAATCAATCAAGTCAGAAAATTATTGCAATATTTATACTCAGTTGATTCGTTTGTTTTTTCAAATGTATTTCAATTGATGCGCAATCTACTACAATTAAACAGAAAAAAGCATCACGCACTATCATCACATTGGAACCGTAGCAAAGCATGCCGGGTATACAACTAATCTATAATCTTTTGTAAATATATTGTATACATAATATAACGTGTGTCTGTTCCTGGATTTCAGTCTACAGCCAAAACTACTCATCTCAAACGAATGGTGTTTGTGTGTGGCAGTAGCCTCAAGTCTCCCATCATGCACTATGTGGTGATTGTGCGTCGATGGCTATAAAGATGTGGAAGATATGGCTGTTGAAAGTGGTCGACTTTTTTTCTAGAAAGTTCCAGAATTTTGTTAAAATTTCTACAAAATCCAGGAACATTCTTAAATTCTCACAAAATCCCAGCGCAACGGGAACTTGCAGCTGTTGCAATGTACTACAACCTTAAGATCATAAATTTACATCTGCAATTGCTATTATGGCATATGATAAGTAACCTAGATCCTAGTAAAACGTACTAGATTCTTTACAACCTCTTCTATATAGAAATATATATAGTCTACCAAGAGTATTTTAGGATTATTGAATTGATATGGATTATGGATATTCATTTATTTTCTGAACTTATTTTCTGAACTGCATGCAGAATGTAGGGTGCATAAAAATGGTTACTAACCGAATGTGTGTGTGCACTAACACTAATACATTTCTTTAGTTTATTTTTATTTGTAATTTATTTTGTTTTTTTGCACTTTTCCATTTGTGTTTTACTTCTTTTTAGTTGTTTCTTTTCTTTTTTTTTGTGCTGCTAGAAAACATGCGCAGTTTTTTCGCAATAAAAACAAAAATAAAGAAACTACTAAAAAGAAAATACACAAATGAACAAATGAACAAACAAACAACAAGAAGAAATCATGATGAGAGATGAAAGAACATTTGAGTTAAGTTGAACTGGTCTGATATGAGTTAAGTTGAATTGAGTTGAGTTGAGTCGAATAGGGTTTGTGTGTTCTTATGTCGGATTCTTTGCTCTGCTTTGCTTTTCTATTTTGTTTTGTTTTCTTATCATTTCTTTTGTTTTCGTTTATTGAGTGCACCATAATAACAAAAATAAAATAGAAAAACAAACAAAAAAAAATTTAAAAAAAAATGAAAAAAGAAATATTGAAATTAAAATGAAAATGAAAATGCAATAGAAATGCGTTGTGAGAAGAAAATAGGTAAAATGGCACAAAAAAAGGCATCGTCTTTTCATGTTTCTCATTTGCTGTCGGTGCGCGTTTCTAAGTAGCGTCCCCTAAGTAAGTTTTGGATCAGCGGGGGCGCAGACACAGCCGGTGCGCTGCTGTGGTTGGTGCGCGTCTTTACTATGCGCAAGCGGGCCCTTAGGTGGTTAGGGGTGGTGGCAGCACTGAGTATTCTATAAAAAGTGCCTATTTTATATATTTTGTGTTTTTCTACGCAAGTGGATGGATAATTGGATGGATGTATGGGTGGTGTATGGGTAGTTGAATGGATGCTCCCTCTCTTGATTTGGGCGGCATTCTGTTGAATGGGTGGCGTCATTATCATCACACAATTGCCGTTTTAGTGAGAGCATCATCGTCATCGTGCCATTGCCGGTTCCAATGCTTGCCGGTATTATTACTGTTGCTATTGCCGTTGCCGTCATCATCATCATCTTCATCTGCGTCTTCTACATCTTCCATGTCTTCATCATCATCACTATTAGTGTTGCATTAATTAGTTATGGCAGACGATTTTGCGGTTTTTGCTCTACTGAAAGCTTTTCAATGTATCTTCTTCTATCTTCCATTTGCTTTTGTAGATTTTATTCGAATTTCTATGTACATAAATACTTTCTCTTCTCTTCTCTTCCCTACTCACTGTTGTTGTCATTTGCCTTTAACTTTTTATATTTTGTTTACTTTACCATTAAATAAATAAAAGAATAACACAAATAAAAGAAAATCATTTTCAAATTTGAATTCGTGATTTTATTTCTTGTGCAAATATAGAAAGTGTTTTATGGTTTTCTCTTGAGCTCAAGAACACTTCCGTTCATAAATTACATGTAAATAAAAACCTAGATAAATTCAAATGAATGAAGGGAAATGGTAATATGAAAAAATTAAAGAAAAATTATTTATTATATTTGTTATTTATTTTACTTACTTATTTTCTTCTCCGAATCCCAATCCTGGGGCTGATAACTATGTATGTATATACAAATTCTAAAAAAATAAACCGCAGACACTTAATTGATGCTCTTATGCTTAATCCAATGTTAGTATCTACATACAGGGTTCGCCAACATAGTGAATTGCTTTCTAAGCAGTTTTTGTTGGCTACACATTTGAGTGCGCATACCAACTATAGCACTATTTCGGGCGTTATTTTCCCCACGCATATCCGAAGCGACATCAGGACATACGAAGAAGACATAGCCTTTTTATTAGGCGACACTCTTGATAGTGGTCGCTATAAGTCGGGTTGTGAGGAGGGCAGTTGAAAATGCTATTGAGTTACACCAGAATAATGTTGTCCTAGCAGGCCGTCCTCCACCTGTTGATGATAGCACTTAGACCACCTTAGCTCAGTTAAGGTTGAGTAGGTCTCCTCTCCTCCAGAGCTATAGGGAACGTATTGGTCTTTCAGACAATGATCGCTGTCCTCAGTGTTGTGGTTCTACTCACTGTTCCCACTGACTCCAGTTAACTTATGGCTTCAACCCATAAATGTGGCTTCCTTTTTAGGACATGACACAGGTTGGATTTTTACCCATATATATTCTTACTAGACTAATTAATTTGATCAAATTAAATTTAACTTATTTAATTCTTTATTTCCCTTTTTATCTTTTTTTTAACTTTAGCTGGATATTACCTAGCAAGAACTTCTATTGTATGTCGTGAAGTGAATGCATATTTATCTGATAGCCTTATCCGCATTGTACGAGTAATCATAGGTATTTTGATGTGAAAAAATTCATTTAATCCTAGTGTATAAGAATTTAAGTACAGTCAGACTGCAGTGAAGTAGTGAATGACTGGTTCCAATGATTTTGTTTGACTGCAACGACAGTTTCTTGTTGCTCATTGGCACACACAAGCTTTTGTTAAAATGAATCATATTTTGTATTAAAATTAACATCGAACGGCGAGAATCAAGATCGAACAATAAAGCCGGTAGCTATATAAGAAAACTTTAGTTTGACGAATTTATCCTGATTCAGTCGAATTTCAAAGTAACTGAACATAGTACATACTATAACCAATGATTATTTAATGTCTTAAATGCTTATCATAAATTACCATTGACCAGAGAATAGACACCATTGACTCATGTATTATCGTATTTCGTATATCAGAAAGAATTGGTGATGATCCCATAACAAATAATTTAGATCAAAGCACAACATTTTGCAGATGGCAACGTTCCATGTGTATCTCTCTGTGTATATCTCTACTTTATGTACTACTTCAGTCAAGGCATCCTGTGAGCATTCTTCCATTGCCCTTAGAGGTCATTCTTCTGGTCAGGTACGTCTAAGTTCACCGCATTTGTCGGCATGTGCCAAGACTCGACGAAGGCGGGGTTGTCAGCCCCGTGACTCTTGCCCAAAGTCCCCCTGCCCCTTCATGTTATATCATGTTCCTGATATTGCTGTCAGCGACCTCCATTTCATTCTTCTGCGCTTTGAGGACCTTTCGGCGAACGCAGCAATCAAGATCCAGTCGACTTCAGTCTCTGTCATCTTTTGTATGAAATTTTCCGGTGTGAGAGGTCCAATATTATCCATCATCTGAGCCGCAGCCACCATTGACACTCAAAAAGTCTACTCTATATTGTCAATATCAGCATCGGCATAGTCAGATCTCTGCATTTCCCCATTCTGTGCAGGTATTGACGGAAATAGCCATGACCTGTCGCCATGCTCACATTCTAAGTAATGCCAGATTTGTGGGATCAGCCTTTCAGTCCATCTGCCCCTCCTATCAGTTTGCCAATGCTCCTGCCCCGCTGCGATGATCTGTTGGCCAGCAAGTCGATGGGAGTGACACCCGCAATTACTAATGCAGCTGCACCAGATACTGTTCGGTAGGCGCTCGCTAGTCTCAGCGCAGCCGTGCGCTGTACCACTATCATGGAGCGTTTTCGTAGATCGATGTTCGGCGCATCTGCCGACACTTCACAGCCGAATGTAATGAATTACTCTCATCAGGAGCTTGTGCTTGCTGGGCAGAGGTCCCTTGACGTTGGCCATCAATCTGCTTATCGCTTCAGTTAGTTTGGCAGCCTTTTTAGTAGCGTACTACATCTGCTGTCCAAAGGTCAGCTTGGTCTTATGCCTAAGTATTTAACCGACTTCTGTGTGCTTCTGCAGCCCACTTCGATTTCAATTTGCAATGGTAGATGGCGTCTCCTGATGAGCAATAGCTCAGTTTTAATTTTTTTCTGCCGCCAGTTGAAGCCCTTGTTTGGTCAGACATTGTTGGGTCCGGATCATCATTTGTGTGAGTTTACGTTGCTCCTACGTCCTGTTTTTTGTAGTCATGACGGCAGACACGTTGTCTTCGCAGCATACCAGTAAGGTATCGTCCGCTATTTCCATGCGCATTATTTCATCGTACGTGGTAGCCTGATATGCCAAATGAAGTTGTAAGGTTGATAAATTTGTCGCAGAATCATTAACTAATAGCTTTATCAAGCAGAAATCAATCTCTGAAATTTGTAATATAAAGAAATTGTTATATTTGGAATTCTTAATAAATACCCGGCTCCTCTCAGAGTAGCTGAAATTATTATACAATATCATACTTTTGTTAGATAAGATGTGCGTTGTCCGATGCGCATTGCAACGCCCCTGACATGATGTTAGTGCGTGATTTGTGTAGTCCACCGTGTTTCGCTAGTTTTCTGAATTTAATCGTGGTCGTAGTTTTCTCCAGGACGAATTTCGTGAAGGTCGTCTAAAATCGGTTGTTGTGCCTCAAAACATTGATGCTGTGCGTTAATTGATATTGCCAGATCACCATGTGACCTATCGTGAGATTGAGGCATGTTTGGACATTAGTTCCACTCACATACATTCAATATTGCATGAACATTTGGCAGTCAAAAAGATTTGTTCGCGTTGGATACCGCATAATTTGGCAATCGCACAAAAAAAAGCTCGTGTCGATTTGTGCAAAGAAATGTTGAAAAAGACGTCTATAAGATCGTGACAGTGAATCATGGATCTATGCATATGAAACTTAACAGCAGTCGACTGTATGGGTCTTTCAAGATGAGCCAAATCCAACTAAAGTTGTTCGCGCACGAAGCACTTCGAAGCAAATGATCGCCTGTTTTTTGGAATAACCGGGCATGTCGCCACCGTGCCATTTGAGAAACGTAGAACAGTTAATTCTGAATGGTATACCACCATTTGTTTGCCAAAAGTGTTCGAAGAAATAAAAAAAAAATCGACCGCTTAAGACGAATCATTCTCCACCACGACAATGCGAGCTTTCACACATCGGCTCAAACATGTGACTTTTTAAACACTCAAAACGTCGAATTGATGGGTCATCCGCCCGAAAGTCCAGATTTGGCACCCAATGACTTCTTTTTATTCCCGCACACCAAAAATAACTTGGTCAACGTTTTTCGATGCCTGAAGAAGCGGTTGATGCGTTCAAAACACATGTTGTGGAGATACCTCATTCCGAGTGGAAAACGAGCTTCGAAAATTGGTTCAATCGCATGCAAAAGTGTATTGATCTTCATGGAGAATATTTTGAAAAACAATAAAGTCATTCATAGCAATCCTCGTATATGTGTACGAATCACTAAACTAATCAAGTATTCTCTGTCAAATAATATGACTGTCATGGAATTGATTTGTTTTTTTTTTTTCTTTGGGCAGGACAACGTCTGCAGGTCATCTATTCTATATGAAGATGGTGCTAATCGTTGACATACAGGAATCGAGAGAAATTGAAATTGAATTAATTTCAAAGCCTAAAAATATGCAATTGAAATTGAGGCGAAAGTGATTTCTGTGACACCCCTGATACTTTAATTATTGAGTAAATAAATAAGTACTTGTAAACTAAAATTATGAAAATTGTAATTGAATATTTTTAGGCTTTGAAATCGCCCCAATTCGAAAACGTCGACGTTTTCTAGCACATTCCAGTGTATGTGCTTGTTTTTCTTTTCAATAATTTTATACTTATTTCCACTTTTATGGTTGTCTTGCAAATTTTTCGTTGGATACATCTTCAAAGACCACTATATTAGTCTATCCTTATTATTATATAGCTATACTACAAATTGCATTACAACCCAGTGCATTCCACCATCCCACATGGATATGGCACCATGTGTTTTTAGTCTGTTACCCCTAAGGTCAAATAGGAATTCAAAAAGAGGTGTCATGCTACATAGCGCAGCTCACAGAAGAAGTCTTTTAGCTTTCTTTCGTACTAAGGAGCCTTGTTGGCTTGGAGTAATTGTGTATATTACTAATATTATACTACAATCAAATGTAGTTACTTCTAATCACAATATCTTTCCATGGACAAGATGAGGAAAAATAAATTGTTAAGAAAATTTCAATTGAAGCCAGTTGTTGTTGTGGCCTATGATTATATAGAAACTAATAATTTCTTTTTTAAATCAAGTATTAGGTTAGGGATGATTTTCAGATTTTCAACAGAATTTAATTAAAAATTTATTATGGCGAATAAAGCAATGAATTTTTAATATTATATATTGTAAATTCAAATTGATGCTGAACCAAATTTGAAACGAACAACACCATCATCTGCCCAACACACATACGAGTTTATATTGTATATATGTATATATAGTTATATACATAAATATTCGAATGTCTTTCAATTGGATGCAGTGCTCTACTAACAATGAATGATTAGAAGGAGTTTGGTTGTATTGAGCCGGAGGCTTGTAATTTCTGAAAGAGAGAAGGTTTCAACTACTACTTGTTTCTTTGTGTCTTCCATAAGCTCTTTTATTTATTTAAAAAGCAATAAATTCATGGCAAGTTTAAGTGAAAATATCAAAAAACAAATAAGTAAATGAGCAAACTTCAATGAATATCTGTGGTGTGTAGGTGGCGGGAAGGGCAACTGCAAAGGCAAATGCAAAGACTGACAAAGTACAGGAACAAACTCTTTTGATAAAGGGTTGCCAAACGCTCAGCCCAGTTCAGCCCAGCTCAGTTCAATTCAGCTCAACTCAAGTTAAGTCAAACGGTCACTAAATACGCTTTAAATGAAATTCCTAATAATGAAAAACCAAAGAAGATACTGAAGCTGATAAACAACCCTCCCGCATAAGGTTCAAAATTACATAAAAAAAAAGATATAACAAGATACTGTAGACCAACTCATTCCTATGTGCACAACCTCCCTTGATTATGCCTTCTGTTCATACATGTATTTGTATTTGTATTTGACCGACCGACCGACCGTTCGTCTATCCATCCATTCAATCGTCCAAGTGGCCGACCATGTATTCAAATGTGTGTCCATTCGCTCGTCCATCATCAACACCGAAAACTAAACAAAATTAAACGCCTCTCAAAAGGAAACTCTACGCAATAAATTCGTTGAGTTAATGTCCTTTGTCGTTTGTTTGCTAACCCAACATTCCAAGAGTGTATTCATAAATCCCAAAGTAAACTAACTAGACCCAGCGATTGACCACACTTTACTCTACTCAACTCAACTCAACTCTACTTTACTTCAATTCTCTTTACTTCAATCCCATTCTGTTCTGTTCTGTTCTATTCAGTTCAGTTCAGTTCAATCCACTCTAATCTAACAAAACAAAGTTAAGCAAAGAAGCAAATATCTTTCATTCATTTGCATATGAGGCTGGCACGCTTTTGTTATGTTGATGATGACCTTCTTCAATACATCCACAAGTACATACTCACCCATACAATAGCCCGACCATCCACCCACCTACTACCACCACTATCTCTCTTCCATTAATTTCCTTCATTCCATTTTTTGTCTGTCTATCATTTTTTATAGTGCAATAATTGGACCCATTCCCATTAAAAATATTCTATGTATTTGTATTACTGCATAACTTTACTTAATGATAATCCAGTGATTTTAGTTTGAAAGCATCCGGAACCAGGAACTATAGATATGCAGATATATTTATATACGTTATTGATAAACTGCACGGATTATATTGTATTATAGCATCATAGACAATGCAAACATGTGAGAAATACTATTTGGTTATCCAAAACTTCCTAACAGTGCCACCAATTTGTTCTGTGAGTTGTGGACCACTTTCTTAGTGTCAGGTCAACTCTTTTTTTCCATCTCCTCTGGTTCTCCTGTGTTCTTTTGTGGGGGCCATTTGGTGACACTATTTATATCGCGAATATGTCCATATCTAAAAATGACACAGCTTAATGGTTAGTGCATACAGGATGTTGCAGTTTCAACTTACGAAACTTAAGCCTTCGCTGCAGCAATGGTATCTCGTAGTTAATAGCGTAAAAATCCGCACATATGCATAACATGCTGCTACATATACTTGTCCGACTCACTCCAGTCTTACTGAACACGCAGTCCACCGCCAACTATAAGTTTGGGACTATTCATGGATAGGTTACTGACCAGGCAAGCTCCCCTGAAGCGCAGTCAAGAATCTTCTAAAAATATTTGGGCCAAACATATACTTATTAAATAATTGAAGTTATTTGCAAAGCATGCTATATGAATTTCATATTATTTATGTTAAATTAATATTGAGATATCTGAAATAAAACTACAAGAAAAACCAAGTAGCATTCATTTTTTTTTTTTTTTTTTAATTTTCACATACGTCAGACATTTGTTTTAGATTTTTTTCATTCTAGTTCTGACTTTCATACTGTTAACATCGTTCGACTAACAATTTTAAATTTACAAATAGTTTTCCAAATTTTTATTCTGGCACCCATTTTTCGTAATTTAAATTAGTGCGCCAATCATGATCAAAAATTGCAAACTGTTTTGCGGTCCAAGGCTACCTGTGGGTAAGTATCTCGATTTGTATACACTTACACACACATGCAGACGGGAGCCTGATCACGGCTGTAGTTATTGGCGATGTGCCCTTCAAAGACTGCGAGACGTATCAAGGGCTACCGGACAAAGGAGCAAGAAGGCGAGAGCGGCAAACCTTAACCACGCTTTGGCAGCTGAGATAGCTAAATGCTGAGGATGGTAAATGCACCTTTAGGCTTATAGCGGACAATACAAAATGGTTGGGTGGGAAGAACGGCGAAACCAAATACCAGTTAACCCAGTTCTGGTCTGGGCATGGCGATTTGCGTGGTACCTGTACAGGTTTGGGCACGACAACAGACCAAAGTGCGCACGTTGTGACAAATCTGAGGATGCAGAGCTTGTCGTTTTCCATTGTCCACGGTTTCCTGTTCCAATAGACTACACACATGAACCTAAAAATACGTTGGAGTTCATGTTAGCATCTGCTGCTGGAACAGCTACACAGTTAGTGCTCCATCCTTTAGAGAAAGTTGGACGAAATTTGCGGACGTTTTAGAATAAAGCAAAATTTGCTAACTGGCCCGGGAAGTTAAATTTACCAACAATTCAGCAGGGAGAATGGTTGACATTCTGCAGAGTGTGGGTTTAGTATGTGGGCATTGGTATTATGGGAATGAATTGTGCTTATGGTAAACTTGGCAACCGATCCACCAACAAAAAAAAACAGAACAACATACTGGAGATGGCGTAGAGTCTGACGCTTAAAGAGAAACTGCAAAGATCCCACAGATATGCAGGTTATAATCACTCTGCATGAAAAAGCACAGTGAAATCGTGCAACAACCCATGACTAAAATACAGCACCTTTCCGTCTGGTAAGAAGAGAGAGACTTTGTAATCAACGCCCTTCTGTAATCTTCATCCAAGACTTACAACAACAATTAGCGTAGTGCAATTTATTAAAAACACAACAACAACTTAGGACAGATAAATTAAGCAACAGCTAAGACCCCGTTTTGGCAAAGTAATGCTTCAATTGGTAGTCCCGATAAATATAGCTAGACCACATCACACTGCAAGGGTTTTTTTATACACATAGACGTCAAAGGGACACAAACAAAAACAATAATAATTAATATCTAATAAGTTTAAACTCATTAAATTTCTTTTCAAAATAGTGTCCCAATACATGTGGAAATCTATGTGGGCAGGGGCAAACATGCCTACTAAAGTTCAAATTAAGGGCAAGCCAAGGGAAACTTCATCGACACAACAACAGAATAAAAACATTTTTGAGAAGTGTCTAGATTGCAAGAAGATAATGTATGAGGAAAAGAAGCGCAAGAAATTGCAGGAAATCATGGAAATGTCTAAAAAACAGCAAGATGCAGACTATAAAACAGAAATTAAATTGGAGGAGCTAAAGCATTTGAAGCGAAAGAATCCGTTTGCGAAATTACGCAAAAACAAATATGATTTCTTACCTCAAAAGAAGGACGAGTTTTATTAGGCAAATCTTAGTGAAGCCTTGCAAGAATTGTCTCTATGATTTTAGGACATATGTGAGTGATGGGTGGTTAACAGAGCTTTGTTTTTGTACACAACCTTCCGTCCATCCATTCAGTCCCCAATGCAAGTAATAGTGACAATCATTCAGGCAAATACGACAGTTGAAGAGGACCGAAAGCATATCTATTTTTTGTGTAAGCCCGAAGCAATCTGGCATAGCAAGATCCTTTTGAACTTAACAGATATAAGTTGTGTAATAAAATGTTTGTATAAATAGTAGGTAGTGTCCAGATGAAATATGTGTAAGATACAATTTTGTATCACATGGTATGGTTATGTATATTTAATAAACGTTAATTATAAAAAACAAATATTATATTGTCTATGAATTATTTTTTAGAATGATAATGAGGTTTTTTATAGCATTTATCCATTCATTTAGTGATGTGATTCATGGTTGCCACACTTGATTGCTTGTGGTTGGCTATGAAGCAAAAAAGTTTGAAAATTATAACAATTGTGAATTTTTTGAGAGTCCTTAGACTGCGTGTTCAGTAAGACTAGAGAGCGTAGCAGAAGTATATGTAGCAGAATTTCACGGATATGTGTACATTTCAATGGCGTATTTTTCAAAAATACGAGTTAATAATGATGTGCCACAGATAAGTAGGTACATAAAACAATGATTCTGTAGAACAGTAGAACAGTTTTGTCCATTGAAATGCGTTCAATACGCGCAGCGTCATCTATGCATTAGTAAGCTATTTGTTATATCCGAAAAGTAGACAACATAATCTATGAAAAAATAAAACGATCACTGAAAATATCGAAAATACATAGAAAGAATTGTTGCATATTTTTATGCTTCAGATATATACATATAGTAGCATGTATAAAATCTGAAGCCTATTTTGTTGGATTTATTTATGTCATGACTTCCACAACACAAAATGAAGATCAATAAATTTTTTGATAAAATTCTATGTACCATTGTTGTTATCCTGA
Source organism: Amiota communis (assembly GCA_037043315.1). Lineage (NCBI taxonomy): Eukaryota > Metazoa > Arthropoda > Insecta > Diptera > Drosophilidae > Amiota > Amiota communis. The sequence continues at coordinate 241,167 of JBAMAV010001285.1, forward strand.
AGAAGTTTATACATTCAACAACAAGGGGAATTGTTTCTTAGCTGATGCATCTTTCGATAAAAACATCCAATAATTGGTATATTTTGATTTTGAAGATTAATGCAAGGAATTTTAAAACACAAACCAATGAATAATGATATCATAAATATTGAAAAATATGCAATTCAAAATTTGATAGAATTCTTTCATCAAACTTATGATTTCTTTTATTATTGTCTACTCATACAAAATGTAATGTATGGACATTTGGATTGCTGAGTACATACTAACTATATTTCATAATTCCATTATGTTAAACATGCCTATTCCTATTCTTATTCTATTCTTCGCCTAGGACGTTGCCAAAAGCTTAATATCCAACACAAAAGTACAAATTGCGCCGATTCCATCAACAGAAATGATGGTTCAACAAAATCACCCATTTTCTACGTCTGATGAAGCAAAAAATTCCTAATTGAAAAAGAAAAGAAAGAAAGTTGCTTCCCACAGATTTGGATGATGCTGCTCCAAAACAATAAACAAAATTCCCAACTCTTTTAACGGAAATTATTTATGAAAACAGGAGTACTAGCCAAGCTAGAATGGACAATCAACATCATCAAAATATGGAGGAACGATGGCTGTTCTTATGAAGATAATTGAATTGCAAATCAAGTGTACAATGGACTATTGACATCATCACTCATTATCTTATCCAGAATCTGTTGCCGAAGAATGAAATTGTATAAACTCACATTTTATAATTATAATTTTTAACGAATATTACAAAATACCACAACCAACAAATATATATGAATCGGCGTCTCTTTCATACTGTGAGTGACAGAATCCAGAAACCATGTCCATGAATTTATTATATTAATGTGGTTTGACAATATCTTCGAATATATTTGACCACAAAATCACGAACACCCACAACACAATTCAACAGAAAATTAATGTGGCTTGGCAAGTTGCTATGATAATGAATACGACATATCAATTGGGTACAACTTTTTCCAACAAAATGATGGTTCTAATTATCATCAACATATCTATCAAGAAGAAATTAATTCTTCCTGGAATTTCTAGAAATTATAAATTTTGTAATGTTGTTCAAATATTATAAAGAAATATTGTATAAGAACGGTCGATTTTATTAAGTATTGCACTTAATTTTATTTCCAAAATTTATGAAAAACTGAAGAACTGTTTAAGAGTAATGTCCTATAATGCATAACAAGTCATAGAACAATAAGCGTCCAATCATTGTGACTGCTAAAAAGCATGTGAGCATATGTAGCTTGTTTCTAGAAAAGTACTTCCGTAGTTTCTTGGGTGATTTATTCGTCCATCAACATAGCAGAGCAAGCAACATGTCATGAGGAAATCATTTCAGTTAAAGGTGCCCATTTATGTGATGGTTACACTGGGTATATTTTGTACTACCTACCTTGCGCTTAAACATATGATGTATGTCCATGATGAAAAGAATTCTGCCATCAATAAAATGCAGGAAACCATCAAATATTTCGCTTTAATTATTTTTCTATCTAGCTCTCAGTGACTATGGTATTGTGAGGAAATAGAATATTATTCGGAATGTTATCATACTCGTATCTTATTAACTGATTAAGATTTTGTCCTTGTAACTTCAATTTCCTCCATTTTCTTAATATTTATTATTCTTATTTAAAAATTTTTAAAGAAATTTGAAACTCTTTGAGTTAATGATTTAAACTATTTATTATGCTACTACAATATAATGGCAATTTGTTTGATTTTCATCTAATAAAATGTTTCGCTTGAAATGTGTTATTTATTTCCAAAAAAAAATTGTTAATTATAAATGTCAATAAACCCGAGTGAAGCACTAAACAATTTGATGCCTAAACGATTATGATGAAGATGATGATGATGATGATGAATTTGACTGACTGTCAAGCAACAGACATATGAACAAAACCTTAAAACTGATCCAACAAACAGACATTATTGTATATTTCTTTCTTATGATCCTTTATTTGCTTTTCTTTGGAAATATACCAAAACATAAACACGCACTGAAATAGATTCCTTCTCATTTCTTCGCAGAACGTGCCCCAATGAAAGCGGTAAGCGGCAAATGTTGCAACTGTTGGAAAATTTTTGGAAACAATCTTCAACATTGTGTGCACGCGACAAAAAGTAGCAAGACAACCCCTAGTTCTACCCCTAGCACTACCTCTACTTATTCTGGCAAAGAAGGAGCTGCTGTTGCTTTGAGCTATAAAAAGTCCTATATACTTAGGTACATAATATTGTATTAGTTTATGATGCTCGCGCTTAAAGAATCCATTCAAACGTCATAAGAAACATAATGCTTGGATGAAAATATAATAATTAAATACCAAAAAAAAAAAAAAAAAAGGAGAAGAAATTAAGCGGGGATAATAAATCAATTATCGTGTATTTGAAAGGCCACACCAGTAACGAGAAACTCAGTGATCAGTCAGCGCCTGCTAGGGATTAGTTGAAATTGTTGATGGAGAGGGAGAAAAGAATAAGGACGAATTTATTGTTTACAGTTCCGGATCATTGTGCGGCGCTAACAAGCAACGTATGCCAGACTGTCTATGTTTGTGTGAGAGTGTGTGTGTGTGTGCGTGAATGTGGGGAGATCATTGTTCAGGATCAATGTCTAAGTTAAATGATAATAACAAATGGTGATGGGATCATTGCAGATCAGTCCAATCAGTAAAGCCGCCGCCTGCACAGGAAATACGCTTCGCGCGTGCTCTGCTTACCTAAGATCAGCTCAGCTCAGCTCATATTAATTCAATTCAATCCAATCCTCCAGTCCATTTTGATTACATACTTTGGGCGAAAAATGCCTTCAGCTTCATCTTTCTATCATTTTGCAATATTGTTGCTTTTATTTTGTTCTTATACTCGTATTCATTATTTTTTTAATCAATTTTTTTATCCAACAACCACACACTGAGGCTTAGTGTACATACGAATTGCATTCATATGTTATCCTGGATATTATTATAGGTAATAATAATTTCAGTTTCAATGAAGCCATGAGTAGCCATTTTGTTACCAAAACCGAATGGTTTTTGTAGAAACATACACACGTAAATCTAAATATTAAAGATAATTTTAGAGAGATACCGATATAAAATTATGTGTAAACATGTAGTGATTGACTTATTTGAAATGAAGTGAACTAATAATTTTATGTAACACAATTATTTATCAATGTGTGACAAAACTGAATAGTTTAAAAAGCCATGGGCTTAAATTGATAAATTAGTTTCAGACTCCGGTTCAATGCTTGCACATTTTAAAGAAGATACCAAATATAAATGAAAATAACATCAATCCGATACATATTATAATGGTAATGATCATGGTTTTCCAGAGTCGTGATTATAATTATTTTAGACAGGACATGATATCAATAAAAACAGAATGAATAATTCATGAAAATTATAAATAAACCATAAAAAAGGTTATATTTGGCTACGCCAAAGTTGTGATACTCTTTACATTTCTGTGAATGATCACACAGAAATATTTATTGATTTGACTTGCGTTTAGGGTAGCGTCTGTAAAAAGAAAACTTCGTGCCAAATTTCAACTGTCTATCTCAAACTGAGAGAATGGCTAAATCAACTTATCTCGTCCAGCTTATCAAGAATATACAAATATACTCTGTGGGGCCTCCGATGCCTCCTTCAGTGCCTTACACAATTCTTGACAAACTTATAATACTGCGAGAAGAGTATAAAAATCCTAAAGGCGCTGTTCTATCTAGGCATATCTGACATGACATGAGGTAGATGTATGAGACACTCATCTCTGCAGGTCTGTTAGTCTGGTCTGGTGGACAATCATCAAAACAATATAGTTTTATAAGGAGACTTCCGCCATCCACTATTGATGTTAGTACTAGAACCATTTTAGGCCAGCTAAGGTTGAGTTGGTGCCTTACTTTTCAGTGCTCTAGATAGACAACATATTGGTTTCACTGCTAAGTAGTCGCATCTAACCATAGTATGATTAAAATTCATATTTTTTCATTTTCTCCACCATTTTAATTGTTTGACAAATCCGCGACTCCGATCCGCTAACTCCTATGACACTAATAAACACCAGTAAATAGCATATATGTATGCTAAAATCAATTAAAGTGCTGTATTTGAAGTTTAGTTTCCTCTTTCTTTTTTCATGAAATCATCAGTGGAATTATTGTTTATGTTTTTGTTCTTGTGGAATGTTTTCAAGAACTGTTTAATACTACACGTAAAATTAAGAAAGAGTACTAGCTACTAGGGCCTACGATTCTATGATGAAATGTAATTATGATGATTAGAATAAATGGATTAAATTACAAAGATGAAGAACATTATAAACTAAGTCAATATTAGAGATGACCTAAACAGTTACACAGTGATTCTAAACTGTGATTGAGTCAAAGTCATTTGAATGGAGAGACACAGTTTACTTGATTGATTGTGACTCACTTTGATTCAGTTGGACAGTAAACTGTGTCTCTCCCTTCAAATGCCTGTGACTCAATCACAGTTTAGAATCACTAAGATTTTGAAATCACTGTTTCGCTCATCAAGTGCTTTTTAGTGATTTTAAAAAATATAACATATAATATAATATAATGTGGTAGATGGAGACCGTGACTCCACATGTACAGAGTTGCGGTGATGCGCAGGTGAGAAGGTGTTGATGCGTGAGCTGAGTATGTCCGATATGAATGTGGACCATCCGTTATTTTGATGGTCTTGATGAAAAATGGATACCAGTGCGCGTAGTATTGTAGTTCGTATACCGATTTTGGAATTCTTCCCAGTTTGCCAAAGCCTTTGTGCGAATAACATTCGTTAGATATCTTTTCATGTCTTTGTCGTCCATGGGATCGATCTATATACAAGGTGCCGATACCATGTAGCGGTCAGCTTTGTCAGCGTTTTAATTGTCAATTATGCCTTGGTCTTTGTTTTGTGTGCATATCGACTATTATTTTATTTAGACAATTTATGTTCTGTATCGCTGTAATGGTTGACAAACTGTCGGTGCGGACCAAGTACTGTCTTCTATTTACGTTTAGTGCTCTGGAAGTAAGCCTCCCAATATAATCCGATCATTATCACCAACAACTGCAAAGGCAATGTTGGTGCTACTTTTGGAGCAGTCTGCATTTTTGGTCAGAAAGTTTAGCATATTCTTCCAGAAAAAGTTGATAATAAAACTTAGTGCATGCGCAGCCAGTTTTGTATTGGTGAAGCTTTAAATTGAACGACGAGTTTAGTAGTAACCATGGTGGAGAGATGAACTTACTGTTCTTTGCTTGCGAAGAAAGAAGTTTGTAACACACACCTTTGTGAAATTTTTATAAAGCGGGAGTGTTATAAAGTTTCGGTAATAGTTGAAGTATGGCTTCAAAAACTCTGTCCGCTAGCATACATAATTAAATTTCTGTAACAGATTGATTATCAACAAAGAACACAGTTTGAGTTGCACTTTTATTGTACTTTTATTCTTTATAAGATTGTCATTCAATTTGAGTTTGTATGGGAGGTACCCTTCCTGGTAATTCTAGGATCATGAAATTTACAAGGTTGATGAATATGGATCAGAAACTTATAGTGTCTAAATTTCAGTTTGATAAGTCAAAAACCAAAAAGCTTTTTCAAATAAGTATATTAATTTAAAGGGTGGTTTGTATTGGTGGTCCGAATCGGCTGATTCCCACACATGTGCAGCGTATGGTGTAAAAAACCTATGTGCAAAATTTCAGCTCTCTAGCTCAAAAACTGAGGGACTAGTTTTGATACAGACGGACGGAAGGACGGACGGACATGGCATGGCATGGAGAATAAAAACTTACCGAAACTTATCAATTCACTAGTCCAACGTTAGCGACCACTATAGTAAGATTATTCCCTATATTCTATGATGGAAAAATTGAATATTTGTATGATATTTAGTATTTGTTTAAGACCCATGACATGAAAATGGTTAGTAATGATCTTGAAGGCACATATCCATCTTTTTGTATGACTTTCTCTCCCTCTCTCACTCTCTCTGTCAAAGCATTGAAAATTGATTAAAATTAATTAATACTAAAATAATCAAAATGAAGAGATAAAATGAGAAACATGTGTCTAATAAAATTACATAATTTTTTCAGATGATAATGAATTTATTTTTGTTTTTTTATTTTATACTCTTTATCTTTGTAAAACTTAGCGATAAACCAACCACTCTAACTCTTTGTCATTTGTTCTATCCAAACCAATCCAATCCAATGAACCCACACATTTGATAAAATGTGGTGAGGGCGCATTATTTCCCTTAAAATGCGCTTTTTTCTTTTGAATAAACTATCGCATTAATCAGTTGACAAAGAAAAACTTTAAAGCTGCCAAAGCACATCAAAGTCGCTACCAATGACGTTGATAATTTGTCAAAATGACAACAAACTCAGAATTTCCGAATAGCTAAGACCAAAAGAGAAGAAGTACATAGTAAGTAGTATCGTTTATTGGTATGGAAACGAAGGCCCTCTCCTGCTGTAGCTTGATAAAGTAACTTGAGACTTGGTTGCCTGACTAGTAGATAAATGGAAGAATGGATGGATGGATGAATGGTTGAATAGATAGATTGGCTGACTGGCCCAGCATATAAACTTACACATGTTATGCTACACACACATATGAAAGTGTTTGAAATTGCTTGCCAACTAATAGTAGTCGAGTCGAGCATTTTCTTCCATTACTTTTTCCGTGAACAAACACAGACCCACTCAAATGGAGTTACGCCCGTTAATCCTTGCAATTTAAATAATGCTCTGCGGCTGTGGCTTTCTTGAAGCCTGAAGAAACTGTTAGACAGAAGAGACATGGAGGGGTCATGTGTGTGGGTGTTGGAAAATTTTAAGTTTGCTCATTAATAAAATGAAACTAAAAAACGAAAAAAAATTGTTCTTTCTCGTTGACGCGATGTTTGTATGCATGTACGTGTAGTTTGCCAAACTAAAAGTAATTAATGAATTTAATCAAAGCAACCAACGAACGAACCAACGAATGGATGAGAAAAAAAGATTGACTGAAGGAAAGGACTAGATATGGGAAAAACTAAAAAGACAACAGGGAGGAGAAAGAAAATAGCCAAAGAAACTAGAGAAATGGCGTTTGTCACATTAATATTATCGTATGTGTGTGTGTCTTCTCCACACTATACTCGTGGCTTAGTGTGCCTCACGGCTATTAATCACTCGACTCGAATCTCCTTAATATTTGTTTGCTTTCTTTCTATCATTTACACTTACACTTAGGAGTCAAAACAAAATTAAACAAAATAAAACAAAATAAAACAAAACAAAACTGAAAGACACCACAACATTCTCCATCAGCATAAATAAACAAATAATAATTAGTTTAAATGTAAAGAAAATAAATGAGAAAAACTAGTCAGTCTAGAGTAGAGTGAGGAGAAAATGAAAATGGAAATGAAAATGAATATTTTCCTTTATTTCAACATGTGTAATCGTATGTATAACATCTAATGCATTTCACATACACAAATACCCACTCACTCACTCACTCACTCACTCACTCACTCACTCACATAAGTTTGTTTGTTTGCCTTTTTCCCAGGCCTTGTCGGCTTTTCTTTTGAAACTTGTCACTCATCAATATCCTTAGTGTTGTTGTTGTTGTTGTTATTGTTATTGGTATTCAATATGCAAAGTTCCGATTTGTCAAAAATATAAATTGTGTGACACAAGTCATACCCTAAGCAAACAGGAACCACATTTTAGCAATGAATTCTGTTTTGAATTTTGAACATAAAACACTTGAAAGAAATCATCACAACCACAGAAGTATACGTATACTATTGTATATGAAACACAATAGAACAACAGAATAGTAATAACTTCATGGTTCATCAATGTTCATGCATTGTTTCTTTAGAAATTTCAATTTGAATTGAAGAATCAAAGAACTTTGGATCAGATATACTTATTTTCTATGTAAGTACCTTGTACTACATACCATAATTTACTGTTCAACTTGAAGAGTCATAAGCTTAGAGACAAATAACCATAAAATCTTAGATGAAAGTGAAGGCTTTGATTATTTCCCTATACAGTAACTAGTATTTAGACCGTCTGACTTATGATTCTATAGATTAAAAACATCTACACAAAGAGTGATACTTATTTATTTATTATTATCGTCACAAGATTGTGAGATACCTGATTTTTTACATTAAATTATGTTTGCTTAGGCTAAGAGATTCTTACATCAATCATACAAACATCAGCCATTTCATGGAGTGGGGAATGGCGATGACTAACTGCACAATCACCTCAGATAACGAAGATTGACTAAAATATTGTTAGTTTATTTTTAACTAACAATTTAGATTTCCTTCCTGTTTATAAACGGATATACTAGTTTTCTTATTGAACTGCGTTTCAGATCCAAAACCTGCGTACTGCGTTTTACCCAAAATACTGAATTTGTACTGCTTTTTTATAACTCCTAAATGTTCAAAATAAATTAATAATACAATCGATTTTAGTGAATTTTCAATGTCAGAAATCTAAAAGGCTGAGAACTTATTGGATCAGACAAAACGTCTTTGACTAATAAGGTAATCAAACGTTCTGTCTTATTGTTTCGTTTGGTGTGTGTCGAAGTTTTGACTTCAAGAGACGAAATGTCAGCTATCGACAACGAAACATATTTTTCTGTTTTGTTTTGACTTACACGTTGTGGGCTGAGCCAGAAGAAACTTTGCAATAATCAACAACGACGTTGCTTGCGGTATGTATTGGCCGTATGGCCATAAAAGGATTCAGACAAACACTCTGGTTTGGTGTGTTCTCCAATCATAAGAAAGAAAACAGCATGTAATTTTCGCTGTTTTCTATTACTCCACGAAATCGCTTCAAAGGAAAAGTATAACATCAAAACTTTGGAAAGCTGACATTATTGAGATGTCAGATGATTCAGACGGTTAAATTAAAGTCTTAGCATTTTATTTCATCTACCAAATCGACTTAAATTTCGATTTCAATGTCTCCTTCTATGGTTGTTGCTTTGATTTGTACTATGAAGCTATTTTGGTTACTTGCAGAGATATGTACGGCGAGATATTTGACGCTGTTTTCCCATCGAATTGCCTCAAAGCTAAGCTGCAAGTTGGAGTTTGGTAGGTGGCAGGTCTTTCGCTTTCGAATAAAGTATAATGCACTTGCATTACTTCAGTTTTACTTGATTTTCCACTTGTGAAGTTATATGGCGAAGATATTTAATGCTTTTTCAATATTATGCTTAATCTCACTGTGGTTGTAGCCAGAGAAGTATAGAGCAGTATTATTAGCAAATAATAAGGTACTGCAGCACTCAGGTAAATGAATGTGATGAGAGTATGTATATGTTACAAAGCGAGTGTCGTTATATAATCAATTGCTTGGACAAACCAAATGGGAACAGATGGAAAATCGCAATTATAAAATTAGCCAGGTGTGCGATTGAGACAGACTTTGGTCATGTATTAAGCGGTAGTCATGTGCAGTGTATAAAAATAAAAACCAGAGCAACTATCATTTACTCAGTAATGCTTGGAAAAAAAGAAATCGATGAAGAAGAAGATAAAAATAAGCAAAAAGTGGCCACAAACATAAAACATTGGACGAGAATTGATTGTATAAATGTTACTTTAAACCACCAATTTGTATAAATACTTGGGAAGGAGCTGCAGAACAACGTCTGAGCAGCTATCTAACATAGTATACAATTAACATCGTAAACGTTTGAATGCAGTTTATTGTAGCAAGCTTCCTTTAGCATATAGAAATTGATTTTTAACTAATTTTGGAACACTGTACAAACATACATATTTCAAGTACCACGCTAGTTTATTTATTTTATAAAATCTTTCCAATTTAAACTATAATTGTACATGAAGAAAGCCTTCAGAAAAAAATTCTTTAAATGACAGTGAAAACCATAAAAAAAACCGTTGCGTGGCTTAGAAGTTTACAGTATCCAAACAATCTGGTATTGCGACTATGCTTTATGTAATGTTGAGAAAGCCTAATTGACTGATTTTTTGGAATTCTTTTTTATTGATTCATTTTCATTATGACTCAAAACTATTCGAATTACCTAAATTTAAATGACTGGGAAAACCTTTATTGAATATTTGCTTAATATTTTTATTTATCAATGGAAAAAAAAGAGAATATCGGATAAGTGATACTCTTAATCCTTGTCAATGACAATAACAACAAATATACCATACATATATACATATGTAGATAAGTAGTAAGTACATACTTTGAAGTGAATATACATACGTATACGTATGTATTAAATTCAATGGTTGACCGCCAAGACCAGACAAACACTTAAGGATAAAGTAAAAGAAAAGAAAATATAATAAACCAGAGGAAGTTGGGATTAATTGTAAAACTGTCACAAACATGAGTTATAAGCGACGGAAACACAATAAAACAAAACAAAACAAAGTCAATGTAGCCGACCGACATTGTAGTCGTATAAAAAGTCTGTGAGGTCTTAGGAAAGAATGAAGCAGATGATGATGATCAAAGATCAAATGTTATAAATGTTATATGCTAGACAGTTTGGCGGCCTCAAGTGGTTTGACAAAACCACTTGAAAACCACTTCAAGCAACTCACATAACTGACTGACTAGATGATGTAGGATGTACTACGAGTATATGAGTATGGTCGGTTCAATCCATGTCTACTTAATGTCTGGCATGAAACTACAATAATAAAGTACTGTTTATTTGATCTGTGAGGTCCAATGGCCCAAAAGGGCATTGAATTTCGGACACTTGTAATCGGAAGCGGAAACATGCATTGATTTTTAAACGATCTTTTGTTTTCTTGTAATTTTATTTTTCGGTTTTGATCGATCAAAGTTAAAACAAATCAAAATTTAATGATTCAACAATAACAATAACAACAAAATTGGTTGTTTCCTTTATTCTTTATCTTTTACTTTAGCATGTACATATGTATATGGTAAAATTTTCTTAACAATTTTCGCAATTAAAATGTACTGGATGGAAACAATATCGACATAATGAGTAGACAAAAGGCAGAAAGAATGAAAGAAAGGGTTTCCTTTTTTTTGTGTGTTCGAAACATGTGTAAAAATTCATTAAAAATCCACACACACACACAGTACTTACATATACATGCAAATAGCCAGACGTAAAAGTGTTTGGGTGAAAGGATAAACAAAAAGGACTGAACGACAACCACGCAAGTATGCATGCATGCGAGTGTGTGTTAAATATGTAGAAAAAGAAGGGTTTCAAAGAAAATTAATGCGTTCTTTTCGCAAATTCTCTAAAAAGGATTTTTCCACAAAATAAAAAAAAAAAAACGAAAATTAAATAAACAAGAACAACAAGGACAATGGATCACATACTCATTGGACTTATTCTACATATAAACCATTATAGAGAATGTGTAAGTAAAAGGATAAGAAATAAAACAAGTGGTATTAAAAAGCCAATTCCTGCGCTATTTTTCAATGAGTTGTAAGCTAAAAGGACACCCATATATACAATACACACACATGCACACGGCTACTCGCATGCTTATTTTAATGAGCAAGCAAAGGTTCAAAGTTGAAAATTATATCCTTTTTTTTTTTTGTTTTTTCTTCTTGTTGTTGTTGTTGTTGTTGATGTCGCTATTGTTGTTGTCGTGGTACTTACAATATTTTGCTTGTTGGAAAATAAATCGATTGGAATTGCAACAAAGCAAATTCGAAACAGAGCATCACAAGACAACACAGCATAGAACAGGACACGACAGGACAGGACAGGAGAGTATAGGATAGGATGGGACAGGATAGGACAAGCAAAATATGCATGAACTCATGACAAGAAGAAGTGCTAACCCGTTTCCGGTTTTAATTTGATTCCTTTAAAGAACTGCTTCCGCTAACAAAGCTTCCCTGCTTCCTTGCTGTGGCCAAGTACATTCTAAGTAACCACATCACAGACACAAAAAATGCAAACAGACAGACAGACAGACAAATAGACAGATGGGAAAGGTTTGACCCTCACTTACTTTCTGACTGACTGACTGACTGAATGACTAAGCTACGCTTTCCATTCTACGGATATGCGAATATATCTCACACACACACACATAGATACTCATATATTTTACAAAGCGACACAATCAGCGTTGTGTGTTTTATTGTTAGTTGTACTTAGATTGTGTTTCACTAACATTTCAGAGAGCGAGAGAGTTAAAAGAATGAGAAAAGAAGTTTTTATACAAAAAATGTCAAAAGCAAATTTAAAGCGGTTTCGTTAAGCCAAATCATGTCATGGCAAATTATGTAAGCACTTACTACTATAGTATATAATTTCCGTGACTATACAGATTCTTTTTTGTAAGGGTGGCTGTACACTTTTACCTATACTACCAATTCATTAATGATGAAAGTGTCACAAACAACTAAAGCAATTAGCATCACTCATGAATTTGTTTTAATAAGAAAACATCAACGCCTCTCATAATCTTATTATAAACTTTATACTTTCAAATAGAGAAGAAGACGATTTCATTCATAATGCTGACAAAACAGAAATTAACTTCGGTTTACCGAAGCCTGTATACCTTTTATAATAAGATTTTTACATCTTATATTAAATATTACATAAGAAAGTTTCTTATGAATATATAAACAAAAAACAACATTCATCAGTTTCTCGTACATAAACTAATAAATTTTCACTCACTGAAGTGTTGATATGGTAGCTATATCGAATTCTAATATGTGTGTAAGGTGCAAAAACTTTTTTAACAAAACACTGAAATTGGCTTTGACTAAAAACAATTTTTGTTTAGGTGCTTATGCATAGGATGTTATTGCGTTTTTATTGGGAACGAATTTGCTGGTGCAAAGTTGTCATAATTTGCATAAAATATAATGTAGCTCACCTCTTAAAGAAATGGGTGTACGAAATAAATGTCCTGATCATTGAGAAAATGATAACAAAAAAATAAAAACACCTCATGGCAACACTACACAAAAGAACATTTTAAGAACAGCTGATATTCAAAAAGCTGTGAAAACGATAAGCGTTTATGCTATATTTCAGTTGGTTTTACGAATATAATGAAAAAGTGTTTATGCATGCGTTCTGAGTCAAGCTGATCTCTGTGACAACTTTTTCGGTTGTCGCATAAGCGGGGTAAACAACAACAACAATCTTCACTGCAAAGGTAATTTAGTATCTCTTCCAATAATCTGAGAACTCTGATTTTAACATATAACATAATTTGCTTATGATAGTAATTTTGATGCTGCAGCTTAATAAATCAATAAATAAGAGTGTGTAGAGATGTTCGGTCCATAGATTAATCGATTTTCCTAGGTTGCTTGTATTAAGGTGCAGCCAAATAGACATACCCCAATAAAATATGCTAATAATAAGTGGTGCAGGAGTGAAGCTGAAAGAGCTGAGGTGTATGCATGAGGAGTAAGTAAGCTACTTGCTGACCCTTCAGAGATCAAGGAAACAATCGAAACGCAGACAAAGTAATGACGAGAATCCATTCCCAAAAAAACACATTGCTTCCTTTAGCAGAAATATAAAAAAAGGTCCAGTACATGACAAAATGAATACCAAATTGGCTAAAGCACTCCCAGGTAAGCGAGTTTTTTCCTGTTATTGTTGTTCAATACTATATTGCATATTTGTCACTTGCCTACCCAGTGGAAATGCACATTGTTTATAATGAGTCGACACCGACTAAAGAGGCTCCATCCTAATGATCAAATCACCAGCAACTTAAGTATTAACTGTGATATAATCGCCACAAAGTCATTATTCTATACAACCATACAAATATTTAATGATATTTTTGCGACAATATTACAAAAAATAAATTAAAAAAAAAAATAAAAAAAATCCATAGTTCAATGGTGGTTTATATGGTAGAGTGGCGGTCTCGCGCTAACACAGTGCAGGTTCGAATCTCGATCAAGTTAAATGTAGTTTTTTCGTAATTGTCGTTTTTTTGCAACCATAGTTCTTAATAGTTCAAGAAAAAGCTCTTGGACTCACCACGAGAGGGTCTTGAAATTTCCTTGGTTCATTTTTTTTATTTAGTCTCTGAATGAACAATATTTTACTCAATTTTTTATTTAAAAGATTCAACTTAAAAGATACAAACATATAAAATTTAAATGAAAAAACAATAGAAAAACAAGAGAGTTTTGGAAAAGAACCGAGAACGAGTTATTTTTGAAAGTCTTTTATGCTGTCAAGTTTGGGGAATTATTCACGGCTTTCTACTGTCACCGCCATCACTTCTGCTCGACTTTGTTCTAAAACTCGTTTGGACACAAAAACCAGCAATTGAACGTGTCTTTCCGTTGCTTAATTTTCATATGAATATAATAAGATGTGTGAGTAGTTTTTGACCTTTCGCTGATTTACGAACATTGTAATGACTCTAAATTCAAGATAGAATTGCATTTATATGACTCAAAATGGGATTCTAGCAACAAAAAAACTGATTAATTTCGAAAAAATGTGTATTATTAGTACAAATTGTTCGATTTTGGGCCAAGAAATGAAATTTTTGTACGGAAAGTGTGTTCAAATTTTATTTTATCGGGTTTCTCGTGCCAAAAAAACCCCCATATACATATATAAAAGAATATTTTTTTGTCTTTTTAATGCTGTTTCTAAGTCAAATGTTAAATAAATTGAAAAAAAAACCTAGATAGAAATTTTGGGAGGCTCCAAATTCATTTTGGACCTATGGTTCCTTAGGCAAAAATTCTTAGAATGATCCATAGAATCAGAATCTGGATGTGCACCTGAAGATTTTTTAAGTCCCCTACAATTTGACTCACCCTAGTGTATATGCAATATATGTATATATTTTGAAATGTTCTTGGCGCATATAATCATCAGAATTAAGTGATAACATCTGCATACATACATGTGTTGCTATGAAAATCTAAGAGAAACATTTCACCCACCTTCTTGGTTATGGCTTTTTTTACATTTTCTCGAATAACGCATAATTATTGACAGGAGTAAATACAAGTAATATCCTTTTACAATGTGTTCAATTCAATTATAGTTCTTTGGGTTTTTGTAAATCTTTTCTCCTTATTTTTGGCATTAGAAACTTTGTGTTCAATTGAAGAGTATTTACATCCTTGTACAATATCAGTAGCATAAGCAAAGAGTCTGATCTCTAATATATATATATATATTAATTTAAATTGAATAAATAAATATGTGCAAGAGTGTTATTGAGTAACTAAATAAATATTTTTAAATTCAACAGATTTTTAAACTCATTTACTAAGTCATTAAAAGCTTGCGAATGTAACTAAATACTCATAGAAATAATGTGTCTGTTATTCTGTGATTAAGACAAAACAATTTAGTAAACCATAAATATTCTGAATTTAAATTAAACAATATCAATGAATTCTGAATTTGGGTGAATTAATTTATCAATGAATTATCTGCATTGAAAATAACATTGCATATATACAATACAAGTACAATGCCATCGAACAATTCTTTATGACCTTTAACACTTTCGCTTTAAGCCTTTTATCGCATCTAGCATTTTTCCCTTTTTAAAAAAGCTTTTTTCTTAGCTCCAAACAGAAATTCAAAAAATTCATAGAGATGGCGCTCCACAAAAAACCGTTACACAAAATGAAATAACGACAAAACACCATTTTGCTAAAGCGCGCCACCATCATGAGAATCTCATCATCATCATCATCATCGTCGTCATCGTCATGAACAACACCAGTATGTGTATCACTAACATCCTCATGAGGGCAATATAGTATAAACGAACAGCATCAGCAATAGAAAACTTTGAGTAAAATTTAAAAATGGCATCCATTTTATATTTGTATAATTTATTCTTGTATTCCGTTACATTTATTCATTTGCTCACAACACAACAGCGCACGCAATCTGAAAGCTAAAAAGCAAACTCAGTTTCCCAGATATTTTCAAAGATGGCGCCACAATTGCGCAGAAGCAATTTATTGTATTTCTTTTGCTTTCATTTTGTTTAAAAACAAAAAAAAACCCCACGTCACTCGGACCAACGAACAGACGAACAGACAGACGGAAAGCAAAAAACGTACAGAAAAACATAAAAACATGACGAAAAAACAAGAAAGAATCTCAACCATGTAGCGACGAGATATAGTAGAACAACAATAAAAGAAGATATTTTTAAAAGCACACACACACTGGGCCCGAGTGCCTGGCTGCTTGCCTGCCTGACACCCGCACGAACATTAAGATTGGCCGAGTAAAACGAGTGCACACGAACGAATACACAACAACGACACAGTACGAGTATTATAAGTAAAAATGCTAAGGCACACGAAGTTTTAGTCATTCAGTCAGTCTATGTCCATTGGGTGGTGGTGGTGCTGGTGGTGGGCATGGGTAACAGGATCGGGTGATGGCTCAGTAGATTGGCTTGACTACAGTTTTCCTTGTTATTGGGTGGTAGCTTGTCAGCTTGCTTACACTACAATACACTACATTTCACTTTATTCGTTCCTTGGTCCCCCTTTGTTTGTTCGTTTGTTCGTTTGTTATAATAGTCTCAACCCCAATAAGTACCTTTTGTGGGTTGTTGTGTGTTAATTTCCTCTCCATAGTGAGTTGTTTAACTTCATTTGGTTATTGTCAAGAGCTGCAGTTGTTAGTCTTGTTGAGTCATATTAATATTTTTCATAATATCCATTGAAATATTCAAATTAGGTTAAAAATTTAACAAAATTTAGACCTCAAAGAACAAATGGTGGTGATATTTTGAATGCATAGTGTAGTATTAGTTTCCTTGACATAATATTGTCATATATTGGTCACTCAACAGGGATCGCAACAGGCGTTTGTAATAGCCTACCAAAATCGCTGTTTTGACACAGCCGTCTACACTGTGTCAAAATCTGTGTCTAATTGTTGCAATCATATAAAACTACAATTTGGCAACAATGACCAAAAAGTTGGCAACAGTGTCCAACACCTTCTAACACTGCTGCAGACTGGACTGACCATTCTTAAAGTTGCGTCAATGTTGTGTCTATGTTAGAAACAACTCAGACTCGTGTTTAATTCTACAAGAATAACCCCATCATTTTGTTATTTTGCCTATGGTTGAATTAGACACGAGTCTATGGTTGTGTCAGAAGATAGGCCATAAATACTCTTCTGTCTTATTATTATAAAAATGAGACTCTGGTGACTGGAAAAATTATGTTTATCCTTTACAAAACCAAAGCCATTACATGTTGGCCTTCATTTAACTTAATTGAACCCTTCCCTCTAGTAACTCCCTCTAGTAACTCCCTCTAGTATTATGTTCAAATAAGTTTCAGATGCACTTATTGTACTATATTCAACTATTATTATTATTTCGCTTACACAATTTCTTAGCTTTTATGCGTAATTTTATTGGCAAGCAAATTCAAATTAAACTTATAGTCGATTCATTTGGCATATTGTATCGAATCGCATTGAATGAAGTCAAATTTGAGTTAAGAAAAATCAATGGGTGACTGGTTGACAAGCTGACTAGTTTGGTTGCCACCCAGTGCCAGCTCAATGAACCGGAAATTGGAGGTGTGCGGCAAAACACGACGTGACGTGACATTTCCTCTTCGTCAATATGTCAAAATGAATAAAAAGTGCATTGCCTGCTTCACTCTCATTCGGTCAGTTTATAAGAATGGTAGAACTAGAAGTGACAGTGAGTACTAGTAGTAACTCTGTAAGTCGCTATATGGGTGGCATATTACATGTAAAATCAATAAACTTATAGAAATTTGCATAGAATTCTCTTTCATGTTCATAATTAAGAGCTTTTCTATTTAATTTTCAGAATTTTTTCATAAATATTTATAATTGTAAATATATTGTATCTAACCAAAAATAGATAATGATGAGTTGGTAAGCCTAAATGCACCATAATGTGGCATGCCTTAATGTCAGATTGCTTTGACACACCAAAGACATTTCTATATGAATCTACTCTAAATAAGTATATAAACTTATGAATCAATTAATCGTTCTAAACTATACCATGTTGATCTTAAGCTTTGACAAATGAAACGCTTCAATAAGAAATACGTATGTATATACAATAAAAATTATTAACAGTTCCATTTGATTGCTTTTACAACTTCTCTTACATACAATATTTCTAGGTGGGTTAATTAACTACAATTGGAATACTTCACGGCAGGTAATACAATATGGTTGTTATTTTCAAGTCTGTCCATATGTCGACTACTATTACTAAAAATTGGTCAACCGCATCGAGGTGCATTGCATTTGGTAATATGTACGTATGCTTAAAACAACAACTTCTGCTTTATTGGTTGCCTTTTCGTGAAAAATGTTGAAGAGGGATAAAAGTGAAGTTGAAGTGAACGAGTTACAAAAGAAATGATGATAATAAGTCTGTCCAACTTCTTGCATGGATAGATAGATAGATAGATAAATATAGCTTCTGTCATTTGTGAATGCATTTTAAGGAAGAAGGAATGACCATTCGTTGTGTTTAGTGGTTGTCAGTCGTCTGTCTGATATTTGGTTGCAAGTGTTGCAGTGTCTAGGCATTGTTACCCTCAAGTATCGTTTATCAATTTTACACCAATTCAAGCGCATCACAACATTCTTGCCACACTCGCTGCTTGTTGTCACTCGTGTTGGCACTGCAAAGAGTTTTCGCGTCGCTTCCATGGTTTCAGTGACAACATAATTACATAATTAGAACCAAAAACCATGAGTTCCACCACGACCCACGACCATCACAAAGGCAAGCAAGCACTCTGTTGATCATAATCTTTATATGAGAATAATCAAGTATGAAGTGTTTATAAAATTTAATACAAATACTTTATGTACGAATAATTGAGGTCCTGATTATATACCGATTATCTGTCAATATTTTTTAAGAAATGTATGATTAGCATTGACTACTTCCTGTTAGCTTAAATTGTGGCGAAAGCAAAGCCAGATAAATCTCCTAAAGCCTCTCCAGAAAGCTACCAAAATCCTTCAGCGAATAAATAAATCAAGTCTGAATATACACATTGAAGAAATCAACATTCTTTCGCCTTTACAGTACAGCTTTCGGCCCACTCATGACATGGCACAAACTTATACACACTGCTTCCCCTTTGTACCTAGTAAACACGATTCGCAGTTTCCTATGTGACAAGTTTTTTTTTTTGGGTAAATATGGATGGTGTTATGTCTAACCACAAGCATTCCTCAGGTTTTGCAATTCTCTACAATTTACACTTATATCTATGACATTTCAATGCTTAACCATTGTCAAGTATTGATTTTCGCTGATGACACAGCGTTATACTGTTCTAGTAATAGCAACTTATAGTGAGATTCATACAATGTTTACTAGATATTTTCATAAGTAGATAATCAAGCTTAGTTCTAGCTTAACAAATGCTATATACTTCAGCCGGAAGCGTAATCCTAGCCCTTTTAGCTAACACTAACCTACTTAGTTTAGCTCTTAATCAATACAAGGGGAGAACTCTATAAACTCTAACTAACATTCTGTTTGCATATATGTAAGAAGGATAATTGATAAAATTAATAAAGATCATCTTAGCGGAGGCGGTGTGACCTCCGCGAATGCGGATATTAACGGATGCGGAGGTGGGCTAACAAGATTAAGTATTACACTTACACAACAAAGTTTAGACTACAAAGTATGCTTATACTCGTTTGTTTCTTCATATGTTATACATATTAGTAACTATTGGTAATCAAGATTGATAAAAGGCAAATTATTCTTAACCCATTAAAATCCAAGACCTTAACTAAACTTAATAGTTGCTCGCTTCGAACCGATCTTAGCGGCGATGATAATAAGCACGTTCGATCGGAAAAAAAGCTTGAAATCTTTTATTATTCAATTCAAGGTCTATTGGCGACAGAAGCTCCGTCGACATCAGCTTCAATTCAAGCTTTTACAAGATCCAAGTCATGTAGCGTTCGCAAACACTATTATTCAGATTGAACTTTGTCCTTAACAATTTCCTCCAAGAACTTTAATTTGTACCTTGGGTCCGAATATGTAGCATATGAATACAATATATTGCTTGGAAGATCACGAAATCTTGAATTGGTGTCTTCAATTAATTTTTTTTGGAAATTTTGATATGAGATGTGAGAGGGAGTGAGAAATGTGACATCGCACGCAATGACAAAATGTAAATATACCTCCGCTAAAACTCCGTTAAAAAATATACGAAGGCGGAGGTACGATTTTATGTGGAAGTTCTGCAGATGCGGAGGCGGATGCGAAGTTCCGTTACAACCCTAGTGTAGACAACTTCTTACTTCATAGGTTAAGTAATGTCATGTTGGTATCATCGTTGCATCATGAACAGACCAGGGACCCAGATAATAGACTTTCAGAAATGATATCATTCAACAAATAGAAAATATGCAATAACTCAACTTTCACACGAACTGACGAGCCTTTTTTAGCCGTATCTTAGGAAAAGTTTTGTTTACTGAAATTGACAAAGCGGCTAGAACTGCAGTCTGACTTTGGGTGTTGCATCTTCTTATACCCTGTGTCAGCAGTCACAGTACTATCCTACAAGAAGTGGGGATTCAAGCTGATGGTGGAGTATGTGACTACTGCACTAAAATAGAATAAAAATTTTTATATAAGATTCCTGGGTAGAGATAAATGAATGTGGGGTAACGTCATTGGGCGGGATGAGCTTTTGATATATACTGACGGATTAAAGACGATTGACAGGTACAGGTATCTTCTCGGAAGAGCCAACAGCTCAGCTATCGTATTGTCTACCTGAATGTTGTAGCATGTTCCAAGCAGAAATCTATGTGGTCCGGCAGGCAGCAAATTTAATTAACGCTTTGGGGGAGACCGCAAGGCACATATCGATTTATATTGACAGCCAGCTGACAAGGCTCTGTCGGCCCACAGATTCAAGAGCAAATCATACGTAGTACGGTAGAAGCTTTTCATCAAGCTCGGCTACACTCTATTACGCTTATCTGGGTGCCGGGTCACTTCGGTCATTTTAACCGTTGTGGAGTTCTCTTTGTGTATTAGGGTCCTTGCTAGGTGGTTGTGGTGTTGTAGCATTCGATCTTTATAACGGCTGCTGAAGGAATTGATTTGCTCAAATATTATTCGCATTTTCATGTCCCGATGTAATGTTGAATTTCCGAAGAACCATGCTGCTTGAATTTTCCTTATGTTGTATGAAGCAGTCGTCACTCAGATTTGGATGCCACATATAGCCAGACAGATGCCACTGCTTGTCTGTATAAAAGCAGTTTGTTGTTGATCTGGAGTTTACTTTTCACGCACAGCAGCCAGTCCATTTTGTTCATTTTTTTATAGCAACTCACAGTGATACTTTTTACATGGGTGCGCCAAAAAGGCTCCGTCTGCCAAAAAGCTCTAAGCATCAGAAATTGCTTTCCTGGGAGTATTTTGCTTAACTTGTGAAGTAAGTCGGTTATCCAAGCCTTGTCGAAGACTTGTGAAACGTCCAAAAAGCCAGCCTAGCAGTATTGCTTTGATTCAAATGCAGTGAAAATGTGATGTACGACTTTGTGAAGTTGTTCAGAAGTACTGTGCTGTGCTCTGAGGCCGATGATCCATTGGACCTTACGTTCTTCCAACAATCTACTAAAAAATATTCTCTCAAATATCTTGGAGAATGTTGGAAAAAGGCTAATGGGCCTATACCTTATGACACTATCCTCTGGTTAGCCCGGTTTTGAGATCATTATTTTGGGGGCATATTTCCAATGGGAGGGGAAGCAAATAAAGAATGAATTAAGAAAATTAAGAAATCAAACAAATCAATGTTTATATGGTAAATAATTTTTAAATAGATAAACCCACCTTAAATAAGGAAAAGGGATTAAGTTTAACACAAAACAACGTTCGGTATATGAATGTGTGCCAAGTTCCTTAAATTATATATATGAATGTAAAATATTTCTCAATGGATTATGTCCACTGTTTAAATATTGAATTCGGTTACCATATAGTACATTGCTCTATTATTTGATACACTGCCTGGATAGTTTATTGTTTTCATAAAAACATACATGGCAATATGTAATCATCTTTGTTAAAGTTCGAATCTCTGTAAAAAATATACAATACCCTGGATGCATAGTACATAGAAAAACTAACAATTACTATAGTGTCCACTATCAATTACCCAAAGAATAAATGTCAAGAATAGAAATGGGTATGTGGGTGTTGTCAAACAAAATCTGCATTTATCAATTAAATCAATTAAAGATTCTCATGCACATTTGTGATACCCGCATTCATATACTTGTACCATCACATACGGTAGCAATTGATGAATCAACAATGAATGAATGAACGGTGTCTTTTGATTCCAACAACTAGCAAACTAAACCTAAGAAGATTAGTCAACGAAGGCTTAAGAGAAGGTAGGTAATAATCATCAGTTTAGTTTTTTTGAAATTGCCGTTGTCATTGCTCAAGGTGCCGCTTAAGAAATCAATCTCAATGCACAATAAGCCAAAGCAAATGAATGAACGAATGATGGAATAAATGAAGAAGAAAAACATACGGACAAAATGGTTAACCGTGCGCAAAAAGATCATCCGCTTAGTGTGTTTTGTCACTGCGCTTAGATAACGGCAGAGAAAAGGACACTGACACTCACTTTTAGTCTTGGCCTTTATGTATTTATGTATGTATATCTCTTTTGGTTTCTGAGCCTGGGAAAATTGCATATGTAAGCGATACTTCCCTCAATACAATCGAAAATAAACCGAAACAAAACCAAAGCAAATCAAGAGAAGCAATTGCAAAGAATGGCAAAGAACCTGCAGCAATATCTTTCGAACAAGTTGAGATTGATTACCCTGATTATCGATTAGTTGCCTTAACACAAGCGATCATGTCTGCACCGTCGGGCATGATCAGGAGTTCAATGAATGGATAGAGCGATGAATGGATGCCAACCACCATGACATCTTCTCGTTGTTGTTTGCTCTTGCATTCTAATACGCTTAAGATGATTTTCTTGCTTTTTTTTGTAAAGATTGTTTACTTACATCAGCTTTATACAACATTCATTCTTCTAGTGCTTCTGATACAACTGATGATTATGTTGATGATCTAAGGGCGCGCGAATCACTCACTTTTGAATGGTATGAGATTTTGCAAGGTGTTTCGATCATTCATTCTTGCCGGCAAAGATGACAAACAGTTGACAATATTTTACGTCTTCATTTTATTTGTTTTTCTTTTTCTTTTTATTATGATTCCATTTTCTTGATTTAAATCCGCTTCAGAGTTTATTTAAGTCGCCTCGAGTGTGCCACAAAACATGTTAACTATGCGTTTAATCCTGTCTTTGCTTCTCCCACTCCCCATAACAAAACTTAACAAAACAAAACAAAATACAAAAGAAAACATGATTAAGAAAAAAGGAAAACAAATCAGAAAAGAAAAGAAAAACAAATAAAGTTTTTTCCAACGCTGTGGGGTGCAATGGTGCAACCCTTTAGTCGGGTTCCCACATATTCTCTGTTTTGTTCTATGTTAACCCCTTCTATTTTGGCAAATCAACCTGCCTGACTGGCTGCGTCGTCATTGTCATTGCCATTGTCATTGCCATTGCCATTGCCATTGCCATTGCCATTGTATTTATCCATGTCACTTGGTTGCTTTGTCAATACCGCTCATTTACCTTAATGCGCCTAGAAGTAGACTACATAACAAAATGCCATAAATAAGTATTTATTCCTTGTTGCGTTAATTTATCTAAGGACTTAACGAGCTCAAGGCTTTGCCTTTCTTTCTTTCTTTCTTTCTTTCCATCTTTTACTCACTCATCTAACTTACTTTAATGCCACGAATATTCATCATTCTTATAGTAGCAATGAACTTTTTGTATTCATCATCCGCATTATCATCATCATCATCATCACCAAAATGCTCATCATGCTCATCATTATTATCTTTATCAACATTTTCAACTCATTAAGTGTTTCTTCATTTCATTCTCAAGCCTTTTCTTAGCCTAGCTAGCCTAACTTTATCCACTTTTAACATAAGCGCTTTTGTTTTAACTTGAAGTGCTTTCATTTCATCACCCTCCGATGACCCCATTTAAGATTTATTTTCAAAGAATGAAAGAAACGCTTACACTTTTCAAAGGTGTTTGCATACTTTTGGATGCCCACACCTTTGTAACACTTTACTCTAAAAAAGAAACTTTTCCTCCTGCTATTTTATGTTAAGCCTTTTTTGTTAATATATATAAGTATATGGTATTCTACTATTCTTCTTGTATTGAAGTTGAAGTTGTATCTTTTATTAGATCCTACTTTTCATTCCAGTTCCAAGAACAGTGTACAGTGGAACAAGTTTCTTTCATTCAACTTATATTTTACAATGCTCCATTTATTCCACTCTCTTTCATTTTGTTTGTTTTGTTTCATTAGATGGGATGTCTGTCTATCCACTGTGCTTAAGCAATGCTACTTTTAGAATAAATTCGCATAAATTGTGATTAAAATCGCTTGAGCATCATTAAACCGCGTCCATTATTTTAACAGGCCTTTGTCAGCCAAACAAGCTGAAGGACAGATGAATGGTTGGTTATATGAATAGATAGATGGATGGATGGATGGATTTTTGGATAAATGGCCAGATTCAATGACCAATGTTCTTTTATCAAAAGCATTTCCGGTTTGATAGAAATGTACATTTATTGTACATACAATATATCCTTTTGCTGGACTTTTTTCTTTTTAATTTTTCTTTTTTTTTTTTGCGGGTTACACTGATTGCTATCGTTGTTGCTGTTGTTTCTTTTGACGGTGCCATAAAAAGTGTTCGCGGTAAATAATTCAAAGAAATGGAAATTTCCATTTACATTTTCAAGCCCACTTTGGTATCTAATCATGTTCCCAAAGGGTGGTAAAACTCAACTCGGGTACAACACCCAAACCAAATTCCAATTAGAAATGAAATGGCATAGCGCAAAGAGTTTATTCAACAACAGAAACAGAAGCGAAAGCAAAAAGCATAGCATGAAATGAATTGAATTGAAAGAAGGAAAAGTTTTAATTATTTTTAATTCTCATGATTAGTACAAGGAGGGACCAATCTAACCAAACCAAACCAAACCAACCAACCAACCGATCAACCCCCCAAAAACAACAAAACCCTCAAGACGAAGACAAAAATAAAAAAAAAAAACGAAAATAAAAATAACTGAAAAGAAGAAAAAAGTAACTGACAGTAGTAACTTACGAGTTGATGAAGGCAGGCAATGGCAAGCAAAGGCGCCAAAAGGCTCGTTAATTAAGCGAAACAATTGTAAAAATGGCGCCCAGCTAAAAGGACGAACAACTTGCTACCACATCCTGTACTTGGCGGATAGCAAAGCTCCTTGCCACAAACAAAGACAAAACCAAACTCAACCAAACCCAACCAAACCAAACCGAACACAACTGAACTGAACTGAACTCATCTGAGCTATGAGAATAAGTCACTCGGAACTGTAAAAGTGAAAGAAACAATTGCGCACCCAAGTGATAATGATAATTTTCGCACTTTGTAATACAAATGAATGAATGAATGAATGACTAAATGAATGAATGGATAAGATGAATGAATGGCAAATGAGGCAACGTGCAAATGTCAGGATGGCAAGTGGCATGGGACTTACTATTGTAGTGGCATTGTACATATTCTGGTATAAGTTAATGAGTCGCGGCATTCAAAAGAACTCACTAAATGCTGCCGTCGGGTGCAGTTTGCTTTTGTTTCAATTTGACATTGTTTCCTTCTCATTCCATTTCTGTTATTATTGTTGTGTTCTTTGTTCGTTCTTCATTTGCCACTTTTAAGTTTGATTCGTTTCGCGGTAAATGCGGCTTCCCCCAAAAAAGCATCTCACCACCATCATCCCAACATCCAGAAAGAAAAAAAAAACAACAAACTAAAGAATCGACTATCCTTCGTCTTCTCTTATACTCTGTGCCTTTAACTTCGATTTTGGTCTGTTGATTTTACAACGCATAAAATATCATCATCATCATCATCAGCTAAGATGGGGTATCTTTTTAATTGTTTAATTATGTTAAACAGCCTAAAAATGTTCCTCGAATGCAAGGCAGTCTAAGTGAAATTGTTCGTTCTTTTGTCCTTTCTTACGCAGACATTCGCAAGTTAACAAGTTAGAAAATATTTGCTTTTGGTTCTTACTACTACTTAAATTTCTCTTTTCCCTTGTCTACTTCCTTCATACTTTTTAATTATCCATTTTTTGTTTTTTTTTTTTCGCTTTTGGTTTCTTCAGCAGAGCGCTATAAGTCGTAGATTTTTATTCAATAAAGTGTTTATGGTTGCGACAGAAAAGCAATTTTTCTTTCTCATTATAATATGATCCTAAAAAGGCGGGGGGAGGGAGCAGAGTAATAACTTGTTCTGAATGTTTTAAAGGGAATCAATGTTCATCATTATCAAAATATCAGTTTCATGAAATACGAGTAGACATAGTACTTACATATACCTAGTTTTTATTGAGGTTTTACTTTTGTATAATACCAAGGCACAACTGATGGAAAACTGCGGAGGACCACTCGCTAGTAGGCGAAAGCTCCTACTTAACACAAAGCTATGGATAATGCTTTACGGATGCGAAGTGTGGGCTGATGCACTGAAAGTAGGAAAAATACAAAGACCGGCAGCATCATCGTACCGCAATGTGTCAGAAGTAGCAGTTTTGGTAATCAGTAGCACGATACCTATAGACCTGCTTGCAAAGGACAGACAGAAACTATGGATTGTGAAGAAAGACAATGTGACAAACATAACTAAACAAGCACAAACAATGCAGGTGTGGCAACAGCGATGGGCTGCAGAACGTTAGGCAGATGGACAGCTTAACTCTTACCAGATGTGAACCCAAGACAGTGAGATTATGTCGACTTTTATATCATACGAATGCTATCGGGACACTGATATTTCCAAAAATATCTTTGCAATTACATCTTTGCTGATTCAGAAAGATATGATGCAAATCACACTTTCTTCGAATGTAATAGATGGCGAAGAGAATGTGAGGCACTGGAAAACAGTGTGGAACCGATCAACACAGCATATATTGTAGAGGATATGATGGAGAGTAACCACAACTGAGCACAAATAGATATTTTCATAGAAAAAGTCTTAAGATATAAGAAGTGGCAGTTGCATGCAAGTATTACACTTGATACATGAATACAGAAGATGATACCACCCTGAAGTAATGTAAAAGTGAATCTGTATCCGCTTTAACGACCTTCTTTAACCCTAATCTGCCCATAAGACAGACTTACCTTGTTTTCCTTCGCGCATGATTTTCCATTTTTGCCTTACTAATTTGCTCATTCTGTGAACTTCCCTGAAACCGTACGTTTAGATATTGTCGGGAATCTTACATTCCTTGAACCATGCGATCCTTCTAACTGTACATTGTTAATTGCATTAATACTATGAAGTAAGGAGTTAAGCAATCCTGGTGCTCCACTATACATCCTAAAAACCTTGCTTTTACTTCGCAATACACTTCTTTGAAAGTCTGCTTAAAACAATCATTCAACTCGCTCAATCCCTGTCTTGTTATTTCTGACTGGACACTATTCAACTGTGAGAATACCGATTCCACTAGACTTAATTTCCAATACAAATCCTCCAGTGTCATCATTTAAGAATTACATAATTCTTACTCATAAGTCAGTCTTCACTGACAAGTTGCAGGCTATTGTCTTTATTTGAACGCTTGTGCAACATATTGCAAACTAAAAGGCCTGTGGACTCGACAGGAAACGCTGAGGACATTCCATCGAGGAAAGCGATCCAGATTCATGGAACTAGCCCAGTTTGGATTCACTATTTTAGAGCTAAACCGAGATTTACAGAGTCTGGTGTCTGGTCAAAAGAGTAAATTCTTAAATTTAATCAATCTTTCAATGAAAGTTGAAGCCTAAATGATGATGATAACAACTAACACTGTATAAACAGAGTAATAAACCTTGCCACTGTCAAATATATTGAAAACCAGAAAGAAGGTCAGCCAAAAATATAATACTCTTCACGCTCCTGTAAATGAGCATACAGAAATATTATACAATTGATTTGGCTTATGTTGATTGAGTATGAGACTCTAGTATTCATACTGCATTTGGGGATGTATATGATCCAGTAATCCTAGGATCTTGAATTTGAATTTTCATGCTTGATGAATATGGATCAGGCATTTACACTAGTGTCCAAATTTCAGTTCGATAAGACAAAAAACAAACAAGTTTTTCTTATAAAAACAAAAGGTTGAATTTGGGTTTGAATTCAATTCGGCTTATTCCGACAAATGTGCATACGGACTGAAGGACAGACGGGCAATGCTTAATCAACTGAACAATATATAAACTTTATTACCCCGTTTATAAGATGCCCGAAACTGTTTGCACTTAGGTCGGCACACATGTATAAATTGATTTTCAGTTGGGTTTTAACACGCGAAGCGACTTCAACAAGCGAACATTTCAAACCCGTCGTTATTTTCTGGAACCGTATTTATGTGTCTTATAAATGCAAAGCTTATTGCAGACGTGTTGAAATTCAGCTGTTCGCAAAATGTTGGTTTGTGCAGTGTTGCCATATGGTGCGTTTATTTTATTTTATTATCATTTTCTCAATGATTTTGTGAATTATAGATTTAAAAATCAAAATAAGCATTATACATTGAACATATTTCTTGTTCAATGTAATTTAAGAAAAAAACCTTATTTTGAGAGGTGTGCAACATTATATTTATGCATATGACAACTTTAAAGAATACAGATACGTTTTCAACAAGAGCGTAAGACGTCGCATGCATAAATAACTAAACAAAAACTGTTCTGAGTCAGGTTGAGCTAAGTGCAAACCGTTTCGGGCGTCTTATAAACGTAGTATATATGTTCTCCAAAGTCTCATTCTGTGTGTTACACACATCATGACAAACTTATAATGCCCTTGACTGCGTGAAGAGTATACAAATTTGTATAATTTTCAAAAGAATAAATTTCTTCACATGAATAGTAGCTCAGAAGATACAATGCATTATTGATGTATTGTATTTACATCATTAACTAATTGATTGATATGATAATAAAAATTGATTTCTCAACTAAACATATGCAGTGTATACACACGTAATACTAGTAGATTTAGTACAATACGAGCGTAATCCATTGTTTCTGTGATAATTTCAATTTGATTTTCATTGTTGTTTTATGTTAAAAAGTTGTTTATTTATACTTTCCCAAATGTTCTGGGGCAATTTACGATCTGTAAAATAGGCACAAACAACAACAACAACAACAATAATAACACGAATAATTTCAAAGGCCTCAAAGGTTCCACAAATACCATAAGCAAGAAAATATGTAAGTGAATAAGTGAGTGAGTGCGAGAGTGATCTAGAAACAAATTTTTTTTTTTCATGCCAAAGATACAAAAGAAAGAAATCTAATAAAAATTGAATGGAATGAAAATCGCATAAAATTTGTAGCAAAGTCTTTGAGATTGTGTAATGCAGCAAGTTGCAGCAGCAGCAGCAGCAGCAGTAACATGCAACACAAGAAAGTATGGAAAATGTTTTTTAAAGTGGCGCCAATGATTTAATGTTCTTGAGCCTCAAAATAATACAAAAACAAAAAAAAAAACAAACATAATACACAAGACATAAAGAATAACAAATAGTACATCATTTACTACACATTTACTAAACTATAATCTTGATGATAATGATGAATGTGATGAGGATGATGATGATCACCCCCTTCTCTATGTAATGTATGTAAACCAATAAAAAAATTGGCTAAACACAAATGAGAATGTGTTTTGTTTACAATCAGCAATCAGCTATCAGCTACTTGCAAACATGAGATACATTTATGGTCTATAACAAGATATTGACAGCTGTTGCTTATATCTAATATTAATAGTACTTACTATAGCTTGTAACTCTTGTGTGCCATAAATTTTTAATGCATTTAATTTAATAACAATGACAATCATTTATTATTGCTACTTCAATCTCGAATATTTACTTATTGGGTTTCATTTGTTTATTTCTAGATCTTAAGTAACCCATTTAACTTATCCATATCATCATCATCATTATCATTTTATTCTTTATACTTACTACTTATATATCTGAAAAATGTGAAAAATTGTTAAAAATTGTGTCGAACATGAAGCACAGGCATGTTTTTCACTTAGAAAAACTTTTTGATAACATTGTCTTTGTCACTGCCACAGTTGAACATTCCCATCACCAGTAGTACTCGTATCATCTTTGTGATCATTATTATTATAAATCTCATCATGATGATCATGTTGTTGTAGTCAACATTTTATAAAGTCTTTGGCTTCCACTTTGCCACTTCCAGTTGGTTACATTATTGGCGCTTGGTTCCATTTGCGTTCTCAATGCGTCTGTCATTTTTATGACCTTTCTGTCTGTCTCTCTGTCTGTCTGTTTGTCGTTCTGTCTGTCAGCTTATCTGTGTCTCAGTTATTCCGTCGGTCGGTCGGATGGTTGTTTGGCATGACTTGACTTGACTTAACTTGCTTGCCTTGTCAGTTGCATCACGTATTCTCTTTATGTTTATTTATTTTTATATACAAACATATATTTTCCTCCTGCACACAACTTTTTCCCAAAACACCCACATTTGTCTGTATCTGTATCTCATATATACACAGATATATAGTATATGAACATAAATTCCTGCTTTTTCTCGTTACATTTTAAAGCGTCTCGGGACTGATTGAAATTCGCGGATAACCTGAAATGGATTTTTCCTCTCCACAATTGCTTTGGTGGCAATTTTTGCAATTCACTTTGTGCATATATTTTCATTTTCTTCATTTTCAAATGGCAATTTTCATACACACGTCTGTCTGTCTGTTTGTCTCTCTATCCAGTGTGTTGAAATTGTTGGATATACATTCAAAGTAGTACTATTGTGTATATCTTCTTTTACTTTTATAAAACGCACAGTACTATAGAATTTTATTTGTTGCTTCTGTTAAAGTCAATTTCATGCAGTCTTTTCTTATATTGTATTATATTATGAAGTAAGTAGCATGAACAACTCAATCAAAATGAGCCCGACAGGGCTCAGCAATAACACCAACAAGAAAAACAACAAGAACAAGAGACTGGAGACCCATTTTGTCAATCGTTTTAGAGCATTACAAATTTATTTGCGAATTTATAGCCGACGCACGCACGATTCCTGGCATGCCACATCACATCACATCACATCACATTACATTACATTACATTACATAGTACTAGTATTATAAGGAAGAGAAGCATCTTCATGGAACAAATGAATAAACGAACGATTGAAGGAACTATCGTGTTATGCAAGGCATACATGAATGAAAATCAGAGCATTTTCAGTTACGTTAACTTTATTCAGAGTTTCTTTTATAGGCACACAAAAATTTCCAAAGAAATTCGCAAATGAAATTCTCTGTTATTGCACAACCATGGCGAATCGTTGTACGTTTACTCTACACGTATCCTTTTTTATGGAGACAAAGTACAAAACCAAGAGACGACAGACCTTCAGAAATAAGCATAACCGAGACGTAATTGGCAATAGAAGTTCTGATCTGATCTCCTTCTTCTCTTCAATGAATGTGTGTCGCACGACAACGACCCACAGTGAGTCAGACAGTTTGCTAGTGAGCCTAACTGCCATAACGATTTGATTGAGAGCGATGCAAGAACGAACGATTGGTTACAATATTACTTCATCCTTACTTTTATATTATTTCAGAACTTTGTATACTTTACTTTGACAGAGGAGAACAGGAAGGCAGGCAGGGAGGCAGCTGGCAACATTTGCAAATAAACGCCACGCAGCGTGCGAAAATCTTTTTTTTTATTTTTATCTTCTTTTGGATTGTCTTCATTTCCTTTTCTTTTCTTTTTTTATATCATTGTCATTTTCTTTCCATTTTCCATTGTTTCGTTTATCATATCATGTTGGTAATTTTCGCACTGAGCAAACATTTATTGCCATTTTGGCTAACCGAACGAAAGAACAACGAACGAGAAGTTGTTTGGATCCAAAATACAATATAATTCTACATAAATAGAGGAGGGGAAAGAGTTTCATTTCATTTAAATGAAAATCTGGTTAACCCGAAGATAGTGCGGCGTAATTTAGTGCGTGCTTCTATGCAAATATCAATGAAGATACATATGTATATATCTAGATACTTGGATATATATGGTAAGTAGTATGTATGACTGTGAATTTGTGCCGGATTGTGGGTGTCCAATTTAAGCTTAGCTATTACATTAATCTTTTCTCTTCGGGTAATCACATAAGTCAGCAAAATCATATATTGTTATTTATTTTTTATGTAAATTTTTATTTAATTGAAAAACATAACAACCAAAAACAATTGCAAACAATTCGATTCCACCGAAGATTTGTGTACTTACATATAATCAAGTTGTAGTAGTTCAATTGTTCCAACATAAATAATTCACTCATTTTTGTAAATAAGTTTACTTGGCATTTCTAGCTGAAATAATACTCGTATATATGATGATACTTTAATTCGATTGAATAATGGATATGTTAAATTATATTGTAGCTTAAGAACATCGACTGAAATGTTTTCGTATGAACCTTAATCGCCATATAACTTGTGTGTAATTCAATTCAATTCAGTTTGAAAGTTCGAAGAAACTGTAAGAAAACACATGGAGATAAAATGATATTCGTATTAACCAAAGACTCGGTCATATGTCAGTCGATTAAGGATTTTCTGTGTGATTTTTCCAGATAGCCATGGAAAGGGAATTCACGAATTGTGTTAAACATCAACAAATAGTTAATTATTGTATTTGAATTAACCTCAGAAATTGCCATAATTAATTTAATATTTTTAGGAATTTCTAATGACAATGATGGTACATATATTGTATATATCCATTCACTTTATTTATCATCTTTCAAAAGAAACAAGTAAATTGGAAATTACTTTGCATAGAATAGCGGTTGCTGCCTTACATAAGTATATGTACAACACTCAATACCGAAATAACAAAATTTTATATCGGACATTTTTGACAACTTCAACTAAATTAGATTTCGGCAAATTGTGCATGTCAGCAAAGCAAAGTTCCTGGCAATTTATGACATCCTACAATGGTACAGCTCATCATTGTTTTGTGCCGGTTATGATCATGTGGGGAAGGGATATCCGTAAGTACAAAAAATTGCACTATTTTCGGTATTGGTAATAGCGCATTTGAACATCGGAAGCTAGTTATGGATACTTGGAATGAACTACAGCGATGCGTAGGCTACATACACGGAACTATTGTATTTAATGACCCATATACCATGAAGACCCTTTTCATTTCCCTTGTGCGTCCACTCCTCGATTACTGCTCTTGCATTTGGTCGCCACAATTTAAAAAGCATCAAGATCGAATTCCCTTTGTTTGCCCTTCGTCGCCTTAACTGCAGTCCTTATTTCAGGTTGCCACCTTATTCTGACAGACTCCTTCTTATCAGACCTCCAACTCTGTTGCATCGTAGGATTGCTTTAGGGATTAATTTTCTTTATAAATTGATAGTTGGCACCATAGATTCTCCTGTGCTCCTAAATCAGATCAACGAAGATAAACGAAGTGTCTAGATTGCAAGAGCATACTGTATGAAGAAAAGAAGCGCAAGAAACTGCAGGAAATCATGGAAATGTCTGAAAATCAGCAAGATGCAGACTATAAAACAGAAGTTAAATTAGAGGAGCTAAAGCATTTGGAGCGAAGGAATCCGTTTGCGAAATTACGCAATAACGTCCATCTATTCAGTCCCCAATGCAAGTAATAGTGACAATCATTCAGACAAATACGACAGTTGAAGAGGACCGAAGCCGAATATATGTTTGGTTATAATCCGGCATAGCAAGATCGTTTTGAAATTAACATATATAAGTTGTGTAATAAAATGTCTGTATAAATAGTAGGTAGGGTCCAGATGAAATATGTGTAAGATACAATTTTGTATCACATGGTATGGTTATGTATATTTATTAAACGTTAATTATAAAAAAAAACAAATATAATACTGTCTATGAATTCTTTTTTAGAATGATTATGATTTTGAATAGCATATATCCATTCATTTCGTTATGTGATACTCACGGTTGCCACACTTGTTTGCTTGCGATTGGGATTGGCTATGAATCGTGACTTTTTTGAGAGACCTTTTACAATTATAATTAAATTATAATTTTTCGAATTAGACTAATGGATAAAAAAATTAAAGTCTCTAATCTGCGAAAACATGAATATTGTTCTCGATCAATCCGAAGAATATGACAATGGGCAGCTAAAGAACAAAAATGACATCCTCTATATATCAACACAAAAAACCTAGAGTTAACTTTTGTGTACTTAAATTTATTCCATAAATAAAGACGACTAAGAATCTATTATAAAGATCTCATATGATAATATAAAACTAAAGTAAATTTTGTTTCAATCTTAAAATAAATAAAATACGCGCAGTTTGATGATAACATTATTTAATATTGTTTAAATGACCGATAGAATAATCTTTGTTTTTGATTACACATCGACGTATTGCAATATAAGAACTTCAAGTATTTGTTTTAGTATTATTGTAGTACATAGTATTTACATAGCAATTATTCGTATTATGATGAACTTTAATTGATTTATCCCATTGTAATGAGATGCTTATTGCTGTTACTTTGATCCCAGGCAACATAAGTTGGTATAGCGCTCGACCACATGTCATTAAGGATTTTATCACAGGTGAACGTTATATTTTCAGCAATTGCACTATAAATCCCTCTTGGCATTCTAGATGCAAAATGCTTCCAACACTATTACATCCTGGAGCTTTACCCGATCATGCAGTGATTATAGCGAGATCTTCGCATGGACCTGGTAAACGTTTCAGTCCTTCTTTTCCATATAGACTTTTACTGGCATCCGTATAAGGGTCAATAAAGGTGGAACTTAAAGTGATACTAAAGATATACTGGTGCTACGCTTATGATGTTTGCAAACAATCTGAGATTTATGTATTTCAATGAAGTCTTTATCACGATCTTGTGTTGTTTTTCTTGATCCATTATTTTGCTGGGCCTCATGGAATAGCACGTGGCTTATGTTGCCTGATTTGAGTTCGCTTAACGCTTGTTGGTGATTATGGTAACGTTACCTGGAACTCTTATTCATATTTGGCATTGGAATTTTACCTACATTGGTATGTACTATCACTTCGGACACCATCTACATAATCATGTTCTTCCTTCTGTAGAACATATACGAAAATTGGAACAATACAATTAAAAAGATTATCATGGACCCTGCGTAAATAAGTAAAAAAGAAAATAAAAAGAAATTCATTTATTAAAAGTAATTTGCTTATAAGTACTCAAGTACTCATTTACATGACATTGTACATAAAAAATCATTCATTCATAATACTAGCATTTGTTGTAGTACTAGTGCATATAATATATATTATTGTATAAATTATTTAGCGCCAAGGATTTTGAGTCACGAGATATATTAAAAATATTGGCGACATGTTTTTGTTACACTTCTGAAAGAGCGTCAGCTTCTGATATGCTCTCACTTTAAAAATCAGCGAATGCCACCGGAAAAGTTAGCTAGATGTTGAGAATGTTCTTATTTTTCTTTGAAAATGTTAGCAAATGTTCTTTTTATCGAAGGCTGCTTTTATTAATCGATCTTTGCCCAAACCTTCATATTCATAAGACTTTTACTTTAAATTCTAATAGTTTTTTGGCTGTTCTCTTTTGCAAAATCAATTCATTTATTTCTATTGACAATTGACACATATGTAGTACTTGAGTATCCTCAGCGCTTCATAGCCATTTTACCCATTATATTTAACATATTCCGGATGATATATGCATGGATATTTTCAATATCTTCACTCTTTTGGAAGGGCTAATTAGAGAATTGTATTTCAAAGATGCCAATATAGTAAGTTCTTTTTTGTTCTGTGAAAAAATGAAATATGTTTCAACGTTTGTGTTCCACTCGTCTGTACTAATTTCTTTGGTTAAGGACTCTGAACTCTTCATAACTTTTATTAAACCGATCATCTTCAAAACGATGACCATGCCGTGTATAAAATATTTCATGGGATTTTCCATTTTGAATATCAAAAAAAAATGACAATATTCTCAACAATAATGAGAATGGCAAGTGTGTAGATATGTGAAAACTGAAATTGTATGACTTTGAATGTGAGCAGCAAGAATAGTTAAACTAAACTATAGTACAACATATATGATCAATCAAATCAAATATGCAAAAATTTACAATATAACTGAATTAGTAGAAATAACAACAACAACATAATAATAATAATAATTGATGTAACGAAAAACCATTTTGGCCAACATGCATTGTGGTTCACAAGCGCATCCCGCAGATTTGACTGAGTATTATTTTTATTCTGGTTTCATATTTTTTTTTCTGTTTTTTTTTTCGTTTTGTTGAATAGAAACCATTTTCACCATTTTGAATATATTTTTATATAGAATTCGTATCTCATATGAAATGCGTTGCCACACCCTCCCCTGTTTGAATGCAAGCATACGCCTTGCCTGATTGCCACTCGTACTCACACTCACATTGTGTATTGTGTACACCCCTCCTCTTTTTCAGTGACATACCCTAAGCCCCTTTCTCTTTGACGAAATACTTCTAGATACGCACTATATCACCCTGCACCGCACCGCACTGCAGCGGCAACGATAACGACATCGGCAACAGCAACAGCAACGGCAGCTTCAGTACTCAAAATGCGCGTCTTTATTTATATTTTCCTGTTTGCATTTTCTGTGCGCGTTTTTTGGTTGGTCTCATGGTGGTGGCTCATAATACGTATCTTTTCCATGCACACTCACACATATGCTTGAATGTACTTACATATATATCGAAATACACACACACACACACGCGTACACTTACCATAGTACTACTATCTACGTCCTTGTGTCATTATGTCCGCCACCGCTGTCGTTGATGTAGCTGATGGTGATGATAATAATAGAGAACACGACTCATCAGAACGCGCCGGGATATGTTGGATTCCTCATATTCTCCTCCCTCCTTATGGCTTGCAGTTGCTGACGTTGTCAAAAAAAAAAAAAAAAACACACACAGCAAAAAAAAAAAAGAAATAAAAATGGAAATACTATGGCACACAATTGTCCTTCCTCATAGCATAATATGTGCATTGTCAGAGTGACATATATATACATCTATACTATATACAGTATATGCATCAATGTATCTAAATACATTCATACACATCCGTATAAATAACGCATTAAATGAATGGGAAAAGGTATTATAGGACAACGACAATGAGAACGAAGGCGAGGACGAGTGTTTTTCTATGGTTAGGAAGGAGCGCGTGCGAATGTAAGCTTGATCATGAAGGGGCGGCGGCGATTGCAGCACGATATGACTACTAAATTGGCAGGCAGGAAGGCATAGGGCAGGCACAGACAA
Source organism: Amiota communis (assembly GCA_037043315.1). Classification (NCBI taxonomy): domain Eukaryota; kingdom Metazoa; phylum Arthropoda; class Insecta; order Diptera; family Drosophilidae; genus Amiota; species Amiota communis. The sequence goes on from JBAMAV010001285.1 coordinate 278,911, forward strand.
GCAGATGGATGGATGGATGGATGGATGGATGGAAGAGGCAAATATAATGCGCGGAAACAATCGAGTGCCATATATAAAGAACAGAGATACACATATTCGTACATTCATATGAATCATCAACCAACAAACACTTCAACATAGTAGATACAGTCGTTGAGTCGAGTATGCCATGCTGCAAACGCATAGTGCGTTTACTGTTTGTCTACACACTTTGATGACCAAAGGATCGAGGGCTCTAAAAAGGTCATTACCACTCAATACACATACACATACCACTCTTAGTTACATACATAGATACAATATGTATGCATATTTAGAGATCCGTTTGAAACATCCCTGCCCTGCTTTGTCCTGCCACGTTTTAACTTTTACTGTGACTGCTCCTGTCCAGCTACACCGCATCATCATGTGGCCATGTTGTGGAATATTCTGATTTATTTATATGCAATACTACACCCACATATACACAAGTAGTACATAGTATATATCGTATTGTATACATTTAATAAAGCTAAGAAAGCTAAAAGATAGAAACTAAACACAAATAAATCATTTCCATTGAATCGGCTTTATTTTTTGCTTTGAAATACGAGATTCTACTGTAGTTCAAATGAAAAGCTTTAAGATCTTAAGCTGACTACTTAAGATTTCTTGTAGTATTGTAATATTAGCACAATATCTGAACATTAAGAAACTAGACTACGAAAAAGACGAATAATGTTATCTTTGACCTCATCAAAACTCAGATACACTTCACTTACTACTGTACTTACAAACATATGTGCAAGGTATTCTCTTATTTATTTGATTTAATTGTACATCCTTATTCATAGTATCATATCCATAGTATTTCATGGACTTTTACCAATCGTTTTAACATCCTTGATACTCAGTACTACTTACTAAAGGTCAAAAACATAACGTTAGAAAATTAGTAGTAGTAATTGTATGAGTACGATGACATCGATACCCAGAAAACTTTGATATACAAATAAAATCATGGAATAAAAAGATTTGTTATTAAATTTAACATAAAACTCGGTAAAACCACATCAGACACACACTTACAGCGATTTTTGTTAAGCATAAACGTTTTGTAGATGTTGTAATATCGCCAGAGGATGACAAACGTGACTGGAGACCATTTTCAACTCGCAACTCGGGCAGTATCAAATATGTTCTCAATTTTGTGGAAAATAACAGCAATGCTTCCCTAGTATTGATGGAAAAGGCTTTGAATATTAGCAGAGAAACAATTTGCGGTGTGTGCCAGAAATCAATTTCTCCTCAAATGCAACGTTCGATAAGTGTAGCTTAATGTTTTTCTCGGTAATCCACATTTAAAAAAAATTGACATTTCAATTGCAAATACAACCAAGCGACCAACCTGCTCGCATTTAAGTTTTAACATTTTCAAAGATTCGAATTTGTCTTCAGTTGAATTAATTGTTATGTTAAAATAAACCACAAAAGTCAATAATAAAAATGTGTTTTTTTTTTTAATTTTCTTTTAAGAAAACCGGTCAAGTGTGATTCAGACTCATGCTAGAATTGTTCCATACCACCTCACAAGATTTAACAGAATATATATATATATAAATTCGTTGGGCATAAAGCTTGTACCTCTGTCTGAAGTTATGTAAAATTAATTTGATTTTGTTGCAAAAGTGAAATATTTAAAAAGCACCTAAAAGTATACTACAAAAACATTAACCGAAATGAGAAACAAAAGTTAAAAACTGGGCGCAGTGCATATTGGAGAACACGTTTCTTGTAAGTGGACCCCTTTAATTTTTTTAACTTATTTTAATTTTAGTATTTGTCGTTACAGCGGCAAAAGAAATACACACTCTATGAAAATTTCAATTGTCTACCTATTACAGTTCATGAGATAGAGCTCATTCACGGACGAACGGACGGACAACGTAGGCTTAATAATAGGCTCCCATTAGCACCCTTTGGCTATGGAACCCTAAAAGTGTAGAATGTGATTAGTTGAATAAAAAGTGTTGATAAGCATGGGACAGTGGACTTATGCCTATCTACACTGTGTCAAAATCACTGATTTGACACAGCCGTCTACACTCTGTTGAAATTTGTTTCTAATTGAAGCAACCATAAAAAACTACAATTATTTGCTTCCATCATAAACTAAACAGTGTGCAACAATGACAAAAAGTTTATATCAACTATAGCAAAAAAGTTGGCGACAACGGCCTACTCCTTCTAACACTGCCGCTGGCAATTCTTTAACAACAACCACACAATATCGCCTTTTTGACTGTAGTTGTTTCGGTCAATAAACACTTTTTAATCAACTTTTTATTCAAACATTCATACGAAATCGCCCAAAATTGCTGGCACACCTATAGGTTGTTTTTTTTTTTTGGTATTATCGAAAACAATCGGTTTTAAAACCATCGGAGATTTCTGGCACATACCTTTTTGACTCATTTTTCACAAGGATTTGGGGAAAATAAAGGTTTCCTCTACACACTTAAACTGATGACGGGAAATCACTTTGTCACAATCTTCGCAAAGATGTCAGAAATGATGATGTCCGTTAAGAACAATTGTTTTAGCAAATGAAACGTGATGCTTTTAGTAGTGTGACATGAAAAACATCTATTTGACCATTCAACAAGTTTCAACTTGTGCTAGGCTTTTCCACAAAACAAGCTGAACCACGAATTTGAATTACTAATGAATTGATGACTTTCAAAAATCAAAGAAAATACAATTATAACACTAAGTTTTTAGATCTTATTCAGCTCATTAGATACTATAATGAAAGAGAATGTGATCAAAGTTGAATAATACATATGCCCAGTATGTATTGCCAAAGGTATCCTTATAACATGATATGTTGTTCTTTTTGTTTAAAATTTATATACATATGAATAAGATAAAGAAATAGGCGAACGAGGCGAAATAGATTTGACAATTATTGTTGTTGTTAAACAAAAGGCGCGTTTACAAATATTTGCCATTTGATAGAAGCCAAAGGACATTAATTTCCAGAGCAAAAACAGCGGGAATACAAAAAAATCAATAACAAAACAAAACTGAACAGAACAGAACAGAACAGAAAAAAAGAAGAAACGAAAGCAGAAGCGATATATAGAAACATAATTCTTTGCGTTAACAAAAGGATAACACGGAATCTCAAAATGTCACACAATCGATTCATTGATTCCTTACTTTAATTGTCTGTCCCATGGTCCCACCATCCGTTCGTTTGCTTGTTGTTATGTGTGTTTTTTTGTTTGTCATTCATTTACTCATTCATTGATATATCATACGACAGTCGTCGTTTCGTTGATTCTTCTCCTGTTCGACGGACAAAACATTTTTCAAATATTGACTTTTATGAAATTAAATATTTCGATTTGTGTCGCTGACAAGCAAAAGTGTCCTTTGTCCTTTCAGAAAAAAAAAGCCATCAATATCAACATCATCATCAACATCATACACATCGTTATTATCATCATTTCAGTTAGGTAATTCAGTGTTGGCTCAGATGTCCTGCCGATCTGATCTGTGCATCCCTTTGTCTATTTGTCTATCTGTTGTTGTCGTTTTGCTCCTTTTGTCGCGCTATTTATATGTACACGATCAGCCCCCTTTTGTTCTTGCCACATCAGACAAAGCGGAGACATTCGTCGGCAAACAATTTCAAAATTGAGTTTTCAAATCGAGTTCTTTATCCTTTTTATTTCTGTCAATACCCATACCAAAAAAAGAAGAAAAAAAGAAGGCAATTGCGCATCCTTATTGACACATTTTCGTTTTCATTTCACTTTTGTTCATGTCTTTTCTTTATTTTTTTATGTCTTTTTGCTGTTGTTCTTCTTGTACTACTTATTTTGCACTTTGATTTAGACAATATTTGCTATCATCCTGACAAACCAAAGTCATAAGCATTCGATCGTGGTGTTTATAAAGATGTTTTCTTTTCTATAATTTTTGATTTTCTATTACCATAGGTTTTTGTTCAGATAGTTTCCTTTTGAGTTATGTTTTTCATTTTGCTTTATTATGGCTTTGTTTTTTGCTTTTTTAGTTTCAAAATTTCCTTCAAAATTTTAATCATGTCAAATTTGTACTTGGTATATAGGCTTTTATAGATTTACAAGAGTAAAACTTTCTATTACTGAATACTAAAACACTTAGAACAGATGGTTAATTGCTTGATAAATAATACTTTTATCATAAATCACATCACACACTTAATAGATACACAATCTATTGAATTCGATTGAATTGAAATGCTTGAAAATGAATAAAATACTATGATATATTGAGATGAAATGCAAGGAGTTGAGAAAGATCAATTTGCACGATACTATAGATTGATTAAAGCCTTTCGAGGGTCTGTGTTCAAGATCTTGAAACTAAAAGACAAAATATTTCAATGACAGATGAAAAACACAGAGATTAAGAATGCATACTTCAAAAGGAAAACAATAAATGGATGGGAAACAAACTACTATAGCCCGCCCAACAATGTCACAAGTCACAAAATCATAACAAAAACTAAAAATAAAGTGAGTGTGACTGAGTGAGTGATAGTGGAAGCCACTTAGAAGCTATTTAGCGGCACTTTCACTAAGAAGTAAAGGCTCTTCAGCTTAGCGTGCGACATAAGCTGCATGTCAAAGGTGGCACGCGTTGATGGCCCACTGACTGCACGGCACACGCTGCCACAACACTATACTAGTATACTAAGAAGGAGTTGGGATTGGTGTCTACTTTTTGATTCTTCATTCAACTAACACATTAGTGTGGCACATGCAGTAACAGCAACAGCACCAGCAGCAGCACAAGCATCTGCATTAAGGAAAGAGAAAAGAATAATCGCTTTAAGATTTTTGACAACTTCAAAAGTCACGTACGTGTAACACATGTTGACTGCACCAAAGCAATAACAACAACCACGATTTATGCGTGAGTTGGCCTGAATTAAATGATGCTACCGATACCATAGAGGGGGCTGCTGCTAGGCTAACCCAAAACTAGTATAGTAGACGCAGTCTAGGCGTCATTCTGTCTTTGTGTATTTTAACTTACAATTGATGACATGTGTTTTGTCAACAAAATTCCAAATAATTCGAAAACATTTACGAGCAACAAATTACCCCTTAAGAATAAAAAAAAAAATACCATAATATTGTATAAGTAAATAAATTTTCATTCTTTATTCTCTCTCTATATATATCTTCTTAAAGAAATATCTATGACAAGGTGAAATCAAAGTAATGCCGCGCCTCCTCACTGCCCTTATTTCACTCTATTCATTCTAGTCTTTATTCACAACAGTCCACAGGATCCAACAAGCAACAAGCCTAATAATTTGTATCTTTTTCCATGTTCCATTGTCATGCATTTGGTTTTCAATACTATAATAGTACAAACTACAAATCGTTTACCTTCATCTGTAAATAGCAAAAAAATTAAAAAAAAAAAATAGTTCAAATCATTGTCGCCTCCGCCCTCCTTTCGATGACAATAAACATAAAAAATATAATAAAAAAATTGACAAAAAATTGTAGATAATAAAGGAATGCAATGTGGATCTTAAAATAAAAAAAAATAAAAAAAAAAAACACAAAAACAAACAGAAATGTTATAAATTAAAAAAAGACATGAAACAACATGATCTTTTATTCAATAACACATCCTTCGACGACACAATTACATTTGTCCAGTTCAATGTAAGCCATTGTCCTGATTCGGACAATGCTTCTGTTACAGCAGTAGGTGTGATTCCTTGGAACTAGTACTATACATAATAGTTACATCAAATCTGTAACAACTCAATTCAATTGAGTTGACTTTACTTTTGTCTTTTTTCTTCATTAAAAGTAAAACAAAAGTTTTTGTTTCGCCACAATGTCTTGAAATGTTTACCAAATATTGTATGTGGAGAATTGAAATTCAATTTCAGTGTTCGACCTAGTCTATCTTATTGTGGGTTGGATTTGTTCGAATACTAATGTTCATGATTTTGAAAGTAGTAATATGGTTGCACGAAATTGGACTGATGATATTTGGCCGACAAAGTTGGGTACTTCCAGAAAGATATCTAATAACAATATTGATAAGGAAACTTTTCCTTTTGTAGTGCAAACGTCAATAGTCAAAAAGTGTATAAAATATTACATAATCTATGCTTCAATCAAACCAATAGTCAGTCGTATTCCTTGAATTACAAGCTCTGGTAAACAGTGTTGCCAGAATTTGTTTCGGAAAAAGCGAGATTTTAAAAACCTTCTGTGTAAAAAAACCGGGATTCTTTTGTCGAATGCGGGATATAATAAAAAACATAAACGTAACTTACTATACCTGTATGTTATAATAATAACTGTCTGGCTAATGATCCACCAGTTAACCTGCCTTCACATTTGATTGCTCCTTCGATCATTTAAAGCGCTGTTGCATGTTATGAATGTAATCATAAATGTTGTTTTAGACAAATAACGCGTTGCCATTGATCACAATATCGTATCGCTAGCCGTGCATCAGAAGCTGCCATCTGGGATGCACTTATTATCAAGTGCGCTGGATCATCAGATAATGTTGAAGATCGTCTTTAAGATTTAAAAATCAAATTGACTCAAATCACTAGGTTAATGTCCGAAGCAGGAATGCAATTAAAAAAGTTTAATAGCATCTCAGCAACACTTTTAATGCCATCAACAAAAGAGGTGACGTAAACGCTTGGCATGGCAACCAAATCTCGACAATTTCATATTTCGTCCTGAATTTAACTCAACTCGCTGAGTACAACTGCGAGATTCATGGGTTCGCGGACGCATCAGATAGAGCATATGGCTGTTGCATATATGTTCGAGTCGTTAGGAAAGGGGAGTGAAAGTAAATCTGTTAATAGCCAAGTCAAAGGTAGCTCCAATTAAAACAGAATCGTTAACTCAATTGGAACTTTGCGGAGCGCTATTCTTATATCGAACGTGGAACACATTTACGCATAAGATTATGTCGTACACAGATCGGGTCATGTTTTGGACAGATTCAAAGATCGTTTTACAGTGGTTGAAGCTAAACACGTCACAGCTCAAGTGTTTTGTCTCTAATAGGGTATCGGAGATATGTTTGGCGACATATACCATCGTCCATGAACCCAGCTGACATAGTTTCAAGGGGACTTGTGTTGAAACATGTGGTTCACCGCACCAATCTTTGGAGTTACGTCTTCAGAGGAGTATTTCACTTCTTTTAAAGTTCACTTATTTTCTTTAATATAATTTAAGAACTCAGCACAAGATAGCTCCAGATTAAATTGGATTAATATTTCTGATTTCATTAAGTTAATGGAGCATCTATTTCTGCCATCCGACCATTGTGTTCATTCATTTATTTGTGAAATAATGCATTCGAGAAAGCAGTTTGAAGTTGTGACAAAAGAAACCAGTTTATTAACATACATATGTATTTTTAGTATAATTTTTTGGAAACTGTTTGAAGATCTGGTGCAATTTCTGTGCAGTGGCATCTTTACAAGTTCTCACTACTAAATCCAAAGAAACCTCAGAAACCATTACCTGAAACCAGTTGAAATTGCAGATCTTTCAACGAAGAAGATCTTGGAATTTTTAATGAATACCAGAATCTCGGAGGAACTGTGATTAAGGGGTTTGTCACAATAGGCCCACTCGAGGCCGCAGTGATGAAGTTACCCGCTTACCGCCCATTCCCTAATCTTATCTAAGTCCACGGATGATTCAATCATGATTGTCCGTGTGTGGTGGTGATTGAGTGCTTAAATCGTGGCTTAAGCAAATATCAAATCGGATTAAGCCTGTCCGGGCTTAAAATCGGGACGTCCCACCAAAATGGATAAGACTGATAAGAAAGTATTATAAAGTTCTAAAACTAAAGTCTGCTTCAAACTTTGCCCAAAAGACTGAGATTGTGTCCTATTCTTTAATATTTTATTCTACTCTTTTCTATTCTAGATAGTAAGTTGCTGACATTGTTGCGCTTTGTATGAACCTCCCTGAATGTTCTTCTATTTAGGTGGAGGCCTCCTAAGGAGTATTTTGACAATTCGAAATGATTATATTTTCTTATATGTAATAATAATTTTTTGTCATTTGTTCATATGAGTATATTTTTATATCAAACAAAGTAACCTGGGAAAAGCAATTTCAACAAATAAATATTTCCTATGAAAAGATCAAATTGAATCAAATATTTGACTCTACAAAAATATTTGAAGTATATATTTTTGGAAAAAAAAAAGATATTGAAGTTCTACGATAGCGGTTTTATTTCATACATAGCATAAGTGAATTTTATTTTGAAATTTATAGTTCACCCCCAGCAAAATGTCAAAGTATTTGATGGGGTTAAGTGAGTTTGGACGTATTCGTCGTTCGCTGATTTTGGTCTCTACTCGAGGTAAATAATTTTTAACAATTGTGCATTTATTTTTTGTTTAACACAACATACACATAACACAGTCCATCAGCCATTTATTGTTGGTATGGCTAGAAAGGCGCTTATTGGTCCTGGCGATTTGAAAGTAAAGGAATTAGGCGAAGACAAAGGCGATAAGAAACGCATAGGCGAATTGGAATGGTGCGAAAATAGTCATACAAACTATCAGAATCAAAGTGATACTACCAGGAGACTACGTCAAATTCTTCAGGAAAAACTACGCGATGGCTTGGATATTGCCAAACAGGTGGAAGCTCCAACACGTACATTTGATCATCACAATTCTGTGGCATATATTGATTACAAGCCTCAAAGTCGCTCGGAATGCGCGCAACTGCGTTCCAATCACTCATGGGGAAATGTCGAGCCCATGTCCCAAAACTTATCACAACAGAACAAGAAGCGTTTATACGAGATCACAACTCAGGCAAGGAACATCAAATGTGAGCAAACTGCTAAATATAACAAGAAAACCATCAGTGCCCCTCCAACTGCAACTGAGACCAGTGCCATCGCAGTCGTCGAAGAACCATTGGCAGATAACTCCAAATCCTCACTTGATAAAAATTTACCGAAAAAGCCGAATACTGACTAGTTATATGCATACATGTATATAAGTATAACTCCTCAGTCTATCAGATTCATAGAATACGTTCGATGCGTTGCAAAAAAAAGAACCATAAAAAAAACAAATCATACAAAAAAAAAAATGTATTTCAGGTTTCTTTTTTCTTCTATTTATTTTGTTATTATTCGCAATAATTCGAACGATTCTATGTATATGATATACTATATAACAAAATATTTATATATGTAGAAAAGCGTTTCTCATTCGCTTTCAATATATTTTTGTATCTTATCTCTTATAAAAAATAAATCGTTGCACATAACAAAATGTTTATTGAATTTTCAATTTTCGTTAAATACCAAAAATATTTACTATAAATATTTAATGATCGATCTTTATAGTACTATCTATCTATATACGAGTACATACTACAATGTACAAGCTCGTATATTTAATGATCAGAGCTACGTACGTGTATAAAAAGATTTTATGGTTTATTTTTGTTATTCTTCGAAGCGATAACAATTTAATGACGCTCGAATGACCGATTTATATGTACCAGAGGGACAGAGAAAGATAGAGGCAGAGAGAGAAATCTCCCTAAAATCATTTCAATTGATTAATCAAGCTGTACACAAAGACATACATCATTCCACTTAGATCTCTCTAAATACAATACTTGATGGATGAGATATTTCTTTTAAAGCCCATTCCATAGCTTAGACATGGCTGCATTCAATTGATTTTTCAAATTTCGACTAATTTACTAGTAAATACAACAAACATCCCATGTTTTGTGAATCTTTTTCTGCCAAAACCACAGAACGGATTTCGATAGAACTAATACCAATTGAAAGGTATTATTCGCTGGATGTGTACAAGTGATTTTATACTTTTGAGACATCAGAACAGTCCATTTATCACGTGATAGTAGAGTTTTTCCAAAAAACATTGTTAATAGAGAAGTTATTACCACTTCAAGGAAACAAATGGTTTTTCTAGAATCCGGTTGATAAAAGCAACACATTTTGACAAAGCGTAAAATACAGGTCTATTAAATCTTCGGAAATGTGAACTATGATAGTCTACCAATTGTAGGATAAGCTTAACATCCACAGTTCTAAACTAAGTCTCTCTTTTTGGTTGAAACAGCTAAGTATACTAGTACGAGATGAAAAGAACTAAGGTCTAAAATGAATAAGTTTCGACTTCGCCAATGGTGGAAATAAAGATTTTAAAGCAAGACAACTCCTACGTAACACTTTATGTGCTCTCTAATAGCTTTGTCAAAATGGAAGGTCAAGCGGAGTCGATCAATAAGTCCTTATGAAAAAATGGAAAAACATTTATTTTTAACCATCCACTTGATCCAATAAGTACAACAAAAAAAATTTAATCAAAATCGGTCCAGCCGTTCTCGAGTTTGTCGCTTACCAACACTTTTTGCGACTCATTTTTATATTTATGGAGATAATCTCCTGCTTGCATAGCTCTATATACTTTTCCACCAAATAGTAGGATTTTGGAAGTTCCTCAAAATTGACGTTTAATTCTACATCTTACCGATACTTTTCCATACTCAATTTATTGCGCAAAATTGAAACCATTGTATCATACGATATGCCAGTGGCCTCAACTACTCCGCGCACTTTTATCCGTCGATCACTTAAAACGATATTGTCGATTTTTTCATTTGTTTCTTGAGCAGCCACCTCCACTGATATGTTTATCTTTTGTGGGTGTACGGCCCTGTTTAGAATCATTTACACAATAGTAAATAGTTGCAAACGCAGGATCAGATGAGCTTCATCCAACTCAGCTTTGATTTCTTTACAATAAAAGTGTTTATTTCCATTTTTTCCAATGCACAAAAATTTGTTGCTTTAATTGACAACAAAAATTCAAACATGTGGTCGATATTACTAAGACTTCAACAACTGATTAGTGATGGTCTAAACTTCCAAAATAGAAAAATTTATTGATGCAAGAAGTGCGATTCTCGGATTTTCTAAGGACTTATGGTTTGAGCCACATGTCTAAATAGAGTGCTAAGGGGGTTTTCTTTCTCAGCTATGTTTAATTTGTTTTTTTTTTGTACTTTCTTTCTTATCATGGTAAAATTTAAGGCTCCGTGCATCATAGGGTTACATCCTTACTAGAAAATTGTATAGCCTTTGTTGAATAAAAACTATTTTTTGCAGATAACAAAACAAAAACGAAGACACGTGATTAACTCGACTATGGCTTTTGTGATCGTTTATAATTTTGATTGTCATTAAAATAAATATCAGACTAAATTGATAATACCCACCTAAATAAGTGTATGAATATGGACTGACATTGGGGAAGGTTATATTTGTAAAAAGCGTGTTCATTAAATGAATGTTTTCATTATTTATTTATTTATTTTTTTTCCTTTTTTGTTGTTATTATTTTTAATGAGACGCTGCTGCCGCCGCCCTTTCAACTTTGTTTTTGACAAAGCACTACTAAATTGTATCTAGACTGAGCTGAGATGAGATGAGATGAGCTGACCTGACCATGAATTGAAAGCCAAGTCACCGATGTCAGATTCATTGAACCCTCATTTAGTTTCATAGACACCCTTTTAAATAAAGCATTGCACATACTACTATAAATATGTCGGTCTGATACACGTACTACATATGTAAATTATACGTGTGGATGTGTGTTGGTGGGTGGGTGGTATGGTTGGTTGGTTGGTTCTACCATCGTAGTAATAATATAGTTAAAGCGCTTGCAATGTAGACAACGCACGAGATGACGACAACAACGTAATCAAAAGGATCATCAGGATAAAAGTTTGCGAATTGAATTCGCCACACGCGGCTCGCCAATTTTGCGCAATTTTGCGTGTAACTTTGGTAGGATAAAATGACAAGGGAACGCACTGCGCACGTTGCCAACAACTCGATGAGGCCAATAATTTCACCGCCACCGCTGACATTGAGGACAACAACAATGTCTCTAAGGACATGCATACATACATATGTATGTGTATGTGTATGCGTATACTATTAGTACTCCTTCCACCAGTTCACTTCCACTCCTGCAGTTCGCAATCAAAGCGAACCAAGTTGACAAAGTACTAAGAAAGTTAAGTTAGATAAAAAGAAAGAATAAAAGAAAGTCTAAGTCGCTTATTTGGGACAACACACTCTCTAGCATATAGAGCAAGTTGTGTCGACAAGGCCCTTAGTTCAAGTTCAAAAGTCACGCTAAGCAATCGATGTCTGCCTGCGGCAATGGAACATTAGTCGGTTGGGGCACGGTCCATGTTACTCGTATGCCACTTTTTCTATGGTTAGGTATGGGTGGTTGGTTGGTCGGCTGTGTGGGTTTGATGACTTTGATGATCGGATGGGTGGGTTGAATTTTTGGTTCGTTGGTTTGTTGGTTTGTTGGTTCGAATTCGGTTTCATCTTTGCTTTAAGTTTCGCGCTCATCGCGTCATCAAAGTCAATTGTGTGGAAAAATGGAAAAATGCTCAAGACGCGCTAACAAAAAGAAAAATCACAAAATAAATAAAATGAATGAATGAAAGTAGAAAAAGATAAAAACGCATGAAGTCTTAACAGTCTGGAATTGAAATAAATTTTAAACAATACTGGAGTGTATGTGTGTATCTTTGAATGCAATGGATAACATCAATGTTGCTGCTGCTTCAAAAATGTTGTTTGTTATTGTCGATAATGATATCAGATTCATTCACCATACTCTCAATCTTGTTCCCCTATTCAAAGTCACATACCATCGATTTGAACTTGCAATCATGCAAATGTATTTAAACACATTGGATTTTGGTTTGCTTCTGTTTCCTTAGTTAACTTGGCTTTCATCTATTGATATATTGTATTTGAACTGAAACATACAACAGGCAGCCAGTCTGGGAGTTAGACATTCCAAAGTTTCTTTGCTACAAATACATTTATGTTTAAGTAATCAATTGGATTGTTTTGAGAATTTAGTTAATTTCAAGTCAAGTAAGTTGCTACTCTGTGGTGTACAAATTGTTGAGATTCCGAAAACCATATAAAAAATTTAAAACAAATTCTTATGATAAACAGCAAGAGGGGTAATCAATGTACATATGTATGTAAATTTTTGTTTAAATTAAAACAAGTCCTTCACATGAGAAATACTAGTATTCCACAAAGAATATAAAGAAAAGGAGCATCTACTAAAATTAGTACAGACACATCTAACATATAACAATGTCCCGAATTGCAGTGATAATGGAGTTTTTGTGGCTGCAACTGGATGACATGTGAGTGGATTCAGCACAAAGGCGCCAACTGCTACACAGCTCATGAAACAATTGATATATTGCAGCAACAATTTCGAGACCAAATCATCTTACGAAACTCTGATGTTAACTGACCACCAAGATCATGATCTGATTTATCAGACATTTGTCGCAACAACTCGCTGAAAAATTGTAATTGAGACTCCTTATGGACCAAATACAATGAATTTCATACAATATTTTCCAATATCCTAAAATCAAATCAAATAAAATAAATATTGCCGTCTAACGACCATAACACCAAAATTCTTTATTTGTTTAAATTATATAGTTTATTATAAATTAACAAATCAGTCTCATAATATATAATTTACATATTTTCATTTGTATGATTAATTTACTGCAAAGATCTAATAATTTACAATGATATTAAAAGTTAATTCTCTACGAATTTTGGTAGATCAACTGATGTGACTAAACATACTTAGGTGTCAACATAATGTTGTCATTTAGGCTGTGGCAAAAAAAAATTATTGAAATCAGTAATTTCCAAGAAGGAGAAAGACAGTACGAAGATAAGAAGTCATTAAAGGCAGCAATTAAACACCCTGTAATCCTCCGTGAATGACAAGATTTCGAAGTCATAAGTCAAAAAGATGGCAACACTCACTATTAAATATAATATTTAATTTAATTTGAACTAATTGAAATGCTGCTGCATCCTTCCTCAATTATCAGCACACTACTGAAATATACGAAAAATAACACCAGTGTTGAAGTCTTTCGGATTCTTTTTACCGAAGTTAAAGCTCCATAAATGGAAATGGTTGTATACGGATGGGACAAAAACTGAACATGTCACAGCATTCGTTTGTGTTGACCAAAATGGTTCCCTTATTACAGCAGGTTGGCTCCCATGATACTATTCTGTCTTTTCTGACGAAGCAGTTGCCATTCTAAATGCAGTGCAAATAGCACAACAAACCAAAAGCAAATGTGTTTTTTGGACTGACAGTCTCTCAACGGTCGATGCTATCAACAACATCAGTAACCGGAAACAATGGGATGCCTCTATCAAGTCTCCATCCATAAAAATATTCTGAGTACCTAGCCACAAAGGGATCACCGAAAATGAAATGCCCGACGCAGCAGCTAAGCTAGTATCGCAGTCACCGTCAGTAACCACAATCCCTTCCAACGAAACAGACATGCACAACACAATCATAGACAGCCTGCAATCTCGTCTGGCTTGCTTTTCAACACAGGTATAAAATCGTTAATCCACATCTGAAGAGACCTGTCTACCCTCACCCACTCACATCTTCTAAATGGGGAAAGCGCCCTCCCTGCCACCTATATGGTCAAGAAGATGTGTCGACAATACATAATTTAGACTGTTGCACTCAATTATAAAGTATCTGAAAAACCCTTTCCCTAATTGCAAGCCCTCATTACTCCTTTTTTTTCGTGACAGAATCAAATATTGAAAAGATATTCTCCTTTCTAAAAGCTCTTAGATTTAATATAACTATTTTATTTCAAGAAGAGGTAAAGGCTCTAGCAGGTAGTGCTCTGAGTTATACAATATTTTAGTAACAGCGGATCTTCGTTGAGCTGTTCCAGAGCCCATTGACCGAAATTTAAGCGTAAATTCAAGTCTGGCGGCTTCAATTCTTGAACGAGTTGGATCCATGCATACGATAAGCCCAAATGTTGAGATCGGCGTCAAATGGATTGCTCATGGTCTTCAGCCACACTCTCGGTTACAACCGCATTATTCTTCTCACTACGGGTTGGGTGTAGTCTGTTCGGTTGCGTATTATTCAAAAACGTACACTGCGACTCAAATTTACAAATGGTTTTGGCAATAGTGGTCTCGGAAGGCCAATAATGCGCTCCTTATGTTTTTCGAAGTGAACGAAAAACATTTTTGACAGATCGCTGATTTTCGTAATACAGCTGAATAATTTGGAGACGTTGTTGCGGTGTGCGTCTTCCATTGATGATTTGTCAAACATTACTGAATAAAAATAACATGACCGCATGACACTAGTCACGCGTGATCTGTAAAAGAAACCCAATTGACAAAAAAATTTCTTAATGAATCACCCGTTATAAATAAAATGCTTTAATGTCCATTTAATAACCAAAACAAACATTTCCTTTACTGCTTTTATCTATTAGATCAAGGAAAAAGTACCTTATTCTAAGTACCAGAAAAGAAAACCTGTAAATACATTTATTTTATTTAATTTTTTACTTTTTAGTTGAATTAATAAAACATTTGTATAATTAGTTTTTAAAAATTGTCTCTCGTATAATTGTCTCTTTTATAAAAGGAGTGAAGGTTGGTCTATCCTTTTGACTAGGAGCGTATGTATTTGTCTGAAATTTTACGATCATTTATTTTTAGATTTATTAGTAATCGTTTGATTAATTAAATTCTTCATCTGCAATTGAGGCGTGTATTTGCACAGTCTTCTTTGAGAGCATGACAGACATCCTTTTCAGATTGACAATTTCCTTCATCATTATTGGCAGCATCATTTAGACTTGCAGGCTCTATAGTATTGCATTTTTGACCTTTTCAGGTTTACATTTTCCTTCATAATATATAATATATAGCATGGGTATTATTATTATGAAGCTTTCCACTTTTAGCGCATGTTTATAGTATTGATTGCCATAGAAGCACACATGCTGCTCATTACTTTGAGTGCCAGAACTGAAAATTGCATTACCATATATCATTATCTTAATATATGTACAATATAGTATTATATATATATGTATGTGTATAAAAATATATGGTTATATGGGCCTTGAAAATCCTTCAATAATGAAGATTGGAACACTGCACTTTTAACATTTATTAACACATAAATAATTTAAACAAAACTACTATAAGAATGAACTATTATTCGTTTCTGTATCAAATTGTAGCCATAGAGTTCATTTAGTAAGAGACTAGTTTGCAGATTAGCATGTGGTTGGAGATGGTCCTTTTACACTTCTGATTATAAAGTTTGCTTATGTGGTACTATGTCCAAGCGATAAACTTCAAATGGAATGTGCAGTTTTAAAAGAATCTAATCTTCATTTCCGCTGATTTTATTGATGATCATAAGTCAACAAACATGACATATGTATAATGCTGTTTAAGATCTTAATATGTAAATGATAATTTTAACTCGTTATAAAAGGTTTTAGATACTTATGTAGTATAGATAAAGTCACAGTAGCATATCTCAAATACATATGAACGTACGTTGGTGGTCTTCTTAAGAAGAATTTCCTGAAGGGAATAATAACTTTTGCAAATATGCATAGGATCTATAACAATAATATGAGTAACACTAGTATGGTTATATAAACACAATTAGCAATATGTGAATTTTGTTACACTAGGAACAAACAAAATTCGCAAAAATACCGAAACAAAATATCCCAAAAAGACAAAAGAATGAAGTAATATGTATGAGTATGTAAGTATCTAAGTACTATAAATACATAAAATAAGTAAATGTCGGAAAGAAGAAATACAATATACACGTACGAGTATGTGTATGAATGTGAGGAAAATGCACACGTAATTTGACGTTAATGGAACGCTAATAATAATCTGTCAGCTTACATTCAAGATAACGCTTGAGTCAACAGCGGCGGTAAATGTTATAACGTAGGTTTATTGATAGGCGGATAAAGATACAAATTACATATATACACACATACACTCATCATCATCATCATCAATTCATCTTACATACACTACTTATGTTATACGTATCTATGAATTGTTGAGCTGTTGCTGTTGCTGTAACTGATTTGTATCTAATAAACATGTTAGAAGAGAATGTAGGTCAGTCAGGTCCTCACGTTGTCAAGGATATACGAGTGTACGAGTGTACATTGTGTATATAATATCTGATCAATTATCTTGTCGCTTGCTTGTATTTCATGTGTGTAGGTTTTTTTGTCTGCTCAAATTTTCAGGTGCCTATAAGTGCATCCAAATTGATGGTCTTAAATCTCTTTCTTAGGATACTGATTTTTTTAAGTATTGTAATTTTTTCTTTTTTCCTGTTTCATGTGTTTTGATTTTATGCTCTGCATTTGCCATTTTTTTGCTTTTTCTTTTATTTTTTATCTGGAGAAGCGAAAACAGTTTGCTCCTTAACGTAATCCACTTTAGTTTTCCGTTGTTGTTTTCAGTTTTTTGTTTCCTAATTTTACCATTGTTATGACCTAACTTGGCCTAAAGTTAAATGGTGCAGGCATAAGTAGAAAATTTATATCTATGTATGTTTTTTTTTTTTTAAGACACGCTTCACTGCTAATAAATGCTTAGATAAAGATATTTTTTCTTTAAACAAAAACAGATTCAATAATGAAAATTACATGAATTTCATTTGGATAATATGAAAAATAAATCAAACATTGAATCAACTAAAGGAACAAAGAAGTATGGGTAATTTTTGTAGAAAATATTGTTTTAAAATTATGAAAAGAGCAAAGAATAATACAATCATACTAGTAAGTCCTAATATACTTCCTTATAAAGAATTCGCCATCAATTAGTCTGTCATTTTGTTGGTATGTTTGTGGGTCTGTTTGTTCTGTGAGTTACCAGTTTGCTCAATGCTCAACTAATGTTAATTCGTATACGATTGCCGCCTGTCAAAATGTCGTTCACACACAAATGCTTTAAGCAAATATTGTACGAATATGTATGTATTTTAGAAAGAATTGATGCCCTAAAATAATATCCTTAGAGGGTTGTTTGGTTGATTGCACTTTTAGTTGACTTCGCGGATATCGAAACTTTTAAATTTAGAATTTAAATTTTCATTTCAATTCATGTTACAACTTTCACATAGATGGTGTTCGACACATATGATTGGGAATACTCACTTCGTCATGTTGTTTGTAACACATTGAAGGAGTAAAGAGAGGGAGAGATAGAGAGAGAGACATTGTAGCCATCAGAATTGATTGTGATATATTAGTTTCACTAAGATTTACTCTATGAACTAATAAAGGATAGAAAAACTTCTGAATCTGAAAATAAGAATTATCCGTAGTTCTCCGATTACTCCGAGAAAGTCTTATGACATATTTGATTGCTTACAAATCATCATCTGGCATTAAAGAAACCTATATCTACGAGAGTATTTACTAATATTTTTATAATAAACCAATGAATGAGAAGTGCAGGATATGTGACATCTGGATTGACTGAAAACTAAATTGAGCAATGCAAGAAATGTAAATATGATTATCCTTTTGCAAAATAAGCACAACTGCCAACAGTTAAACACCCTTTTCTACAATGCATATATGTACAATAATTTCTTCCCCGGCATTTGTATTTTTTTTTGTTTCCGTATCACTCTATTTAAGTCAGATCAGTTGCATTCGCCTTTTTATTTTTCCTTTCCTTTCTTTTTTTGATAATTTATTTCATTTTTTCAAATTTCCACTTGATTGAATTTTGTTCAGTTAGTTCTCAATTTGTCAAATGGAAATGAATATTCACTTGATACTGATGTTGAATACTTATAGTTGAAGAAGATTTGATGAGCGTTTCTGAGGAAATTTGTAGTATATCCTTCAGCTTAAGGTATAAATGAAGTTAAGACATGGTTAGGTAGAAAGATAAAGTATAAATTTCTATTGCTTCTAAGGTAACTGAAAGTTACGTCGGACGGCCAATCGAATCTTGTGGAAAAAAATCCATTTCCAATACCATCATAAATAAAAAAAAAGAAGAAAAGTCAAATTACATCTACCAATCCGATCACCAGACTGCACTGGAACACTCTTCGGACTATGCTTGAGTTTCCTCGAAAATTTCATCAAAATCAGTTCAGTAGTTTCGGAATCATAAATGTATATAGATGGTATTTTAACGTATCATAACTATTTAATGGTATATGTTAGAAGAAAACTGATTACATTTTCGTGATTAGCAGGTCCAATTTAATTTAAACTAATTATGACATTGTGTAATCGTAAAACAATATAATATAAAAAAATACGATAAGCTCCTGTTATAAAATACAGAAAATGTAGTTGAAAATTTAGTATTAGCCTTAATAGTCTCGTCCAGAATGCTTTTCCGTACACCAGAACAGTTACATAGTGTTGTCCATCACATTCTTTGTTCGTTAGAGACAAAAATGTACTGCTCTGCTGTATTCTTGGACGTCATGCAAGATTGTGTTGATAGATTATGGATAGACAGACTACTCCACAAACTGATAAGGCTTCTTCCAGGTAAGCAATATATCCTGCTCAAGAGCAATTTTATGGAGTAAGAGTTCGGGTTGCCGAATATGGTATATAGTGCATCACGGCGGACATGGCCAGCAAACGATAATTTGCTGGTAGCAGCTTATACATATGACACTGCCATAATTGCGAACTCGAATTATCCCATTGAAGCTGTGGAAATAACCCAAAGCCATCTACAGTGATTTAAAATAAGGACGACATGATGGAGCATTGGCATAAATGTCTTTAAATCCGCTAACTGCACGTTTGTATTGAAGCATAGTGTTGTCCAGTTATATCGTATGACTATAGAATCATTCCTCAGGTAAATCATTCCATACCTAGGTCTGCGCCTTACTCGGCGCACCCATGTGAAGAGTGTCACAGGAGTTCTGCAATCAAAAAATCAGGAAATTTGTCTAGCTACTGCGTGCGAACAGTAAACTGTCACTCAACAATATATTGGCGATTATAAACAAGATATTTCTACAGTTTGGCGATATGTCATTGAAATATGGAAGACCGCGGCTCCATATAGTATCAATAAGTTGTAAGCAACACAAAACAAGACACTACGATGCATAATTGGTGCAACGTGGTTTGTTAGAAACATCGTATTACAACGTGACCTCATGATGCCAACTGTGATGGTAGCCAATCCAATGAACGTTTACTGAAGCACCTCCAATTTAGTTGCAAGATATGTAACACACAACACAAAAGACTTCCATCCCAACGGTCTTCTTAATAGGATATCTTAATGATAATTAGATGTCATGTTTATCTAAGCTCCTTCGTGGTATAAGGGCAGACTTCCAATTGATCTGAAAGCCCTGGCTGCCATGAACAAGTACCTTGAGCGAGCATCTTTTCAGGTAGCAGACATGGAGGAGATAAAGACCAGATACCTGAATATATGGCAGCACAGGTGGAGTAGGTCAGAGCCATGGAGGATACAGCAGCTCATCCCAAATATTACAGATTGCCTTAAGCGTCGTTCTGATGACATGGGGTTCGAATTTACTCTATTCGCAACTGGCCATGGATGTTACAGGCAGTATCTTCACAGATTTGGGTATGCTGCTGATCCGTTCTATGCTCTCGGCAGAGATGTCGTTAAGGATCCGGAGCATGCTGTTCATGAGTGCCCCAGTTTCCAGCTCACAGGAGATTGTAAGGCTCATGAAAACATCTGTGGACGTCTGAGAAATTGCCAACATAACGACAGGTGCTCGAATATATGAGCGAACAATGGCGTCTGTTTAGTTAAGCTTACTATCTCTTCCTTCGAAGGAATGTTTTGGCGGTGCCGTCGGAATTAAACAGGATTTGAGGCGATAGAGTGTTTTCTAGTCGGTAGGCTAATAAATCTGACATAACTTGCGGCACGGGTCATAAGTATCTTTGGAAGATTTTTACCTACTTGTTCGCGTACCAAAAAAAAAAAAAAGAAACTTTACAAAACCTAAAATATTGTCAAAAAAAGGAAAAGACTTTAATAGTATAAATGCCGGAGAGTGTTTGCAATATTATTCTACAAAGACACCGATCTTTAAATTAAATATGAAATTTTGTGAAATACATGATTTGTATGGATAAAAATTTGGTTAGTTAGACCAACCGGTTACAAATATTTAACAAAAAATATACTAAAATAGAATCAACAAATAAAACATTTTAGATAATTCGTATTACTGATAATTCTCCTCTATTCCTTACTTTCGACTATTGAGTTCATTAATGGTCCATAGAGTTCTGGACGCATAGAAATTTTGTTGAATTTCTCATTTTGATATTTTGTGTAAATTGATTTAAGTTTTGCTTGAGGTGCATGCCGTGCGACTTCAGCAATTTTCATGGCAATTGGACGTAAATGTTCTGGATAATAACGGGAGTAATATGTCAGTGTACTGTTCCAATGGTTGTTATTGAAGCCACTAGCTTCATTCGCATTATCATTCAGCAAGTGTAAAGCTAAAAAAATTGATGCTGCAGCAATCTCTGATGGCTTATAGCTGGCTAAATCATATTTAAGTGTCGACAATTCTAAAAAATATATTGACATGCTGTGGTGGGTTTTCTCAGCACCAGCCGCTTTGGAAATGCGGTTTAGAAAATGTATTGGCAGTGGTCTGGATAAGTTGAAATCAAGTATTTTTAGTATTCGAATTTCCATACGGCATATTTGATGTGAAGTATATATGTAGTCGGTGATATAGACATAATTGCTTACAACGGGCGCCAAGAATTCTTCGTATTTTGCAGCTACAAGAAGTGCAGTAATGCCAATCAATTTTAAGTTCGAATATTTTGTTTTCTTCACAGCTTGAAGATATAAGTCAATGATGGCGACAGCTAAGTGGAATGATTCAACTGTCAAGAATAGTTGCATGTGTATATTGTGAACCCAGTCAATTAGTTCACAGCGCATTATTGATTGAATCTCCCTATGCCCTCTCAGATGATCTTTTTGTATGCGTTGCCTTGATTCTATTAAATACAAGTAATCATAAATATCATTGACATACTCTGAAACTGAAACTATGTCGTTTTTATCATGAATATCAATGTCTTCGACGCCCTCCAGAAGTGTGCAGGAAAATGCTATATGGGTCTCTGGTTTTTCAATTTTGACCAATGGGTTTTTTTTAGGTTTTGCCATCCTTGTCATTGCCTTTGTGCCTCTTGTAGCAACACTATATCCATTTTTAGTGGCAATTAAATTGGTTTGAGGTTTATTTGTTTTTGACTTGATATTTAAGGCAGCATCAGCATTAAGTTTGGTCAATGATTTACCTAATAAGCTGCTATTTTCACTACCTAATATTATGGATTCCAATGGTTTTTTATTACTCTCCTTAGATTTCCCAATTACTATTACTTTAGAATCAACCAGTTTCACTTTGGTCGTTACCGTTGTTGTTGGCATATCATTTGACAAACCACATCCGAAAACCTGGCTGGACCGCCCAATGCCAACAGTGCTACCAGATGTTTTATAACCAAAACTCTGCAAATTCGGTTGCCAACTCACTCGCTTTGGAGCTTCGATTACATTATTTGTTGCAGCAGTCTTATATTTGATGGTAGCAGAAGCATTATTATTATCATCATAACCTATGGGTTTCTTCCAATGACAGTCAACGCGTGCTTTAGCATTTTTTATATTCGGTGTGGTATGAGAGACTCCACGATTATTCAAATCGTAAAGTCTTGCACGTTGTAATGCGGTTGCACTTGTTCTGTTGGTTGCAGCCTCCTCTTTGTGACATTGCTTGGTACTTTGCCGATTGATAGCGTTCTTAGACATAGAGAATTTTAATGCCATTTTTGGAAAAATTGGATTCGTTTCATGAATAGTTTTTATTTTACACTCAAACAACTCTTGACACACAAGTTGTCTTTCATTGACAGATTTTCCTAGGTAAACAAGTTTGAAATTATATTAAAATCTATTTTAGTTTCCAACTAGTTGTACCCGCGACTTTGTACTTTTGATTAAATAAACGCTATATGTAAGAGGAAGCTTGCTACAATACACCAGTGAAAACCGCATTCAAATCGGTTAAGCCGTTTCTGAGATTAACGTGCACAGACAAAGAGACTTTTACGATTTTATAAAGGTACATACTAGCTGCAAGTTCCCGCTTCACTGGGATTTGTTTCTGTCTCGTAATAATAATAGACGTGCTTCTGTAAGAATTTAAAAATGTTCCAGGACATAGATAAAATTCCGTAACTTTCTAACAACCATAGTGAACAATGGGAGGCTTCTGGCTACTGCCCCATACAAACATCATTCGAATGCGTTATACACTAAAATTCAGGAACACACACGTCCAATTTTATATATACACTAGCATAGCCTGGCGTGCGTTTCTGCGGCACCTTCGTGATGTTAATTTTGTCCACGCACATTTGTTTAATTTTTTGCTATTAATAAATAATAACGGGCCCGAAAGCACTGCGACCAATAAAATTTATTATACATGGTTTGTTGTTCCACAATTTATTCATACTGAGTGCAGAAGATTTGCAGAGTATATGCTCTGAATTTTCTTTATCAATTTCACAAAATCGGCATACGTCAGTGTCGGAAAGACCTAACTTATTTTGATGATATCTTAGGTTGCAATGACCCGTGAAGTATCCAGTCAAAATGCGTAAGTCTACTCTACAGAGTGAGAGAAGCTTATTCGAAATACCCTTTGAAAGAGTGAGGAATTGTTTTGTCTGGCGTTGTCCGGTGGAGTTCACCCAGTGTTTTAGAAATTTCTTTTCCTCAAGTTTCCGGATTGCTTCGTTTTTGTGGCTTTTCGAGAGACCACAGAATGGCTCAGGACCGAAAAAGGGCATGATTGCCCCTTGTTTAGCCAAGTAGTCGGCCTTTTCATTGCCTCCATGACCATCTTAATACAACAGTATTAAAATTACCCAGTTCATTACAGGTTTAGGCAGTCATATACCATTTTTGAGGTGAAAGTGACCGACTGTAGGTCTTTTAAGGTCGCTTGACTATCCGAGAGTATGTAAATATGTACTCCTCTCATTTTTCTGCTAAAACATTCCCTCGCACAAATTTCAATAGCATGCATTCCCGCTTGAAACATGTTGTACACATTGGGATAGATTTTTTGAATTTTGGGCCATAAATTCCCGCCCTTTTTCTAGCATTTTCAAGTTTAGACCCGTCTGTAAACCATATCTGAGAGCGGGTATGAATTTAATAGAATAAGTTCTCCAGCCTTCACGATCATTAATAATGATTTGAAAACAATTGAAGAAGATCGTTTTAGAGGATAAAGTATTTTTGCTACTAAAGAAAGTAAGTATGTTTTTCTGTTTCTTCTCAAATGTTCGAATGTTGTTAAGTTTTTATGAGCTTTTTATTAATGATTTTTAACACAACACAATTATTTTGTATGAGTCTTGTAGCAATGATAGGACGTTGTAGAAAGGTGCTGCACAGCGCCATCTGTTACCAATTTATGGAACTTTAAAAAAAAAACATTTAATTTGAAATTAAAAAATATTGAACTCATTAATCGCGATAAAAATTATCCTATCTATCAAGTTAGACCAAATGACATAAATATAAAAACTTCATGACCTTCTCTCTGGTTTTTCTTAGTGGTTATTGTCCAATTCAATGATCGATTCAATGTAGAATCAATTCACGTCCAGTGTGAATGGCCTATAATTGCTGCAATCAAAACGACTTCTTTTATTATATTGACAAAGAACATGTGTTCAAAATATCAGACTAAAGTAAAAATATAGTACATTAGTATGAAATAAACCAATAAGTTGACCTCATCAATCCATTTGTGACCATGACTAGAAACACTTAAAGTGTGTAAGTATTTACCTATGGCTTTTTTTTTTTCTAACATAAAATGTGTGTCACAAAGTCAAACCAATAGCGTGGCTGATTCATCAGTTCTTAGAGTCCTTACAATCGACAAATTGAGGTGCAACCAACAGCGAGCGTTATTCATAAAATTCCTTAAAACGAAAAAATTGTCTTAAAAAATTAAAAAAAATTCCTAGAACATCTTACAACATATGCATTACAAAAAAAAAAGGGTTTCAAACTCTGTCGTCTCTGCAGCCTATAGGCAGACCTTGGTTCTTCAAATAGTAAATAGGAAAAATGTCAAAAAATAAGAACTAAAACAAAAGATTCTGCTGCACTAAAAATCTATATAGTCAAAATACAAAAAGAAATTACAATAAAATGTCACTGAATTTTTCTTCAATTTTCCATCTTTTGGAAAATAAAAAAGAGTAAATGCAAACAGTAAAAAATGCAGGACATAATGCTCCATTGTCCTTTATTTTCTTTACAGTTTAGTTGAGAAAATATTTGCTACTGGAAAGAAAACATAATTTTGTGTTAGAGGATTACAAATCATCATTATTTTGTTATTATATTTTGTTTAATTTACAATAATTGCTGATGAGTTTTTTTACATAAAAACACTCCTATGAAGTTAACAGGAACTACTACTACTACTAAGTATGTAGAATACAAAGTATAAAAAATGAAAGGGACACTTCCTGGTAGACGATACCATTTAGTATAGTTTCTTTCTTAGAATAGTTTTTTGCCTGTAAATAGTCCGTCATTTAACCCGTTAGTTTGTAGAGTTAAAAAAATACGAAAAATGCAATCATAAAAAAATACAAAATAAAAAAAAAAAAGAGAATAAAAAACAATTCCAAATTGTGTTTCTGGATCAGACACGACACAAAGAGATGCTGAACTCAGTTCAGTTCAACTCAATTCAGCTTCTTTCAATGCATTTGTTTGTCTGGTTTGTGTGTCATAAAAAAGGGTTCTTTTTGACACAGTGTGAAGGGGTTAAAAAACACCAAAAATACCAAACCGACCTTGGTCAGGTCCAGCAGTCAGTTAGTCCCTCTGTAGCTCTGGCAAGCATCTATAAAATAATAAATCCATAAAAATGCTTTGGTTTCGCATTGCTTACCATCATAGTAGTATGAATAGAATAGAAGAACACACAAAAATTTGTTGCAATGACTATGAGGTGCGGGCGCGTAACTCTTTTTTTTTATGGCATTTTTTGGTTGGTTTTCATGCCTTCCTTCCTGGCTTCCTTCCTTTCTTGTGTGCATTGCCATTTTTTTCCAATCTTTTTTTTAACGCATTTTTTATGACTTTTTATGATGCGTGACAATGAACTAATTTCCACTAAACAAATGGGTTAATGTCGAGCAAAGTGTTTTGTGTTTTGTGAGCTGATGCTGCTACCATTGATGGTTTTTAGCAAATACAAGAACTGGAAATGGAAAAAAGGATTACTGCATTTGAATTTAGAACAAAATTCCATTTTTTTTTTTTTGTAAACTCTTTTATTAGATTCTTTAGGATTTTTGTACTCGTTTTCTATTTTTTATCCCATTTTCGTGGAAAGTATTTCAACAATTTTTTTTTTGTTTTGTTTTTTTTTTGTTATTTTCTTAACTCATTTCATTTCCTGAACCACCGTTGAAGAAAAGTCAGTCTCATTTTGAATTTATTGTGG
Source organism: Amiota communis (assembly GCA_037043315.1). NCBI lineage: Eukaryota > Metazoa > Arthropoda > Insecta > Diptera > Drosophilidae > Amiota > Amiota communis. The sequence continues at coordinate 305,528 of JBAMAV010001285.1, forward strand.
CACAAATAAATCAATATGTTGTTTCCTTTTGTCTTACTAGTATACGAGTATATAGTATAGTTCCCTCTTTCATGAGAAAGAGTTAAAAATTTTAAGTTTTTCCCTTTTTTTTTTTGAAAATATTAAAACAGAAATTGTTTATGATGGTTTGACTTTTCCAAGTTTTAATATTCACTTTGAGTTTTCGTTGTTGTTATTACTGTGTTTTCTTTATTATATTTTTGCATTCTTTCAAATATTTTCCATTGAAATTTACATAAAAACATAATTAACCGTTTTTTTGTAATATTTTTGCCGCTTCAGTCAGTGACTTTTGTGGGGAATTTCAGGTTGCTAGTTGACAAAGTACCCTATCTCTCTCCCTCTCTGTCTCACACACTATTTATAGAGATTATATTGTTTATTTTTAAACTACTTTATGTTAGTATGGACTGCCAAATCACATAGGCTAATACCGCTTCCTTGGAAAGATTTTGCTGCCTCTGAATGTATTTATTTCTAATTCGTAACATTTAAAAACTACTTATGTATATTTTTCTATGGATGCACCGAGTGTAGGGAAAAATGTGGGAATATTATAATTTCTTTGCTGCCGTCACTGAACGAACGAATACTAAGATCGACATTGCACATCATAAATGTCAAATAGATCAAAAATTTGGTTGCGCCTACTGGCGGCCAACCGTGTGGCATCTTCATTTCATTTATGTGTTCTCTGCCGAAACGGCGCTTTATAGTACAACTCAATCTTAAATTGAGTTTTCATTTCTATTTTGTTTTTCTTTACATGTTTTACCATAAGTTGAAGAAATGCATGATGCATGGAAAGTTGTGATGACGCCGCTCACTCACCAACTTTATATGACTTAAGTTGCCCTATTTTGGTTTTCAATTAATTTCTTTAGGCCGCCACTTTTTTCTCATGTTCATTTTTCTCAACAGATTCGTTCCACTGTTGTTCGGTGTTTTTCTGCTCGATTAAAATGCATAGATACTGCCGCCATCGACGTTGAGCCCAACAAGAGGAAGTATAACCTGTTAATATGTCTGTTTCCAAAGTGATCCGTTGTTAGTCTGTCTGTTCATAATTTGAACGATGTGTGATTACACATGTTGTCACTGTTGTCTGGAGAGTCTTCATTGTCTATTGTTAGTTCATCAGATCGAAACTAACAACAATTGATTAAGCCTAAAGAGAATTTCATGGTTGGAATGAATCTACAAGCGTCGCAGTACTCTGACCCCAACCCCGTTGATTATTTTATTATGCTGCACGAATTGATTCGGTGCTTATCAGATTTGTCTGTGGCATTAAAACAATTGCATCAATGGTGGTCATTGAATGGTGACTTTAATTCGAATGGAAAACTGAACTCTTTACTTGGTTAAACACTTTTAAGTCAACTCAACACTCAAACCGATTTAACCGTAAATTGGTATGTTGCACGTAAGTGAATAAGTAAAGTGACTGCAACAAAGGAGCAAACAAGCAAATCAAGTGCAAAACTCACAATTTGGCAGAGCCATCAACAAGGACAACTCTGAACTCAATCAGTTCATTCTTCATTCGGTTTTTGACCAAAACCAAAATGCCAAATGTTGGCCACAAGTACAAAGCCTCAAAAAGAAATGCCGACCGAATGACTGCAGCGAGCCACTCTTGTGGTAGGCAACACAAACAAGTTAGAGCATGATGAGGTCAAGAGAAACACTCTGTCTAAGAGATGTGACATGGCATGGCATAGCATGAAATACTATGGATGGGATGAGATCCCTTATATAGTACCTCAGTCTGATTTACTAATGGCGGTCGGTCGGTCGGTCGGTGGATCGATGAGTGAAAATGAGACTCCAGACGAAAGACGCTATAAGGATGCAATCAACAAGCACCAAAGTGCAAATGAGCACGTTAAGTTGCATGAATTGCCAGTCCCGAAAGGACTTAAGAGTGCAACGTGCAACTTTACAATAAGCACACACTGCTGGTCATGGAAAACAAAACAGATGTACGAATAAACGAAGAAACAAGGGTACTAGGGAACATGATGATGACATACACAACATACGAAGAGGAGAGAGGCTTGGTTAGTCTCTTCGTCTACCAAATATACTTACTACATACTGGGAAACAACAAGCGCCTAAAATGAAAACTCAATTGATACCCAGGAATTTCACTGATTTGCTGCACTTAAATGCAATGGACGATAGATGGACAAACAGACAGACTGGTAGACAGAGACGGATGGATGGACGGACGATATATAGACACTTCGACGCGAACTTTGAACACTATGAGTATGCATAGACATAGAAAAAGACAAGTATCGTATGTGCTAAGAGAAAGTCGTTAGGATGCAACAGTAATTCGGTAATGTCAGTGCAAAAACGTCAAAGACCAACCAAAAAGCACTTTGGCCACATTAGGCTTGCCACATTTGGGGTTCCCGTTCAGGAACTTTAAGTTTGTATTTGCACAAGTTTGGCCAACTGTCGAAAAGTGCATTCATTCATCCTCATTCTCCTTCCTATGCCTTTCGCATTTTGCCTTACCCTTAAGGTCAACAACGAACAGAGCAAGGCATTTTGGGAAAAACTAACTGCAACATTTTGTGGCAACTGCTCTCATTGTCTATGTCAGAGCATATATGTATGTATGCCACTATGGACTTCTACAATTCATTCATGGACCAGAGCAACAAGAATAAATTTCATTACTACACTAGACAAAATATACTTACAATGTGCATAAAATATTGAAATTCCCTTTACAAAATTAAGAAGGTAAAATAATGATTTATTTATTTAAGTGTAACTAAAATCTAAAGTAAAATGTATTTTGCTCACAAGTGATTCAAGGATATTTATAGAAGATGAACTTATATGGTAAATGTATTTAGATGCATCCAGTAACATACGAGTACACATACCCAAACATACATATTTGTGGCATATGGCAATCTTAATTGATTTAGGTAACAAAACTTAGATTCAAAGAAGAATTGTTTCAACAACAACATCATCGACATCATCATCACCATTATCATCATCATCATCATCATCACCATCAGCATACACCAAATTTAAGTCGAATTTGTGGCAAACTTAGAAAAGATTGACTGCAATGCATGCAGAGATAAGTGTTCAATAAATTTAGTTGTTGCTAATCGTATAAATTTATAAAAAAAAAACAATTATAAATGATTTTATTCTACTAGTATATCCTTTTTGAAAATGCATGCAATTTTAACTATATTTGGGTGTATGTGACAGTATAATTTTATCTTAATTAAGTCGAATTAATGCATTTCAGGCTACTTTATTTAATAAAATCAATTTCCTATCATAAATTCTCAATAACACATTGCACAGGCAGCACAGGCATGTTGCATATACCCACCAACATATAAACAATGTTATATCCCAAAAAAAAAATAAATATAAATTAATAATTTATAAAGGATATAAATATTTAATTTGGTTTCACACAATATTATGAATACTCTTCATATATAATTAGGTGAGTCAACATATGCACTTCTAGTATATCAAATACAATAAAATTGCAGTCTAAAGGAACTAACAATATTTCAACACAATATCTCAAAAACAAAACACATTCAAGTATAAGTTTTAATGGGAATTTATCTTTAGTCAACAAATTATTGTACTCCCATTCAGTATACCATAGTATTTTATGCTGAAAGGGAGGAGTATATCTCAAAAACTAAACTAATTTCTCACAAATCCAATATGTGTTTTAATGAGACTTATGATTTTGCATTTTTAGTGTATTGGAGCGAAATATTGTATGTAGTATTATTCACACCTATGTAAGTGTAATGAAGGGTATAAAACCAAAAACAACATCACAATCAAAATGATGAAAAATGCAATCAACATGAGAGTCAAGGGCGATAATAGTATAGTTGCTGGTAGCATCATCATCATCATAATAATAATAATAATAATAAGGCGAAGGTCTACAAGCCGATTATGTATGGCACGTTATGTATGTTGGAGCGAAATACAAAAGGACTGACTGACTGACTGACTATGGATATGGTGCAATAACGATGACTTGGCTTGGCTTGTTTGGTGCAACATATTAATTCCAGTTTCGCACTTTTGCCAGGACATGCCATAAATAGTTGTAGTCTGTGTGCGTTGCAATGCGTGGAGGCATCCTTCGTTCATACGTTCGTTCATTGCTGTTCATGTGTTCATAAGTATTGTTTGGTATTGTTGTTATTGTTGCTTCTGTTTATTGCCACCATTTTGTAAAGGTTTTTGTTACTCTCATCCTTGTATGGATTTATTATTAATTATATGTATACATACACATACTCATACATGTGTACATACATACGTATTAATGAATATACATGTTCAAGTTTACAACATAAATCCAAGCTCATTTCGATGTGGCCACGAATGTACACGCATAATTATAACAAGCCATACAGGCAACGTGCGACGCCATTAACCCCAAATGAAATCAACACAAACAACCTACCCAACACATCCCAAACCCAACTAACCAACCAACATGCCTTGGCAATATCAAACCCCAATACACATTCTTAACAATAACAATAACAACAACCCCTCCTCATATTGTTATTGTAATTCACCAGGAATGTACTACGTGTATTTGCAGGAGTGTACTATGTAATATTTGTGTAGATTTTGATTTAAGGATATTTTCAATGTTTTTTTTTTTTTTTATATAAATTAAATAAAAAATAGAAGAATTCCAATTACTCAAGGACCTTGAAAACAACAAAGCATTTACATTTTTAACTATTATAGTATTGTATTCTAGAAATAGTAATTACTAAAGACCCATCCTTGCTTTGCACGGACAGCCAAATACGACCTGTTATATAAGGTGTCGTTCATGCTTGTCATAATTGATTTGAGCAATATTAATTTCATTTACATAGAACAATATTTAGTAATATATTGCGCAACATTTGAAAATAAAATCAATTTAATATTGACTCTCCTCTCATCAGGAACTTGGCAGTCAACTCTCTGTTAAGCAAATTGGATCGAACCGGATGCCGTGTCATAGCTTATGCCGATGACATTGGTATTGCGATATTCGGTAAGTTTCCTTCCACCCTGTCAGACAGATTAACATGTGCTCTTAGCATTGTTTCCGAATGGTATCGGGACTTTGGTCTCTCAGTCAATCCATCGAAAACTGAGACTATGCTCTTCACAAGGAAGTACAAAATTTCCGACTTCCCCCCACCAAAACTCGAAGGCACTCGCCTCAATATGAGCCAACAAGCGAATTATCCAGGCCTAATTCTTGACTCCAACGTAAGCTGGAAAGCAAACATCCTGGAAAGGTCACGAAGGGCCTCGTGCGCTCTCTACAGCTGCAAGAGGGCCCTGGGTGCTAGCTGGGGTCTTAAATCCCGTATCACAACTGGAAATTCTCCACTCACATTCCAAGCAGGGAGGAATGGCTGGACGGTACAGTTCTAAAATCTAACACCATTGACATCTACACAGATGGCTCCAAATTGGAGGAGAAAGTCGGCTGCGGCATCTTCTCGAACAACCCAAACTTAAAGCTCAGCTTTAGCTTATCTGACCACTGTAGCTTCTTTGAAGCAGAGGTTATGGCCATACTAATGGAATCGCGTTGGCTTCTAGACAACTACACTCCAAGGTCACATATTAATATCTACACAGATAGCCATGCAGCAATAAAGTCCCTCTCGGGTGCATACACTACATCCAAGCTTGTTACGGACTGCCGCTCTTCCCTAGAAACTCTAGCCTGCCACGTACCCATAAAATTATGCTGGGTGCCTGGACATAGAGATATCGTGGGCAATTGTGAAGCTGACGAACTAGCCAAAGAAAGGACGGCTGGAATCCCATTAGCAACAGTGAAGCTCACTGTCAGAAAATTCTACCAAGTAAAAGCCAATACTCTCTGGGTAAAAGAAGGCACTTGCAGCATAGCTAGGCACACCTGGTTAAATTTAAACAGGAAACGAACCGGCGAGCTGCTAAATCTCGGCAGAACCTCAATAAGCAAGACTAACGAGCCATTGCGTAATAGGCAAACATGCTGGCAGACTTGGGCTTCCTCACTACGATTTCTGCCGCAGATGTGGCTCGGAAGAGGAGGAGGAGACTGTGCTTCATCTCATGTGCCAGTGTCCATCCCTCGCCAGAAGAAGATGGAACCGCCAAGGAATCCAAATGGTTCTCCGCATCGGACTAAGGGGGTGCCGTATCATCTCTATGCTGGTATCACAAAGGGCCTTTCTATTTTTTGTGCCTAAGTGAGCCTCTTGTCTGAGGGCTGCCACCTAACCTAATATTGACGCACAAAGAATTAATAAAACACACGAATTGATTGATTTGGGGGGGTAGAAGTTCTGCATAGTGGAACAGACAGGGATTTCGACTTTGCTTTAAGGCTGAAACAGAAGGGTGAAGCAGAAGCAGGGTATGACGATAGAACTGTTTGTACTATATGTAAACGAACACTCAAAACTAGTTTCACTTCATTCAGCTTTAAATCATCTGTCTCTCTCTCTCTCAAATGACAAGCACAGCTGACTACGATTAATTAATCATAAGCATATTGTAAGACGCTGTGATATTTCATATCTCAACTAGGGTTCTCTGACGCATTAAGAAAATTATAATTATTTTTGTTCATTAAAAACTGCTTTTCTGTTTTTCAAGGTTTGGAAACTCTAGTGAGTCTGAAACTCGCATTCTAATCATTTTTTTCGAGCTTCAGACTCAGCTTCAGCTTCCCCATTCTGTTCCAGCCTTAATTATTGTAAATTATTGTGTCAGAAAACTGTGTGGAGTTACTTGTCAAATCAAAAGCAATTGGAAGAAACATTAAATTGTGAAAAAAAATACAGTAGTAGAAAAATGGGCAAAAAAAAAAAACACGCTAAGGAAATGAAACGAGCAAAGAAACATTTGAAAGGCATTGCACGCCACATTCAGATGAATGAAGGTAAGGTAATCATTTCAATCGAACGTCTTCCATTATAGCACCTCCATATACTGTAATTTAATTGCAGAACTTCGCAGTTTTATCTGTTTCTGCCTATTTTTCGCATATCTACTAATATGTGCTGCAATAATAAACTATTTATTGGATACTCAAACCATAGTTAGACCAGAATCAAATGATGCACATTCTGTTAGTCCTACAACTTTTGATGAGGAAGAAAATTAATCAGTAAAAAACCAAAAAACAAAAAGTGGTTATGCAAAAGGAAATGATGTCCCAATGATATGATTTATTTAATAGAGTATAAACTACTTTATAAAGTATCCAATAATATATATATATTTGTTATTTAATAAAATGGATTAATAAAAAATTATAATAATTACTGTTTGTACTCATAGTATGAAATCCTATATTCAATTGACTGGTAATTTTTATAAAATTATTTTAATTTTTTCAATAACAGGTTGGTTTCCTTATTGACAAATTAAAGTATGTATAGAAATAATTACGAAGAATCTATTCTTGTAATGTTTACATATAGACAAATTACAATAAAATACTTAAATCATAGTATAAATAGATTAGTAGTAAATACTTTTAAGAAAAAGAATCTCCTTCCAATCGCATGGCATCATATTGAAACACACCTGACAAAACTCCCACAAATCTAAATTCAAACATCAATGTTAAATATTATAATATCGCGGGCTTAATGGATATTCTACAATACAACACAACACCCACAAAAATCGACCAAAAATCCAACAAGTAAAACAAGTTTAACATTATCCTTTGCCTCTACCAAACAAATGATACCAATAACAACAATAATACTCAGAGGCTATGGGGTAAATAGAGTTTTATTTGTAGGATTTCGCCTTCGATTTGAGTCGTGACAATAATTAAAAGATTTTCAGTGTCAACAAAGCAAAATTGAATCAAAACAAAACTTGAATTGAATTGAATGGGATGGGATGGGATGGAATAGAATACGAGAATACCATAGAATGGAATGGAAAGGAAATGCACTGAAACGAATTCAAAATGCTTTAAACACTTTCCACTCAAAATATTTAAGGATGAATGAGGAGTGTTGTATTGTACAATGTAGTATGTTGATTGTTTATGTTGTTATGCGGGTCCAAGAAGGGTGCAGGTGTAGCCAACTCAGAGTTAGTTCAACTGAAAATCTATTCATTCATACATATATCTATTTGTCTGTTTATCTGTCTGTCAATTGAATCAGGACGCTGATGCATATTATTGTATATTTATTTATAGCGCTTTGACATTTGCGACATTTGCTCTGTGGGGTTGGGCACATCAGCAATCATGGCCTTGAGTGGACGACAATTGAAGGTGGATGAAGAATGAAGGAAGGGTGCACCATTACGCGACAAGTGTGCTGGGTATTTGTCACACAAGGAATTAAGCATCAAAACATATAGACAAACATACGAAGATATAAGGATACACGCAAATACACGTGCGCGCTCGCAATTGCAATCGCGCAAACAAAAACACGCAAAGCGGCCAAAACGTTCTCTAGACACGTTGACACAATGACACAAGCCGCACGTAGAATGTTCTGTCAGAGAATGTATGAAAATACGACTATAAGCTTAAAGACAAATATTGGACAACAACATACTACTATTTATAGACATAGACTATATAGCTAGCAACAGCACATGAATGTAGGATTCACGTAGTATGTATGGTATATGGAACATCTAAAGCAAAGTAAAGAAATGTCACATAAAAACCTCAGCACGTGGCAAAGACACTGAAAACTCCCAGGTTGGGGGAATAGTTTATAAAAAGTATGAGGGTATGATGGGAGGAGTATCTGTATAATGCGAGCATTTTTTTAAGTTGTCTAGTTGTCCCAGTGATATCTAAATATGCACATCAACTTTGTCTATAAAAAAACCATCCATCAGTTGTCCACTTGTAAAATATACCCATGCCCACTGTTCACTGACCAATCATGCCAATACCCTAGTGAAATCAAAAAATATGATATTTCTTGTTGTCATTCTATTGTTTGTTTATTTTTAATCAAACAAATCAAATGCATCAATCATACACTTTACTCATAATCTTGAATGCACAGAAAAAAACAGGAAAAGGTGAATGTTGCTTGAGTATAGCAAAACAGTTGGCCTGATTCCTGTGAGCATGTGTTACAGGTGACTGTTAGAAAAGAAAAACCTTTTCACACACTAGTGAAAAACTGTTAGTGTTTAGAACAAATACACAACTTTAATAGTAACACCACACCTCAATTTCATGGAAACTAAACTGGTAATACAATTACTAATGTTTGTTTAATCATTATATAATTTAAAACTGTTAGTAATTTGGTGGACAAGGTAGAAATAGATTTATTACACAATCAAATCGGGAATTATGATTCATAGAATGGCAAAGGTTTCAGAGAGCAGAATTAATTTGGTTGGTGAGGTGCTCACCCCAAGTCCCAAATGAGTCCTACTACAATCACTTACAGTTCTTTGGTTTGGTCTTAAAAACTACCTCTGTTGATTATTAGAATATAAACACTTTCACCACCCTGGGCATCTGCAATCCTGATTCTCTTTTTTGATAACATATTGGTGTATCCTTGAATACATTTTTTTCAATTATGCTATTTTCAACTGAAAACTGAAAAATTGTGGAGCAATTCACACACACAGGTCAAATACACGGACACACACTGGTCACGATTTTGCCACTTCCTTTACGCCATCTTGTGACAGGAAATGTTGCAAATTTGTTTCAATCGCCCAAAGAGGATACGTAAAAAGTAAAGAAAAATTCTGTTAAAGAAATTGCAAATATTTGTAAATTTTACAACAAAACTCAACTAACTAAACTGAGAGAGTAGCATCACTAACAAGTCTTCTGAACTGAACTGAACTGAACTGAACTAGACTGGACTGAACTGGACTGGACAATCCTGTTACATATACGTACATATTTGCTATACTGGCCTTTATTTAACATCCGGATCCTTTTCTTGTTGTTGCTATTGCTGTTGTACATGTTGTTATTTAAGTTATTTTGTATGGTCGTCGTCGTTGTTCCGCAAATTGGGGTAAATTTGCTCACAATTTACTGTTGTTAATCTAATTCTGTTCCTGTTTAACTTCCCACATGCGTGCATAGCATATCCTGCCTGTACTATTCTGTCCTGTCCTATCCTGTCCTGTTCGTGGCCTTCAATCTTCTCCTTCTTAGTTGCTTCGTTTCATTTTGCTTTACTTTACTTTACTTTACTGTGCTATGCTTCTAGCTGCTGTGTACGAATATAAGTTAAAATCAAAGGTTTTAAAAAAACCTTCTGGCCCCAAAAATTCTACAAATGGCAAACACATGTTGCCTTTTGCTTTAGACTTTGTTGAAATATTAAGTTGTTGTCGTCATCATCATCAGTTGGCCTCTTCGTGTCTATACTAGATATGCGATGTAATGGGATGGGATGGGATCGGATGGGATGGTTGTGTATATTCTATTAAACATATAAGAAGTGGGGCATATGGGTATGTGCATGTAAGAACTTAGGTATTTAGGTTTGGGCGCGTTGATGAATGTCCTTTTTGGCTAACCATCTGCGTATGACCAAAAATTAAGTGGATGTATGTATGTGTGGGTTGGTTGCTTTGTTGCCTCTAACAGAAAATAAAGAAAGAGTAGCATTAAGTTAAATGTGAAAATGTATTTAAGTGTGAATAAAGGATGTGTTGCCAAAATGGCGCATCAATAAGAAGCTAGGCTAAAGAATTTACTTAATAAAATGAAAGGGATAAGTTGGCTTAAATTAAATACTCGTACTCTTTGATTACTGAATAGTACTTATGTTTAGACTTTGTCATTTCCTTTATTCTTTTGAGTTACCAGTCAGCAAAGTATTTGAAGAAACTAAGTATTAGGTATATGTATTTATTGTCATTAGGATAATGTGAAAATATATAAAATATATAAAGTCTCTGGCCAAGTTTGCTGTATTAAAGTCAGACAAATTTGTAATAGAATATTATAACCCAGTGAATGAGCATACAGAAATATTATATCCATGATTTGACTTACGTTTAGGGAAGAGTCAGTCAGTAATCATGCTGCGTTTCGATACACCAATAGTCATATGCAGATGGTGCTAACAGTGGCGTAACGTAGGTATCAGGCACCCGGAGCGGATATAAATTTTGCCAGCCCTTTATTAAGGTATTTCATCTTCAAAGACAGTAATTCTAAATTTATAGAACCTTTTGTCAAAAAGCAAACGGACAAAATTCAGCAATTGGTCGTGCTGAAAGCGCCCAATCACTACGCGTTTTTTGAGCACTAAAATCACAGTTTCGAAAGCGCTTTCATATGTACTTATATACGTTTATGTCAATATGAATTGGACGTCTGACAATCCATCAATGAAATTTTTTTTTGAATTGTTAAAGCATCTCTCACTGACTTCTCTGAAGGGACTTATCCGTACCGTAATTGCAGGTGTTATTATACTATAATTCCTTTCTCTGAAAGTTGAGATTTCCGCAAGTAAATACATCTAATTTCTCCGGACATCTACCAAGAAAGTGGCGAATATTTTCTTCTTCTTTCATATTGTATAATGTGCACAATGGCGTTCTGCTTTGCTGATGTGGACTCCCATTGAACCACAGGAGATCACCTCGTGACTTCATTATCCACGATATTGTACCTTGCTTTTGACTATTGTTAGAATATGTCACACATGATGTTTTATTGGCACTAACAGTTCCACACAATTATTTGAACATGTCCTCCGGCCCAAATCGTTTGTTAAGTGTATCCTAAAATTTTGCATATAATTCAGCTGTTGAGCGTGCCAGATAGTTCCTTTTGACAATAATATTTTTGTTGGGATATGTGGTATTCTATTTCCACTGTAGTCGTTCTCTTTATGTATTTAAGGTGTTAGTTTATTGTGTATAAGTATGGATCTTTGAGTCCTGTTTCTAGGGCTATTACGTAGTTTCATTATTATAAATACATTCACCAGTTTTGTCACAGAATGCTCATTTCAATCGGTCCGATTTGTAACTGCGACAAAAATTATTATTATTACACTACGCCACTTTGTGCAAAATATATGGCGCATGACCATGCATACATGACCTTTCAGTGATTAAGCACACATTATTGATTTGACTTATGTTTAATACTGACTCTAGTATTCATACTGCATTTGGGGATACGATCAGTAATTCTAGGATCTTGAAATTTACATGGTTAGTCAAATACTTTTAATGTCCAAATTTCAAATCAATAATCCAATTCAGCTGATTCCGACTCATGTGCACCGTTTGGTGGACAGAAAACTTCGTGTTAACTTTTTAGCTGAAAACAAAGGGACCAATGTGCATACATACAGACGGACTCGATCAACTCGTTTCGTTGAGCTGATCAAGAATATATTGTATATACTCTGATATATCATTCTGTGTGTTACAAACTTATTGAGAAACTTATACACTGCCGCTCAACTGAATAAGAACACGACTAGTTTCTTGTTGTACATGTTCTTGCAAATCTTCCTTTACTTTTACCGACCTTATTTCTTTTTATCTTTAAAGTACCGTTCATTAAGCTATTTTTAGAAAAAAAAAAGTAGGACAAAAGCGATTGCCGTTATATTTTATTTGTGGTTTCTTTTCAACTTCCACGAAATGAGAGTAATTTTTTTGGCTCATGTGAATAAGAACATTGATAATTGTGCGTGTTTGTTGCAGATTTTTGAAGTGATTGGTTCAGCAAAAATATTGTGTGTAACACTACCATACAAATTTTGCCTCTTAACCTTAAATGCAAACTTTAAATCACTATCTTATATGTTTCATAGTGGTTCGACGCTATCAAAATTTTAGCATTTTATGTCTTTTAGTTAGGTCTGAAAGTTGGTTGCAAACAAATCCAGAAAATATAGAAAACCTGTTGCAAATCGAAATATTCTTTAAAAATTTTTAATGATTGACAAATTAGAAATGATTAGTTAAAAACTAAGAGTTCTAAGGTATCTTAAATAGTTGTATGTTATCCTTACTACGTACATATATATCCGTATGACATATGGTACTATTGTAGTGTATTACATAATTAAGACAAGTGATAAAATAGTATATTATTGTAATATTTTTGATAGCTCAATATATAGTGTTTCTTTTTCAATTTATGCCATTTTAATGTGACGTTTAAACGCTTCAATGAATATTCTCCATGTGTAACACCTTCTCAATTCCATTGTCAGTTTAGTTATATATAGTACTAGTCCATCTCTCCATCTGTTTGTTTTTGGTTAAATTTAATTTTGGTTGCTCATGAAGCGTAGAAGAAAGTTACTACCTATTACTTAATTGCAAAGCAGTTTAATTGACATCGTTGAATTCCCATTCCTTCGTTGTAAATACTACTATACTCATTTAGTCATCATTGATCCTTCCTTTTGCCTTATTTTATTATAGTTGTTTCCTCTTGTCTAAACTGATGCCTGATGGTATAGTAGTTTTTTATTTCTTGGCTTTGGATATATGTAGTAGTACTTGTAGTGCTCACGGGTTACTTGGCCTGCACCGAAACTAATCCAAACAAAATTTGACAACTGCAATTGTTTACAAGCAAACGTAATGGCAACTTCCGGTTAACAATGACATTCATTCACTCACTCACTCACTCAATCGTTCATTCATTCATTTTCACATGGGGAACGAAGCATTGCAATAATAAATGCATTGAACTTGCAACACACACGCACAGGTAAGGTGAATCCGGAGACGGAGGTGGATGCGGAGGCGTTGACTGAGGCATCATCGATGGAGTCGGCGGCAAGCAATAAATGCTCATTAAAACTATTTCGAAAAACAAAAAAAAACAGATACATTTAAATGCTTGCCTGCCTCTCTTTTGTAAGGGTCAACACTTTAAAAAACAAAAAAGGGCAAACAGAATACACTGGCGCACACACATGGCCATGGCCAATAATTGATTGAAAGGTTAAAATACGTTTGTCGGTTTCTGGCCACAGCGACATGTGGAAAATGAGCCATAAAAAGAAAATAATTTCTAGAAAAACAACAAATTATCATCGAAAGACAATAGAATTGTATTTTGGCCAACAACATTGACCGCTGTTTAGTTGTTGTCGCTGTGTTGTTGGTGTCGATGTTGTTGGCCATGGTCATGGTGAACCGTAACAACAGCAACTGACATGTGATCGGGACATTCCCTCGTTTCCCTTTTTTCCAAACATTTCAATATTTTAGCCTTTTTTTTTTGTTGTGTTTTTTGAACGCTTCTCATCGTCAGTTGTTCATTGTCAGATAGTTCAGTCAGTTGTTTGTGGCACAAGCAAAACAAGTGCAACATATCACTGGGCATCGTTATAAGGGTTCAATCTATCTCACACTTTAGCTCTTGAAATGGCTAATTAAGACTAAACGTTATTGTTGTTGTTAGGGAAATTACCATCGTAACAGGAATTGTAATTCTTTTTCAACTATCATACTATTTTTTTTTTTTTTTTGTCTTTTTCATCACTTCACTTAAGGTTTATTGGTTTTTTTTACACTATTCTGATTAGATAGAATTATTTTATAGTGATATTTGTAATGGACAGAATAGTGTATTGGAGACTCCATGTAGGATATATGGTAATGGGCTACAAAACTAGTTTCTCAGCTAGGAATTTAGCTATGAGGTACAGACGCTTCTTATTGACGTACACAGATAATAGAATGTCTCTTAACATTCATATATTTTAGTAAATGTGTTAGATAATATATTGTATTACTATTGAATTTTAAGATTATGTTTTAATGTCGCCAGATGATGACCAGAGAATTTTATCATATATTAAAAGATAAATAATAAAATAATAGGAGATCTAGAGGGTGCCACGTTTGCCTGTTGTTCTCCAACAGGTTGATTGCCATTGAATTGGCATGGTCTTCCAATCTGATGAGGTGTCTGTTACTGTGCTTGACCCAAAGAGCCAACTCATTCTTTGAAGTTTCAGGTCCATAATGTGAGCTTTCCAGGTGAGTCGACTGTCCATTGTCAATCCCAGTCCCCTTCACAGTTGCGCTTCTTGGAATGGCTACGCGTTGATTAAAATGACAGGGCATATCGAGTGGTTTAGGGAGAAGGTAGAGTGTGAAGATTTTTCTGCATGGATGCAGTTGTTCCACCTCTTCAGCCAAGCTTCCAAGAGGTCTAACTGGTCTTGCAGGGGAGCTGAGGCTACAACCAATCACAATTGAGAGTTTTTCTTCTCTTAAGATAGGGAGGTCTGACAAATAAAGCGTATATATGATGGGCCCCAACACACTGCCTTCAGCGTAAGCTATTGACAATCTAATGTATATACATTGAAGAAGGTAAATCATTATAGAATATGGTATCTGAAAAGATATCCTTGCTATGCATTTCTGGACACAATTTGTTAATACCATGCGCATTTTCTTTAAGTATCCTTTCACACTTGGTTCGATGTAATGTTAAGATACTTTGATCACGATCAATCTTGTATCTGGCGGTGTCTTTTGAAAGTCCCTTACCGCCCATAGTCATTATAGTAACTTGTCGCAATCAACAAAGGCCAATTTGAAATGGTTTTCAAATATAATTGCAACACTATGTTGTTACAACCATTCAATAGTAAATACATAGCTAACAAAATTGTACAATATCTAGATAAAGTGCTACATGCATACAGTATAGGAAATAACAATGTATATATGTATGTATAAATATCGGAAAGAACAGTACAATACTTGGTATACTGTAAAGTAAAAGGGTTTGATATGCAAATGCTCACACCCAGAAACAAAGCCAAAAACACAATGAATCCATGGTTGTGGGTAAACGAGTATGAGTGTTTGAGTATCTAGTATGTGAGAAATCATTTTTTTTTCCTTTTGTGTTCGTCCAATAAATTCCAATGGTTTTTTTTTTTTCAGGGAAACGTGTGCATTTTCTGGCGCTCAATTCCTTTGTTGTTGATTCGCTCACTTACTCATTTGTTCTTTCATTCGCTTGCTCAACTCTTTTGCATCTAATTTGCTTATGTACAATAGTATCTTTTTTCTTGATTTTTTGTTAGACCGCGAAAAATCAACAACAACACCACCAGCAGAAGCAACTGTTGTGTGTATGAGATTTCAACTTCATCATCATCAGTATCAGCATCATCATCAGGAGCAGCAACTTTGGTGGCGGCATTCAAAAAAAGGACTCACAACAGAAAATGATGACAGCAGCGGCGGTGTGTAGGTGTATTAGTATTGGCGGCAATAGTTCGATACCGTCGACGGTTGGTCATAGCGAGTGAACTGCTAAAAGGGTTTTACAACGTCAATAAAGCCGAATTTTACCGCATTCCTGGTTAAATATTTGGTCTTCGGTATGTTAAATAAAATCGAAATGTATACACAATATGAAAGGATTTCATTCGAGCCTTTTTGTTTTGCTGTTTAGCTTCCTGGAATCATTTGCCACCGCAAACATTAGAGGATAGGAGGGTTACGTTCATTCTCTTCTCAGGCAACTTCTACTCAGTTTTATCCCGCGCATTCACTTATTCCATTCAATTCAATTGTATTTCACATTATTTTAGCGTATTTTCGTTAAAATCTAAGAATGTTTACTTGGACTGTTAATTTAAATAGAAATACTTTACTTCAATACAATATTACTCCTTTCGTTCCTCATGTTTACTTTGGTTTCCTTTTATTTTGGTCTGTCGGTTGGTCGGTCGGTCGATCGATCGGTGTATTCATTTTACAAGTTGTACGACTTTCACGCAATGTTGTAGGCGCGGCACAGTTTAGGGATCCTTGATAATTGAAAGGATTAGTGAGAAAGAGTCCTACTAGAGTAACTAAGCAAATAAGTGGTACAGGTGTGGAAAGAAAATGATGTTTTCAATAAAATTCAATAGATGTAAATCTTTTCTAACCTAACCAACCTAAAAGGAAAAACTTTACAATCTTTACATGGATAATTTTTGGTTTGAAAAATAAAAACAAAGGCTGCAATCTTATTTATTATGTCACACATACACAATATGAATCGGTATTCATTCACCTAGTAATGAATGGAACCATACACTGGAGACAGAAGAACAGAGCTTTTCTTCGTAGGCAGGACCAGATTAACCATGTCGGTGCCCCATTAACCTTTTCTAATTTCCTTAAATTCAATTTATTCTTCCAAAATGCAATTTGGGATAGTTGAATCTTGCACGTGGCCAAAAATCAATTTCTATTATTCATCTGGGGGACAAGGTTTTCTGGTAAAGAACCAGGGGCTTGGTGCTCAAGACCGTCCATACGTGGTGAGGAGCCACATCCTGCTCGAGGTGTCCCTGCTGTTTACAGAATATGGCGGATCTAGAGAGGTAAACTCGATAAAATCCGCAATCCCGGGTGTATAACAACCGTGCCCATGGGATGAATGGCACTGCGTGAGTGTGTCTGATAACGGTGGACTCCGGATACCTGGCGACCTCCGGTTTAAACTTTAGCCTTGCCGGGGTACAGGGGGCTATGCCCCGGTGGACCTACTCTCCCCTACACTCGTGGGACCAAAAATGAATAATAACTTAAAAAAACATTGTGTAAACATCTTAACAGATGACGAAGTGGAGCTAGGTATGAGCTCTGAGGACGAGTTACTGGCCTCGAGCCAGGAACTAGTCACCGCTGACAGCGGGCAGGCTGTGGCGTCAACAACAACAGCAACAACAACGTCGGTGGCTATCGGAAATAGCGCAAAACCGACAGAATCGGCAAGTAACCGTGCACCAAGGCCGAGGAAAGGCAAGTCGGAAGCGATGGTCAGGAAGAACCTGTACCAAAAAGCCCTCTTCATCTTAGGCAAGATAGCCAAAAATGAGGAGAGTGGGACGGTACATGAGTTCGACCAAGCTGACAAGGTGAAATACCAGGCCGTGGTGGACAAGTACGTGGAGTACATGTCCACTCACGTGAAACCAATAAAAGCGACTAAACGTAATCGCTCTCAGGATGAGACCACTACAAATACTCGTAAGAGTAAAGTTGCTAAAACAACCAACGAAAAAGGTCCCTCCACAAGCGCCAAGATGCTTTTTAGCGACGTTGCTCGGAATGAGCTGACGGTGGCACTTGTTGACGAAGTCACCAACGGCGGTAAGAAGGTGTTGGAGAAATGGGGGGAGATTGAACCCAGGTTAACAGAGCTGGTGATGGAACACCTTCTCTCTGATCTGTGTTCATCTCCACCAGGATTCGACTCTTCTGTGGTTCTCCGCGGCTGCAGGGTGATCAAGTGCGACGATCGCCCGTCCTTGGAGTTTCTGGGCAATTGCATTGCTAAAATAAGCAATGCTTGGGAGGGCTTTAAGCTTAAGCTTATCCCAGCTCGGGACATCCCAAGGCGGCCGAGAGCTCGCATTTGGTTGCCAGTTATGAAGGTGGAGCACTGCAAGGTGCTACAGCTTCTGCAGCGGCAGAACCCTACCATGCCTATGAATGACTGGATTGTCATCAAAGATGAAGGTCAACAAAAGAGCAGCATGTCTCTGCTCCTCTCCATAAACGAAGATTCTGTTAAGGAGTTGGAGAAAACTGACCACAAAATGCGGTTTGGCGTGAGGTACGCCAAACTAAAAATTTTCCGGTCATCAGAAGAAGAATCAGATGAGTTGCAGGTTGCAAACAAGCTGATGGATGACCTTACGCTTCAGGACGAAGCAACAAGCACCCCAAAGAAACCAACTACCGATGCTGAAGGTCGTGCAGATTAACCTAAAGCATTCCAAGAATGCCTCGGATAATCTTGCCGTCTTCCTAGGCGAGGAGGACGTTGACATATGCATCGTCCAAGAGCCTTGGGTCAGAGGCACTGACATTCTGGGGCTCAGAATCAAAAACTACAAGATACTATACGCTAAGGTATGTGACAAGCCAAGAACATGTATTTTAGTCAAAAACAATGTAAATTCTTTCCTTTGTCCTCAATTCTGCACAGGTGATTTGACAACCGTTAAAATCGAAGTGCTGGAGGAGAAAGCCATGTTTATAGCATCGGTGTACATGGCGCACAACAAAGAGGCGCCTCCGGATGAGGTTGTGCAGTTGACCGCCAGTGCGAAAGCCAGCAACACTCCCCTACTTCTGGGATGCGACGCCAATGCACGCCATACGCTATGGGGAAGCTCCGAGGATAACGAAAGGGGTGAGTCGCTTTTTAATTTTATTAGTAGTTCCAGTCTGCTAGTTTGCAATAGAGGAAATACTCCAACCTTCACATTCCCTAGTACAGAAGGCTTCCCGGGGTGGGAAGAGGTACTAGATATAACTCTTCTGTCCGAAAATTCAGAGGTTCAGGTTGAAAACTGGAGAGTTTCCAACAAAAGATCTTTCTCGGATCACAGTTGGCTACTCTACAATCTGAATTTGAAGACAACGGATTCTGTTCCATTTAGAAACCCACGCAATATAAAATGGGATGTTTTTACAAGGGTAGCTAAATCGAAAATGAATACCTTTACATGCTCAAACATTGACTCCAAGGACGAAATTGATAGGAGGGTTAAATATCTTGAGGAAGCTTTCAGCAAAGCGTATAAGATATCCTGTCCAATTAGAAGGAGCCATAAAAGTTTCCCACAGTGGTGGAACGCAGAGCTCTCGAAACTCAGAGAGAAAACGAGAAAGCTCTTCAATCAGTGTTACATGGATAACAACTGGCAAGCCTACAAAGACTGTCTCAAGACTTACAAAAAAGCCATCAGGAACGCCAAAAATAATGGTTGGAAGGAATTTTGTGAGTCGATCGAGTCTACTTCTGTCTCAGCAAGATTAGGAAAAGTTCTGGCCAAGGAACGGGTAAATCCCTCTTTCTTGAAAAAGGAAGACGGAACATGGACGGAATCATCTGCTGAGACACTTGATCTCCTACTAAAAACACATTTCCCCGACTGTAAAGATACGACAACTGATTCGGAAGTACCCGTACGGTTACGGCAAACTTCACGAGACGTTGACTCGATCTTCACAGAGGACAAGATCACACACTCAATCAATACATTTTCGCCCTATAAATCGCCTGGCATGGACGGAATTCTTCCGATAATGCTACAGAAGCTACGAGACAGGGTAGTTCCGTGGCTAAGGTTGATTTTTAGGGCATGTATTGGTCTAAACCACATACCAATGAGTTGGAGAAGAGTCAAGGTAGTCTTCATACCAAAGGCTGGGAAAATTGGTCATGAGTCCGCAAAAGATTTCAGGCCAATCAGCCTAACATCGTTCCTCTTGAAGACGATGGAAAGGGTATTGGAGCTCCATCTTCGGTCCATTATTGATAAATTTCCCATCTCGACTTGCCAGCACGCATACCTCAAGGGCAGATCCACGGAAACGGCTCTACATGAGGTTGTCCGCACGGCAGAGAGGGCGATTTACTATAAACAATATTCTCTCGCAGCTTTCTTAGATATAGAGGGTGCATTCAATAATGTTAGTACGCGTGCTATCCAGGATTCTCTAGCTAGGATTGGCGTAGAGGAAGACATTAGGGAATGGATAGTTAACATGCTTAAAACCAGAACAGTGCAGTCAGAGTTAGGAAACTCGACTCTAACCAGATATGTCAGTAGAGGGACACCACAGGGCGGGGTAATCTCTCCACTGCTGTGGCTGTTAGTCATAGATAACATTCTCAAGGTTTTAGAGGAGACAGGGGCAAGGGTAGTCGCCTATGCGGACGACGTTGTGATCATGGTATCAGGGATGTTTCCTAGTGTGATAAGCAACATCATGCAGGGAGCTCTGGGGAGACTGCTAAAATGGGCCACAGGATGTGGTCTAAACGTTAACCCAAGCAAGACGGAACTGATGCTTTTCACAATGAAAACCAAAATACCGACTTTCCCCCTTCCTCTTCTGAATGGACAACAGCTTCATCTTTCCAACAAGGCCAAGTACCTGGGAGTTATGCTGGACGCAAAACTCAATTGGAAATCCAACATAGAGCTACGGGCTAGGAAAGCCTCTGTGGCCTATTACTCTTGCAGAAGATTGCTTGGTAAGAGATGGGGCCTACGCCCTAAAATAACAGCATGGATGTACACAGCGATAGTGCGTCCGATTCTCATATACGGGGCAATTGTTTGGTGGCCAGCTCTAGGAAAGAGCTACATAGTGCACAAACTTAGCGGGGTGCAGAGGTCGGCATGTGTAGGAATCACAGGAGCCATGCGCACGTGCCCTACGGCAGCACTCAATGTGCTGCTATATCTTCTCCCAATCGACCTCCATATCAAAAACATGGTCTGCAACAGCGCGGTAAGGTTAAAAGAAACCGGCTGCTGGGCAGAACGACCATATGGACATAGCAATATACTAGGAGTGGTTAACAATCCTATGTTCAAGAAAACAACAGACTATATAGTGGCGCACAATAGCTTTGAGAGCGACTTCAAGGTAAAATTTCCTACCAGGATGGAATGGAAAGAGAACAACTTTCAGAGTGATTTTGACATTTCAATCTTCACGGATGGATCGAAGATGGAATGCGGTGTAGGAGCAGGGGTGCACTCACCACAAATAAGCTTGGACCACTCTTTCCGGCTACCCGACGAGGCCACAGTCTTTCAGGCGGAGGTCCTTGCCATTAGGGAAGCATGTCGGCTGGCCAAAAATAACGCACCGAAAGGTCGTAAGATAGCTATCTTCGTTGACAGCCAGGCGGCACTCAAAGCACTGCAATCCACCACTGTGAAGTCGAAGCTCGTTAAGGAATGCAGGTCGACGATGAGCGAGCTAAGTCGTCAAGCTGATATCACTCTCATATGGGTTCCCGGCCATAGGAACATAGAGGGGAATGAGAAGGCTGACGAATTGGCTCGTTCTGGTGCTTCTCTTGATTTATCGTTGGCGGAACAGGTCTCGATTCCCCTGGCGGTCGTCAAGAGAAGCAACTTCCTGTTTTTCCGCCAGCTGGCTAACAGACGGTGGAAAGATCTTGAATCTTGCAGAGCGGCACGTGCTACCTGGCCCTATTACAACGAAAATAGGTCTTTTAGACTCATCAACAGAAGACGCTCGGATACCGCAAGGCTCACAGCGGTTTTTACCGGTCACTGGTGTGTAGGTATGCACGCGGAGAGACTGGGTATTCCGTTTAGAAGCCATTGTAGGAGCTGCGGAAACGAAGAGGAAGAGGAGTCACTCACCCACTTTCTATGTCAATGCCCAGCCCTGGCAAAGACTAGAAATAAGTTTCTGGGCAAATATTTCATAGACAATCTCTCGGACTGTTCAGCCACATGTCCGGGTGATTTACTCAAATACCTAAATTCGACAGGTTGGATTTAGTAATACTGATTGCGTTCGGCGAGGAAGTGGTATCAAAACGGCACTCTAGTGCTAATTGTGGCTTGTAGTGGTTTATGCGAGCCAGCCACGGAAACCAACCAACCAACCATTCATCTGGGGGCATAATTTTATCTTTTATATGCACCAAATAATGTTCCAGAAATACGGAAATCTATCAACACCATTAAAGACATATGTATATTCCAGCTTTATGTGAAACACGCTGGTCATAAAAATATAAGAGTGTTGCTATTTTTAATGAACATTTTGAAGCAATTGTCAATGGACTTTCAAATATTTCTAGAGAAGGGAATGTTGCGCTGCTTCGAAATCAGAACTAGTTACATATATGGGTTGGATTAACAGCCAAATACTCAGGCATATTATAACCTATTGCCAATGCGTTACAAACAAATACTATCGACATGTATACATGCATGGATCATATTTGAATAATATTAAGATCATTGCACGGACAAGTAGATCCAAAATATTTTAGACATATCTACCAGAACTGCAGCTGCAATTGGAACTGATTTACAAGTCTCACGCATTATAGTTCGCCAACAACATTGGTTCATGCGATTTTTGGAAGCGATTGATCTTCATACCTTATATAGATTCCGTGATATCCGCACTGGAGCAGCATTTTGCTAATGAACATTTATCTGCTTTTGGTTTGATGTTACCACATCCAAAGATAATGCTAAATATCTCATTGGTTGATATAAATATTTTACTGAAATTAGTAAAACAAGAAGAAAGGACACACAGTGAAATACGCCTGCAAAAATGAGTACAGTACTATAATATATGCTCGCATCAATATCGCTACATTTGTTAACGAATTTGATTCTGCCATACTTATTAATATTTTCGATGACAATGCTTTCTATTGAAGGCAAAAAACTCTACAAATCGGCTGACATTATGTCTCTGCACATGGATACTCCAAATCGAGTTGGTCCTCATTGTGTTGTCATAAAATTTACAACTGCAATTCTAATAGATTGCGGTAATGAAGTGACACTCTATGTCACTCTGTTCCCTTTCTGTCTCAGAATCACTTAATTCTATTCTCTCAATGTCCACATTTGAAATATCCGAGTCATTTCCTCCATTCACGTATATCATCTTCGTTTCTGTAACTTTGATTTGCTATTTTGTCACACCATTGAAAGCAAAACACAAACTGAACAAAGCAGAGCAAATGTACGAAATTTTTCATAGCAAAATGAAATTAGGGGAATCACACAGCTAATTTTTTCATCAGATGTGTTGTGTTTTCGTCACAGGATAAGACATTCCACATTCCACGTTGAATAATACTTAGTAAATAATTGTATTCACAAAGTACTGAATGAAAATAGATATAAAGTACTGAATTAAACGATTATTTGCATGAAAATGCAGTATGGACCAATAGGTCTCTTAATGTAAGTTTCGTACATTTTCTACAATCTAACAGCAAGGTTAATTAAAAAAAAAACAAATAATTTCAGTCAATACTAATATTTAGAATGTTTTGATAATGAAGCCGAGCTATGAAAGGACAAGGATATGACTAGAAAAAACCTAAGAGACCTATTCTTTCCTGCATTAAAAAACATTATTTTAATTTCCTTGACACAGCCTTGTACAACAAGCAACGTAGAGAGGTCCTTCTCTACACTGAGTCGTGTAAAAACGTAGTTGAGTTCAATGATGGTAGAAAACAATAAAAACGGCTCAATGTCCTTCGAATAATGTTCACAAAATCCTCTTGTAAAAGTCTCTTTAATTTCATCGTTGGACTTTGTCGAGAAATCTATAAGAAATCCAAACATAGAATTAATTTCCCGACAAGCTACTTCTTGCTGCCGAGGGAATTCTGTAGACAGCATGTCTAGTGCACAGTGTCGTAACAATAGGATGGCATGACGGCAAAATGGCACGGGGCCTGGCCCGAGATGGCCGTGAGACATGAGAATCCTTACATTTATTATTACAAAATGAAATCCAACTACAAAATATGAGCACAACGTGTCAAGTTCGGTTTGTTGAAGTTCAAAAAGTTTTAACACAAACTGTTCTATTAAATTCCAAAGCAGATCATAGAAATGAAGCTATTTTATTGAAGAAGAAGATTGAAAACTACTACTTTACTATGTTGCTGGTTTTCAATTGCAAAATTTTACAGACCATTGACGCAGTCTCTAAAGCACTTCAGTCTAAAGCCATCAATCTTTCAAATGTCTCGATGCGTTTGCAAGTCTGTCTGGAGGACATTGAAAAACATCGGAATGAGTTTGGAGATTTCCAAAGAAAACGCAAAGAAACAAATGGTCAATCAAGATCCAGAAAGCTTGTTTAGAGTGAACATTTTATATCTCATTAATCAAATGAGATCGCGTTTCCTTGGAATGAATGAAATTGTTCCAATTACAAGCTTACGACGTTCATCAGCCAAACGTTGCTTTTGATGACATTGACGCTTGCGTATCTCACAACAATGACGCTCATCTTCACGCACTCGATGTATCAGCTCTTCCAGCTGAGTATTGGAATTAAAGCCGTCCGAAACTTGATGTCTTACGACTAATGATAAAAGCTTGGTGGCATTATGCCCTCCACCAGAAAGAATCCAACCAAATTGTAAATTTTGTAGCAATGGCAAATCAGGTACCAGTGAAATCTGCACAACAACTCGAAAAATAAACTTCGCTTCGATAAGAAGATCAAATGTGCTGTGGCAAGTTGAATGAAGGATCAGCTAGTTGAATGTTCGAAGGGGCATTCCAAGATGACGTGTTTACCAATGAACTAGGCACACTGTTAGTGATAGTTTTGTGTGACGACTGCAGAGATGTTAGTTGTGAAGTCTTAAGTTCGCGAATGAGCTCCACAGAATAACCATCAGTTCATCACCAATGCTTGAAACGGCAGTCTTCATTTTTGTCTTTCGAAGATGCAGTTGGTTAGCAAATCTAGATGTGACATAGTGTAACTGCGAACCAGAATCCAACAATGCACGACATGGTACGAGTGTGCAAAAATTTAAATGATATCCATTAATTGGAAAAGACTTTAGTATATGTTGATTTATATAAATATTTGTCTCGTTTGCAAAGGAAATTATGCAACTTAGCTATTCTATCCATCGAACATTCCATGTCCCGAAATTTAAACTTTGACGATGTCATTAACACTTTTGCTGAACAGAAAGCCCGAAAAAAGGGCCCACGACGGTGTAGTTACGCCACTGCTAGTACAATTTCATTTTTTAACAGGATAATACGACACTGTTCGTGGGGTCTTACTCTTGGTCTATATTTCTCAGTTTTACTTATTATCGATTAGGTACAAAAAAAGTGCTTAGTCATACTTAATTGTCTCACAAAATCAAATTAATGACGAACATTACTCAACAATCCAGTTTCTCACCCAAAACAGACATACATATACATACTCATGTAGATGCCAATAAGTTGGCCTATAAGAGAGAATACAAAACAAAAAAAAAGTCAGGTGGCTTATAAAGCTTCTACTACCTCAATCAGTTAGAATTTCTCTTTAAATTATTATCTCTTTAGGGGATTTTGATCGCTCTTATTTTCATATAGCGAGCGAACTCACATAAGATTGCGATTTGTGTAGCGAACGAGTTTTAATTGGAATGAGTTCTTGATATTAATCGACTAGAGATGATAAGTTCGGTATACTTATGTAGTAGAGCTCTAGAGCAGTGAGGAGCAATGTGAGAAGAACAACAGTTCTATATAAGTATGAATGTGTAAGAGGGTATACCATATCAATAACACAGGCGCTTGTTGTTGAACTTTGAAGCGCATCGCGTGGTAAAAAGCCTCTTAGAACAGGTTTGCTAAGCATTAATCACGCCCGCACTTCTGTTGAATCATTCATTTGGTCAGTTATTTTTGCACTAATACTATGATTGACGAATTATTTATGTTACTGTTATAACTGCAAGGGGGCTGCTACATATACTAGGCAGGGTGAGTGTGTGAGTTGTCCTTGGCCGACTGTATCAGGTGATTTCATTTACTCTTTAATACTTACGTATTGTTTTCCCAAAAAATACTCATGGGGTTTTTTTTAGTATTACACAGAAAATTTTAATATATTTTTGTTAAACAATGTATAGAAAAAGTTTTATAGTACATACTCATGTTTTTGTGTATCTGTGTGTGTGTGTGTGTGGTGTGTGTTTGGCTGGATGACTTAGATTGATTGATTATTATAAACAATTAACAATTTTTAGATATATACTTTCTTCGCTTGAGAGTAAGGCAAAGTTGGCATTAAATTGTATAGTTTTCACAGTCTTATCACACACCTCCACACGATGTTCCCGCAGGAAGTATATCAGTCCGAGTTTTATTTGCAATTGGGCAATATTCAAGCCAATGCAATTGTGGGGCCCAGCGCCAAAGGGTAAATATGACATTGGTTTATGAGCCTTACGATTATCGACAGTGAAACGTTCTGGATCAAAATATTCTGGATTTGGCCAATACTAAGAAACAAAAAATATAAAGGAGAAGATACTATTTAAATGAGAGGTAAACATACCTTTGGATCATGATGTATAGCTAAATTGGAAATGAATACCGGCATGCCACGTCGCGTATAACACTCGACATGTGGTTTCAATGAATAGAAACGCTTCTTGTTAATAGGTGTACATTCACGTTCGAGCATCGGTATAATCGGATACATGCGCAAGGTCTCATGAACAACCATATCCAAGTATTGCATTTTCATAATATCTTCATAGCTTATGCCGCTCCTACCCTCTTTGCCATTTTTATGATGCGCATATTCAAATGCTTGGAGTATCTCCATACGCAGGCGCTTCTGTAATTCCGGTTGCTTGGCCAATTCGTATAGGGCAAAAGACATAGTAGCTGCACATGTCTCAATTCCAACAACTTCAAAAGCCGCCGCTTGTGCAGCCAAAAAGTCACGATGTTGTGTAAAATGTGATTTATTCTTATGTAAATCGGCCTCTTTTTTAAGTGTGATCAACATTTCAATGAGATCATTACGCATATCACCAGAACGTTCACGTTCTTCGATAACTAATAATATGACACGCCGTAGAAATTCTTCATGCGCATCGGTAAATACTTTCGAACGTAAGAGCGGCACAAATTTTGGTAAAAAAAATATTACAAAAAAATCTATTAGACGTCGAAAATTCGGCATAAAAATATCCTGACAATGTGAACCGATTTCAGATTGCGTATTACGCAAACTGTAGGAACGTAAACCAAAAGCTATACTAGCAATCATGTCGGTATTATAACGATCGCACACATCTTTGATGCGAACAATTATTCCTGAATTCGATTCGCTACGGCGGAGATCACGAGTCAAACGTTTCAAATGCCATTCCAGATCGCAACCAATCTGTAAAGAACAAAAGAACAATGAGGAGTATCAAAATTTTTGAATATACATAAGTATGTATTATCCGATTATTCATATCTATATGTGTATATATGGTTTGTGTGTGTATTTGAAGGAGTGTGTATGTCATACCTCTTCCATAAGTTTAAACATTTGCTTGATTTTGGCACCATTAAAGGCTGGCGTTAGACGTGTTCGTATTTCCCGCCATTCAGGATTTCTAGCAAAGAATAACGTCAATGCACCCATTTTATCAAAATGCTTATCACATTTGGCAAAACGATTTGAGAAGCTAACAAAGTCCTCGACAAGTACAGTACGCACTACTTCTAGGTCACGTATAAGTAATGCTGGCTGATGAAACAAATAGATGCCCACCACGGGTTCATCACGAAAACGTTCATCGAAATAGAATCGACGCAATTGTAGAGCAAATGATTCTTCCAGTTTAAGCACTTTCTTCAAATTGCCCAATATATGCGTGGGTTGTACGAATTTAACCCGTCTGCGTTGCCAATAAACATATGTCCGACGTGACCAAATAAATATGCCCGTCAATATGGTAACAATTGCAAGGAGAATATTTGTTGAATCAACCATGATGATGATGTTTGATGTTTGAGGTTTGTTGTCAATGGAGAACGTTGATGACGACTCTCTTTCCATGTGTTCGCTCTTCTCTCTCTCACACACACTAAATCTCCTCCTCTGCTATTCTTCTCTCTTTTCTTGTTTTGATTCGGTTATTTGTTATACACGTGAGCGAACGAAAAACCATTTAAAGACGACAACAACAATAACAACAAAACAGTATGCAACACGGTAAAAAAAAGGTGTCTGCAGTGAGATAAGGTGGTGTCTCCACCACAAAAATTATAACCACGTTTATCTAAAAAAATTTAAAAAGCACCAAATCAGATCACAACATTTTCTAGTTATTGTATTATCTATATTCTTCCCGAATTGTATGGGAATTTAAATTAAATTTTATATTTTTTACTTTGAAAACACTCACTACAAATGAATGTAAGAATAACAAACAAACCGAAGTATGTAAATCGAATGAAAGGAAAGAATGAACAAAACGTGTACGAAAAAAAAAGAATGACGCGACGTCAACAGAAGAGAAGAAAAGAATATTTCTGTTTTGGTTTTTGTTTTTTTTTTTTTTCAAAAATACAAAATGATTAAAACACAAAACACAAAAAAAAAACAACAATAAAACGCGCTTACTTTCAGTAGAAAACTGCGCGAGCTTCACGCAACAACTGAACAATCGGCGACGACGACAACGCCAACGACAACGACAAGTTCAACGTCCATCCGTCTTCTTATCAGAACAGCAAAGTGAGCAACGGCAGAAAGAACATTGATGACGCTATTATTTTTGCTGCTGTTATGCTCGCTCTCTTTTTTCAAGATTCCACCGATCGCTGCTACTAGAGTAGTACTAAAAACCATATTCTGATGTTGTTGGATTGTTAATGATAATAATGATGATGATGATAATGATGATTGAGTATGTGATGGGGCCCGAGAGAAAAGATACACACGCAAAACAAAAAGAGCAATGAAAATAAAGCTTATTATAAATCAAAAAGCAATCAACTACTCACTACCGCAGTGGTTCTTAAACTTTTAGTCTGCAGACAACAATACCAACGCATCCCAGCATAAGGCAATTCAAGCCACTCTTAAACCACCATATTGCTCAACAGAAATTGGTTTATTCAAACCAAGAGAATTGATTCGATCGAATCGACTTTAAATAGTGGGAAGAAGACACATTTGCTTAACAAAAATTCTTTAGTTTATTTATTAAATATTTATAAATATTGATAAAGTGTTTGAAAGTTGATTTCAAAACTGAATTAATTGTGAACGCCCGATTATAGCCTTACCAAAGACTATTAAATAAATAGACTAGACAAATTGCTCATGAAAATAGAGCTCTTTCTCCCTCTCTCTCTTTGTTCGGTATTCCAAGATGACACATAATTTGTGGTTGGCTATGCCGAGATTTAAAAGAAGAAGAGCTTTCTTCTATGTAAGTGCTTTGTCTAGTCTTTGAATCTGCATCTCCCATACACACAAAGCTCCAATGACCGTTACTTAAGAACCGCTGCACTATAGCTTTTCCTAGTGTTGGAGCACACTTTTGCTGTATTAGTCATTCTCTCTCTCTTTCTCTCTCTCTTTCTCTCTCTTGCTTTGTTAGTCCATATTTTTTATACTTATCATACTCTTCTCTTTTAAGCAAAACCACAAGTGTACTACTTCTCTCACTTACCTATGTTGTTGTTGTTTTTCCTTTTTACTTAAATCGCTATAGCCAATTCTGAAAATATCGTCGTATTATTAAAAAGAGAGCGCAAATATACAATATCCGTAATTGTTAACGATTTGTAATCAAACCAAGAAAATATGGAAAACTTTGGTCTCACCGATATTTTCATACACTTCACCTTATGTACGATGTATGAATCAGATGATTCAATTATTAATATTGACATAATTATCTGATGCATTTTACAAAGACAATTTGGTCGACAACAGCAACTCTGATTTTGATGCAATAAAGATCATCCAGTGCATCAAATAAAGCTTCTTGTGTTTCAGTAATTTGATTTTGAGTGGCTTTTAATTGATACTTGAACAAAAAGAAAAAAGAAACAACAGACAAAGTCTACGATTTTATTATATGAATAAATTAATTGTCATAATATGCATGGGAGCGAAGGTATTTACAAAAAAAAAAAAAAATAATTTGCTTTATTCCCTGGACTAATATATTGCTCTTCGACAAATTTTTTCCATATTCCATTTTCATTTTCTTGACCATTGACATTGGTGCGTGAATTTATTTTAATAAAAAATGCTCTTCTGCACATAACCATTCCTCTGAATGAGTATTTACTTCTTTTTTGCGAATTCATTTTTGTTTATTTTATTAGAATTTTTCTTTATTTTATTTTGTCTCATTTAATCCATCGTGTGGATTTTTGGTATTTTTTTTTTTTTTTTTTTAATACTTTTATTTAGTCGAATTAATTAAATCCGCATTGCTTGAAAGTCATCTTTCCTTTTGTAATTTCATGGGTATTCTTCTTACACTTTGTAATGTGTGTAGTGCAACATTATTGGCATTTTATTTAAATTTTCTTTTTGTGCCGATTATTTTACAAATTAAGTTTCAATTTTCAAGTTTTATTTTATTTTATATATCATTTTTTATTATTATTTGAATTTATTAAGTCCGCATTGTTTGAAATTATTTTTTCCTTTTGTAATTTCATTTCAATTATTTTTATTGCAACGTTATCCCTTGGTTGTCAATAATATCGGCGTTTTCTTTAAAATTTCTTTGTGTGCCGATTATTTTACAAATTAAGTTTAATTTTTCAAGTTTTATCTTTTTTATATTATTTTTTTATTATTATTTGAATTTATTAAATCAGCATTGTTTGAAATTCATCTTTCCTTTTATAATTTCGTGGATATTTTTGTTGCATCGATAAATATGTCTCGCGAAATATTCTTGGCATTTTCTTTAAAATTTCTTTGTGTGCCGATTATTTTACAAATTAAGTTTAATTTTTCAAGTTTTATTTTATTTTATATATCATTTTTTATTATTATTTGAATTTATTAAGTCCGCATTGTTTGAAATTATTTTTTCCTTTTGTAATTTCATTTCAATTATTTTTATTGCAACGTTATCCCTTGGTTGTCAATAATATCGGCGTTTTCTTTAAAATTTCTTTGTGTGCCGATTATTTTACAAATTAAGTTTAATTTTTCAAGTTTTATCTTTTTTATATTATTTTTTTATTATTATTTGAATTTATTAAATCAGCATTGTTTGAAATTCATCTTTCCTTTTATAATTTCGTGGATATTTTTGTTGCATCGATAAATATGTCTCGCGAAATATTCTTGGCATTTTCTTTAAAATTTCTTTGTGTGCCGATTATTTTACAAATTAAGTTTAATTTTTCAAGTTTTATTTTATTTTATATATCATTTTTTATTATTATTTGAATTTATTAAGTCCGCATTGTTTGAAATTATTTTTTCCTTTTGTAATTTCATTTCAATTATTTTTATTGCAACGTTATCCCTTGGTTGTCAATAATATCGGCGTTTTCTTTAAAATTTCTTTGTGTGCCGATTATTTTACAAATTAAGTTTAATTTTTCAAGTTTTATCTTTTTTATATTATTTTTTTATTATTATTTGAATTTATTAAATCAGCATTGTTTGAAATTCATCTTTCCTTTTATAATTTCGTGGATATTTTTGTTGCATCGATAAATATGTCTCGCGAAATATTCTTGGCATTTTCTTTAAAATTTCTTTGTGTGCCGATTATTTTACAAATTAAGTTTAATTTTTCAAGTTTTATTTTATTTTATATATCATTTTTTATTATTATTTGAATTTATTAAGTCCGCATTGTTTGAAATTATTTTTTCCTTTTGTAATTTCATTTCAATTATTTTTATTGCAACGTTATCCCTTGGTTGTCAATAATATCGGCGTTTTCTTTAAAATTTCTTTGAGTGCCGATTATTTTACAAATTAAGTTTAATTTTTCAATTTTTATCTTTTTTATATCATTTTTTGTTCTTATTTGAATTTATTAAATCCGCATTGTTTGAAATTCTTTTTTCCTTTTGTAATATTATGGATATTTTTTTGCAACGATATATATGTGTCGCGAGATATTCTTGGCATTTTCTTTAAAATTTCTTTGTGTGCCGATTATTTTACAAATTAAGTATAATTTTTCAAGTTTTATTTTATTTGTTATATAATTTTTTTATTACCTATTATTTGAATTTATTAAATCCGCATTGTTTGAAATTCTTTTTTCCTTTTGTAATATTATGGATATTTTTTTGCAACGATATATATGTGTCGCGAGATATTCTTGGCATTTTCTTTAAATTTTCTTTGTGTGCCGATTATTTTACAAATTTAGTTTAATTTTTCAAATTTTATTTTATTTTTTATATCATTTTTTTATTATTATTTGAATTTATTAAATCAGCATTGTTTGAAATTCATCTTTCCTTTTATAATTTCGTGGATATTTTTGTTGCATCGATATATATGTCTCGCGAAATATTCTTGGCATTTTCTTTAAAATTTCTTTGTGTGCCGATAATTTTACAAATTAAGTTTAATTTTTCAAGTTTTATTTTTAAAAACAGTAGTAATCGCGTATAGGAACAATATTTTCTCAAATATATTGTAAAGTTCAGTTAAATTGTCTTTAATTTGTTTTGTTTTATTTTTGAATCAGAAGTTTCATGAAAATCACTTATAAAATTATCAAGTATGGGAATATATTGAAGGCACTAGATGGAAAGATGTTCTGTAATGCAGTCTTCCTCGACGTCGCTCAGGCCTTTGACCGCGTGTAGCATCAGGTGCTACTGCAGAAGATCAAAGCCGTTCTACCCTCGCGGTACTTTGCTCTTATACGGTCCTACTTGGAGGGTCGTTCCTTCTGGGTAAAAGTAAGGGCGACACAGTCATCCCCACACCCTGTGGGTACAGGCGTGCCCCAGGGAAGCGTGCTTGGACCCTTCTTATACCCTTCTTTATTTGCCGCAGACATATGCCCCTTCCTGATGGCGTTACTCTCGGAATCCCACCTAAGTCCCTACTCATGGCGACGTATGCAGACGATATTTGCTTCATGGTGAGTAGCACATGCAGCGGTACGAGCGCCCTGGTCCTGCAGAATTACTTAGATAAAATGAGTGCCTGCGCTCGAAGGTTAAACGTCCAGCTCAACCCAACCAAAAGTAGCAATGTCTGCTTCACGTTTAGAAGACGACTTCCCCCACCCGTTGCCCTCAATGGAATGAAAGTGGAGCAAAAATCTGAAACCAAATAACTGCATCTAATCCTGGATAGGCGGCTCATTTTTCGAAAACGTACAAGTCACACTAGCGACTTGTAGAAGCAGACTGCGTCGACTCCATTGGCTACTATGTAGAAGAAGCCGCATGACGCTGCAGAATAAGAAGACAGTCTATTGCCAAGTTATCGCGGCGATATAAAGATATGGGATTCAAATATGGAGAACGGCAGCCAGGGCTACGCACTGTGCACAATCACTGGCTGCCCTTGGTGTGTTAGAAACAGTCGCATTCACCAAGATCTAGACGTAGCCTATGTTGATAGTCAGATCAATTTCCACTCAAGTCGGTACAGTGATAGACTGAGGAACTACACAAATAGACTGGCAAGGAAACTTGTCCACTCCTGCCCAATACAGCGACTGAAAAGACGTCACTTTAATCATTTATTATTTAATAGTTAACCCATTGTAAAATTTTAGTTACTTGGCGACCACTACATGCTACCTCATAAGGTATTTGCACCTTGATTGGTAGTAGCTGAATAAATATG
The DNA here is from genome assembly GCA_037043315.1 of Amiota communis. Lineage (NCBI taxonomy): Eukaryota > Metazoa > Arthropoda > Insecta > Diptera > Drosophilidae > Amiota > Amiota communis. The sequence continues at coordinate 339,768 of JBAMAV010001285.1, forward strand.
CATGCATGTGTCATGTAAAATAGCAACAAAAAAAAAAAAAAAAAAGAGGAATATTATTGTCTCAAATAAATTGTCTTATATTTGTTTTTATTTTTTTCTTTTAATCAGGAAATTATCGCAAATCACTTCTAAACTTATCATTTCCATATCAAGTATGGAAACCAAAATCTTCAGAAATATATATATTATATAAGTCCAGTTAAATTGTCTTGATACTTGAACAAAAAAAAAATATATATAAGATGAAATATATGAAAAATTCTTATTTTTCTTGGTTGGACGATTATGATATACAATCAAACTTCCCAATCATGTGACATTAATTCCCCAGTGAAATTATTTCTTTACTATTATTATACTCGTATGTATGAAGGAAACTTATGTACATTACAAACACTAGACTAAAGTTGTTATGCATTTCATTCTAGTGTAGTGTATTAAAAAGCAAAAGCGAATTGAAGGCAAGAACAGAATTCATTGGGCTTCACACACAACCGCGACCATATAGATGCTTACAGTGGGTCGCAATTTCTAGAAATTTCATGAATAATTATGCATCACCACTTGTTTGGCTTGAGTATGGTTGAAAGTTGAGTCATGTTAAAATGTTATACACCTTATATACAATGTATGTAAGTATTTATATTCGTATAACGTTTATTTGTCGGACAATGAGTTAATTATCCAAAACTAAAAGATTCAAAATTCAGTAATATTATTTATTAATAGCAAGAGTATTTTTAACTTTTGCTATTTTTTATGATTTCTTTTAAGATCACAGTGATCTTAGGTCTTCGTGGATCAAAGAGTGGGAATATATTCCATGGATCATAGACTTGCTACATGTTAGTATAACAATTCTATTCATATAATACAAAAAATTTAACATTTTTTCTTATCCAAGAGTAATATGTACCAATATAGGATCATCAAAGGGTTTTGCCATTGACAAATACAACACATATCTTATACACAAATAATAAAAAATAATGAGACTAATAATGTAAAATACTAAATAGCAAAGACTTCGCATATGGGGGGTTTAGCTATAAATCCTACTTTAATATAGTTCGTAAGGATAGAGGCTCGTCAGTCTTTTCCTAGCAGTTGCAAGAGCATTCGTTAGGGGATTTGAATAACGTAACAGTCGACCACTGCATCTGCTGCTGTGGAAATAATGGTAGCTCCCAAAAAGAAAATACATATTGCATGTGAGTCCGGGTGTAAGGTTGAGTTACAGACATACCAGGGTGGGCCCGTTATCATATACAGTGTTTTGTTTTACATCATCCGAATGCGTCTGATGCTGTGGTCCTGAGACGGATACCAAGGTGGCCAAGATGGAGTGTCAATGGATTTGTAAATTAGCAACTAGATTCTGAAACTGAATTTGTTTCTGCTGGACATTAGCCAGGTCAGTTTATCAGCTATTGAGTTTTCTTTATGTTATCAAAAGTTGATTGTCATCTTGATGGGACTATTCCGTGACACTTAGTACTTACACTCAAACAAATGTTATATTTATACTTCCATACATAATACATATAGTACATATATAATTGTACTATACATTGTATAGCATATATAATGTGATGTGTTCTATTCTATTCTGTTTTCTGCTATTAGAATTCAAATGTTAAAAAGAGCAACCACAAATAATACAAATTGAAATTATTGTAGAAAAACAGCAAACCAAAACAAGCAACACAAAATAATGGGAGCAAATCAAGAGCGCACAAAATCTAAATGGCAGAAATATTCCGATTGTGTTTAATATGGTAAACAAAAAGAGCATGAAAGCTTGTAACAGTATGAAGAGTAATTATCATTTGCTTCTTGCTGTTATTGCCAATCAACAAACACAAAAAACTTGAGAGTATGGGAGATTGTAACATAAGTAAGAAAGAATGAAAGTAAATATGTAGAGAGTGTAAAGTAAAATAGAAAGAGTCATTAAAGCAAATTCATTAATGATTTCATAAAGAGAGTAATAGGAACTTAGTACTGATGTGAAATGAAAGAATATCTCTAAGAATGGAACCCAAAATTTTAAGAGAAAAAAAGAGCAGTTTGTATTTGACACAGTTTTGCTCCCATACTTGATAACTACTGTTTCTAGAGATGAAACCGGAGAAATGAAACTGCTAATTCTAGAAGTGATTTGCGTAAAACTCCTGATGCAAAAAATAAAACAAATTAAAGACAATTTAACTGAACTTTTAGAATATACTAGCAAAGACCGGCACGCGTTGATGCAGTCCCATCGTGATGTTAGTCTGTGATTTTTGTAGTCATTGTTCCTTCCTTGCTCTAATTTTGTCCACGCACATTTGTTTAATTTTTTGCTACTAAAGAAAGCAAGAAACACAACACAATAGTGGGATTCACGATTAAAATGGCAAATAGGCAAATGAATTGCGTGAACGACCAATTGTGTTTGTACTTGACAAATCAGTTGTTGTCGAAAAAAAAGTGCCAGTTGAATTTAAATTAACAATTCAAAATGATGAAAAAAGTGGAAAAAGCAGATTTATTGAAATATGTAAGTACAAAAATTACAATAAAAGATCTATAATACGTGCTTCTATTTATTTTAAATCAATTGTTATTTAAATTAAATTGGTGAAACATTTCCCTTTGGGCAGACTTGCCAACTCATAAGAAATTCACTAATAGTGCATTCAGACAGAGCAGAACTCACACGAGAACTCGAGTTCAAATTCCAACAACCACAGGGAAAATGAACGAAATTTGTAGTTGTTGTTGTAGCTCAGAACTCGCTGTTCTGACATGGTCAGTCTAAAAAGTGTTGGCAAAATTTGGACCTTTTTAGGTGATGCGCGGCAAAAAACAGCTGATGATGGCAGGAAAGCAAAATATAAATTGTAATTTTTTTTGTAATCTATTAACAAAATACGTAGCAGGAATGAAAAAGGGAAATGTCAGAACTATATGCATACACTAAATCTAAATCATGTATTTTTCACAAAATTTTAATTTTTATTTCTAACAATTTCAATAACATTCCATTTGTGTGTGTGCAACTCAGAACTCGGTGATAAAAAACGGGTAATCAGAACTCGCACAATGTCTGAACACACTATTAATTGTCAGGCAATCTTGGAAAATTGCGCAAGTTTTTTTTTAATGTAGTAACGGTCACTTTGTTTGCCTGATTGCCCGATTTACCAACTTTGCTAAGTTTGCCACGTTGCGTGAATCCCACTTATTATTTTTTTTGGTTTTTTGACGTTTTTATGAGTTTTGTAGCAATGATAGGATGTTGTAGATAGGTGCAACACAGCGCCATATGTTAACAATTTATGGAACTTTCAAAAAACAAAAACATTTAATTTGAAATTAAAAAATATTAAACTCATTAATCGCAATAAAAACTATCTTTTATAACAATTTGGATCAAATGACATAAAAATAAAAATTTTATTGAGATCGGTTCAGTAGTTGCGGTTTATACATAGTTTTGTTTTATATATATATATGGAGATAGAGATTTGTGAAAATTTTGTTCCTATACTCGATTACTATTGTTTTTAGAAATAAAACTTGAAAAATTAATCTTAATTTGTAAAATAATCGGCACACAAAGAAATTTTAAAGAAAACGCCGAGAATATTGCAATACCTATGTATAACGTTGCAATAAAAATAATTGAAATGAAATTACAAAAGGAAAAAATAATTTCAAAAAATGCGGATTTAATAAATTCAAATAATAATAAAAATATGATATAAAAATAAAATAAAACTTGAAAAATTAAACTTAATTTGTAAAATAATCGGCACACAAAGAAATTTTAAAGAAAATGCCAAGAATATTTCGCGAGACATATATATCGTTGCAACAAAAATATCCATGAAATTACAAAAGGAAAAAAGAATTGCAAACAATGCTGATTTAATAAATTCAAATAATAACAAAAAATGATATAAAAAAGATAAAACTTGAAAAATTAAACTTAATTTGTAAAATAATCGGCACACAAAGAAATTTTAAAGAAAACGCCGAGAATATTGCAATACCTATGTATAACGTTGCAATAAAAATAATTGAAATGAAATTACAAAAGGAAAAAATAATTTCAAAAAATGCGGATTTAATAAATTCAAATAATAATAAAAATATGATATAAAAATAAAATAAAACTTGAAAAATTAAACTTAATTTGCAAAATAATCGGCACACAAAGAAATTTTAAAGAAAATGCCAAGAATATTTCGGGACACATATATATCGTCGCAACAAAAATATCCATGAAATTACAAATGGAAAAAAGAATTTCAATCAATGCGGATTTAATTAATTAAAATAATAATAAAAAAATAATATAAAAAAGATAAAACTTGAAAAATTAAACTTAATTTGTAAAATAATCGGCACACAAAGAAATTTTAAAGAAAACGCCGATATTATTGACTGCCAAGGGATAACGTTGCAATAAAAATAATTGAAATGAAATTACAAAAGGAAAAAATAATTTCAAACAATGCGGACTTAATAAATTCAAATAATAATAAAAAATGATATATAAAATAAAATAAAACTTGAAAAATTAAACTTAATTTGTAAAATAATCGGCACACAAAGAAATTTTAAAGAAAATGCCAAGAATATTTCGGGACACATATATATCGTTGCAACAAAAATATCCATGAAATTACAAATGGAAAGAAGAATTTCAAACAATGCTGATTTAATCAATTCAAATAATAATAAAAAAATAATATAAAAAAGATAAAACTTGAAAAATTAAACTTAATTTGTAAAATAATCGGCACACAAAGAAATTTTAAAGAAAACGCCGATATTATTGACTGCCAAGGGATAACGTTGCAAAAAAAATAATTGAAATGAAATTACAAAAGGAAAAAATAATTTCAAACAATGCGGACTTAATAAATTCAAATAATAATAAAAAATGATATATAAAATAAAATAAAACTTGAAAAATTAAACTTAATTTGTAAAATAATCGGCACACAAAGAAATTTTAAAGAAAATGCCAAGAATATTTCGGGACACATATATATCGTTGCAACAAAAATATCCATGAAATTACAAATGGAAAAAAGAATTTCAATCAATGCGGATTTAATCAATTCAAATAATAATAAAAAAATAATATAAAAAAGATAAAACTTGAAAAATTAAACTTAATTTGTAAAATAATCGGCACACAAAGAAATTTTAAAGAAAACGCCGATATTATTGACAACCAAGGGATAACGTTGCAATAAAAATAATTGAAATGAAATTACAAAAGGAAAAAATAATTTCAAACAATGCGGACTTAATAAATTCAAATAATAATAAAAAATGATATATAAAATAAAATAAAACTTGAAAATTGAAACTTAATTTGTAAAATAATCGGCACAAAAAGAAAATTTAAATAAAATGCCAATAATGTTGCACTACACACATTACAAAGTGTAAGAAGAATACCCATGAAATTACAAAAGGAAAGATGACTTTCAAGCAATGCGGATTTAATTAATTCGACTAAATAAAAGTATTAAAAAAAAAAAAAAAAAATACCAAAAATCCACACGATGGATTAAATGGGACAAAATAAAATAAAGAAAAATTCGAATAAAATAAACAAAAATGAATTCGCACAAAAGAAGTAAATACTCATTCAGAGGAATGGTTATGTGCAGAAGAGCATTTTTTATTAAAATAAATTCACGCACCAATGTCAATAGTCAAGAAAATGAAAATGGATTATGGAAAAAATTTGTCGAAAAGAAATATAAATATTAGTCCAGGGAATAAAGCATTTTAACCCGGTATAATGAGGGGAAAGCTGAATTTTCGCATGAACCATTCTTTTGTGGTTCTAAACAATACCCCAAAAGTCCCCACCAACACATGTGCCGTTAAATCGGTTAGGCGGGGTCAAAGGTAACGAAAATTGTTTTTTTGTAAATATCTTGGCTCCTATGCATATTGTGACAATTAATTTATTCATATAATAATATCGTAGACTTTGTCAGTTGGTTTTTTTTGTTCAAGTATCAATTAAAAGCCACTCATTCGATTCAAAATCAAATTACTGCAACACAAGAAGTTTTATTTGGCGCGCGGGGTGAACTTTATTGCATCAAAATTGAACTTGCTGTTGAAAAATTGGTGCATAAATTTTTGCATATGAACCTTAGAAACATATTTTATAATCAATCAAGTTGCCTTTCTCAAATACATATATTAGAAAATTATGACTATATTAATAACTGATTCCTCTGATTTTTCAAAAGTATTTCAATTGCTGCGCAATGTACATACTACAATTAAAAAGAGAACAGATTTTCTTACTAACAGCGGAAGCCGTGAGCGTAGCAAAGCACGCCGGGTTCGCTAGTGTCTAAATAAAAGTTGTAGAGCTTAACATTATCTATAAATCGATGCCGTCTGATTTCGAATAATTGGCTAATCGATTTTTCCCACTTCAGATAATTGATTTTTAAGCTCACTTGGTGTTACAAACCAGAGGCGACCAAAGTGGCATACATTTCCTTGCTTTGTTTGGCCCGCTCTTCCGGGCTCGTCTTTTTGCGCGCCACTGAAGTTTACGGGGGAAAGTTTTTTTTTTTGTTTGCCAATAAATAAGGACCGTTTTTTATTTAGAGTTCGTTGTTTTTATCTTCCAATTGATCATGTAATCGATCTATCGATTTTTTTTAGCAACAATTAATTGGCGCATCCATTAGTTAGTAAAAAATACTAATCGATGTCATTAATCGATGTTCTCTTAATCGATACCCATCTCTAGTAAGTATACAATGGCAAATAAAAAAGGGTAAATATTGTGGCTCTTACATATTTTGGTTTGAGGTAAGCAAATGTTTCAATAGAAAATTATGAAAATAATACCGGATTTTCTTTAGATTATAATTATAATATATCTAAAGCTGCTATAGCGAAAAATGAAGTGGAAGAAGTAATAAATAAATAAAACCCAGCGCTACCTGTATTTATTCAAAAAATGGCTCTACCAAAGAGAATAAAACATATAGAGGGGACGAATCGCTCATATAAGCGGTGTTTCTTTTATTTTGAAATTTTAACATACGCAACAACAAATTTTGTTTAGTTTTGCGTCGAAAATAAAATTTCGAGGAACATTTTGAGGAAACATACACACAATTTGTTGTTGTGGATTAAAAAATAAAGAGAAACACCGTTAAAATTGAGCATATGTCCAATCTTTATGTTTAAAAAATAGGTTAACTTGTAAGTAGTGGAATACATTTTCGACGGGTAATGTATCCTCCGGTAAACTATGCACCATTAGACTTGGAATTTGAGAATCTAGGAGGAAAAAATACTTTGTGCAGAATTTATTATTGATAAAGCATTGAAGTAAGTATAGTTCGTATATTGCTTATCCTTCATAACAAAATACAATTTGTGTTGGTGGAAAAGTAGCTTCCGAAAATGAGTATCATGTTTCAACAATTATTTTTTCGTATAACAAAGCAACTTTATTTCATCAAATATTTTCCATTGTTATTGACACCCTTTTGCCATCTTTCGGGAAAAATCATAATCCCGTCTTTGTAGAAATTCTGGGGTTACTGATTAAAAAATTGGCGCAATACCGTTTCGCAGTCATTTAGGGAATTCATTGTTACGCCATCAAGATAATTCTGCATGGAGCGAAATAAATGGTAATCAGATGGTGCTAGGGCCGGACTTTATGCTGTGTGCATTAACACTTCCCAGACGAGTTCCTTCAGTTTTTGCCGAGTCATAACAGAAATGTGTGGCCTAGGGTTGTCGTGATTCGTGATGATCGTGTTTCCTTCTACGCTGTATTTAATCTTGTTAGTTGTTGACAATAGAGTTCCGAATTTATCGATTGCCCAGATTGGAGGAACTCATAATGCACAGCACATTTGCAATCCCACCAAATGCACAGCAACAACTTCCTCGTAGTTTTGCATTGGTTTGGGCAGGCTCACCTTGTTTAGACCAAGACCTTTTTCTTAAATTATTGTTGTATGTTATCCATTATTCATCGTTATCAATTTGGATAGAAAAGATTGCAAATCAATCCGTTTCGGTAACATTTCGCAAATTGAAATGCGATCAATAAGATTTTTTTCTGTCAAATTGTGTGGTACCCAAATATCCAGAATTTTGCATAGCCAGCCTTTTTTAAATGGTCTAAAACTGTCGTATGGTGGATACCATGATCCTTAGCGATATCACGAGTACTTATGTGCCAGTCATTCTCCAGTAATTTGGTCCACTTTTCAGTGCAAGGCCGACCAGATGATTCACATCGAAATTTCCCGAACGAAATCGTGCCAACTGATCGTTCTGATAAAATACCTTCTCCATGATGTGCACTTTAAGTTTTTTCATAAAAATACAGTAAATTGCAGCGAGAATTCTCTGTTCCGGCACTCATTTTGTTCATTTCAGCATGGTTTCACCAAGGTTGCCAGCTTTTCATTGTTGTATGGCTTTCCCAGATCAGATTAATACTTGCAGAGATTTCGCTCTTTAAATCTAGCAATTTAAATTTTCAGAAGTTACTTTTCCACCAAACCAATACAAGTAAAATACATATGTATACAGTTTATAATAGTACCATGATATGGAAAAGTAATTCAATATACTTTATGCAAATAATAAATTGGTATATTGAAATGGAAAATAAATAAAAAATTACAAAATTCATATGATTTAAAATATGTATACCACATAATGCCATATGTCTCTTAAGTTCATGCCCTTGAGAGTCCTTACCGTACACAAATGCTTAATGTACCGCACACTCCAAAAATCTACAAAAAACGTTACCATCAAAAAAAAAAAAAAAAAAAAAACCAGAAAAGAAATCAAAGTGAAATTTTCTTGAAATAAACTGCTGCATAATTTATCCATTAATGTAAACAGACAATTTGACGTAAAAATTTATGTAAAAAATTCGTCAATGGTTGATATACATACATACATACATACATATATACACGTACTTGCATACATACATATGTAAGTGTATAGGCCAAAAAGCAAGCAATAACAACATGAAACTGTAACAAGGATACCAGAGACCCCAGCCAAAGTGCATGAAGTGCCCCTCGCACATGCATAAAAAATATCACAAGCTCGAAAAAAATGACGACCACATAAAAATTCTTGCCACTCAACTGTGGCAACAGCAAAAATTAAAACAGATTCTCGAAATGATTTCAGTTGACAGAAAACAGTCAACACCATCAGGGGGAAATACCAACCAAAATAATAATAACAAAAACAACTAACATACTACGACAACAACAAAACATAACAAGGCATGACGACCGGATAGAAAGACAGACAGAGACACTGACAGACAACTTGCAACTCAAATTTAAAGCAGAGCGAATGTCGGAAGGGATGCAAGGAGGTAGGCAGATAGGTAGATAGATATATAGATATATTTGGTGGTGATGCAGTGGTAGTAGCGCTAATATTACATAACAAGGCCAAGTTGTGTGTGAGTTTGTGTGAATAATCGCTAAAATACACTAACAAGGATATCACATCAGACAGAAAAAGAACATGATGTCCTGCGATGAGATGAAAGCAGATGAGAGATGGTATCACCTTCTCAGTGCCATTTAGTCCTAGGCTATCATATATTTTTTTTCCGGTCTTAAATTCTCAGACACAATTTTGTTTTTGTTATACATATACTATAGTAACATATACTTATGCATGTATTGGTTTCGTCGGCCTTTCAGTTTGTTTCAGTATCAGTATCTACAATAAGTAGTACACTGCTAAGGCGGACAATAAAAAACAAAATAGAAGCCTCTTTACGGTTCATTGACGTTGCAAATTGAAACTTCCTTTTCAAAAGACCCAGAAAAAGCGGAAGAGAACAAAAGCAAATACATAAGAGAGAGGAGCAAGAGAACATGATGGAATGATATTATACTTATCATTTATAATGATATGGAGAAACAGGATCAAGAATTTAAATCGTCTTTATATAGACTTGTCTTATATTGTTGATGATGATACATATTATTATATAAGTATCTAGAATGATTAAATACACATAAGTACATGTATATAGATATTGAAATTGTGTGTCATTTCATACTGTTATTAGTAAAAACAAATCTCTTGACTTTGAATCAATGTACTAGAGTCAAAATAAAATAAAATTATATTCCGAGTATAAAAATCAGTACTCTAATGTGAGTGTTACTCGCGCACATCGTGCTTCATATGGATGAAATTCTTGACCTCATCATCACATACCCATTGTGGGCGATGTCACTGAAACCCCAGCATCATCTTAACTCCAATGTGCCCTCTTCGGAATGCCTCAAACATAATTTAAATAATTATTTGAATCTTTTTTCATAGAATGACCAAATTGCGATTTCGCTATAGACGATTCTCCACATTAATTTTGAAATCACAATATTTGTTATTTTTTACGATGTGAGTGCAAATAAGAAAGTTAAAATTTGTTCTTTAAATTTTAAGGCGCTTGGAAAAGTTATCATTCTAAAAGTTGGCATACTTACATTGCAAAATCACACCTGGCAGGACTGATGCGAAACAGCTTTTACTAACAGTTTATGGTTATATTTTACTGGCTACTGCGTAGTGATAATATTCAATATTTAAGTACTTGTTGTTTTGTATTAAGCATTATTTACTACAAGGTTACATTGTCAGATTGTTGTACCTGCGATAGAAAAGATTTAAAAGTTTGTTTTTTTACAGAAATAAAGAGCATTTTGAAACTTTTTTAAAGTAAGAAGAAATGAAAGGCAAACATAAATCTATCGTTTTGAAGAGTATACGAGGGCGGTTCATTAAGTACCCGTGTTAAAAATAAAGACACAATTTTTATCAAAAAAATGTTTTTTAAAAAGATACACTTCTCCCAACGTTCCGGCTATTTTTTTAACCCCTCCAAAAAGTCGGATTTGTCGAACTCTACAAAATACGCCTTTGTTTCGGCGATGACTTCCTCGTTTGAACTAAATTTTTTTCCCGCGAGCCATTTCTTCATATTAGGGAACAAGAAAAAGTCGCAGGGAGCCAGATCGGGTGAATACGTATTGCTTGAGGACGACTTGCCTTATTTGGCTATTTTTTCTTCTGCTGTGCTCGTTATAGGCCAATTAGAAGTACATGAAAAAAAATTTTTGAAAAATCCACTGAATAAATACAAGAAAAGTCATTCTTTTTATGCATATTGCTTAAGAACGGAAAATCCACCGGAAAAGTGGGAAATTTGGACTTTTTATATTTAAATCTGACCGGGAAATATCTAGATCTAATCTATCGCGCGACATGCAAACCCTACATACTATCTTATTTCTCTCTGCGTTAAATATAATAAATTTAGATAAGAAAAGTAACAAATAAAGTTAAGTTAATATTCATTAACAATAATAATAATAATAAGTGGCGTTACAATCGAGTTCGGTTTTGGCCGAGTCCAAAAGATCGCGCCAACTAGTTCTGTCCTTTGTACGCTGGCGCCAATTGGAGATTTCCAAGGTCGACAGGCCCTGCGTAGTTTGGTCTCTTCAACGGAGATGTGGACATCCCCTTCTTCGTTTTCCACCCTGAGGTACCGAAACGAAGGTCTGCCTTGCTGGAGCTAGCACAAACGCTGAATTTTTATGCGCTTCACTATATCCTTGTATAGCTCATACAGCTCGCTGTTCCGTCTACGCAGAGAGGACCGAAGATTTTACCGAATATTTTTCTCTCGAACGTTCTCAATGCATTCTCATTGCTGTTGGTCAACGTTTAGGCTTCTGCGTCATACATCAGGACGGGGACGCATCACGCTCTACAGTGAGTTTGGTTTGTAGGACTAGAGCTCTGCTTTTCAATTGCCTTCTAAGCCCAAAGTAGCACCTGTTGGCAAGAGTGATCCTATGCTTGATCTCTAGGCTGACGTCGTTCTTTCTGTTGATGCTGGTGCCAAGATAGACAAAGTCCTTCACCACATCAAAGGTGCGATTGCCAACAGTGATTCATTAAATATACATAACTGTAATATCATATTAAGGTGCACAGGAAAACAAACGTTGCGTTGCGTATCCAAACAATTTTGAATTGCGACTTTGCTTTATACTATGTAATAATAATGGTTCATGATAAACGTTTTCACGCAAAAACAATTACGGTAGTGCCCGACTTTTTTATGCTTTGAATAGTTATATGAGTACCTAATATATTTGGAAAACGAAAACGCTAAAAATATTAAAAAATAATTGTTGAAAGATAATGCCGACCTTAGGCTGAAAAGGAATGAACTACAAAAAAAACACTGCTAAATTCAAGATGCATTCTTTTGTTAAAAAAGTTAAGTCATATTACTTTCAAAATGCCAAGAAAAAATTATTGTAAAAATAGACTTTACCCAGACATATGAGCTGGTCAATCAAGCACATTGGTCACACTAGTAGTGGTAGTATTTGAACTACCGATCAGTGATCATAGTTAGTGATGAATTAAGCCACAATAAAAAAAAAAAATAAAATTCTACATTTCAGTTGTATACAGCAATTCCAATGAAGAATCTTCAAATGATAAATTTCCCTCAAAATTAGCAGCAAAATTTTTGGCAAATTTACGTATTTGAGAAGAGATAATTAACATAATGACAAAGAACAATACTGATTACAAATAAATATTGTTCCATCACTTTTTTCGTTCCTGTATACGTTTATAATGACGATTATATCTGTGGCAATAAGTCAAAGTAGTAGCTTGTGGTATTGCCCATTTTGTGTAAAATAATTCCTGTTTGGTTTTATTTCAATGCTTTTAATCTCAAATACACTAAAGTAAAAAAAGAGAACTATGTTTTAAAGCTGTATATTCTGAAAATTCTTTAGTTAAAATACGTGTTTCGAAACGGTTAATAATAATGTCGTTCAAACTCAATTTTCGCTTAAGCTATTTTGACTTATTGCCACAGATATTCACTTAAATTAGATGTGTTGCACCCGCGATAATGTTGCGTTGCACCCGCGTTTGCTTCAATAGTGAATAATTCATTGTTGCTTTTTGTTTTTTTTTTTTTTTTTCATTTATTTGTTAGACCCTTCGAAGTAGAGCTGTGCGTGAACGTGCGTGATCGTGAAAGGCCAAAAAAAAAACGTAAATTTTCGTGATCGTGAACGAGTGCCGAAATTGCGTGAAAATCGTGAAAGGGATCCTTTACGAAAATTCACGACGTCACTGTGAATATACGTATGTGTATACAATTTTTATTTTGACAGAATTTTTCCGCAAACAGACGAATTTAAAAATCCAAAAGAATAATTAATATTCAATTAACGTAAGTCTGGAACGATTTAATGTAATATAAATCAATTCAGTGCCCAGAACATCAAGAGAATTTTGTTTTGTCCGGGCAAATGTTCACTGTGTTAATTGAAATTTGCAATAATTTGCAACTGACTGGTGCTTCACGCAAAATAATCAACTCATTTATGATACTTGTGCAGCATGGACAATCTTCCAACTGAGAGCAAACCATATTGTAAAATTGGTTCAATACAAGAATTCTCCGATGTATCGTTCAACACCAAATCTTGTCTTACCGAAGTCGATAAACAACTCTCTAATTATATTAATAAAGAAATTTGAAGCATAACGCCAATCCTTGATTTTTGGAAATCGCCGTCGAACACTTTGTATTCCACCTTCGTCAACGACAAGTGAACGAGCCTTTTTGACTTCAAGTCGCATAATAGTGGAACGGCGAACGAGTTTACTAGGTAGTAATTTAGACAAAATACTATTTTTATACTCTTCATAGTATTATAAGTTTGCCATAAAGTTTGTAACACACAGAAGGAGACATCGCAGACCACATAAAGTATATATATTTGTGATCAGCTCAATGAGACGACTGGATTCTGTCTGTTCGTCATCCCGTCTGTCTGACTGAATGTATGCAAACATGTCCCTCAGTTTTTGAGTTAGAGAGCTGAAATACGCACATAGGTTTCTTTTTACCATACGCTGCACATTTGTCGGAATCAGTCGAATCGGACCACTAGGGGGAGTACCTCCCATACAAATCCCATTTAAGATAATGTTCTTATCAGAAAATGTTTTTTGTTTTTTTTTTGTATCAAACTGAAATTTGGACCATATAAATTTCATGATCCTGGGGTTAAAATTGGAAAATATTAATTAGTAAATAAGCTACGATTATGTAAAATGAACAAATGAGAGTCTTTGTATGATATGATATCCTTCATTATTAAGAATGTTGAGTTAAGAATAAATTTCAATAAATAATATCTATAAACACATAAAAAATATTGTATTACACCGCAGCCTATAATAACATAAATGCCTAGACAACGCGACTTTTAAATGTATGATAAACTAGAAAATTTTCTTGCGTGATCGTGAAAGTCCAAAAAAACCGTGAATTTTCGTGAATGTGACAAAAAATTTATTTCGTGAATGTGCATGTTCGTGACATAGAATTTCGTTACGCGCACAGCTCTACTTCGAAGTATTGAGGCAGTAAGGGCCATCTTTGTTGCACCCGCAATAGCATTTTAAACCTCTCGCCTGACTACTTATTTAAATAGTTCATTACAATTTTTATAAATGAATCTAAAAGAAACATGTTAAAATGTAGCCCTTTCAAGAATAATTTCATTAAAAGTGTTTTTTTATGTTATTGTGTTTAAATGTTGTACCCGTGATAATGGAATCGCTCCAAAGTATTCAAAAATTATTGACCACGAATGAATGAAGAATGCCAATGTCAATAAGTGATTTTTGAATAAATTGGGTTGTTGAAAACCTATGCATAATCAAGGTTCCATTACACGACTATAAAGTTTGGATTGAATGTGTGCAGCGAAAACACCAGCTTCTGATTTCTTTAAAAATCACTGCTATATTCAAAGAATTGTTAACATTCACTTGTCATTTGGTTGATTTTCAATATTTACATTATTGCAGTATATAAAGAGAATGCTGTTCTCTATATTCATATGCTTAAATATTTCATCAATAACCATGGTCTTAGTGAATTGGAACACTTGAAGGTGTTTTTATCCTTACATTCTTATATGATAATCATCAGTTGTTGTTACACAAGAATAAGCAAGCGCCTTCTTACATGTCTCCTATCTATGCAGAAGTATCTATGGTATTTTGCTTGTTTTCCTGTCGGTTTCTTCTGACAAATAAAGAATTTAACAAAAAAAAAAAAAAAAAAAATCATAGATGATTTAAAGAATTTTGAGACAATTTTTAACCTTTTGCTCCTTGTGATGATCTCAGTATTGTTAGCGGAAGTAAGTATAAATTTTTTTTTTTTTTTTGTAAATCCAACTGATTGTTAAACACACACAACACAGATAAATTTCTTTCTTAATAGTTGCATAATCATATCATCTCATCTTTTGTATATTAAGCATCCCTTTAACTACTTAAATTACATGTTTTGACATTTCATCTTACTTACAAGAAACGAGTGAGGAGTATATGGTACTACATACAATATTTGCGCATGAATGTCATTTTTTGTCTTTAGCATAAGTATAAAGAGATCAAGTATTCGATTTGAACTGAATATTATACTCTTACTATAGTATATGAAGTAGATGATGATGATGATGATGATGTTTTTTGTTTCCGTTTTTTTCAATTATATTAAAAATTCACTTTGATTGAACCGAAGTAACTTAAGTATGCATAAGAAACGTTGAAAGAGTGAAAGATATGACGACCGCACACAAATAATCCATAAAAATGTACAAAAATTGCTTATTACACATAAATAATACGCTGCGTTATCTATTCCTTCACTTCATTCATCATCATCATCATTCTTCCGGCATCATTTGTTTTCCCATAAGGCTTTCCATATACACTCGTATATTGTATGTAGTATATTATAGTATAAAGAGTGTGTATTGCAAGTTGTTGCAAGTAGTAATATTAGTACGCAGTAGCTTGGCCCATTAAATGCTTTGTTGTTTGAATCCAACAACTTTTTATGATGTTTACACTTGGCGCCGGAGGCCAATTTTTCCTGTTCAGTTTCTTTATAGCGGCAGCAATGAAGGCGGCGGCTGTTTGTCTTTAACAACACCACATTGCGTTCCACACTGAGGCAATACACCATCAACAGCATCATCATCATCATCATCACCATCACCAGCAAGATCAAAGAATAATTCTTATTATTTTGAATTTACGCAAATTATGGCAAATTTGGTGCTTCGTATGCATTTCATGGGCGTTGCATTAGATCCTTACATTTTACTGTTTGACATAGCTTTTGTTTCTAGAAATTAATATCATGATCCTCTTGTTGTCCCATGCCCATGTGTCTAGTTATTTATCTTGTTTTACTTTGTTGCATAGATGACATCATAAAAATGGCTTAGCTTTTGTGCTAATTTGTTTATGACAAAACAAATTTTCTTCATTTTATCACAAACAAGCAATATGATTTACTTGTAAATCGTACATTTAATAAATTTTTGTAATTAAGTACAATAGTTCAATTCGAATTGAATCACTCACTGCAGCTTAAGGCCGAAGTACGATAATCGATACCAACTCATGAATTTTAAGAAGGGTTCTATAGTCATGTCGAAAGCTGATGCTATGTTACATATGAAACGGTGAATGTGTCGCCAATATTTTTAATATATCTCATGGCTCAAAAGCCGTAGCGCCAAGTAATTTATATATTCTGAAAGTAGAAGAATATACGGTGCATATAAGAGCAATTTTGTTATCAAAATGCTTTTCTTTATAAGCATATCTCTTGAGAACGGCTTGACCGATTTGGACAACTACAGTGGGTGGCTCACTCTGAGAAACTGTTTCGAGTAAAAAATATTACGCTAGTATAGCGTTCGAGAAGAACAGTTATATTTTCTACTGAAAACTCACTTCCCGCGTGCTTATGGATTTCAAGTTTTCGGGCCATCTGCGCCTGGTGGAAATGTGAAGGTGTGAAGCTTGTAGAAATATAAATTTAATTTTGTAAAAATTTGAAAAATATGTTGAATAACCAAAACAAAAAAATTTGAATAAAACAGTAGACACTCGGATATGTGTCATTTATAAACGATATATATATAAAATTATAGATTGCAAATTTATGCAGTCTAATTGAAATTCATTAACTTCATAATTTACAGCCATGTTTGAAGATCTATTGTTGGTTATTCCTTAATTTTTTTGATGGAAATTATCCATTACCAAACCAACACAATAAACATGAGTAAAAAATGAATAATAATTATAATAATACGAGTACGACGAATCAGTTACGAGTACGTATATAAAAATCTATCAATATGGATACAAGTTATGTTGAAGAAGCCAAGCTAAAGCTTCCAGTATCATTATTGGAACCAAATCAATGTGATAACGAATACCAATATGAAGAAATCTTAACAGAAACTAACAGAAATGACGAAAAATCTTCACAGCCACAATACTATGAGGATAATAATTATATATCATATTTGCAACGTAAGGGAATCGTTCGTAAATACATGTCACCGCATAACAAGCAGAAGGAGAAGAACACAGCAAATGACAACGTCAATATGGTACTATCTAAGCGAAATTGTAAAAAACCCCAGTTGCCATTGGTAAAAAGCACTAAAAAGTTATTGGGCTCCAGTTTGGATTTCATGGCTTAATCTAATTCCATTGTCATAATAACACTTGAACATTATTTATTACAATTATTTTGGATAACAAATTTTTATGAATTGAAATTATTGAGTATTTTTTTAATCACGACCGGTATCCTGTGGATTGCATCTAAAATTGTAGAAAATAAATCGAGTAAAACTGTCAACATAGGGATAACATAACATAAGGATATCCACTTAGCAAGCAAGCAGATAGGCAGACAGACTGGCAGGCAGGCAGGGAGTCATTCAAATAGAAAGACTATTTATATGTTTGTCTGTACAATACTATGAACATACATACATACATACATATATAAACAATTGATGCAATAAGTCGATATTCGCGCCTGTTGTCATTTTAGTTCAGGGGGTGAGATTTACGCAGACAAACATCGGTAGACCAGGATAAAAACCAACAAAAGTGGGCTACGGTATGGCACACAATAGCAAACGCAAATGACCCAAAACATACATAATCATTATGTATAAATGACATCGTGGAAAATTGTCATCGTCGTCATCATCGTCATCACCATTATTTTATTCGCCTCAGCATCATTGACAGCGGAAAATTAAAAAAAAAAAAATAGAAGAGGCCTAGGAACATTTTAGAAAATTGAGACACGATTCGTTAGCCTCTTGTCATCTCATCTCATTTCATTTCATTTCAACTGAACTCGTCGGCTAGTTCTACTAGTTGTGTATTTCTTGTATTTGTATCTCCACCCTATTTCTGTTGCTTCCTTACATAAGTAAGTCCCTCTGTTCATGGATTGTTTGTCATTCATTTGAAAAGCATGACATATTTTATGCATTTTGTTTTTGAATTTTTTATGCGGATTGGATTTTGTAAGAGAATTCAAACAAAGGTAAACCAACAACACACAACAATTTTATGCTATGTATATGATACACAAATATCTTTTCGATACATATGCATATGTATCTACGTATAGATATAGGCGTAACGGTTTATCTATCCTAAGCTCTCTATAAAATCTTTGGTTACACATTTCCGAACCGAAACAAATTTTATAAATTTCAATTTGAAAATCAGTTTCATAATGATTACATTCAGTATACTTTAACGAAATCATTAGTCGTCATCATCATCATCATCATCGTCATTGTCATCACTAAACATAACTTGTTTGATTTTTTTAAAAGGGTTTTCAATAGGCAGACGACATCTTAATAGTTGATTCAAACCCTGGTGGTCTTACACAAGAATATACTCGTAGATGTATAGTCATACTCCTCTATGAGTACAAATAGAAATGATATTAGGATCAGGTATCTAAACATATGGCAACGCAAATGGAATAGTACAGAGCCACGGAGTATCCATGAGCTCATCCCAAGTATTGCAGACTGGCTTAAATGTCAATCCGTGGACGTAGAGTTCAAATTTACCCACTTCGCAAAACGGCCATAGATGTTTTAGGTAGTAGTACTTGCATAGTTTTGGGCATACTATGTATTGTAGTCTCTTCCAAGACGTGGTGGTGGACCTGGATCACATTAATATCGATTCGAAGAAGCGCTAAGTAGAATGGACCTCTCCAGAGATTGTAAGGCGAATGATCAACTCCATTGAGGATTGGTCATTCTTTTCTGCTGAAATTGGTGACATTATGCGTGGGGCCTAACGTGCGAACAAGGGTGCCTAATTAATTAGGGATATTATCCCTCCCTATGAAGAAATAATTTGATGGTGCCGTATACAATCAATGTGATTTGAGGCGGTTCAGGGTTTTAATCGGTAAGCGAGCTATTAGTTAGATCAAATCGAATCCGATATAACTTGTGACACGGGCTATAAGTATTTTTTTCCTTGTTCGCATAGCAAAAAAAAACAAAAACTCCTTTAGATTTATTTCGATTATAATTCTCCTAGGTAACCTTCAACTAAATCATCATCTTTTTAATAGTTGACAATGCTGCTATAAGCCTACTGCTCTCATAATCAAGTAAATCCGACTCCATACCACTTACCCTCCTGCAAAATCTGAGTTTTGTGAAACATTTCAGTTTTCACATCTTTCCAAGCTTCACTTCATTTTCATATGACATCAAGTAATGAAATTGACAATGATCTTTCTTCTGATTCTAAAATTTTCTTCAATATTCTCTTTTGGTAGTGCTGTTTGTAAGTTGAATATCGTATAGTGTCATTGCCCATTGGCTGTAATGGCGATGTCATATTGTGGAGGAAATAGGCGTGCTCATTTTTTTTTTCTTTCTTTTAGATTGGACACCATTTAGGTGTCCAGGACAGGTGTGAACAAATATTAAGATATTCCTTTTCTTATAATAAGCAAATTTATTGTCTAGTTTTATAAGCCACTTTCCACAAATTTTACTGGATTTCAATGCTTTTGGATTATTTTCATAATGTACTTCAAGGAATTTCAGTGCATTGAAGTATCTTGTATTTTAGCCTTTTAGCCAAGTTTCTTTTATTTTGTTTCAGTGAAATTGCTTCCAACCATATAACGTTGCATTTGAATAAATTCATTACGAATGGGACAGTACAGACAGAAAAAGTCACTGTACAAAAAAAGAGTGGCCCAAGCGTGAATCACTTACTCAGGCCATAAAAATGTTAAAAATTATCCTTTAGTGAACTCTGATGACATACTTTTACCACCGTTGCATATAGAGCTAGGCCTGATAAACCTTTTTTTTTAAAGATGGCAGTGGTTTTTTTATAACTGAAAGAGAAACTCCCAAAACTCTGTGAGGCAAAAATTAAAGAGGGAATATTTATAGGTCCACAAATACGGGAACTGATGAAGGATATGCGTTTTGAAGACAAATTGAATGATCAGAAAAACACGTCTGGAAATGTTTTGTTAAAATTTTCTAGGAAATCATAAAGCGGAAAATCACAGAATTTAATAAATGAACTTATAATGTCATACAAAGCTTTGGCTTTTATATCCTTAAAAATACATATGCTGAACTCTCATTTGGATTTCTTTCCTGTAAATTTGGTTGCTGTGAGTGACGAACAAGTCAAGAGGTTTCATCATTACATTTCCTTTATGGAGAAACTCCAGCAAGGCAAATGCAGATTATTGTTGGAGACTTAGAAGAGACCTACCAGAAACTAAATATTCACGAAAATCATAACTATTTAGTGTTCATAAAGGAAAAATTTCTCTAAGTTTAACTGATTTTTGTAAGTTTTACAAAAATATATGGTTCGATGTCACAAGAATACTTGATGTGTCAATTTTTCTTTCATTGATATATTATTGTTTGGTGGCATAGTACATTCAAAATTTAATATTATTTGTTAACCAGTGTAATTGATTCCATATAAATGGACTACTATGAAGTTATTGCGATACAAACGAAGACGCATTTTAGTTGGGTTTGTTTCAGAACGCTTTAGATGTAATTTTGACGATTCTCTTCTTTGCTGCTTCTCGCGTTTATGAAAATGTGCTCAGAAGCAGTTAGGAAAGTGCTATAACCAGAACGACGCTCTCGATCTGCTGTCTTATTTGGTGTATGTAGCTGCCCTGAAAGTTACAACGGAAGAAAAAATCGTGACTGAAACATGCATGTGGCAGGAGACATTGATATCCGTGGATGTAACGATATCATCTGCACCAATTTCCAGAACATTCACAGTTAATATACTCTGTGTATCATCTTCCTTTACGTTTCTATATACCCAAATGTTTGCCCAAACCTATACACGCATCAGACCACGCGACAACCAAACACGTTTAAGAATAAAATGATTTTTTTTTATTCGGTATTTTAAAGTGCACTAATCACCGAAAATAAATTGACACTTAAAGTTTACTTTCACAAATTCCATGAATAAGATCGTAAAAGCCCTAACACCAGCCCATCCTTGACAACCTTCCCCTACTTGTATAAATATACATTTGATATGCGTAGTGTTCTTCAGCCTTATTCAATGAATTTTCTCCATGTTAATGATTTCTATAAATTTCTCTATAATATCTTATGAATATCTTTAGGCAAAGAATGTACACTAGAGGAGCCCCCGGCCGACACAATCGACAGCATTCTAGAAAAAGCATTTATTTTTTAAAGTGCTAATACAATAACTTCTCTATAAACAGTGTTCTTTGCGAAAACTCTAAAACACGGCTACACACAACCAATGAGCGTACAGCAATAAAACAGAAAAGACAGGCACAGGCACACAAACCACTCTATTTTTCCATTCTACGGTTATTTTTAACACCCTTTTACCCCTAAACCTCTGGACCTATTTTGATAAACATATCTAGTGAAAAATACCTTTCAATTGGTATTTTTTTTTTGCCAAATAGGTTCAGTGGTTTAAGCAGGAACGGATTCACAAATTCAATGTTTGCCGTTAAATTATATAGATATATCATGATTAGATTGACGAAATGACTTGGTATATTTTTCAAAAACAAAATCATCTTTTCATACTAATATGTATGTATATGTATACTATATTGTATTAAGAGAAGAATACAATTTCATTAAATATTGATAATGTTTAGGCCGCACAGTAGCAAAATATTTTTATTACCCGACAAAGTCGGTTCTGTTGAACTACACAAATCCCTAGGTGGTTGCTGGGTTAAATGTTAAGTAAGTACGAGTATGAAATTGTTAAATGACTATGATTGGCATTTTACGCCTTTTTACCAAAAATTTACTACTAAGTATCTACAAATAGTATTTGTCATACCTAATGATGTCATCAGATACAATATACTCATAGAATTCTGTTAGTAAGATGTCAAATTTGGAATTTTTGCAAAATCATCTTGAAAATATGAAACAACAATTAATGCTTATCTCATAATTTGCTAGAAGTCAAGTAAGACAAAATGAATAAGTAAGTCGGAGGTCTTCTGCTTGGCACAGATCATTCAGTTCAGTTCAGTTCGGCTTGGTTTGGGTCGGCTCGGCTCTGTTTCTTTTAAGTTGTTACTACCATTATTTTGCTCTTTCATCAACCGGGTGCAAGAAGTAAGTACAATTGTACAATTATACACACATATTTTGTCTGTGCGCACACTCAATGAACAAGCAAACGGAAGCAGTCATGTCACAACTGTTAATGATCATTTTCTATCTATCTATCTATCTAACGGACAGATCCTGAAACCTATATAGTCTGTATATTATATTGTATCTAGAGAGATAGATAGATAGATAGAGAGAGATAGAGAGGGAGAGAGAGTTTTGTTATTCATTTTGATAATTTATTACAGCGGAAAACTGCATGCCAAGTCCCAAGTAAGGTTAGAAAAAAGGGGCTGACAACCAAGCAACCAATCAACTATAGACCAGTTGTTCTTTTGCACATACATATATTGTTTTCTTCTCCTTTTTTTTTTTTTGCAATTCGAATAGCCTTTGTCTATTGCATCCTTTTTGTCACGAATGCTATCCCATTTCCAGAACA
Source organism: Amiota communis (assembly GCA_037043315.1). Classification (NCBI taxonomy): domain Eukaryota; kingdom Metazoa; phylum Arthropoda; class Insecta; order Diptera; family Drosophilidae; genus Amiota; species Amiota communis. Next base: position 362,901 of record JBAMAV010001285.1, read on the forward strand.
CAACAATATTTATTGTATTTATGGTTCTAAAAGTCTAATTGTTATCCACAGATATACTACATATATGTGGATATGGTATGGTATATGTACCTATGTATGGTATATAGTACTTACAATATTTACAATTTCACTTAACTTTAACTGAACTCAACTGAACTGAACTGGAAAAGATAAATTGATAACCAAAAGATCTAAAGAATAGAAATATATATGGATATTAGTATTTTATTCTCCACTCGACTATTATACAATACTATACATGTATATCCAATGCTCAAGGTTAACTTAATTTTGCACAAAAACATGAAGCAAAGGAAGAAGTGAAGGCAGGAAAGAAGGAAAATTGCATTCCACCCTGTTATTAGAGTTTCATACTCACAATGCAGCAAAACCCCTCGTCTCAGATATAATAGTAGTGATGTATCCGAAACGAAATGAAATTATGGCATCGTAAGCAGGACTTTTTTTTCTTGTTCTATTCTTCTTATTATGAGCTGTTCTGTTTTATAGTGTTCAGTAATGTTTAGTCTCGGCCCAATTCTATTGTTTGATTATGTTCAAGAAGAGGCTTCGGTGACAGGGGGATATAAATGTTGTGATTTCTTAATTTCTGTTTGTATTTTTCACGAATTTAGTAGGCTGTTGAGGTAATTACACTAATTACATGTATGTCGTCTACACATTTGTAATCGGACTGACTGACTGTCAGACTGCCGGATTGACTGAATGCATTCAGTTGAGTTGAGTTGAAAGAATCTCTATCGCTCCATTAAGGGTAGTTTCTTTTTCTTCATTGAGTATAGTAGTCAATTCTATATAGTTTGTATATTTCTGAATAGTTTTAGGTGCGTAACAACTGGGAGCTAATATTTGTTTAGATTTCTAAATTATTATGAAAATGATATTCTAATAATATTCTATGAATATTATGGATATAAAGGGATTAAGATTAATACTTATAAATGATGACTACTGCATAGAAATTGCATGCATTGATCATCCTTGAGAAGTTCAAGTAGAAGTCAAGTGTTTTATCAAATATTATTGTATGAATATTAAATAAAAAAAAAAATTTATGGTGTGTCCTTAAAGAAAAATACTTACATATTGTCAATATAAAATTATTTATTTATCTATTAAAGTTAATAAAGATTACAAATCTAAGGATAACCTATAGAGAACACTGTCTGCTAAAGCCTTCGACTATAAAAGTACATTTACACTGAAGGACAATTCTGACATTCACCGGTGCGAACGTGCAAATCTAATCATCGTTTTATACCTATAGATTAATCCAAAGAGATATGGACATTACAGTAAGTATTAATTTTCGGACGTAAAGTTAACCCATGTTAACAACATCCCGATCACGACTGGTAACTTGATATTGTACAATTCTTATGGTTACATAGGACACATTTGACCCAACTGACGAAATATATGTCACTCGAACAGTTCCCACTGAGCCATTTGAAGAAATTTATGAAGGCTGACCTGGAACAAATACAGTTGATACTAAAGACGCTTAACGGAAGACAAAGACCAACGCGTAGCTTGAACTTAAATGCCTGCCTAACTGCAACGCTACAACTCTAGATTGATAAATTACAAAAGGCTGCGATTTCGAAAGTAGCAGTTATAGAAGGATATTACAAACAATATGCTGCCCACATAAAGATTACATACAATCGTTGATAGACATACGTGTATATTGGTATCTGTTCTGATATCACTTCTGTAATGGGCAAGCAAAATCCAAGCAAGCTTACAATGCTGAACTTATTGCATCACTATAGGTATAAGTAATGATATAAGGATGAGAAATTGAAAATTTGGTAAGTAGAACTTGTATTTTTTTACATTTAATAATTTAACTTATTTTCATACTCATAAGTAATACTTTGTGAAGTTCAAAATGGATTATTTTTTGTACAAAATCTTTTGACTTAAAAATAAATGCTAGCATTCATGGCGCGCCTTGCTAAGTCCTCCGCCTTGATGTTAGAGCGTGATTTTTGTAGTTATGGGTTTTTATTAATAATGCACGTGAATGAACATCATATTTTAATATTCCATTCGCAGCATATACCTGCGAATTGCATGGAGATCCAAGGCGGTCGTACATCCTGCTTCGCTGTGCTTCAAACCGAGGACACTCATGAGCGAGGTGCTTTGGGTTCAGGAAGAGACCACAATATGGATTATCGGGAAACCCAAATCTATGCAAGTACTGCCTGGAGCACCTGTGGCCAATAGCGAATTGGGTAAATTCGAAACTAACGTCTCCGCCGCTTCTCTTTAGCCAATCTGCTATATTGGGGATAAGGTGGTGAATCCTTCGTGGCTCTGCACTGCACCACCTGTGCTGCCATATGTTTAAGTACCTGTTTCTGATCTCCAACCAGCTATTCCTATGGGAAGTTCATCGGGCAAGGTAATCAATATGGAACTGCTTTCTACTAGATGTGCTATTATGTAATGTTATAAGCGTTTTTTTAGAGATTATATTATATGGGAGGATTAATAATTGTAAGGGAAATTTAAGTTTATAAATTAGGTCTTTAATCCAAACACTATCGAATGCTAGGTCTACTAAACATGCGCCTGTTACTAGTTTTTTGTTCCAGTTCCATTGTATGTCAGATGTTAAGAGGTGTATTGCTGGGGCAGAAGAAATTGTATATATCTGGGTCTTTGTTTTTCTTGCGTAATAGAAGAGTTTTGGCTTTGATGATCGCTCAAACGGTGGTGGAGTCCATCACCATCAAACTATTGTTCTTCTCCTATTTTATATGTATAGATATATAAGTTCAGAATCATCTTTCCTCGATATCTTTGTATAAAATTATTTATTTTCTTATAGTTCTAAAAAATTGGTTATATGGAAATGATGTATAGCACTTCGATATAAAAATTATATGGACCTGTTATGTAGATTGCATACAATGAACTAAATGAATGCAGAAAAAAATATGCACACTTCATTGTAGGATTTGTTAGTTTTATTGTTGTTCCTTGTGGCCCCTTTGCAAGTGGCAGGTGAAAGAATTGAATTGAGATGTGTACAAAATATATTGAATACAATAAATTTAAGACCACAGCGAAATACTTGAAATATTTTCAATACAATTTAACCATCTATTCTTGAGTTCTTGACTTCATTTGTTAAATTTCTGATCCTAAGTGAGTTGTAAGCAAAACAAAAAGTATTGAAACAAAAGATTGAATTCATTCAGGAAGTGAATACACTATACAATTACTACAAGGTGGTCTATTATAGAATGGTTAAATGGTTGTGGCAACAATGATAGGCCACACTTAATGGCCAACAATTAGAGAAATTGCAACAATCACAAGGATTCTCATATATGAATACATAGCCAAATTCTTCAAAAAAGAAGAAAACACAAAAATCACATACAAAAGAACATTTTATAAATGTTTTTGCCAAGTATTTTTAGCATGAACAATGTGAACAACAGGATGTTCTCTGGTATTGAGTGTGTCCTGTGTATCCTATGAGAGTTAGTAGTAGTAGTATTAATATCTATCAGTTTGGTATAAGTATTTTTTGTTTGGTACTATTATTATGATTATTATTATTATTTCTGTTAGTAAATGTCACTCGCTGGTCATGCTGATGAACAACTTACTTAACATCATCATCATCATCGTCAACAAGAGCACCATCATCAATAGCACCATCAATAGCAGCAACAGCAGCAGGAGCAACAGAAATAACAACATGCTGAGCTCATGAAGAAGTCATCGTAGAATTCATTGAAGTGCGGTAAGTGTGACACTAGAGTGTGAGAGGTGGAAGAAATCTGAAGACGTCTGGCCGGGGGCTATGGTAGCGCAGCAGGATCAACTCGAACTTTTGCTCAAAATAAAATTAAAAACAAAACAAAATACAAATGGCGCAAAATTTTTCGCCAACCTCGTTACTGTCAATGGGCTGATTTCATGATTATGACGGCAAAAGGTAAATATTTTGTGAAAACAAACGCAACAGGATATCAATTGAAAATTATTATAATAATGACGACAACACATACTCGTACATACGACATTTCTTTTACTGGATAACTCAATTTTGACACAAAGTCATTCATTCATTCACTCATTCATCCATCCATTTATCCACATCTATTCATTCATCCAATATTGATATCTATATATACTAAGTATATAGAAATCACCCCGAAAATCACAATGCTGCTGATGATGTGGATGATGTTGGTGATGGCAGTGGTGATGAACAACAAACAGAACCAAAAAGAGTCGAGTGCAGCTCATTGACAGCACAATCAACGAGTACTAATTTGCGCCAAATCTACAACAAAAATTGCATTGCAAGGATAATTATTATATAACAGGATACTGTCACAGAGACAGAGAGCGAGAGAAACACCAAGAAATGCCAGCTTGTGCCACAATTTGTTTTTATAAAGTAGCAAATGCGAAAATTTTGTTCAGCTGCTGCCCCGTTACAAGATATAGTGTGTGAGAGAGAGAGAAGGAGATGGAGAATCATCATAGCGATCCTGTTACATTGTTAGGGATAATGCGAAAAATGTTTTAATGAATCAATGAATGAATGAATGAATAGTTGAGTAGAATCCTTGCGCTCGATTGACATAAGGTCACGGTGTATTTTTGACATTAAATCTGAAAAAAAAAATAAAATTATTTATCCTGTTGACACCATGAAATCCGTTAAAGTCGTTATCCCAAAGGAGGGAGGATGTGAACATGTGAGAGGGACCAAAGAAGAGAAGATGCAGGAGAGAAAATGAAAGTGAAAGATTGAAAGGGTCTTGACCACTTATGGAAATTGAGAAAGAATCATCAGAAAATGTTAGTGCTTCAGTAACAGGTGAAACTTACTTGAGGACAATATTTTCATGGACTATCGCATGGCCAAAAAAGAAACGCAATCCAGTGCAAACAACGGAATATATCAGATTTGTTAAGTAAGAAGGAAACTATTTTGGAACAAATTATGATTTATGAGTTCCTCACTCAAGCTGAGTGATGTTATTGCGTAAAGCAATACTATAGTCCTGTGGCCAATAGCCTTCTTCTATGCACGCGCACGTTCTCACGCCGTCTCACTGATTCATGCACTACTAGTAAGGAAATAGGTCTCATCCTCTTACATATTATGCTATTTTCTTCTTTTTTTTCATTTTAAACTGCTTCTTGTGGCATTTTGTTGCAATGTCGCACGCACACATTCAATTTTTTAACGCTCGCATTTTATGTAATTTTTGTTAAAACTTCTTATCCTTTTGTTTATCCTTCTGTATATGCCTGTGTTTCTGTGAATTCAATATTTTAAAATCTTCTAGGCGCGCAGGTTAAAAATATTTTGTTTTTTATGCTTTTATGATTTATCTTTGTCCTGTTATGCAATTACCGCAGCAAACTATGCGCGTCCTGGCATCATTCATTCATACAATCGTTCGTTGACCAATTTCAGTGAAATTTCTAGTAGCGTGCGTTTTTTAGGTGACATCATTAAAGTCATATATTTTTACCGCGAAGTTAGTTGCCTAGTAGAATGGAGTTTATTTTTTTCTTGCAATTGTTCAGGTTTTGTCATAAAAGGCATAAATTCTTTTTTTAGGATTTCAGTTTTTTAGTTTGAGGTTTGTTTTTTATTGCAATTTCTTGTCCATTGTTCTAGATATTTTTACTTTCTGACTTTTTACCATTTTTATGCAATTTTTGTAACGCAATTTGTAAAGGCTTTTGTATTTAACACATAGTTTTAGCATCAACCTAAGTTCTGCGAATTTTTGTAGTTTTCGGGATCCCTTTGGTTGGTATTTGGGTTAAAAATAAAGGTTTTTTTTATATTGCTTACTAAATTTTTTTCTTTTATAGTCTTTAGAGTTCTAAGGAAAGTATAAAGAACCATAAGACAGCAGTAAAACCAGAAACGATATGATAAATTTTCCGCATAATTCATTAACTTCTACTTAACTTTAACAATTTATGATTGAAGAATGTATAAAAAAGATGACCTGACATGGTATTTTATTACTTCTAGAGTATAGAGAGAAGGATCACAATCATTTTATAGGACTTATTATTTATTAAGATTACTGAAGGTTTTCAGTTCGTTAAACACATAGGTCTCCCAATTTTTCAGCCTGATAAGTCAACGGATGTGTCAGATATTGCTCAGGTATTGATTTTTTTTCGAGGATAGCATAATAGCATTCAAGGCACGACTACTGGTGAAGATATTTTTAAGGCAGTAGAAAATTCCTTTAATAAAAAGAATCTTCAATGGAAAAACTTGAAATCTATTGCAACTGATAGAGGCAAAAACATGTGTGATCATCAACAGAGTCTGTGCGGAAAATGTTTGGATATGTCTGAAGTTCTAAAATCAGTCACATCAATTGTTAATTTCATCAGATCCACTGGTCTGAATTACAGATAATTCCATGAGTTTACTGCAGAGATTGAAGAAACTGATTTACCATGTCCTACTGCTGTACGCTGGTTTAGTTCTACGTAGATTAGACAAAGCATATGAACGAACTGAATTTGAGGTTGCAGATTCTTCCTGATTTTTAGACTAATATCAAATCGTTCCGGCAGAAAACATTATTATTTCTATCAAAATTGCGGAAAAAGTGTTTTACACATTTTACAACATGTCACACTACTGAAACTCAGTTTCCCGTCGATTTTGTAGTCAAAGCTTTGAGTTTATTGAGATTATACTCGTACTTCTCATTAGCCTTTCCCTAGCAAGTAAATAAAACTGGGTTATTATCATTCTGTATTTTGTTTATCCAACTTATCACAACAACAATAAGCAATTAGTTGTCGTGGGCCGCATTGATGACACTGGCGGGTAGGATATGGCCCGGGGACCGTAGTTTGGAACCTCTGGTTAAACACATGATGATGCAATTATTTTACATATACTCGTATATGGGGAATCAATCAAACAAGTTGAAGTGTTATTAAAATAATTTACTGTATTTCCCTTTTCCTTGGATACAGATAAGTACATTGTTTTATCAGTAAAAGGAATACTACGAGTATTCAAAGCAAAGACCAAGAAATTACAAGTTGTCTTTATTGCTGATGAACTGATACTTATAGAATATGTAACAATTCAAAGATTGTCATTGTATCCGTAACTTATTAGCTGATTTTCTAATGAAATAATTCTAAATTATTATTTTTTCGAATTATATCTTATATCCACATCTATATATGTTCGCTACAATAGAATTCCAGAAATGAAAATAAATTGGATTAGATAAAATTGTAATGCACTCAAGTATTATTTGACCAATTATTTAGTTATTAGAAAGTAGTTCTTAGTACTTACACCGAGTCGTGCATCACATACTATTTGCTCTCGATGGTAAGTAATATTGCGTTGGGCGTTTTTTTTTTTGGATATAAAACAAGCTTTCGACCGAGTCTGGCATCAAGGATTGCTGCTTAAATTAAAAGACGTCCTACCATATGTTCTTTTCCATGTTGCCGTATTGTTCACTATCCACACAGCAGATATACCTCAACTGATCTCCAACACCACAATTTTAACCATTTAACCAACAACTCGCAGATAGAAGCCTTTACAAACCTGCAATTCTATTTAAATCACTTGGAAGTCTAGTTCACAAGTTGGAACATCAGGTGAACTTACGTAAATCACAAATGTGTTCTTATAAACCTCCGATTACTTGGGCTTTTACTTTGACAAACACCTAACATGGAAAAACCATTTAACAACCATTGCTCAATCCTGTTCCTATACAATGAAAAAGCTGAACTGACTTCTGAGCAATAGGAGCAAACTCAGTTTGGAAAATAAGTTGTTAAGTTATAAACAAATCGTGGAAATATGGTATCCATCTAAAGGATATAATATGCTCATCAAATCACTGGAAAATTCAGGACATTCAAAACAATCATCACGAATTCGAAGCTCCACAACAACCTCAGCATCAGTAAAGTTCTCCCGGAAATAATTTTTGATAATAGCCAATATAATGATAGACTTCAAATTGTCTTTCAGAATTAATAATCAGAATGGCAATTCAAAGGCGCTTAAAAAAAGCTGCACCTAATCACAACAATTAGAGAACTAAGAACCAATCACAAACAATCTTATTGCTGTTTTAATTTTGACTTTTTTTATGTAATCGGGTAGTGGAAAAGTACTTACATAGAATGATAATTTAAGTAACATTTTGAGCAATTTGAAATATTTTCCCATTTTTTTGTAGAACTACATATACACATATACAGTCAAAGAGTTTTGAAGGGTGTTGTGTAAATCTGCATACATGTTACTTATACAGTAAAGCGCAGTGCAGTTGTCATAAATAGGTATATCATAGATGTATACATTATCTGGATCTTCACTCAAACGTGTAAAGAATATCAACGTGTATTTCATACACAATCGTATGAACATCCTGTTTTGATTATTCACAGTGTAAATCTATTATTCAGTGTATAATTTCATTCTGAATTCACAAAATTGGCAGCCCTCAGTATACGCGGTTTAACCTACTCAATTGTCGATTAGTACCCCAGTAATAATATTCTTGATATGCTTATGAATTCCACTTAACTTGACGAAAAACTGTGTGATGGGTGAGAAAATTTTGTACAATTTTTGTTAGGTAAACAGGAGTGTTATTATTATTTTTGTTTTCAAAGAGGGAATCTCTTAAGCACGATTCATATTGTCTGCTAGGTACACCTCATTTGGGACCACGCCAAGTGATAGTATCTCTTTACAACAGATTCGCATGAGTCCGCCTACGCCTACGTGCTAAACTCTTAACTGTGTCACCTATAGCCTTTAATTACCCACGGGACCATCGTTAGATATTACATCACTGGACAAAGCTTGGATTTTTGGTTCACATCAATAATTTGGTTTACACTCCATTCACAGCTCTACGACTACTTCTTTGGCGCTCTAATTTTCTAAATTTTTGGAGTTCCAATGTAGTTAAATCTTTAATCCACACTCGCATCGATTGCAGCATATGCCTTACTATATTTTGTGGCATCAGTCAATCTGCCATGATACTTTCTATTTGTTCACTCTCCTTTGTAAATTTCGGGCTGTAAAAGAATACGTGCTCTACATTTTTGCAGCTACTACCTCAGAAAAAACAACCTACTCCATCATCATGTCCGTACTAATGAAGGTACTCCCTGAAATAGCCGTGTTCCGTCAGGAACTGTGTCACATAAAAATCAGTTTCGTGTTTGTAATCATCAATTTGTGTATTGTATCAAAAACTGCTTGTATATCTAGAGCAACCAGACCAATTATCTTCTTATCTTGCATATTGTTTCAGCTTAAGAAGAGCATTAATAAGTAGTTGATATAATAGAATATGATTTTTAATGCAAGATAAGCTTTTGCCGTATGATTTTTTTGAATATTTTTGAGAAGCAGCATAATCTGAAATTAAAAGTTTTATAGACCTAAAGGTATATAAGTTTTATGTAATGAAAAACAAATCGAGAAACAAAACATATGATTCCCTTAGCCATCTTAATAGATAGACTCACTACACATACTATTGCACTTATACTATTGTATATGAGTTTGTAATTTCGCTAATACATCATCTGACAAACTGTCAAACCACATGCACATATGAGAACAAAGATACTGGCCAAACATATTGCACACACACAATACTTAGTACTACACATGATGATGACAAATAAAAAGAGATTAGTCCATAAGTATGTTGGATTTCCGTCTAATTTCATGATTAGATGTCGACTTGGCAAATAGTATACTTATTATTGTAACATATTCGTTTGTATCAAATGGATGAAAATCAGCGCATTGAGTGTCAAATTAATTAAAATGTCAACAAAATATGTGTTTATCCTGGCGCATGGTATGTCAGTTTGTGTCTTTCTTCTCTTGTTTATGTTTTTATATTGTGTATACATACATACAATACTAAGCATATATGTATGAGAATCATGATTCATGGTAACTTATAATCGGCCTTGAATGGTGGAGAAATTCATTGACATTTGATTGGTATGAAAATCCCAAACACTATTGTTTGATGGTACCCGTTGTTGTGTGAATTGATATATGTACGAGTGGGTAACAGGCAGGACATAAGAGAAAAGCCCAAAGCACATTGGACAATCGCCTTTGGAAAATATACACTTCATACTAATGTGCATAGTATTGTCATTTCAGGCTGATGTTTGTAACATTGATTTTATCTTTCTAATTCTATCTATTGTCTTATAAAATCATGTGTGATCCGGACAGAAGAAGTAGTAGCCAGTTTACAAAATGTGTGTCTTACATTTTAGTAAGACAAACAAACAAATCATTTGTTTCAAATATAAAAACTGTAGGACTACTGAAAGATATACATACATCATCGCCATCGCCATCATCAATCATCTATACAAACATTATAAAAGAAGGATATATCTTAATAGCAGTTAATAATATAGTAAAATATGTGAAGTGTATTTAAGCTTTGGTGAAACCAAAGTTAATATTTTTATTTAGGAATAGAAAAATTGAAAGATGGATAGATAGATTTGTTGTCAAATGGTTTCACAATATGTCAAATGCTATGTGGGATGGTGTTCAAAGTACCATACCATATCATACCATATACATATATATATGTTAAGTGAGGGTAGATGAAGATATTTGAGAGGACCAGGAACATTTACTATGACCATTTTTGACAAATAATCAATGTGTGCTAGTATTTCCATGGAAATAATATTAAATTTATATTTTCAATCAAAAATCATATTTTGCTTTGCCAGCTTGAGAAAAGATAGAAAACCAGCCAGCCAGCCTTCTGTCCATCATTATATTTTATACAATATATTATATTCTCATCTGTCATCAGGATGTTTGCTCTTCTCAAATGGGGTAAGGGTGCTAGCTAATATGTTTTGAGCTGGTAGTAGTGATTGAATCCAATGAAGTTTGTATTGTATTTAACGCTGCTGGACATTGATTGTACTCTCTCTAAACATGGGTCATGTCCTAGACACTTACACATACATATTAGTAAGTATACCATACACTGGGTGTGTTGATTATCTTTTTGATTAAAGAAATACATAGTTCTAAAGCCATGTAGTATATCTATCTCATCTGAAGGGTATAGTAATCACATAGTATGTACATGTTGTAGTGAAGAATAATAGAATGAGTAAACGGAAAACACCCAAAAATAATTGGTTTAATGTGAAGATATGACAATGAAATTAACTTAAGTCCGCTAAGTTTATAAACTGCCTACGCCCATGATAAGGTCCAAACAACCAACAACAAAAGCAACCAGCAACACTTGTAGTGTAACAAATTTTCTAAATGTTTTTCAGATTTTCATAGGAAAAATACTACATACAAACGTTCATCCTACCTACTAATTGAGAAAAAAAGATAGTCTTTCTCTGTGGGCGATCTTTTCGAACTAAAAGTCAAAGGATTAAATGGATTAAGGATCAACAATAATAAATGCATTTCGCGAAAGGGGTGTGCTATTGTTTTCAAAATATACAAATTAGAAAAACACATTCCCTCTCTTCTCTTCTCAGCAAATCGACCTTCGTTCGTGTGTTTGGTTTAATCCTTCGTTCGCAAAATGGTACTACGACCGAAAGAGCGGACAAACGAATTCTTCGTCAACAATTTCCCGCTTACGCCCACGAGTCAGAGCACATCGACATCAAATTTCTAAATGTAAACAGCCGCCGGTTCTGTTGTTGTTATCACTTAAAGATTTAGTCCTTTAGTGTGAAGTAGCCTCGCGTCTTTACTATCAAAAAAAAAGGGCTGTGGTAATTGTCTGTGACTAATTATTGTTTAGTTGTAGTATTATAGGCGTGGCTGTACACCAAGAATGAAAATAAAGAAACATTTTGCTTTAGTTCCAGTTTATTTTTGAATAGTTCTTTCTTTTAGTATAACTAGGAAAGGAGTAAAACGAAAGGATTCATTATTGTGATCGGTGCATAGTAGTAGTAGTATTGGTTTGTGTGGCATATCTTTTCTTATAATACTACCGTTTGTCCTTGTAACAATTGTGGTCATTGTTGTTTTTAATTGTCATTTTATAGATGATATTTTGTTTGTCGACTGAACTGAGAATTGGCAATGACGAGGTCGACGACAACGACGACAGCGATCCCGTAGAGTGTGTGTGCATCGAGGACAGTAGTAAATGAGTTTAAAGTCGACAGATTAGTGGCATAGAATTTGGTCAAAAAAGGATTAAAACAAATCTATGTGAGTGAGAATTTAAGTTCCGATGTTAACCATAAATATACTATATAAAATACATAGTAGGTACATAGTAGATACAATGATTGACGCGGAACAAATTGTAATTGTCATTTAATTTTAGAAAGTTCTCCTCAAAATTTTATGCTTGATATATAGAAAGATATACCGATTTAGATGCATATACATTTATTTACTCTTATTCTATTCAAATTAAATTCCTGAAGGAAAATAGTTAAACGAAGGTCATATTTTTAAACTACTTATGCATCATCGTCATAATATAAATACGGCAACAGGTTTTTTATGATAAATTTTTAGCCTAAAGTATCGAATTGATTTTGATACAAAATATACCATTCGCTATTGCCTTTGAGCTTTTGGATGATACGCGACTAAATAGACCACATCCAGCCCGTAGTGAGGAGAATATTGCGGCTGTAGCCGATAGTGTGGCTGAAGACCATGAGCAATCCATTCGACGCCGATCTCAACATTTGGGCTTTGCGTATGCAACAACTTGGCGAATTTTACGACAGGATCTTGGTTTGAAGGCTTACAAAATCCAACTCGTCCTAGAATTGAAGCCGCCAGACTTGAATTTACGCTTTAATTTCAGTCAATGGGCTCTGGAACAGCTCAACGAAGATCCGCTGTTTTCGCGTCGAATTTTGTTTAGAGATAAGAAACATTTCTGGCTCAATGGCTACGTCAATAATCAGAATTGCCACATTTGGGTTGAGAAGTAACCTGAAGAGACTCTCCAACTACCGTTACATCCACAGAAATGCACTGTTTGGAGTGGTTTATGGGCTGGTGGAATCCGTATTTCTTCAAAAATGAGGCCGGACAGAACATTACCGTCAATGGCGCCCGCTATTGCACCAAGATAACAGACTTTTTGTTGCCTGAAGTTAAAGCCCGAAGTGTCGGCGATATTTGGTTCCAACAGGATGGGGCCACGGCACACACAGCGCGCGACACAATGGCTTTATAGAGAAATCATTTTGGCGAGCAGTTAATGTCGCGTTACAGACCTGTTAATTGGTCGCCTATATCGTGAGATATCACACCTTTGGACTTTTTTCTCTGGGACTATGTGAAATCAAGAGTCTTCGCCGACAAGCCAGCTACTATCCAGGACTTGGAAGTCAATATCACTCGCATAATTGGGCAGATATCGGTTGCAATGCAGGAAAGAGTGATTCCTCCCAAATGAATCACCTACGGCATAATCGCTGCCAACATTTGAATGAGATTATTTTCAAAAAGTGAATGTCAGAGAATGTTCTTTCAGGACTTAATAAAGATTTGGCCATCCAATTTCTCTTTGTGTGTGTTATTTACAATTTAAAAAAAAAAACTTTTAAATGAATCACGTTTTATACGTACATATTTCGTTAAGAATTCTCTGATCATTGGAATGGGTAACTTTCGTAGAAAATTATTACCTTGCCATTGCATTTTTTCAGTGAAAATCATATGCAGAAAGAAGAGAACGAAGAGTGCAATGCTTCCACAAAGTAATTATACAGTCATTCTTTCATATGTTTCTTTACTGTTTACAGCATGGCCAATAGGTAAAGATGGTTATATATGTATAACCGTCATGAAGTAATACAGTGTTGAAGCTTTATTTAGATGAATCTATGAATAAACGCCATTCATTGGGATCATAATTTTGTTTCATCGCATTAAAAAACACAGGAGTATCATGGCATCATCATGTTTGGTGAAATAACTACTGAAAATTTTACTTCTTTTTTGGTAATTAGTTACCCTGGTATTTGGTGTCAATAAGTGCCACTGCTGTAGACGAGGGGAAAGAAACTGTGACTTAGATCTAGGTAGTTACAAGTCTCGCACAAGGTCATTCAATTCATTTTGATTGACTAAATGTGGCATTTTATCATCTTCGATTACAAACTCATCATCATTTTCATCCTCCATAAACATATTTTCATTATTTTAGAAACTCGTACTTGACTTACCTGGACTTTAACTCATACCAAAAAAAATGTAGTATAATAAATATCAGGCAATACTTTCTTAAGAAAGTTACATACATATGTATTTCATTCAGAATTCTCCGATTATTGGAATAGTAGGTAAATTTCTTAAGAAAGTATTGCCTTGCCATTATTGAATAAATGAGATGTCTGGGAAGAAAAAAAATACACCAAAACTCATCAAACCATGAATTGATCGATCTATTAAAGTATGTATGTATCATACTTAAGGAGCATATATTTTTTCAGTCAAAAAACAGAATATTTCACCTAAAATTTTGTTAAAATGCAGTAAATCGGTTTTAATAAAACAGTATTTTTCACAGTATAAATTTTATTCATTGAATAATAACAAAAAAAAAAAAACAAATTAAAGATTGAGCATTTTATTTTCACTATCCGAATCTTCGCTTTCCATCTGAATTTGTCCTTCTGTGATTGTTGCTTTATATTTGGAATTTGTAGCAATTTGACGAAGCAGTTCTAGTTTTTTTTTATATAATTATAAAAATCAACGCATGCATATGTCAAATTACATATGACTATCATGATCGCCTTCAGAGTTTCCACTTTCAATTGTGCTGTGTCTGACGTCCAAGTATTGTGTACTCCAAAAAATATTCGTTCCACTGATGCTGAAGTTCCTGGCCAGCATAAAATGTATTCAACAATTTGCGCTATTTCTTTATACTCGCAATCGGCGTTATTCAGATGGTTGAATATTTTCACACAGCGATCCAAAATCGCAACGTGGCTGTCTGTCCATTGAGTGATTTTGCCGCACGTACAGTAGATCTTAACATATTTGAATTACAAGTTCTAATCGGCTGCATTTTCATTGGCAATATACAAATTGTATTCACTTTGTGGTCAGCCAGAGTTTGTTTACTGATTATGATGATCATGATGATGATGGTAATGAAGTTCGTCTATGTCGTTTGATGTTCTAATATTATTTTTAGCTTTGTTCTTCTATCACACATGACTATTTCTCAAAATTGATAACATAAATGTTCCAAAACCTTTTCGTTGATTTTTTGACGTTTCCAAAAATAAATGAATAAAACTGTCGTCTTTCATACGCAATATTTTAAGCATAGATCCGCTCCTTAATCATACTATATACAGCTAGATTAAATTTTGTACTCATTGCTTTGATGAACAACATCTTTAAACAGTACTAATCAGTTCTCATTTTATTGTAATTGAATTGTAAAATCATCAAATCTTTTACTAAATCTTAGTTCAATTAACAAAGTACTATGAGTACAAAAATACAGATAGAAATTCTTAATTTAGAAAGGTAGGTATGTCTAAGGACTGACAAAAAGGACACCATGCAAACATTTTGATGACAATTTGGTGGTGGTGGTGGTGTTTGGTGCAGGATAGACTCCATATAAATGTACGTATGTGGATGAAATTGAAATTAATTATGCGGGGTGTTAAGTATTAAAACTTGAACGCGAAAGCTTTATAAATTATGCAACAAACAAGTTGAGGGTGTATCCTTTTTAATTTGTTTGCTTCACATTTGGCTAGATACAAAGGATAATAGAGCAGAAGGATAGACTAGGAAGGATAGATGGAATGATATGTTAAAAGATAACTAATGAAATAAAGGAAAATTCGTTGCTAAAGTGTTAAAATGCAAAAGTTTTGTGGCAAAACGAAATTTTATAACTAATTCATTATTTCATCATGAAATTTTCAAACAAATTTCCTTACTAAGTTACTTTTATCATTATTATTGTTGTTGTCGTTGTCGTTGTCGCTGTCAATGTCCTTATCCTTGTCTGCGCAAATTCCATGTGAAAACTTTCATTCGCAAAGATAAGAATTTTTCTCTCACCAATTTATTTCACATCAGGGGTTGAATATAGAATTAACTCAATCGTTTCACATTAAAAGGGTTAACTTTCACCTCATTCTTTATCCCATTCATGTACATTTTCAAGGACACACTCACACAAACACCCACCGCAAGTTACCCGAAAAAAAAGCAAAAGCAAAAACAAAAAACAAAAGGAAGAAATGACATTAAGATTCCTAATACGCATATCAATTCACTCCTTCGTTCATGTAATCGTGGTCTATGGGATATGAGTCCTATCTGAATTGAGATTGGAACGGCTTTGGTTCACCAACGTCGTCATCGAGTAAAATCGGCGTAAACGCTCATAAAACGCTTCTTAATTCGCTTTGTCAATAATCAATTTTCCCGAAACGCGTAATAATGTCAATTTATTTCGCGTCAGCTCGCATTCATTTTCATGGTATCATGGTATTTTTTTTTCTATGCAAGATTTTCTAAAAAAAAGGGTTCACCAATTCTTACAGCAATATTCACACTAGATACATGTATTTATATATTGTAGGTATATAGTATTAGTCGGTATACATGTGAGCTTGACAATCAATTGAAATCACTTAAATGCACGTGCACTGCCACAACCAAGTTGCTTGCTAATACTACGAGTATTTGATTGCCAAGATCGAAACCAAAATCAAAACCAAGACTAAGAAATACACTAAGGACCAATGACATCACTCTGTCTGTCTGTCTGTCTTTTATCTAAAATCCAACAATTTATCTTATTTTATCCCTTTCAGACATAAACTCATTTTGGATAGTCTTTCCTTTAATGCCTTCAACTAATAGTAGTAGTAGAAATTTCTCGTTCATTGGCTTTTAATGCAAAAGACAAAAACTATTTATCTCATAGTTTTGTATAGAAAATCATATATACACATGGACTTATGCGCGAGGGGTGTTTCATAAAGATTTAATCCATGCACTATGAATTTCTTGTTATATATATGTGAAAACAAAAAATAATCATTAAGAAGCTAAATAGTCACAAGACTAAGAAGCAAATTCCAGAGGTACAATGAGTATTGATTAAACAAGATGTTTTTCTTTGCTTATAGGAAGAATGTGCAGGATTCAATAATAATATTCGAAAAATTACGGGGCATACAGAATGTCATTCCAAACCACCAATTTAGATTCAGGCCTCAGCACGGCAGACCGGTGCAATCGCATTATGTTGTCAAATATATACTCATTGCATTTGAAGGCAAACAATATTGCTTTGCTATATTCCTGGGTGTCAAACAGCCTTTGATAGGGTATGGATAGACGGCTTACTCCACAAACTTAAACATGTGCTCCCAAGTACACAATTTCTCCTACTCAAGAGCTATTTGAAGGATAGAAGGTTTTTCGTCAAGATATGTCAATTAGGTGCATTAAGACTGGATTGCCTTAAGGCGGTGTCCTGGCACCAGTTCTGTACACTCTATTTACTTCAGATATGCCGGTACCAAATGACGAGAATATGCTGCTTGCAACATATGGATGTGACACGGCCATCCTAGCAAATTATGGGTCCCCCAAAGTGTCAACGGATATGACTCAATCATATTTGAGTAGATTACATTAGAACATATGCATTAATGCCGAAAAATCATTGAACTTCACTTACCATAATAAAATATGGTTCGAGAATCATCCCGCAGGTGAATCAAATTCGATACCTCAGATCTGAAGCTCCGTGGTATGTGAGAAACACGACTCTTCACCGAGACCTGCAAATTTCAACAGTACACAGCAGCAAACCAAGACTCTTCTGGTACATATATTGTTTACATGCCCATGCTCATGTCCAAATGATATGTCAATATTTTCTAAATGAATACGATCAATATACGACATGTCAATCTCTTTTCTATCATCAAAAAGCTGGAGACGTTGATCTAAAAACTTTAATGATTTTTAAACTACTAAGTTATTATTCACAACTTTGGTTAGACCAATTTTTGAATACGCATATTGTGTATGGGATCTACAGTTTAAAAAGTATAATGATAAAAAAATAATTCTACCTTATCTATCCTACCAAAGCCATCTTAATTTAATCTACCTCCCGAAATTAGCCAGTAGTAGAAAGACTTTTGGTGTCACATTTTTGCACAATCAAATTGTTGGCAGTATTTTTTGTCCATCTTAGCTGGGTAGTATAAATTTGAATGTTTCTTTTCTGGTTACAAGGAATTATTCCCCTAAATGTATATATTTGTTGTTAAAAAAAAATATCTAAAACCATGTAAAATCTTGTAAGATTATTATTCTTTACTTTGTCGCAAAAAATTTACAATTATATTAAACTAAATAATTTAAACAAATAAAGAATTTATGACTTTGACAATATGATCGCTAGTCAGTCAAATTGACTATATCCTTATCATCATCATTACATGGTATAAAGCAAAGTCGAAATTCTAGAAAGTTTGGATACTGATGACTTCACAACTATGCAACTGATTTTGATACGGTTTTCACTGTCATTTAAAGTATTATTTCCGAAAGGTTTTCATGTACAAAACATTTTAATTGATTCTAATTAAGACTTTGTATATTGGGTATATGGTGGCTTAGAAACTATTTGCAAAATCATTCAAGTTGTCTTTGTTAAACATATTTTTTTTGTTAATTCTTTGTGTTTCAATATTAAACACTAATAATGACTTCTTATATAGGCCATAGAGCAAGAAACGCAAACAGTCATCGTTTGCTTCAGAATGTTGAAACCGATAAGGAAATGGAAATGAGAAATGTCTATCTATGGCACCATTGCAAAGCAGGGACTGGTCTCTAGTTATTACAAACAAACATAATAACAAAATTCACTTAAAATGAATTTTCTAACTAAATTTTTCCATCCACCATTGGTTGTACCATTTAATATATCTAATATTTCTTCCTGATCTTAATTATATTTCTCAAAATATCCTTAACGAATTCTTTTACATATGAGGTATTTTCCTAACTTAAGAAATGAATAATGTTCTCAATTTTATTAATGTTGCAAAGTAAATTCATTCAGGTAAATAAGGTCGCTTTTAGTTTTAGAAATCCGCATTATATCACTTATTCTGTAATTGTCATTCACATAGTTTCTCCCAATATAATGATTCAGATCTTTATAAACCCGTGTTCTTTGACAAGGCCTTTTCCGATTTTTTTCTCTATTTTTAATTCTTTCATTTTCTTATAATAGCTCACAATTACTACTCCATGTCTTCCTACTTAAACTTGCTCTTTCTAAACGAATATTAACATTACTGCAAACCAGAATACCTGTTTTTCCAACACTTTCCTAATCAATTTAGACGGTAGCCTATGGCCAGTGTATTCAAAGAAAGTTTTATAAATGCATGACAAGAGCAAATCTATTTGGGATACAAGTGTCTGAGTAAATACAATACGACGAGCTGTTACTAGGGAGAGTTTTTTCAGAAAGTATAATTGCAATGTATCCACCTCATCAAACATACCAAACCCTCATACTTCAGCAGCACAGCTTTGTATAGCTCTAGTGACCGCCAGAAAGAACTACCACTTTGCGGTAAGTGTTATATTGTCTCTAACCAGGAACACTCTCCACGAAGCATTGTAACTACAACAATAGTATACTAATATCATTTAGATATATGACATATTTCTTTAGTTGCCTTCTGTTTTTTAATCCTTATACACTCACACACTTTATACTATCATTTTAGTATGCAGTTTGGAATGCAGATAATCAGATTTGGATATTGGTATATCCAAGCAAGTTGCTTGACTTGAAATTTTCTATAAAGTCCTCTATATTCTAGTATCATCAGAACGTTTATTCCAAAACTTAGGAATATTCTAAACTCTAATACAATAAAGCATAAAATTCGAATAAATCTAACAAAGGACAAAATTTTTGTTTTATTCAAATTTTTGTTTTAATTGTAGACAATCGAAAGGTATTCATAATCACTGAATTATTGATAATGATGACGATGATGATTTAGAATTTAAATTATACAAGGATTCTTAATATTTATTTATTTATTGACAAGTTTAGGTTATATACATATATGGTACTAATAATATATAATCTTACTAAAATTTAAGAGTACTAGATACAAGGCCTTCGACTCGTCTTTTATAAAAAGAAAACTGGTTAAATTAAATTGGATATGTTTGAACATTTGATGAATGAGGAAATTTTGTGAATATTATCAAGGGAAGGAGTTTTAAGGAAGGTGTAAGGTAGATTATGCCCAAACAGCTGGGTTCTAGTGTTGTGTAGTTTTGTGCAATCATCCAAAATGTGTTTAACTGAGAGATTGTTCCCGCATAATGGGCAAGGAGGACGGCTTTTTCCTTCGAGGAAGTGTTCATGTGTTATTTGGCAGTGTCTCGTTCTCAATCGGGCAAAAGTTGAGGAAGTTGGACGATCGCAGGTGTCAGGGAAATGTATGGGGGTTTTCGAAGGGTTTGAATTTTTGTACCAGTGGTTGAATGAACACCATTGGGTGAGTTCCGTATCTCTTAGAGTATCCTTTATGAGTTTCCCAATGTCACGTTCTACGCCTGAAATGACTGTTATGCATGGGGCACAGCCCGCTTCCTTGGCTGCCGTATCAGCGAGTTCATTGCCTTCAATTCCCGCATGACCAGGGACCCAGATGAGTTGTATTTTCCTTTTGTATTTAATTAAGAGATTGCGAAGTTCGCAAATAAGGTTGTTGTATATATTTTGAATTCCTAAAACAGTTGACAGGCTATCCGTGCAGATAATATATTTTCCTCTATTTGCTTGCGCTATGTGGATGGCTTTAACTATCGCAACTGCCTCGGCTGCAAGAACTGAATAGTAGGTGAGGGAGCAATCCCTTGGATACCATGATACCCCGTTTATTAACCACGGCAAACGTGGTACTTGCCTCCGTCTTGGAGCCGTCAGTGAACAACCAGTTCCCCTCTAGCAGCCGTAGATTAGCTATTTCTTCCGCCAGCAAATGACGGAAAACTGAGTTTGAAGTTGAAGATTTGGGGAAGCGATTAAGAGATGTGTTTAAAGACGATTGATCCAGAGCCCACGGAGGATTGGGTGAAAGGATTCTTAATAATTTGTTTTAACTGAACAGAATCAGAAGACATTTAGCATTTATGATGATGCTATACCATGTGCTTTCGTCCACCTTTACACAATATTTATATCAATTGATCAATGAAGATTTAATAATGATATTAGTATCTATAATCAAATAAATAAATAAATATTCTTATATGTAGTGTTGTACAGTATAACAACAGTTATACAAATAAATCAATAAAATAAACTTTGGCATTAATAATTTTACATTTTATTTGTCAAAGTGGCATGACAACGTTGACTACTCCAAACACGCAAACACTCTAAATATATAGGTACTAAATATAATAAAAATAGTACGAGTATATTGCACAACAGTTAACAGATAAACATATGACATATGGCATCTATTTTTACTGAGTATCTGTGTGATTATGTGCTTGCGAATGTGTGAGTGGATTGAGTATCTGTGTGATTAACACAGCATGATTGCGTTTACGCGGCTTACAATATTCAACATTGTTTTTTATCTTTTATTTTCTTTTATATACTTTTATTTTTTATTCCCTATTATTGCCATGTCTTTTTTCGCAAGAATATTCTTTAACATTGCATCGTCGTTGTTTCTTCTGCAATAATCCTTTAAGCAGTGTCCTTGCATATAGTACACAAATACACAACAAGCTTCAATGTTTACAAATTCTGTTGACATTTTTATGGCGCATTCAAAATAAACCAAACAATATTCAACTCAACTCAACGCAACTCTATTCAACTTAAATGCGTAAGTAACTCCTTCGCAAACAAGGATATGCAACAACAACAACAAGAACAACAAAGCAATGCAATGTAACACGAAAAGAGTTTGCGAATAAAAGATACAAAAAATCAGCAACAAAATGCGCATTTGCTTCGCATTGTTCTTGTTCCTGTTTCGGTTCCTGTTGGTGTTGTTATTGTTGTTGTTGGTCCTTGTTCCTTGTTACTGACATCATTCATAGAACGCGCAAATATTTTAAGAAATCTAAAGGATGAAAAAACAAATGTGCTCGTGAAGTCATTCAAAAACACAGCGAAAAGAGTGTGAGTGGCATAGTAAATGAAAAAAGAATAGTATGGTACGGTGAGGAGGGGAGAGGAGAGAAGAGGATAGGTAAAGAATGACATTGGCCAGCGTTTCTCAATCATATAGACTCCGCGAAGCCTCTCTTTATTATATATTTATAAACAGTTTCAAGAACTTTCAGTTAGAGTATATATTAATATATCAACTTCCTACGACTGAAGTAATCAAAAATTAGGACTAGGTCTAGGCGTGTGACGAATATGCAAAATAATATGATTAATCCGACGATACTTCTTTCTCAGCAGCGCTTTTCCACAAATGCAAATTGAGAGAGTGAGAGCTCTGCTGTCGTGATCTATCGTGTAATAGCCGTATTAATGTCAATATCATGGAAAACAGTTGTTTTCGTGGACCCCATCCATGCTCATATTGATTTATCAATTTCAACTTTCAACAAAAATATTGTTATAGTATAAAGAGTAAAAATATGTGTTGTTTGTATGTTTGCATGTTTATTTGTAATGAATAAACTCACAAACTATTTCAATGATTTTAAAAATTCTTTCACCTATAGGAAGCTACGTTATAACCAAGTAACATAGGCTCTTTTTTATTTCCAAGAAAATTATAGATCCTTACGAAAATTACAACAGGAGTACATTTGTAATATTGCTTGTATTCACGCACAAAAGTTTTTTCGTTGTTTATGCATTGCTGTTTTTTGTATTTTGTGCTGTTGTTGTTATTGTTGTATTTGATCCTCTCATTTATAAATTACTATGTGGAGAGTATTGCGGATCAAGAGAAAGACAGGGTGTGTTTCATCAAAGACTATGAAATGAGCATGTAGACTGGACAAATCGTGCTTAAAAAATGCATCAAACAACAGCAAAAATGTACACACAAAATTTTGGAATTCCCTGCATAGCCGGGTTTTATATTTAAACACCCATTGGGAAAACTTTCAGTTGTGGACCCCCAAAAACCTTCGGATCAAAGCTTAAGAACCATTGGCATAGGCGATGGCAATGTTAAAGAGAAAAGAATTCAGTCATGCATAATATTATTGTTATTTTTTTTTCTTTTCTCTTTTCCACTTTTTTAACTTTTCTTTCTTTTTATATTTCTATAAACACTTTTCTTAATGGAGTTCGTGTTGTTGTTATGCATTTTGCGAAAATTTTATGGTTTGTTAAACACGCGAAAAATATGTAAACCCAAGTCAAAATGAAAGTGGTTGGTTGAATAGAGCATACGAAATTAAATAGAAATTTATACGTGTACTAAAATATGTATATATATATATATTATTATATTAAATGGTATGGTATACATAGATGTAAATAAGATTTGTTTAACCAATGCTATACTTAGTATATAAGGCAATCCTTAAACCCTGTATCAACTGTATAGTAGAGAACATGTAGTAGTAATAATAATTATAAATAAATAAGTAAATCACATTGTTTTCGACTATCAAATGTGACCAACGGGTAAAATTCCAAACATGAAAGCGAATTAGAAAAATATCGAACAGGTACATCGAGTTGTGCAGCATGACCTCGAGGCTTTTTTGACAAACAATGTAGCTCTGCCATCTTTCTGGATGTTCAGCAAGCGTTGTAGGCCTGCTTTATAAGCTGAAATCCCTCCTTCCAGCTGCCCAGTATCTTCTTCTTAGGATCTGCTTGGATAACACTTTATGGTTGAGGTCCGGGACGAGCGACCAAGTAAGTATCCATAGTATTGGTGCGATGTCTTGGAAAGGAAGCTTACCTGGCGCAGAGGCCGCAGCCAAGTCAAATGCAGAACTCTGCCCTCCTTCAGTTAGTTAACGCTCCTTGGTACGTTAGTAATGACGTCGTATCCACGGACTTGAGAATCCTCTCTGTCCGTAACAAGATAAATTTGCACACAAGCCAGTATAATGACCGGCTAAAGTCTTATGTAAATAGGCTAGCTTCTGCTTTGGCTATAAATGCCTCATGCACCTTCACCCTGATGAACTTTGGGTACATGGACGCCAAAGAGGATGCAGGCTCTGTTTCTAAACTAACCAGACATTTTCCTGTAAATACTTTTTTAGAATTGAATCCATCTGTCAATCTCATGCCATATTGTCACATAAATCTTTTATATCCATTAAGTAGGAGGTTTATTTTTTTGTTCAATAAAGGGTAAACAAATGGAGTTTCAGAGATCGTGTTCAGCTTGCTAGTTTCTTTCAGCCTGCAACAAATCAAGGATATAAATGAATTGAGTTGAACTGATAAATTGTAATAAATTATACCTCAAAATTTGTCAATTTATCGATAGCAAAGAAGGTTGAATTGTGCAAGAAAATGGATGCAAATTTGACACAGAGATTCAACTTGCATTGAAAATAAAGACACATTTCTTTACCCTAATAACATCAAAGGATCGATCTTCTTACTTTAGTACAAAGTTTCCCAAACATATTTTGACCAGTTCTAGTGTTCTGAATTTGTTTTCCGTTGCTTCCTAACTTGCTCTGAGCCTTCTACTGCCATAAACGATAAATATTAATCGAATTCTTGCTGAAATCTAGGTCATCTGTAATGCTAAACTGGTATTATAATTAGTATAACCCATTATCAGCATGACCAATATTAAACATTTATTTAATCCATACGGTCATTTTTAGTGGAATATTCTAAAGATGGTTTTTTGTATGGTTGGTGATACCACAAATACCCTGAAAGTGAAAGGTATAAAAAACAAATATCATTAAAACAAAACAGCATCATAGATCTCAAAAGTCTCTCTAAGGGCAGAGCATAAAAAAAAGTTGAGAGATCAGTGGCAAAAAAATAATAGATGACAACACAAAAAATGAACCACAAAAAAAATGGAATACAAAGATGCACGTACAAGGGCATACTACATACTAGTATCTATGGTACGTGTATTTCGTGTTGCTCTAGTTTTTTGACCGATTTTAAGTGTCCGAATTCAGTAGAACTAAATTAAGTTAGCAACAACAAAAAATTAACCTTAGTCAAAGTCATTTTTTTGTGTGTTTGTAAATAAAAATTGTCATATTTTTTGTTCGCATATCATAAACATTTTTATTGTTTAAAGATCAGAGAGGATCAGATTAACAAAAGAATCAAGAACACAACAACAAAACAATAAGAGGAGAAAAACTGATGAAAAATTCGTGCAAAAAAATAGTTGAACAGTTTAGTTTTTACAGTTTAGACAATGCAACAGCGGGACAAGCAATCAATGTTATTTCCTTAATATTATGTCATCTTTTCCTTGTTACATTACATCACATTTATGATGCATGTCCAGTGCAGTCCATTTTTTTGTTCTCTTTTTCAGTTTTTCCTTGTATGTCCTTTTTGTATTTTGTTGCATTGTGTTTTTGTTTTGTTTCATGTTTTTTGTTAATGTCCGTTTTGCATTTCTCTCGCCTATGTCATTCTTTCGTAATGAAAAAAAAAAATGCAAATTATTATGTAAGTGATTGATCCTTGCTAGTTAGTTGTTGATGGTTCATGGAAAACTTCTTGGAATGTGAATGGCATTTTCCTTGGGACCTGCCTACTCTTATTTTTAACGGCTGTCATAAAAATCTGCGGGATTTTTCACTGACAAAAACTAGAAACAAGGAAAAAATGAATTGACGAAAAAAAAAAAACTTGTTCTTCAATATCCTTATTTCATACTAATTGAGTCAATCGTTTTATGATTTTTCTTTATATTATTTTTTAAGTCAAATTTTTTCATTTGACATTTGTCCTACTTCAATAATATTTTGTTAATATTTCTTTCAAGGACAAAAAGTCAATTTCACACAGAAGTAAGTAAGTAGTTCCTTACAAAAAAATAAAAAAAGAAAAAAAAAAATGCACTAAAAATTGGTCAAAAAACTAGAGCAGAATGACTGATATTTTGTGGTGTTGCTCTGACATGCTACCAAGATGACCTTGTTTTTTTTTCTCATTTTTTGTGGTCAACTTTTTTTTATTTGCTTTTTTTTTGTTTTTTTAAGGAAAACCAAAATTGTTTTTGTCAAAAAATCATCATCAAATTTATGGTGTTTGTTTTTTATTTTACTTTTGCCAAAAAAAAAAAACAAAACAAATAAAATATTAAAAAGAAGAATTTAGAAATATAAAGAAAAAATATTAAAATCTTTATATATATATAATCGTAGGACTTTTCCTGACTGTGCACGCTAATCTCAGAAACAGCTTATTCTATTTGAATGCAGTTTTAACTGGTGCATTGTAGCAAGCTTCGTGTAACATTTAGCGTTTATTCTATCGAAATCGACCTACTAAATCAAAAGATATTTATATTTTTAATTCTGTTGCCTACTTTTTGGCCGATTTTCGAATGTTTTTCCTCTTTTGCAGCGCAGCAACATTAAATAGGTGATGATTAGGAAAAAAGTTAACAAAATACACGCAACCTTTTTCATATACCCCAAGCGTAAAAAAAATAAGATAGAAAGAATCGAATAGTGTTTATAGGAAGTCCTGAAGTTTCATTACGAAGTATAATAAAGAAAAAACACCCATTAGATTGTGCTTAACGATGGGAGATTGAAAGTTCTTATGTTCGATTTTTAGATTTTGTTTTAGATCATTTCATTGCATTTCTAATCAATTGTTAATAAAACGATTATAATTAATAGTTTTGATATATTGGCAGTAAGCTAATTATTTAGTTAATACTTCTATGTGGTAAGTCTAAATGGTGGAGTCTTTTTAACCTTCTCGGGCAGTCAGTTATTGTGAGAGCCGAAGCAAAAGGATTGAATTCATTAACAGATTCCTAGGTCACGATGTATTTACATTCTCCTGACATACCATAGGGCACCCGTAATGTTTTTTTCTGTATGGCTTGTCTTATATTAGAAGAAGCTGTAGACTTATGATATGACCAATGTAAAGTTATCGACTAGGTACTCTGCAGTATGAATCACTGGTCTACAACTGTTTCGTGGCTAGCCCCTTTGGAACCAGTACTAGTTCCAACTATCTCCTTTTACATGTATGCAACTGGTGAATTTAACTGCTACTGCCTGCATTTGCTAGGACTAGTGAATTCACTAGCCAACAGTACATGAAAGTCAATTTGTTCAACGTGAACACCTTACACGTAGAGACTTAATATCACGGTGCAGAGCACAGGGATTGATAAACGTCAATCAACGTCCCCTTGGATATATATCCGCAGGTACCAATCTCAAGCCATACTTATTTTGGTCGTGTGACTCATTCCTTAGTTAGGAACAAGGCCTATCTAAGCCTCTGCTGCTCTGTGGGTCACAGCACCCAGTTGTATAACGCAACCCCACGTCGAGCTCACACTCTACCCGTATTTGGGTACAACCACAGCCAACACGATACTCCCATATAGGGGCCGTATCCGCTGACCACCCGTGGTACCAAAAAAAAACCTCTGGTCAGACTAATGCAGGCAGAACTCACAGATGGCACAGTATATACATGAATATAGCTTTCTCACTGTTTGGAGCGAGGTCTATTCCTACATCTCTTCCAAGGCAGCAATTATTCGATCAAAGATCAAAACGAACTATGTCCCCACTGTCACAAAGACTTTAGCGAATGGATCGTAGGCTGAGACTGCTACTTTTCCAAATACCTATGGTCAGGTAGCGTGACAATGTCACTACCAGTACAGCTACATGAAGCTCAGGGACTGGTGCCCCCCAGACAACTGGTGAATTTAACATGGCGATGTCTTTGGAAAGGATCTTTTGCCACCGCCTGCATTACAGTTCTCTTATAGGCTAGTAATTTACCATCGAAACGGGAAATATTGCCACCAAGCATACTGCAGACTAAGTAGTAGTAGACGTAGTAGTAGATGGGGAATACAATACTGTTTTTCATTACGGTCATTGTTATATGATATTGTGGGTATGTACATATGTACTTCATTGGTTCCCTGTTGCCTTCTGAAATGTTAAATGTTTTTCTATTGTATTATTAAACATTTATATAGCAAACCGCTTAATAAATTTGTGGTGAGTTCAAAACATAAGAGGACATTTTATTTTTCTTGAACAATATTTATTTATTCATCTATTTCTATTTTGCCCCTTTCGAAGTAGTCCCCCAAATCAGATATAACCCACTTGTACCAGCGTTTTTTTGTCACTCCTCGAAGCACTTCTGATAATCGCTTTTTTTGTATGACCTTCAGGTTATCCACCGATGCGGCCTTTATTTCCTCAATCATTTTAAATCTCCTTCCTTTCCGTTGAATATGGTGGCTGAGGCATGATTTTGTTACCCATGTCTAATTATTCCACATTTCCGAGCGTTTTTGTCGTATTGCTTTACGCAAATGGCGCATTACTGCAAGTTAATATTCCTTATTGACCGTACGACATTCTGTTAAGAACTCACTATGCACCACGCCATTGTAATCGAAGAAAAACAGGCTGAACATGGCGTGCTTTTTTCGGCCCTAGCTCTTTTGGTCGCTTGCATTGGAATGGAATGATTGCACTTTGGTTTCGAAACCCATGTTTCACCACAAGTTATGACTCCTTTGAGCAAATCAGTATCGCTGTTGATGTCATTTAACAGCTCCTGAGTGATGATCATGCTGCGGTTCTTTTGCTCAGAAGTTAGCAGTTTTGCACAAACTTTGCTGCCACCAGTTTCATGCCCTAAATATCCGAAAATATTGGATGGCAAGAGCCAAGTAATCCTCAGCAACTTCTTCAACAGTGATTTGATGATTCGCCATATCCATGTTCCTCACCGCTTTAACGTTTTCGTCGGCTGTTGACGTTCTGGGGGGTCCAGAGTAGTTCTCGTCGTCGATATCTTCTCGGGCTTCTGTGAGGAGCTTGTACCACTTATAAACAATAGATTTGCTCAAAGCAGACTCGCCAAATGTCACAGTCAACATTTCATTGGGACAGTGATTTCGACTTTGCTTAAATGCTAGAATAGAATAGTGAAGCAAAAGCTGGGTCTGAAGTCTGTAAAAAATTCAAATAGAACTATTTGTATGTGAACGTGCACTCAAAAGTAGTTTGACTTCATTCGGCTTCAAATCATCAGCTTCCCCAGCCTTAGTTATTGTAAATAATTGTGTCAGAAAACTGTGTGGAGTTCCTTGTCAAATCAAAAGCAATCGGAAATATCATTAATTTGTTAAAAAAAGCTATTGTAAAAAATTTGTCGAATTAGTATGGGCGCTGGACTTTCAAAAAACAGACTAGTTAGACAGTGGCGGTTTAAAAAACACGCCAAGAAAATTAGACGAGCACGTAAAATATTAAAACGCTTTGCTCGTAAAGTGAATATAGATCAAGGTAAGGTGATCATTTCAATCGAAAGTTTTCCATTAAAGCACCTCCAAATAATTCAATTGCAGAAGTTCGCAGACAATATATCTATTTATGCCTATTTTCCGGATATTTAATAATTTGTCTTGTGGCATTATACTTTTTATACCATACATTGGAGATTCAACCCATAGTTGCACTAGTATCAAATGATGCAGATTCTATTGGTCTTCCAATTATTGAAGAGGAGGATAATGGCAATAATCAGTAAAAAAAGAAAAGAAGAGGTTATGCAAAAGGGTAAAGGACGTCCAAATGATATGATTCATTTAATAGTTTTTGAAGTATCCAAAAGGATATCCTCCCAATAGCATGGCACAGCCAAAACTCCTGATAAAACTCACACAAATCAAAGTTGAAACATCATTGTTAAAAGAATCTAGGAGCATCTCAAAAATGAAACAATGACAAACTAAGGACTGGATATTTTGATCTCTTTTATTTTTTAAACAGATGTCACTATGACTTATTTTATATGGATGTAAAACTCACACTTTGGACTAAGATCATACATATATTTGTTAAATGCTTTAAATATGAATAGACCAACTGAGTGATTGTCAATAAGCTGTTGTTCAAAGATTTGTTGACCTAAGCAAGAATTTATTTCCATACTAAAAAGCATAGCAAAACTAATGTAACCACAATTGTAAATGTTTGTAACTCTCGTTGAGGTAAACCATTTACTATGCTACTTATTTATACAATATTATTTATATATTAAACAATAATATTTGTTTATACGGTTGTGTTTACGTGGGCATGCACGTGTACTTTATTGGGATAAAGTCACAGCAAAGAGATTTATTTAATTGTTAATTGAATTTAATATGAGATTATTAATTTTAAATGTATAAAATAATTTTAATAAATGTGATATTCATTTCCATATAAAAACTACTGCATCCATATATACATATGTACACGTACTAATGGAAGAAATCAAACCAAACTGAGTCAAAAAATTGAAATTGCCATTAAAAATGATTGCAGTTAATCAAAAGCTTTTTCCTGTTAAGTCAATTTATGAATATGTAAAATATTTTTATTACCTATACTCGCAAACACATACATATACGCATACGCATCACTATAAGCGGTTGTATGAGTATGAGTGCGTGTGTGTGTTTTAGCGGTTAAACATTGACAAAGTTGATTTTTATATTGTTGACCAAACCGACCGACCAACCGACCGACCAACGAACGAACCAACCACGGTTAACCAGACAAAAGGCCACAAAAATGCCACGAAAATCCCAAACTAAAATGCACACAAATAAAAACACACACACACACACACTCAGATAAAAAGTATCTATGAGTATGTGAGAGAAAAAGTTAAATAAAACAAAAAAAAAAAAGACAGAGCAGAACAAAATAAAAATAAAACAAAACAAACACACAAAAAAATGTCAATTGACTTTCCCCAACCATTGACAAAAGAGTTAAGCTGAAGCACAAACATGGAGACAACGACGAGATACTTTCCTCACACACATACACACACAGACTCATGAAGAAATGCAGAGAGTGAGTGAGTGAGAAAGAAAGTCAAAAAGAAAGAAAAAAAAGAGTTACAACAACGACATGAACAACACTTGTCAAGTGTCAATAATGGCGCGGAAAACCCTTTAATGGTAATTTTTCATTACTTATGCTGCTGCCTGTCTCCTGGTTAATGTCTCCTGTGTCCTGCCTTCTGTTTATCTCCTTATCTTCTTCTGCTATCTGTTACTCATATTTTTCCGCTGCCGCCCATCTTACAACAACAACTCATTCATGTTTATTTATTATTGCTAACACTTTCGCGCTTATTCAAACTCAATCTCCACATTCTCGGTCTCTCATTCACTCACTCACTCACTCACTCACTCATTCAGTCACTCACGCTCTGTCTCAATAGCTTACCCTTGCTCTCTCACACATACATGTATATTATGGGCTTTCATTTGCACACAAATACAAACGAAAAAAATGTTACAACTTTGGCCAAAAATACAAACCAACAAACCGCTTTTTGATTTGCAACCCTTACTTTTATCCTTTTTGTCCTTTGAACACACACACACACAAACAAATAGACTTACAGACACAACTACTAAGTCATAATAGTAACAACAACAAGAGTAAATACAATAAGAACAACCAAAAATGGGAGGAGGTTAACCCAAATGCGGCTGCGGCTGTGGCTGTCAGCTACAAGGTAGCGTGGCAGGATTCAGCTGGGCCGGGCAACTTTGGATTGATCAAAAACTACTAACAAAATACTTACTCAGTAAAAGCGAAGCAAAAATGTCATCAACAATAATAACAATTACAACAAGGACAAGGATTTTTTTTTCTTTATTATAATTTTATTTCTTATTTTAAGCTTATTTTATTTTTTGGATGATTAAGAAGTTGTATAAAAACTCAGATGAAATGAGAATTATGAATATTACTCATTGGAGTGTTGTCGTAAGGGCTAACATGGACATATGCCAATGGGCCCGAGCACAATTATGATTTCTTATCTTCATAACAATGAGATGGAAGTTTCTTCATCACATGCCTATGAATTTTATAAGCAGCTCATAGGTGGGATCATGAGTGCAGATCATCATACTTTATTTTAATCAAAATGAAAATTATTTTGTTGAATTAATTGGAGCAAATCATAATTATAATAATAATCATGACTAAATCATTCATCAAGTTTTTTGATTATTATTTTTAATCATTGTTAATCAAATTAACTCTTGGCCAACACTGGTTGAAGCACACAAATTCTGATTTGTCCAGGGCCCACACAAATGAAAATGCGCCACTGGTTCTATTAGGACCTACATATGTATGTATGTATGTATGAGTGTCTTTAGTAGTACAGCCCTTAAATGAAGGTGAATATGTTTAGAAACTAATGTATGAATGAATAGATGAATGAATTATTAAATGAAGGATTTGAAGAATTGATGAATGAATGAAGAATGTAAGAAATGTAATAAAAAATGTTTTGTTTTATTATTTAAGAAATTCAAAAGATGTAAGATGCAAAACTTTTTATGAATAACATTTACATACTACTCTCTTTCTCCTCTGTCTCTCTCTCTCTCTCTCTCTTTCGTCTCCGTCTTACATACACATGCAATAACACTTGCGCATCCTTGAAAATGTAAACAGAAATATAAACTCTTTCCTTTGGCTTTTCCACAAAACGCCAAAAAAAAAAAAAAATTAAGAGTGAAGGGAAAAATTAAAAAAAAAAATTAAGAAACAAAAAATTGAAAATTGTCTCTCTCCCTCAATTGGTTTCTCTTTAAAATATCTCTCTGTCTTAGTATCAATCTCTTTGTTGTTATTGTTGTTACTCAATTTCCAGTCGTTTGCAAGTATAAAAAACAAAAAAATAACAAAATATCATTGTACGAGTTCGAGTTGCCTTTATTTTTTGTCATCTTTTTTGTGTTTTTCTCTTGTAACACAATAGTAACCCTTTCATGTTGTTGTTGTTATTGTTCCACTCGAATAAATCAAACCAGTAAACCCCACATACCCCCACCCAAAAACAAGAAAAAAAAACACAAAAAGAATTGAATGAACAACAACAGCAACAGCAGCAATAATAACAAACAACACTAAGAACCAAACACACACATACGACAGAGTAAAATATTTAAAATGAGATGCGGTTGGGAAAGGAGACGTGACGTAGCGACTGGTGTGCAGTGAAGTGGTGAGGAGAGGAGGAAAGGAAACGCAATAGAAGAGAAGACACTTCAAAAAGACAACAACTAAATATTGTAGAAAGAAAACAGAAAAAAAGAAAACTTAAAAAGGAAACGCTCATTAACCCATTACCACCCCATTTATATTTTGGTTTAAATTTTTAAGTATTTTTGTGTTCATATATATATGTATGTGTATGTATAGGTAAGTGCATATGTATGTTGCACATGTATGTATGTATATGTATGTGTATTCTTTTGTTTTAGATGTTGCTTCTTTCTATATGCGAACACCTTGCAATCACCCATTCAACCCATTCAAAATTTCTACTCCTATGCACGAATGATTTTCATGGTAAAAAAAAAAAAAAAAAAATTTCGAGGTAATGCTCCCTAACGCAATCCCAATCAATCCCCCCAAACACTCACACACACACATACACACACACACTGGCAAACCAATATATTGAAAGACAGTAAGTTTTCTAAAATGTGGCAAAGGAAACAATGAATTGCATGCTTCACTAACATCCACATTCACACTCACACATACCAATGTATATTCTGACAAATACACACACACATGCTTACAAATTTGTATAAAACAAACAACAACCACAGGAAAGATTAACAACAAATGTTACTTCTGATTTTTTGATTTCTTGACAAACTCGTTTTTAACATTTGTTACTTTTGTTGTTGTTGTTGCTGTTTGTGTTTACAAGCAAAAAAAAAAATGGCGCGCATGTTGCAAACATACAACAAAATATAATAAAAATCCAACCATAGAGTCGAGTAGGCCCATCGACTATGATATACCCTGTATCATTCAAACACATCGATCAAAGCTACTGGGTAAAACTTCAGAAATGATCGAACAAAATATGCAAAATACCCAAGTTCAATATCATATTTCAATGTATATGGGATATCAATTCCTTAAACTTCGGTTGGATCGTAAGACCAGAACAAGATTATTGGAGTCATTCCAATTTCAGCATATTTGAGTAAAGTGTGACCTATCTATCCATATTGTTTACTTTTGAATAGTAGAAAGATGATCATCAACACAGGTTTCATATTGTTTTTCTTCTTTTTATATTCCTTTTCGGTTTCAGTAAGCAGTTTGCTTCAGGAAAATAGGGGGAATAGCCCAGGTTCCCCAGTCCAATGGTAGGGTTGCTACCATGTAATTATGGCCATTCGAACTTGTCAAGTTTTCACGTTTATATAGCGAGCTGCTTTCTCCAAGTCAAAAGCTACTTCCTGCCTTAGGCAGAAATATGTCAATTGTTTTTAGCAAACGGTGCTCACCTCCAACCTTACCGGCTTGGGATGCCCTACCAGAAGCTAAACTACTGCCGGTATAGCTCTCAAGTTCACTGTACTTAATGAGCCTTCTCATTGCTCGACATGACAGCAATCTTCGAGGAGAAAGAATATTATATTGTATCTACAAAACTTTGAATATATTGTAATAGGTGGTCTGTCTTAAGCTTTCCCCAGAATATGTTAAATTAAATAGCAGAGTCAGAGAGATCAAACTCCAATATCTAGCTAACTAGTTCTTAAATCAACTGAAATTTCATGATGAATACAATTCATCATATACTTGATAGAACTCTAGTCATAAGATTTGTCACTATAGGTCCATTCGAGGCCACAGTGAAGCGGTGAATTAGATTCCAACTTTTTCCTAATCGAATCTACTCTAATCTAACCGAAAATTTACCACAAACTGCTCTCCTGAAGTTAAGCCCTAGGCAATGATTTTCTAAGCAAATTTCAAAAAAGGAAAATTAAATTTTTAATAGAAACATGATATAAATATTAATCTTTGATCTACAATACTCAGTTTGATTGGAGAGAAACATCTTCAACACTTAAGCCCAAAGGAACTTCAATCCGCATTTCATGATATTGAATAATTGAAAATGATGCTAAACATCATTTATGTATGCAAATAATTAAACTAAAAATGGTTGCTTCATTTGAAAAATTATAATAGAATAACATATAGTCAAGTGTGAGTTCGATGATGGGTTCCGTACTGAATACTCAAGCACATCGTGATGCTTGTCTCAATGCGCATTATTCAACTTATGAACAAAATGAAGCTACATACCGTAGGAAAGGTTTTTGTGAGAATTGCGTAGTACATATTGGAGCACATGTTTCTTGCAGGAGGACCTCTTTATTTTTTTTACTTTATTTTAATTTTATTATGTGTCATTAATTGAATAACATACTCTGTGAAAATTTTAACTGTCTACTTAATACGGTTCATGAGATAGAGCTCACTGACGGACGGACGGACAACGTAGGCTTAATAATAAGGTTCCGTTGGCAACATTTGCGTACGGAATCTTAAAAAAGCAAAGATCATTTTATATATAGTAGATGCTTATATTCAAATAACAGATCCATAGATTTTGATTTTGATTGAAGCAGACAGGAGCTTGCCTCTTTGGTAGACCCAAATACAACCTGTCGATTGTTTCGTTTTACAAAAACTCTCTCAACTCATCAGTAAACAAAGTCCTTATAAACTATATACAAGATCGTTATTTATTTATTTATTTATTAACCCATAAAATCTCATCATCTATAATCTTGAAAATCAAAACAAAAAAAAAAAAAATCATAAAAACTTATAAAAAGAAGTGAACACATGTCTTGACCATTTTTGTGTTTGGAACACGAGCAGTATCATCATCATGTCCTACGGCATTGTACTATCACAACAGTGGCACAATCGTCATGGCTTCAGGCCATGGATTACAAGGAACCCAACCAACTTGTCCCCTACATATAACAAGAGAAAGGGAGAGCAAGAGAATGAGAAAATAAGAATGCGCGCGCGCCCTAAATTCATTCACGTGGAGCAAAAAACAGCTGCCATCAACAACACAATCATCATCATCATCATGATCACATGTTCAACTTGCAACAAAAACTACAGATAGACAGACAGATAGACTGGATTGGCATACAGACAGAAGAGATAGGGAGTGAGCGAGTGAGTGTTGTAGTGGGATGATGCTGTTGCAATATTATTAAAAAAAAAATAAATAAATAAAAATCCAATGAATAAAACTTGCAAGAATACCAAGAGACCCAGACATTTGGTGTTTATGAAGTTCGCTACCAAAATCTCCTCCATTATTACCTATTTCCTCACTCCTCTAACCAACCAAGTTAACCAGTTGTTCTCATTTTGATGTCATGTCATTCATTGGCAGTTCTAAACACTTAAGAAAAAGATCCCAAAAATAACTTAAAAAAAAACAAACAAAAAATCCCATAAATCTAAAGAGGAATAAGCTAAAGATACAATGAATGAATGAATGAATGAATAAATGAAAGAAAGAAAGAGAGGCGCGGTGCCTGATTCAATGAATGAAATCTACAATGAAAAAGACAAGGAGACAAGGAATAGTACGAGCAAAAACAGAAATCAACATTTGCGGCGCTCCACATCGTTGTCGAGTTGTGGCTTCTTACACTCACATTCATTTACTCATTCGTGGGTGTCACCAACTGTGAAACTCGTTGCTATACGTCAAAAAGAAAAAAAACAGGAAAATTTCAAAAAAACAAAATTCCAGTAAGATTTAAGATAAAAGAAATAATATTACAACAAGATAAGGAAAGAAAAGTTGTAGGTAGCAACCTCAAAAATGTTGCTAAAGTAAGATGCAAGATTTACTCAAATCAAGGAATCCAGGGGAAATACTATACAATTAGAAAGGGAGGGAGGGAGTTCAGAAAACTGACTTACTCAGACCTCCTCTCTCTCTACCTTAGTTCACTTCACTCAATTTGCTCTTTAACATTCCATTCGATTTGATTCCATTCCATATTCCTACCACATTCATGTCCTTCCCCTACCAACAAACAAACCACTCAAATACTCAAACATCCAACACCACACTCCACTCTTCACCACACACTGTGGTCTTTTATACACCATACACTGAGTAAACCAACACCACAGACAATATAATAATACACCACACCACACCACACCATACCAATAACAACAACAACAACAACAACAATAAGAAGAACAACTCCCGCTCAAATGCAAACAACCCCCTTATAATTTTTATCTGACATTTCTTTTTATTTGTTCAATGCTGCTCAACCAAAGTTATAAGAGTCAAAGGACGATGCATTACAAAGAAAACTGAAGAAAAAAAAAACTGAAAGTGAAGATTTGAGTAAAGAAAAAAAAAAGAAAAATCACTCAGAATAGAATTTCCAGTGGAAATGAGTTTCTTTTTTTTTTTGTTTTGTGTGTTTTGGATTTGGTTTTTTCAGTTTCTTTTACTCACTTTTGTTGTAGTAGAGAAAGATACACTCAACAACAATAGCAGCAACAACAACAACAACAACAGTAGTAAAACATACCCATTGAGATAATTTTTTGGTGGTGGTTTCAGGAATATAATATTATACTACATATATATTCGGCTACTATGGCAGCAATCCAACCAAACCAAACCAAACCAAACCGAACCGAACTAAAAGAAACGAAACGATACCAAACCAAAACAACAAACCACAATTCACTTACATTTTTCTCTCTGCGTTTTTTAACGGTGTCGAACGCTGCCATAGAAGTTCAAAGTTCACTCGCTCGGAAAGTCGACTGCGCCAGTCAGTTAAGTTGCCGTGTCCGTGCTGCTACTTGCTGTTGGTTGCTGTTGAGTGACAGTTTTGAGCGAAATACAATAACAACAATGGCAAAAACAAATTTCAATGAAAAGGAGAAATAAAAAAAAAAAACAAAAATATCAATCACAGAAATCAACTTTCCCCAGTGGGGGATATGGCGCCCATGCAGCATAGAACAGACATAAAAAAAAAACCTTTTTTTTTATAGGCTTTCTTTCATGCATTTCCCCTGTTTTTTCGTACTCACTGGAAGAGTATAAAAAAATGGTAGAAATAATAAAAAAAAAATTTAAAAGAATTTCATTCATTTTTCTTTTGTTTTTATTTTGTAAAAAATTTTACTCGTATTCTCTCGTATGCGAGAGATTTTTATTTGCTGTAATATGTCAAAGCGTTGATTCGCTTTAGTATGGCATAGTTTACGGCGCCGATCGGACCTTCACTAACGGTAACATTGATGATTAAACAAGAAGAGAATACCATACAAAACATCACATCACATATACATACATAGATACTATAGATGTTAACCATGGTCATGGTAAAAGAAAGCAAAATAAAATATAATTTATTCAAAAGAAACCTTCAAGGACAACAACAAAAATGTAATTATATAAAATAAAATAAAAAAAAAACAATAGCATAACAATAAAAGAAAATATAATTTATTTATTTATAATAGTTCAATAAAGATATATGTATGTACCTACATAAATAGAGATATACATGTATGTAAATCTGGGGTAATATAATCTAAAATTAACATTGAATTTGTGTTAAATCATCATTATCAACAACTGCCTGTTTGTGTGTTTTAAAGGCAATTCTGTTATGAGTATACCTACTAGATTCTTTCTGAGTTATCAGGATCAAATAAATTCTTTACGGAGAAAAAAATTTACTCAGGTAAATTTTATTTAGTTTTTTAAAGTTTTTGAGATATTCCATTGAAATTTTACATGGAATTATTATAAGTTTTTCACAGTTATGATAGAATAATTAATTATAAATAACACATATATAAATCAATTAAAAGTGTCGCGATCCATTTAATAATCTTTTTATTAAAGGTAAATTCTTCTTGGCAATAATTCATTCTTTTAGCGACACTTCTTCTTTGGTTATACCAATTTTAAAAGCATTTGTATAATTAAACTAGACGTTATGGAATTGAAAAAAATTGTGAATTTGAGTTAGTGATCCTTGGTCTTGCATAATCAACATTGATTTGCATTCAATGGCTATAAGTTTTTACATTGCTATCGTGACCAAAAAACCATCTCAGTTTTTTTAGCACCCATTACGGTGAACATGGTAATGTGTGCTTTATTTATCAGTCTATATATCGTATCATGGTTATGCGTTTAGGTGGTGGTGGCTTTGGGGACCATTCCTAACAATAGCATATCAAATTGTGGTGTCTCACCACTATCAGTAGTTAGGTCGAAATCCTTCCATAACAATTTCTCATAGTTCGCCGCACATGATATGAAATCTAGGTTAGAATCTGTTGGTTTCAAGTGAGCATAACCGATGGCTGGCCATCTGGAGAAGACTTTTCGCTTAAATATTAACATATTGGAGTCATCATCATCGTCGGCTATAAGACGCTCATCACATAGATAAAAATACCAGGATACATCGGGCAATGCCTCAGCTGAACCGCCTGAGAAACGGACTCCAAATGCTGTTTTTACATTAGGATTGTTTGCTGCGACCCTATCTAATTCACGGATCAAAGCTTTGAGCACCGAGAGTTCAGATGTTTCAATGTCGCAATGACAGTCGCATTTTAAACCTTTTCTTCCGGTTAAATTTTTATGAATATATATTACAGAGATACTCGTAGATAGAGTAAATATTCCTTATAAAATAACAGAATATGCTAAAAATTTTATCAATAAACAGGAGAATTGATTGAATCACATATAGTTTATTTAGTTCCAATTCCAATGATTTCTTGAATTATTATTATATTATTAGTTAAGCTTCTTCGGTTTCATTGAATGATTGGTTTTGGATGTCAATTTGTTTTAAAACTACAAGGAACAAATGTGAATCAAGTGTTTTAATATGGTAATTTTAGAAAGAATTTCTTAGATCATCTAGTCGCGGACATTTTCTCTCACATTTATAAGTCCCAAGTTAAGTTTTTAGAACAAAATACTTTCCGGTAGAGAGGGCATCTTCATTGTCCGTAGATAGGAAATTTTACTGTATATTACAGGATATATTTGTTTAAGATATATAATATTAAGTACTATATAGTAAAGAGCACATTCTAAGTTCTATAAGAATTTCAATATTGATCTTTTTTATAATGTAAAATTTTTCAATATTGTAAAAAATACCTAGAACTGATTAAATATTGTATAATAAAATAATTAAGTATGATCAAATCAAATTTTATTGCCTATTCAATATAGTAGGTACTCTAAATATTTGTATAAGTTCAAAAAACTAATCTATTATAATGATCATAATAAACATAATGATACACCTATGTAAGTTTTATTAAAAACAATTTGTTTTTCTTCTTTTTTTCTCGACAGGAAATCAATAAGTTGAATCAGCATTTGGAACAAAGTGTTCTTCCATAACACTAGATCAGAACA
Organism: Amiota communis; assembly: GCA_037043315.1. Classification (NCBI taxonomy): domain Eukaryota; kingdom Metazoa; phylum Arthropoda; class Insecta; order Diptera; family Drosophilidae; genus Amiota; species Amiota communis. The sequence continues at coordinate 403,559 of JBAMAV010001285.1, forward strand.
TCAACATATAGGTGTAGCATTAAGAAAATGTTCCATTCCTTTGGTCTAATTGAATAAAAAAACAATATATTCATAAAATTAAAGAAGCTATAAAAATTAACAAATCATATTTTATTTATTTATTGATGAATCTATTTTGTTTATTTATTTATTTTTAGAGAACATAATCCGAATGTTTAAATACATTTAGAATTTATTATAAACTAACAAAAAAGAAAATAATTAAACGTTTCTACAACATGTGCTCTTTAGTCTTATCACAGTTTCTATACACTTCATATTTTGTATGCATGTATTTATGTATAGGACATTCAAAAGATTAAAAAATCCTTATCTAATCTGTTTATATAATTTTGCAATATATAGAATGGTCATATCTAAAAACAAAATAGTATGGTATAGTATGATATGAAAGAAGATTTTAGTTTCTGATGATCAGACTGAGTATAAATTATGATGCTGTCTTACGATCATAACTAGGATCTTCATTTTCTCATAGTGCTCTACGAACAATTATCATATTCATACTAATGTGATAATACATTTGAAGCAAATGTTGTGTAGTGTATGTGGTATATACAATAAAAAACAACAACAACAAATAAAATGAATGAAGAAGAATCGAACATTAACATAAGCTAGCGTAATAATCAAGTGATGAAGCCATCCATGGGTATCGAGACACGTGAGGTCTGAGGGTCTGAGTGCTAAACTCAAGAAGAAGGCGGAGTCTATCAAAATATACACAAAAATAATGAATTTTTTTTTGTTTTTCTTTTTATTATATATCTTTTTTCATTCATTTGGCGCCTACTACTCAATACAAAAATAAAAACGTTATTTGTGTGTGTGTGTGTAAACAAAGAGCAATATATCTGTATGTCTGTTGGCCTGAGAGTTTAAGTATGTAGTATTGGAACGCCTCCTCCAAAGTTCTACGCTTTGTTGAATATCTGATAGTCGCGCTATTTATAAACAACCCCAAAGATACACACAATCATACATACAGTGGCAATCGCAGAGAGAACTCATGTTCGAGAGACTTTTGCTAATGATCGCTACTGAGCAACTCAATTCAGTGATCGATCCAATACTATAAACATAAACATTCGTTCATTGATCATTTTATGACTTGCCTAAGAGAAGGCGCAATTCAGTAAATGAGGCAAATTAATTAATAAAAATAAATAAATAAATTAAATATAAATTGTCCACACATACTCATTATTGTAGATCCCATTTTGTATGAATTTAAATACCATAATATTAATGAAGAATCCCAGACTCAGCGTTCTTTGATAACTTAACCCTTAGGTAATAAATTATGGTAAAACCCTGTGGGTGTAGGTAGTAGTGACAGGTACTTAGTATATTGTAGTTGTGGATAACAAATAAATATGAATTCTACCTGGTGAATATTATAATTTTTCTAAGATTTTCCATTCATGTTCCAGCCGTCAATTTGCAACAATATATTATTTTCGTTTGGCATCGCGAAATCAATAAACGACTGGAAAATTAACTTTTATATAATACCTAGAATAGAAAAATGATTTTATAGGACCCTTTTGTTTTGCTGCTGCAACTGCAACCTGCCTACAGGTAGCAAAAATTTTGAATTGCAATCATACTACCATTGTATATGCTTATCATTATGAAATTTTTAACTTTATTTTTGTTTATTGACCAATGTTTACAATTCGGGAAAATTGAATTTCAAAATAAACCATAAAGGGCTTGTTAGTTCCTAGAAAATAACCAAATAAAACCAGAAAGAAGGCTATCACTGGCTATGCCAAAGATGTAATACTCTTCACGCTCCTCCAAGTTGCATCCAACCTTCCTTTCTTAGCATCACATCAGTTTATGTGGCAATTTAATTGTACTTTTATTCTTTATAAGTTTTTCATTTAATTTGGGTTTGTATGGGAGGTACACCTCCTGGTAATCCTAGGATCATGAAATTTACACAGTTGATGGATATAGATCAGAAACTGATATTGTTTTATTATCATTACACATTTACAGATTTTTCTTAAAATTATAGTGCAGTTTCTCAATATAGTATACAATCTTAAATTGCTCTGATATTAATGGGATCATTACAGGCTTACAAACTTATCTCCCAAGACACATGTGGGGATATAGTATATAGATATACTGAAAGTCTATGACATGCCTGGGGCAAGATCAGTTAGTTATTTAGTTAAGTCAGTCAGTCACGCTGCATGATCACGTGCCTGGGTATGAGCGCGTGCGCGTGTATTCGCTGATTTAGGATCCCATGATACCAGCAGCTTCTGTCATTATCATACTACACGACCAGTTAGCAGCAGCAAATGAGAAAATCAAACGAACGAACGAAATTTTGGCTTGCTTACTTGATTCCTTGCTTATGCATTATATGTCATATCAACGGGATCAGCGGGTGATAAACGAGAAACGGCACAGAGCATAACGAATTCAAATGAAACGTATGATAAAAACTCGAGAAATGAAATAATATGGAAACACAGCAGCCAGCGTTTGGGCACAGGACTATCTCTCATTCTCTCTCTCTCTCTCTCTCTAGCCGACTTTAAGTAAATAACGAACGAAAAAGAATACACGAAGAAGTAGCAATGAATTCATTGGAATCATAAAAACATATAACAATAAGAGAAAACTGAATTTTTCTTGTTGCGCGCGCGCGCTCGCTATTAAAGGAACTCACACTCAAGGAAACAAGTAGTCAAGTCAGTCAATTGTCACTTTTTAAGAATATTTCTATAGTTGTGTTGCGTTGTGTTGTGTAGTTGTTGCTGCTGGTCCTTGTCATAATATGTATTGTAATTGTAGTTCTCATAGTAGTAGTAGTAGTCCTCGCGACCTAAACGTCATTTATTTAATACGTGTGAGTAGTAAACAAGCGAGCAACCGAGTGGCCGAACAACCAACCGAGTAAATGTGTTTGCTGCTCCTAGAGTGTTTTCCAAGTTACTCAGCAGTAAGCCGAGGATGCCGCTAACAAAATTTACTATAATCATGGACCCAACGATGACCACCCATTGTGCACAGTTTGCACAGTTTCTTGCTCCTTAGAAACTCTCCTTCTAAGTTGTTGTCGCGCGTCATGACTTTACTTACTCGCGACACTTTTCATAGTTAAGAAATGTGTCAAAAATTTTCTAACTAACAGATCGGACTGACTCAGTGACTAACTGATGAATAGTACTAGATGTATTAGCATCAATTTGAATCCTTATATCATATCATTTGGCCTTAAAGGATTTTTAATAAATTTACTTATGACTTTAATTGGTCCATCCAAATCCACTCATTCATAAATTTCTAGAGAAATGTTTCCCTTTAGCGAGGGAGTGCATCAATTAGTAACATAAGTAACTGAGTGAGTGAGTAATTTAAAAAGAGATTATCGAATGATAGATCAGTCGGCCAGTTGATCCCTCGTTCGCTCGTCATTCGGTTACTCACTTGTTGATCAAATAGATTTCTTTCTGTGGATCATTAAGGAGAAATACCTCTCTATTGTATACACTTGCCCTTCTGAAGTCAAATCATAAAATTACTGTGTCTTGTGTGTCTTTGTTCCTATAAAGTTCGTAGAACTGTTGCTCTACTGATTTTTGTATTCCTCTTGGAACCTGCCTGCATTAATTGCCCTCTATAAATATGCTCGTGTTCTAGCCAAATATTGTAATTATTATATTATGTGGAGAAATGATTTGCTTTCTCAGTATGTGGATATAAACTCATACAGTCAGTTAATCACTCATATTCTCTCTCTCTCTCTCTCTGTCTCTCACCCACTTACTCACTCAGTCAATCACTCATTGAAGTCAGTTGGTTTTTTATGACCTGCCTAGAACTGTTGCCTGCCACCGCTTGCCACTCTTATTATTTATTTTTTCTTTGAATTTTTTTTTCAATTTCCAATATCCTACCCCACTTGCATGAGAAAGCCAAAGCCAAAGAGAGAAAGAGAGAGAGAGAGAGTGTGTATATGTGTGAGAGAGATAGACCAAGGCAGAACGCGAGAGTACTTTCGCTCACGAGAGCGTATAATTTTTCTACATTTTTCTTTCTATAAATTTTTATTTTTTTATTTTTTCCTCCTCATTCCATTTGCTCGTGCTCTTTCATACATTGCTCGGTTGTTTGTTCCCGTGCCTTCGCGTGCTCCTTGTTACGTCGCGCCCCTTGGCGTATCTCTTCCTTCAACAAACAGCGCCAGCTCTTCTTTTTTTCCCTATTCTTTCTCGTTTTTTTTTTTTTTTTTGCTTTTTGTATTTTTTCGCTGTGGCTTCATTGTTGTTGTTGTTGGTGGTTGAGTGAATGAGTTTGTATCTGTGTGTGCTTCATGTTTATGTCATTGTGTTGGTGAGTAAGTAAGTGACTGAGTATGTGCGTGTGTGTGTGTGTGTGATACCGCAATGGAAAAATGGGAAATTTTTCCTGTGGTTGTTGTTGCGGCGGCAATGGTGGTTGCTTGATACCTGCCTCAGTCAATTGTCGTGCTCAAATGCTGTCGCTGCTGTTTCGTTTCGTGTGCCCGCTACGACGGTCGTTCTTGCCGGTGTTTAAGTATGTTTCGTAGTCTGCACCCTTAGCTAGGTAGCACACAGATACACACACACACACATATACACATACATAGACACATATTTATCATGTACTTGTGGACGGGGACGTACCAAAGGCAAACCAACCGACCAACCAAACCCAACCGCTGCTTGCACGCACGAATAAATGAAAAGAGAGACAGACGGACAGATGGATGGATGGACGGACAGGCGGACAAAGAGACTGGCAGGCAGGCAGGCAGGCTGATACAAGGACAGACTAACGGGTGGACGGATGGACAGACAGACAGACCTGTAGATAGAAGTACTGATGGATAGATGGATGGATGGATGGATGGTTGGTTGGTTGGTTGAATGGATGGATGGATGGTTGGGTTGTTCGTCGGTTTGTAAGTTGGACTACCCTTGCTGCTGCTGCTACTGCTGTGAGCAAACGAACGTGCGAGCGACCGAACATGCACGGCAGCGACACAAGTTTTACTTTAAATACTGGTGACGATCGCTGCGGAGAATCAGTTCACTCAGCGACTTGAACGTGTTAGGTAGAAAAAATATAACGTTAGGAACAAACGTACGTCATTGTCGTCGTCGTCGTCGTCGTAGTCAAAATCGAATCGAATGTTAATCGTTATTTTTTTTGAAAAAAGATACAAAACCGAAAAGAACACTCACAATTTTTATTATTCCTCATTTCCTTTTATTGCTGCTAATGTTTTTTTTTTACGTCTTCGTCTTCGTGTACCGAGAAAAGAAAATTTCAAAAAGAAGATATAATATTCTGTGACAACTCAAGATTTGTGAATAGTCTTCAAGTGCATATTGAAGAGTACGAACGGAACACGCAAAACGAAAATTAAATGTATAAAAAAATATTTTATAAAATACGAACTTTTTTTTTTGGCACGTAAACAAATAACAGAAATTATTTTTTTTGTGCAACATAAATAAATGAATTAACAAAAAAATAAAACAAAATAACATATAAAAAGTGCAACAACTAAGAATAAAGGATTAACAACCAACAACCAACCAAGCAAACAAATTGCATCATTTGGATTAAGCAATAATTTAAACAAAACAAGAACCTAAAACGCAAAATGCATTTACCATCAGGACCCACAATGGTTGCAACACCTGCCCATACACAAGTCCTGGCTGTTGCTGCTGCAGCCGCTCAACAACATCAACAACATCAGCAACAACAGCTACATCAGAACAGCAACTCCAACAATAATCAGAACACCACAAACATTCATCACAACAATAATAATATGGCGAGCATAAGCACACATTCCACTGCTAGTTCCACTGGTAGCTCCACACCAGATACAACAACAAATTCATCATCAAATAATAATAATAATAACAATAGCAACAACAACAATAATAATAATAATAATAATTCAGCGAAAATGCCATCATCAATGACAGATATGTTTGCCAGTCTACATGAAATGCTTCAAGAATATCATGGTGAACTTGCTCAAACTGGATCACCATCGATCCTATGTAGTGCTTTACCCAATCATTGGAGATCGAATAAATCATTGCCGGGAGCTTTTAAAGTGATCGCATTGGATGATGTACCCGACGGTACACTTGTCTCGATCAAATGTGGCAATGATGAAAACTATTGCGGTGAATTGCGCAATTGTACGGCGATCATGAAGAATCAAGTAGCTAAATTTAATGATTTACGTTTTGTTGGACGTTCGGGACGTGGTAAATCATTTACCCTTACTATAACAATAGCAACGTATCCGGTGCAGATAGCTTCATATACGAAAGCAATAAAAGTCACAGTTGATGGGCCACGGGAGCCAAGAAGTAAGCAAAGTGAGTTTTTTAGTTTGTTTTGAGTTTTTATTTTTTCCCCACCCACAACCGCACACAAATCATCCCAATTATCTACATCACCATTACGACAAAACTATCCTATTAATTATCCCATCCTATCCGATCTTTAAAAACAAATTAAAACTTTGATTTTTATTATAACGATTAACTAACCGATTATATGCTTGTTGTTTTGTTTCTTTTAGGCTACGGTTATCCTCATCCTGGTGCTTTCAATCCTTTCATGCTTAATCCCGCCTGGTTGGATGCTGCCTATATGACTTATGGTTATGCAGACTATTTTCGTCATCAAGCAGCTGCCGCTGCTGTTCATCATCCTGCACTTGCAAAAACATCACCAAACACAAATGTTGTAGTACCACCACCACCAAATAATCCTCAAGGTATATTGCCATCATCTATTACCGCCGACTATCATCATCCGGCACAAATTACGCCGCCACCTACAGGCACACCGGTTGCTCCACCAACCATGATACCATCACCTCCTGGTAGCGGTGGTGCTGCCTATGCAATACCTCAATTTCCATTTAATCCTGTTGCTGCTGCTGCTGCTGCCGCCGCTGCTGCTGCCTCTTCACATCCTGAACTATTACATCAGAAATCAGCTGCAGCTGCTGCTGCTGCGGCTGCTGCTGCAGCTCACCCACATGCCTTCCATCCATATAATTTTGCTGCTGCTGCTGGTTTACGTGCCCGCAATGCTGCTGCTGCTGCCGCTGCCGGTTTACAGAATACCTCCGCCGAATCTTCACATATTAGTCCTGCTTCATCGCGTCCATCATCATCGTCACCAACACAACAACATGTCATGCTCAAACTCAACACCTCCATCGAAACGAACTCCATACACGAGCAATCCGCCTCGGATGCTGACTCTGATGACGAACAAATTGATGTTGTCAAATCGGAATATGATCTTGACAAGTCCATCGATTCGTCACGCTCCTCGCCTACGCAACATATCGCTGTACCCCTCCGCATGCGTTGCGATCTTAAAGCACCCTCTGCGCTCAAGCCTCACTTCCATGAATCTGCTGTTGTTGCAGTAGCTGCTGCGGTTGCATCCCAACCACGACATCACGCTTCTGGCGAAACGACACTATCAGCGTCCACTAAGCTCAAAAACGCTGTTGCCCAGCAAAAAACGGTCTGGCGGCCCTACTGAACCTCCATATTGGCATCCTTAGTTGCCAAAGCATTTACCAATCGAACGACTAACACTCTTAAACGTTGATTTCAATCCGTACTGAATGTAATTTGTGTTGCATTAATTTCGTTAGAGTGCCGTCGTCGGTGTTGAAATGCCGTCGGCATGTTACAAGAGCAATACAATTAAGATCATCGTAATACTTCCGGCGCTTTGCCAACGGCCAGCAAAAAAAAAAAAAAAAAGGAAACCACTTCATGAGGAAAAAATAAAACAAAAAAATATATATGTATATATAAATATACATATATAATGTGATATAGTGTTAAGCTACTGATGATGGTGAACAGAACTAGTTACCCTTCCTCAACCCCCCCACACACACACACACACACACGCACGATAAACGCGCCCCCATACACACATACAACGAAACCTGGTCGGCAAAATAATAAAAACAAAAAAAAAAAAAAGAAACAAATAAAAACAAAACTACAAAAAAAAAAAAGGAATAAACTAATAAAATCAATATAGCAGCAGCATGAACAGAAGATCGAACAAGCAGAGCTGAATAGAACAGAACAGAAAAGAAAAGATAGTAGTACAGAAGAATTTGAGTATGAAAGAAAAAGGACATTGCAACGCTGTCGCTTAAGGTAGCGCAGTTAACACATTCAAAGGATGCATATGGATTCCGGCGAAATTTTATGCTTGAATCATAAAATCGTGCGTTGAGTTCGTTTCTATCCGGGTCTCATTATCGCTAACAACCACAACAACAACAACAACAGCAACACCATAAAGATCTCTATGATCTGATCGCTCATAAACATTGGGCTCACATACCTAACAACCAAACAAAACCAAACAACCAAACAAAAACCAAATTCGTTTAAATGTTAATGATAAGATAGATGATTGTGTAAGCATCAAAAATGCAGTTGTCCTCTCCCTGGTTATTAATACTACTTAAAAATTTCTCTGCGGTTAATAATTTTTAACCATAAACCAAAACAAAAAAAGAATTTAATTTCCTTGTTTTTTTTTTACTTTGTTTCAATTTGTTTTCTTTTTTTTTTGCAAAATTCGGTAGATGAAAGTCCATGTAAAATTCTTAGTAAAGAGATCAAATTTACGTTGTCCAATGTATATAGTATATAAAACAAAAATCTGTAGAATAGGAAAGTAATATATATATTTTTTTTTTTTTTTTTTGGTAATGATATATAAAACTATTTTTTAATTTTAAGTTTTAGAAAATAAGATTTTTTTTTTAGTTTTAAGTATTAGCAAAAAGAAAGATTGAAATAATATAAAAGATATAAAAAAAAAAACACAAACGAATTTCGAAACCAAAAAATAAATCAACAAAAAACTATTTACAAATTAAAAACAAATGAATTTTTCAATTGCTCGATGGAATTGGAAAGTATTGAAACTTTGCTGGATTCTAGAAAATAATTTCTCAAGTTGGGGAAGTAAAATCTATGAAAGTCCTCACGCTGCGTCTATCTAAACGAAATAAACTCATAGACTACCGTATGGATTTGTATAAGGTTTTCACCAATGATCGGAGTGATTCATTAGTGATATTACAATAATTTTAAAAGATTTTGGAAAAAATTATAACGATTAGGAGCTTTACTAGCGTGCGTCGCATAAATCATTACTGCTAGACAGATTTCGATGAAATTTTCAGGCAAATTATAGCATAGTCTGAAGAGTGTTTTCCATATAATTATAAGTATTTGAAATTCTATCAGGTCATTTATTTTTTATTGCTGTAATTTTATTTATTTTTTCATTATCATATGATTTGTTTCAAACAAATTCAAGGAAAGATTCGCTGCACTTGTACTATAATAATTTGAATAGATTACTAAAACAAAAATCTAATAGAATGAAATCATTCAGATAAATTTCTGCCCTCTTTTTTATAAATCAAAAGAGAATAGTTTACAAGAAATGCAATAAATTGGGAAAGTTTAGTTAATTAAATCAAGTTATCTAGGCCACATTGATTGACCTGGAAATATGTGGTTTGGAGTGATGAATTAAAGATCAATCAATTGGTCCAAATGGTAGAAATTATGTAAGACTGCCAAAAAGTTCGGAATTAAATCCTGGATATGTTTCACATTTTGTGAAACATGGAGGCGGTAACACTAACATATGATGATATTTTTCCTGGAATGGAATTGGTTCCATACACCGTATAGAAGGAACACTTAACAAGGAAAAATATGTTGATATATTGCGTGATGTGCTAATACCATGGGTGGATGAAAATGTACCTGTTATTGGGGCTTTTCAAATGGTGGACATCATCAAGTCAAGACCTAAATCCCATTTAACATGTATGGAAAGTCGTCGCTACACAAATAATAACACATTTCCATATGTTATTTAAAAAAGTGAAAAAGGAATGGTATGCCATACCTGTTCAAAGGTGTTAGCCTAGTAGAGCATCAATGCAACACCGTTGCGTTGCTGTTTTGAAAAAAGAGGTTTCCTCATGAAATACTAGGGATATTGGAATATATTAATATTTTTTTTTTTTAAATAATTTGTTAAGTTTGTCTTTGGATGTTTGTTAAAAATTTTTTGTTTCCAATTAGTTGACTCGGTGAATTTGGAGGTTCGTTTAGAAAAACACTCATTGAATACAATTTATAAGAGTTCTATTGAAATACAATTATGCCTTACTTTTGAGTTAATATGAGGGGTACTATTTATATTTCGGGAATAGCAAATAATAACAAACATTTTTAAATGAAAACAGCTTTATTGTTTTTCAAAATATTCACCATGATGATCAATGTACTTTTGTTTTCGTTCAAACCATTTGTAATAGCAGTTTTTCCATTCCTCTTGAGACACTTCCAAAACATAGTTTTTGAACGCTTCAACTGCTTCGTAAATCGCGTAAATCGTTAACCACAGTTTACCTTTGATATTCGGGAACAAAAGGATGTCATTGGGTGCCAAATCAGGACTGTACGGAGGATTCGATGTCTTGACTGCTCAAAAATTCACCTGTTTAACGAGATGTGTGAGAGCTTGCATTGTCATGATGGAGAATGATTCGTTTTTGGCGGTTGGTTTTGCGTATTTCTCCGAAGATTTCCCTCAAACAAATGGTCGTGTTCCACTCAGAATTGACCGTCCTACGATGCTCAAGAGGCCACATGACCCATTTGGCCAAAGAAACAGGCGACCATTTGCCTCGCAGTGCTTCGAGCGCGAACAACTTTTGTTGCATTTGGCTCGTCTTGGAACACCTACACGGCCGATAGCTGTTTTGTTTCAGGATCATACGCATGTATCCATATTTCGTCACCTGTCACGATTTTATACACGTTTTGTGAAGCACCACGGTCGAACTTTTAAAGCACTTCCTTACACCAATCGACGCGAGCCTTTTTTTTGAGCTATTGATAAATTATGGGGTATCCAACGACTGCAATTTATTTTAACAACTAAGTGTTCATGCAAAATCAAATGTATTGAAGTGAAACTAATGTGCAAGGATGCCTCTATCTCACGATATGTCACATGCCGATCCTGCATTATCAGTTCATGCACTGCACCGATGTTTTGTGACGAACTACGACCATGATTGAATTCACAATACCAGCGATATACTGTGGTTTTTGATGGTGCTTTATCGCCATATAAAGAACTGAGTTCATCGACACATTCTTGTTGAGATAATCCACGTTGAAAGTTTGATTGATTTCTAAATAGTTGACAATAGCTGTAAGTACATAAGTATAAAGCAGAATATTACTTATATAATAAGTATATAATTATATTACCAGGACTCTCATCACATGAGTATGTTTGCAGGTAATTACCTTCTAATAAAAACCACATGGATTTTTAATTAGAGTTGCTTTTGGGACCCTTATGGGGAACATGTTTGTGCTACTCTTTGCAAGTTTATCTGTCCAGTTTCCAGATCAAAGTTATATCATAGTTTTAGCATGTGATTAAAGTAATTCAAATATACTATATTGTATTGTATTTTAAGCAATCATTGAGAATAAGGTTATGGAAAAATTATAGGCTCTTCATTACAAGTCACAGCAGCATCATTTTCTCATGCCTGTGCACATACATGTGTTAAAAATTAAGTGGTTTTTGTGGTATTTCTTAAGAGTAAAACTTTATGTAGTGTATTGTACATATTGTATATAAATACATACTCGTTTTTGTATATTTAAGAGATATGTATGACAGGAGCATTACATAAGATACACACTTATATTGGTCCTGTCATTAACAGTTTAAGAAATTAAGTATGAAAAAAAAAACCAGAAATTAAATGGATACATGTATATAAGTATTTTTTAGAGCCATAACCATAGGTTAAAATCAACCGCAGCGCAAAACTAATCGTAGGCAATTAATACGCATAATCACCAATTAGAACCAAATCAAACTGAGTTTAACTGAATTGAATTGAACTGAACAGAAACAACAACAAAAAAGAAGGACGAAATGTTAGTAGATGAGTTAATAGGATGTGATGATGTGTGGTCATCGTCGAAGGTTGAGGTCAACAACGTGGGAGACGATTAAATAATTATTTGAACAATTGTCGCATTAATTAGCATAACGACCTCAATAAGACATTGTTATACTATATACTATATACGGTTGTTGGTGTTTTTTTTAGCAGGACTTTTTGTCAGGCCATAGGACACTGACATCAGTTAAACTTCAATAACAATGCAAAAAAACTTGGTTACATGTGGTGTGCGATAGAAAAAATGTTTGAAAATTGTCCATTGACGAATGTGATATACACATAGTACATATACTGATAACATTTTAGAATTGATGAAAATATTAAATGGCAGGAGTCCAGAGAGTCCTGCTCAGTGCAGTGCAGTGCATCACAGTCAATTCCCGCTGAGTCAAAATTCTTTACTCAAATCGTTTAGTCATTATTACAAAAAAGAAAAAATACTGGAACAAAAACACATGTTGGCCATGAGTTGTTGCCTGCAAATTTGTAGTTAGTATGTCCTTGATGGCTATACACAAAGATATCCAAGTGGTTTTTGGTGTTATACATTTTGTGGTTCATTTCATATACTTAGTACGGTATGTGTACAATAGTGAGAAAAACCCAAAACTGTTTTACTGTATGTAGTATTTGGATGCACCCTAGTAAGGGTTATACAATTCTTAAGATCATTTGGATCAGTGAGTAAATTTTTTTAGTGAAAAAGGACATTTCAAAGATTTAAAGTCAATTGCATCTATTGATATTCTTTGGGCATAATAAAATCAATAAATTTAGTTAGACTTACTTATTTCATTCTTTTATCTTTCTGTCCTCTGTGTTTTTCATCTTTAAAAAATGACAAGAGAATTTAAAAGAAATACCAATACCAAATAGCCCAAAAACAAATCTCAGCTTCTACGGATTAATCGTCATCATGGACGTTGGCATTGTTGTCATCGTTGTCATTTACCGCCATAATCGTCAACATATCCGATATCGTGCCCTGTTTTAAGTCATCATTAGACCAAGTCGGTAATACTTAAACTAAGCGCATTAAAACACATAACCGGTTACGGTTATACCACCTCATATATATACATAGTATGTGGAAAACCACGAACAGTTTGCGTATAGCACAAGAAGAACCACAAAGTGGAATAATAGGTAAGAGAAAATGAGAAGATGACAAGAGCAGGTTGACGGATGGATGGATGAATGGATTGGTAAATGGTTGGACAGGTGTATTGAGTAAATAAATTGAACTGGTGGTCTGGTTGCTCATTAGATGATGACTAACAGTGCTATATAGTATGGGCCTCTTATTTCCTTTATATGTATCTTTCATAGCCCCACATACTATTGTGCCACATGCCACACATTGTAATGTTGTAATGTGGTGCAACCTGTCGAATGACAAATTGTGCTTTGGAATTAAAATTGTAATTCAAGCGGATTTAAGTTGTGTGTGTGTGTGTCCATCCTGTCCATTCTGACTATTGGTCGGTTAGGTTATTCTGTTATTTGGCGGCTTGGAGTTGAGGTTAGTTGGTTGGCCATAATGTCAACGAGGCATTTGTTTACCAGAATTTATAGTTATTTATCTTAATTCGAGAACTACAAAAAATTTCTAGCACAATTAACTTTGCTTGCGTGTCATTAATTGCTCTGAAACACACTTACTAATTCTAGGATTTGAATTGATATTTTGTAATGTGATGTGACTCCTTTCACCTCCTCTTTATTTCATTCAACATAATAGGACTCGATTCGATTCGTTTCGTTTCGACTAAACTCAGCTTTACTTTACTGGCTCGGTTTCACTAATTAATTATCGTCATCATTGTTATCATCGTCGATATCGACATCGTTATTGCTATTGGCATTGATGATTTGTCAGTCATTGGTGGATAAATCAATCATCAGATTGAAGTTGTGCCAACGTATGTAAGTGAGGAAGGATGAGTATGTCATTGAGGAAGGTATTGAAACGGTTTACATAACAATTTAGAAAATTGCAATTGCAGCAATTGAAAAGTTGCACTCATGTGTTGATATACACATCCATATGTAAGTTTATATATATCTCACTCCTTCTGTGTATGTGTAACTATTTGCAGCACATAACCGCTGCCACAATGAATCCTGCATACCAACGATGTCGATGATGCTTGTGACAGTAGTTGAAGTATCCAGATAGCAGTAAAGTCAACCAAAAGCAACAATATACCATAGCAATCGATATGATTTTTCAATTTTTTATAACCTGCTTTCAAATACTAAAGTATACGAATTAAGTTTCTGCATACTTATGTAAGTATAAGTATTATACAATGCAGAGAACAAATAGAACAAGGGAAGAGAAATTCAGTTAGCTAATATTATCAGAATTTTCTTCTTGGACAAACATAATCAAAATTAACAACTTATAAATTTAAATTTATATACAATTCGTATACGCGTTTTTTAACCTCTTGGCCCATCTTATACACTGCAGTTTTTGCTTTTTCGACCATATTGAGCATTATACCATTATCTTCCGGTACCTCAGTTGGCTTGATTATCTTTCTCAATAAAAAGTAGAATACGGCCGTTAATAATAATGTTGCCAAGATCCAAGTAGCCAATAAACTGTGGTCCTTCAATGTATTTGCAATTTTGTTGTAAACTTTCATGAAAAACAAAAAAAAAATGTAAAATGATTAAGCGACTTTTTGATGCAAATTTGTCAAATGAAGGGTTTTAAAATAAGAGGCGATATTTTGAATAGCCCGCTATTTCGGTAGATGTCACTTTTAAAGCTGCTATTTTTTAACATTTGACAAGTAGAAACTACGCCATTAGTAAACATGGAACGATACACGCTTCAACAACGCATTGAAATTATTAAAATTCACTATAAAAATGCTGAAAATTTGGCACAGACGGTTCGTAAAACTAAAACATTTTTGGGTCGTCGTGAAGCACTTTGTCGGACAGCAATACAGAAATTGGTGGAAAAATTCGAGCTGTTGGGAAAAGTTAGTGATGTGAAGAATAAAACCAGTGCACGTCGCTCAAGAACAACTGAGAATATTGATGCTGTACCCCAAAGTGTTGAAGAAACCCAGTCCATTCCTCATCGTTCTTTAAAATTGGGCATTCCACAAACGTTATTACACCGTATTCTGCATAAAGAATTGGGTCTTAAGGCTTATAAAGTCCAGTTAACACAAGAACTCAACCCGGCCGATCCTAATTGGGTCCTTGAAATGCATAGAAATGATCCGGAATTCCATCGAAAAATCATCTTGACTGATGAGGCCCATTTCCACCTCGGTGGCTACGAGAACAAGCAAAATTGTTGCATTTGGAGCACGGAAAACCCAACAGTAATTGTCGAAAAGCCTCTCCATCCTCAACGTGTGACTGTTTGGTGCGGTTTATGGTCCGGGGGGGCATTGGACCTTACTTTTTCGAAAATGAGGCTGGAGCAACAGTTACGGTGAATGGATTGCGCTATCGAGAGATGATTAATGATTTTTTATGATCGGAATTGGATGGTATATGGCGCTATGTCCCACACAAGCAACGAAACCATTGATTTTTTACGGGAAAAGTTTCTGGACCGTGTTATCTCTCGAAGAGGTGATCACAATTGGCCACCGAGATCTTGTGATTTGACACCTTGCGACTTCTTCCTTTGGGGCCACGTAAATGATAAGGTCTACGCTAACAGCCCAGTGTCGATTCAAGACCTCAAAGATGGAATTCGTAAGGACATAGGGCAGCCACTTTGCGATTTGGTTATGGAAAATTTCATGAAAAGGATATGGTCCTGTAAGCGTGGTCGTGGTGGCCATTTGGCTGATGTTGTTTTCCATTATTAACGGCATACCTTTTTCTTTATAATGAAATAAAGATTTCAAAAAATGCCATTTTTCTTTGAATATCAAAATAACACCTCTCATTGGAAAACCCTGTATTATAGCGAATATCACTATAGTTATCAGCCATTGTAAAGGGCCTGTAAACTGTATTCTTTGTCGCTTACGTTCTTTTCATGGTCTATGCTTATATTGTTTTCTACAGATTTATAAATATATCTTACCATAGGTTTTCTTTAACCATTTCATTTTTAGATGGCACTGACGGTTGATAACCTTAAATTGTTTCTGCACACGTATTTTAAGGTTCGGAATCACTGCAACTGCTTGTTGCGGCATTTTGTTATAAAAATATAACAAATTTTGTCCAGATACTTTAAGAAAAAAAATTGTTGTTTCACGTATTAAAACATTTATTAAAATGCGATTGATTTTGATTTGACAAGAAACTCAACAGATTTTTACATATACAAAATTTAATTTCTCTTATTTTTCTCAAATTTTCTGTGTTTTCCTAATCAATACTCGTACTACTATTTCTGTCAATTTACATTATTTCTATGATTTTTATAATTTTTTGAAGATTCAATATGATTTGGCGATACTTTCAACTTTTCTCTCGCGTTTCGCAGGATATCATCACCATCCATTTATTAAAAATTTAAAACTATGTGTTAGCACACATTACATTCAATTTAAGAAATTAACATTATCTAAATGAAATTTCACGGCCCAAGATCCAGAGAAGAAAGATACGAGTAATTCCCAAATCAGGGACAAAAGGAATTCTGTTTCGTGGCAATTCGACTATTGACTATTTGTTTACAGAGTTTTGCCTGTCACTTATATTCATTTAGTTGTATACAAAATGCAAGAAGCTGACGCACCGAATGTGTGTTGTGTAGTTTATAGCACTGAAAAGCATAGAAAGCACAGAAAATGTGTCTCCGAAATACATGGCCCTCAAATTCAGGTCTTTTCTAAATTGCATGTTAAGTCTGTTAGCTTGTGTACTCCCAGTTAAGGGTCTTCCAACATTCACTGAGTGTACATTTCTGGCTCAGTCTCCTTTATCCAAAAGAGAATGTCAACTCCAACCGAAGCATAATCAAGTATATTTATCGATCACAGAAATGAAAAGAAATGATTAGACGTTCGAAAGTTAGGTCTATTCTTTGATTTATTTTGCTTACGAACAGAAGCGGTTTTCAGTTTAATCCTTTTAGTTTTAAGGAAGACTCTGTTTTACTTCCTGCTGCAGGGTAATTGAAGTACAGCGATAATAGTGCATAGTGATATGTTTGTTCATAGAACAATGAAGCTGACTTGTGACTTGATCTTGTCGGCATTTGTTTAGCAATTCACAAGTCTTGTTGACTTGTATCGGATCATGCCACCATTCTAATCGCAAGTGAAGTTACAATGTAATTTGAAGCTAAGTGGGAAGCACAGTACTTAGTAAACCTTAGACTAACACGCTTCAGAAGAGGACGAATACAATATGCAAGACAAAAGACATCTAAATGGCAGTCATGGAACATGCTCAATAATGCTGTAGATCTATGATTTAATATATTTTGTAGCTCCAAACTTAGTACAATGACTAGGCTTAATTACAATTCTACCCCGGATTCAGGCATCACAAGGCTTTTGGGAGAACTTATCTCTGTGGCTATCTATCCAATTCTAGCTACAATATACATACATGTACTACATACTATATATATATAGTATGTAAGTAATTGTCTGTGATATTTTTTAATGTGAAAATGCAGAACGAGATAAAATGTAACTTAAAAATCACAATTAAAAAAAAATATTGTACCGCAACATCATCAATAAAAATAATAATTACTATAGAAAACATCAACTGTGTATAGAACTAGCGAACCGATGTGATGTTAGTGCGTTTAAATCTTTTCTTCTATTAGAAACAGTATAAGTATACATTTATCATTATCGGTTCAACGGTGTAGAAGTTGTTATCTGCAGCGTCATTTAGTGACGAATGACAGCAAAGTGCTTAGCATAACAACATTCACGTATGTGCCAGCTTTCATCGGTCAAACGGTATCAGATTTTATCGATCTCATATACGGACATCCATTTTTATATAGAATATCTCGACAATAGCAAGTCCGATCTGCACCAAACTTCACAAGAACAATATTCAAACTATGCTAGATTTTTTGTGATTATCAACATCACAATCGGTTTAATAGTTTCTAAATCAATAGGGAACAAACATACATACATACACCCAATTGTGACTATAGTGTCAGCAGAATTTTCTTGGTTGTTATCATTTTGGAACTGCAACATTATTTTTATCTATACACTCATATTGTGCATATGAATGGTACTATTTCAAAAACTTTGTATCTATTTATTACAACTCTAGATATTTGTGTTGATTTATTCCATTCTCTTTAATTGATTGAAAAAATTGGTAAAATTGCACTTACAATATTTCACTTTGGGCCTTTTCCCTTATTAAATCTTTTGATTAGAAATGAAAAGGTTTAAAACAAATTTGGCTTGCAATTTGAAATCCATTGAAACTTACTGAATTTTCGGTTGTTTTATTGATATTTTGGCAATTGGTAAAAAAAACACAACAGCTACTCATAGAAATCTATTCATCAATCTAAGTATTCATGTATCTAGATACATTTAAGTTGACCATGTTTTGAATCCTTCATCCTTTAGTATGTGAGATTTTTTATAATTCTTATTTTTTTTATTTTGTTTTGATGCAATTGATGATATTAACAAAATAATAAATACTAATGATGATGATGTTAGTGTTACTTATGATAATGCTCTTGATGATTATAAGGATGGTGATGATGATGTTAAAGTCATTGAAATAAATGTTGCCAAAAAAAATGTTCAAAACGTCAAAAGCCATCAAAATGCACACAAAATATAACCATTGCCATCATCTCCACCATAATCATCACCATCATCGCCATCATCATCATCATTCTGAATAGCACAGCATTTTCCATTAATTAAAAGTTTTTGAAAAAAAAAATTACATTAGGATAAAACTAAATAAAATAAAACACAAAAAGAGAAATTGGTCTCTCCATCTCTCCCTCTCTCTCTCACTCTCTTTCTGTTTTAATGATACTAATCAAACTTGTGATAGAAAATAGTATATTTATACAATAGTGAACGACTATTATAATTCCAAATTATTTTATATTTTTTGTTTCTACAATGAATCCAAATTTCACTTAGAGACACTTTTTTTTATGTATGGTCAAATAGGAGGCCATTGATTGATCATAGACATGTGGAGACCTTAGAAATACAATTAATAGACTAAATTAAAGATTATTTTATTTAATTTAATTAATTTTATTATCATGAAAAACCGTAAAATCCGGGTACTCTGCTTCTCACCTGATACACAATTGCATACTTCAAGGAGTCTCCACAATCTGTTATACTTTTTTTTTTGTGGCTTTTAACAAGCTTTATTCAACTTTCAGTATGCAGAAAGTTAAATGAACTTCTGCGCTTATGCAGACAATTTTAACATTATCTGCAAACTTTGAAAAAAAGCTAGAGAATTCAATAAATGTAAACAAATGAGTGTATGCAGAAAGATAAGGTACTAGGAATAATTTTTAACAAATACGATTCTCATATTTATGACTTGCTCTCCCTGCTATTAAAGACAAACTCAATGTAGTTAAAGTACTCAATACCTCCAAACTTAACTCCAACCAAATCATTTCACCTCTCAAAAATAAATAAGGCTTAATTTTCTATGGATGTTCTCGAAAAACCATCATAAATACAGTCATTAAACGTAGTATCAGTACTTTTCCCACCATATTAGCCAATTTTTTGCTCTATAAACGTTATAGTATGGACCCACTTGCAAAACATTTTTAAAGCATTCCTTTACAGCAAAGACTCCCTGTTACCAACCATTGTAAATCCCTCACCAACTCTCAAAGAGACCGAAACTACCAGATGAAGTCAGTTATATCCAGTATAATCATAATCAATCTGACTTGGACATCCACACCAAAATACCTCAACTCTTATTGTAAATGCCCCCCATGGCATCTCAATCCACAATACATTACTCAATCAATCCTTTCTTTAAATTACTAAACTACTCTCTGACCATCAATTTGTTTACAATGATGCATCAAGAATTGATAACAGCGTTGGGTACAGTAAAACTACCCAAACAAACACACTTAAAATTTCATTATTCATCCATATCAAGATTCATAGATTTTTATAGTCGAAATGATCAATATCTTCCAAGACTTCGCACTCGTAAAAATCTCTTAAGAAGTATGCACTGACTTACTATGAGCATTAGAATAATTGTACTAGTAACAACTTCAATATTTACCGAATCAGACTTGGCCATAGTAAACTAACTCACACTTGTATATTTGATCGAACAATATTCTTAATCGGCCATTCCTGCAGCAATAATGCCCCGGTCACAATAAACAGACGACACATTTTTTGCTCTTCAAATCCGATTACCTTGGTCAGTAACCATTTCATTAGCAATATCAAACAAATTATTTTTTATCTAAGAAAAAAAAAACAAAAGTCACAAATATAATAAGAGATGTAAAAACTTTAAAAAAGGAACTCCTTTGGATTTCAGAACCTTCGGAAGACGTCTTGGCATCAAATTGAACAAGGTATTTTTATTACACCAGAAGAGAACTGAGGACGTAACCTACTTGGCATCTCACATGACGGAAGCACATTGCTACAAAACAAAATTCAAATGAAATCTAGAGCACAAAGTTATCTCCACTGGCTAATCAATTCCAGATCTGGCCTGCGATTTAAGTACAAGGTTCTTCTGTATAACTCCATAATTTAACAAATTTCGACATATGGTTTAGAACTATGGTGCACCGCAAGCGCGAGCAATGGTGAGGTTATACAAAGAGGTCAATCTAAAATCATCAGAATAATAACAGGTGCTTTATGGTATATCAGAAATGAAGTAATTCACAGAGATCTTTATATACGAGTACTAAAGGAAAAAGATAAATGTTCAAAACGGGATAAACTTGTGCAGCATTTTAATTCATAAAAGTAATTCATGTCGTTCGCCCTTCTTTTACTTGGGGGATGGGTAAATAATTATATACAATAATATGTAAAAGTCTAATCTATTTTGTTAGTCCTAAATTATAATATTAGGAGATTCAAAAATTCCTCAAATAAAGGAGAGATTAAGCTCCATACTGCCTTTATAGAAATCTTAAGGTCTTTCTTGCTAGGTGATTTACTTCTAGACCTCAAAAAATTTAAAGACAATCATAACAAATGTTGCAAACGGGATTTTTATTTTGTAAACGTATCAATAATTGGTGGGAAAGCCTTTCTGTTTTATTACAGCGCTACATTGACATTGCATAGACATCATAAGGTACATGCACCTTTATACAGGTATTGCTTTCTTTGACTTTTACGAACGACTTATCTAAATTTGATATGTTCTGTCCAGTGATGCCTTTTTAATGTTGTTCCATAGATGTTCGATGGGATTGAAGGCTGGACTGGACGACGGCTATTCAAGAAAGGTGACAGTATTTTGTTCCAATGGCCCACAGTATGCTTTGGGTCATTGCCGTGCTGATAAGTCCAAATGACTGGTATATTTTCATTTACCCAAGGCAGTAACTCTTCACGTAAAATACAAATTAATAAAATATTTCTCTTTGGTGAGATTTCCTTCAATATGGTGTATTAAACCAACTCCATTCTAAGAAAAACATCCCCAGAAGTTGATTTTGCTTTCTGCCATGCTTGACCACAGTTGACACGTACCTAGGGTCAATCTCTGCTCTTTTTGGATATCTAACATATCTTTTACTATTTGGGCCAAATGGTTTCGTTTCGTCATTGCAGACCACATACTTCCATCTATTGAGCGACCAACTGACATCTGTCTTTGCGAATTGTACGCGTCGTTTTCTTTGGTTGACAGTCACCAATGGTTGCTTGGAAATAAAATGAAAAAATATGGAATAATACATGTATTATATTCGTTTCCAATTAGTTGTCAACAGCTTTAAGTACTGAGCCGAAGACCATACGTAGCAGCCAGTGATCGCCACTTACTTGTAGTTTTCTAAACTTTATTAACTTTAATAATAAATAAATAAATAAATAATTGAAAGTCCCTAGGATTTTGAAATCATATGGTCATAGGTCATTGGTTTTCTTATTAAAAGATTAGTTATAAAGGGTCTAAGAAGGCATACACAATAAAAAGCTTGAAAAGTACTGCAAGATATTACAATTGTTAAGTTATAATTTCCAGCAGCACATAACCGCTGCCACAATGAATCCTGCATACCAACGATGTCGATGATGCTTGTGACAGTAGTTGAAGTATCCAGATAGCAGTAAAGTCAACCATAGCAATCGATATGATTTTTCAATTTTTTATAACCTGCTTTCAAATACTAAAGTATACGAATTAAGTTTCTGCATACTTATGTAAGTATAAGTATTATACAATGCAGAGAACAAATAGAACAAGGGAAGAGAAATTCAGTTAGCTAATATTATCAGAATTTTCTTCTTGGACAAACATAATCAAAATTAACAACTTATAAATTTAAATTTATATACAATTCGTATACGCGTTTTTTAACCTCTTGGCCCATCTTATACACTGCAGTTTTTGCTTTTTCGACCATATTGAGCATTATACCATTATCTTCCGGTACCTCAGTTGGCTTGATTATCTTTCTCAATAAAAAGTAGAATACGGCCGTTAATAATAATGTTGCCAAGATCCAAGTAGCCAATAAACTGTGGTCTTTCAATGTATTTGCAATTTTGTTGTAAACTTTCATGAAAAACAAAAAAAAAAAATTGATTTAAAGTGATTAAAAATTTCAAAATTAACCGCAATAAAAACGTAAGCGACTTTTTGATTTTTCCAATAAGAGGTGATATTTTGAATAGCCCGCTATTTCGGTAGATGTCACTTTTGAAGCTGCTATTTTTTAACATTTGACAAGTAGAAACTACGCCATTAATAAAAATGGAACGATACACGCTTCAACAACGCATTGAAATTATTAAAATTCACTATAAAAATGCTGAAAATTTGGCAGAGACGGTAGTAAAAGTAAAACATTTTTGGGTCTTCGTGAAGCACCTTGTCGGACAGCAATACAGAAATTGGTGGAAAAATTCGATCTTTTGGACAAGTTAGTGATGTGAAGAATAAAACCAGTGCACGTCGCTCAATAACAACTGAGAATATTGATGCTGTCGCCCAAAGTGTTGAAGAAAGCCAAGGTTTGTCCATTCCTCATCGTTCTTTGGAATTGGGCATTCCACAAACGTCATTACACCATGTATTGCATAAAGACTTGGGTCTTAAGGTTCCAGTTAACGCAAGAACTCAACCCGGCCGATCCTGATTGGGTCCTTCAAATGCATAGAAATGATCCGGAATTCCATCGAAAAATCATTTTGACTCATGAGGCCCATTTCCACCTCGGTGGCTACGAGAACAAGCAAAATTGTTAAATCTGGGGCTCGGAAAACCCAAGAGTAATTGTCGAAAAGCCTCTGCATCCTCAACGTGTGACTGTTTGGTGCGGTTTATGGTCCGTCGGGGTTATTGGATCTTACTTTTTCGAAAATGAGGCTTGAGCAACAGTTACGGTGAATGGATTGCGCTATCGAGAGATGATTAATGATTTTTTATGGCCGGAATTGGGTGGTATTGATCTGGACAACGTTTACTTTCAACAAGACGGCGCTACGTGCCACACAAGCAACGAAACCATTGATTTTTTACGGGAAAAGTTTCTGGACCGTGTTATCTCTCGAAGAGGTGATCACAATTGGCCACCGAGATCTTGTGATTTGACACCTTGCGACGTCTTCCTTTGGGGCCACGTAAAAGATAAGGTCTACGCCAACAGCCCAGTGTCGATTCAAGACCTCAAAGATGGAATTCGTGAGGCTATCGAGGATATAGGGCAGCCACTTTGCGATTTGGTTATGAAAAATTTAATTAAAAGGATATGGTCCTGTAAGCGTGGTCGTGGTGGCCATTTGGCTGATGTTGTTTTCCATTATTAACGGCATACCTTCCTCTTTATAATGAAAGAAAGATCCGGTCATTTATCTAACAAAATAACACCTCTTTTTGGAAAACCCTGTATTATAGCGAATATCACTATAGTTATCAGCCATTGTAAAGGGCCTGTAAACTGTATTCTTTGTCGCTTACGTTCTTTTCACGGTTAGTGTTCATTATTATGTTTCCTACAGATTTATAAATATATCTTACCATAGGTTTTCTTTAACCATTTCATTTTTAGATGGCACTGACGGTTGATAACCTTAAATTGTTTCTGCACACGTATTTTAAGGTTCGGAATCACTGCAACTGCTTGTTGCGGCATTTTGTTATAAAAATATAACAAATTTTGTCCAGATACTTTAAGAAAAAAAATTGTTGTTTCACGTATTAAAACATTTATTAAAATGCGATTGATTTTGATTTGACAAGAAACTCAACAGATTTTTACATATACAAAATTTAATTTCTCTTATTTTTCTCAAATTTTCTGTGTTTTCCTAATCAATACTTATACTACTATTTCTGTCAATTTACATTATTTCTATGATTTTTTTAATTTTTTCAACTTTTCTCTCGCGTTTCGAAGGATATCACCACCATCCATTTATTAAAAATTTAAAACTTTTTGTTAGCACACATTACATTCAATTTAAGAAATTAACATTATCTAAATGAAATTTCAAGGCCCAAGGTCCAAAGAAGAAAGATACGAGTAATTCCCAAATCAGTGACAAAAGGAATTCTGTTTCGTGGCAATTCGACTATTGACTATTTGTTTACAGAGTTTTGCCTGTCACTTTTATTCATTTAGTTGTATACAAAATGCAAGAAGCTGATGCACCTAATGTGTGTTGTGTAGTTTATAGCACTGAAAAGCATAGAAAGCACAGAAAATGTGTCTCCGAAATACATGGCCCTCAAATTCAGGTCTTTTCTAAATTGCGTGTTAAGTCTGTTAGCTTGTGTACTCCTAGTTGAGGGTCTTCCAACATTCACTGAGTGTACATTTCTGGCTCAGTCTCCTTTATCCAAAAGAGAATGTCAACTCCAACCGAAGCATAATCAAGTATATTTATCGATCACAGAAATGAAAAGAAATGATTAGACGTTCGAAAGTTAGGTCTATTCTTTGATTTATTTTGCTTACGAACAGAAGCGGTTTTCAGTTTAATCCTTTTAGTTTTAAGGAAGACTCTGTTTTACTTCCTGCTGCAGGGTAATTGAAGTACAGCGATAATAGTGCATAGTGATATGTTTGTTCATAGAACAATGAAGCTGACTTGTGACTTGATCTTGTCGGCATTTGTTTAGAAATTCACAAGTCTTGTTGACTTGTATCGGATCATGCCACCATTCTAATCGCAAGTGAAGTTACAATGTAATTTCAAGCTAAGTGGGAAGCACAGTACTCAGTAAAACTAAGACTTACTCGCTTGAGAAGAGGACGAATACAAATGCAAGACAAAAGACATCTAAATGACAGTCATGTAGTATGTAACCAACATGCTCAATAATGCTGTAAATCTTTGATTTAATATATTTTGTGGCTCCAAACTTAGTACAATGACTAGGCTTAATTACAATTCTACCCCGGATTCAGGCATCACAAGGCTTTTGGGAGAACTTACCTCTGTGGCTATCTATCCAATTCTAGCTACAATATACTATATAGTATGTAAGTAATTGTCTGTGATATTTTTTAATGTGAAAATGCAGAACGAGATAAAATGTAACTTAAAAATCAAAATTAAAAGAAATTATTGTGCCGCAACATCATTAATAAAAATAATAATTACTATAGAAAACATCAACTGTGTATAGAACTAGCGAACCGATGTGATGCAATATATTACAATTGTTTAAGTTATAATTTCCTTTTTACATATTCATTTTCTTCTTTTTTTTTAACTATGTTAAGAATGTATGAGTGTATTTACTTTCTTCCTTTTAGCTTATTTGGATAAGTAACAACAACATCAACTACTAGTACTTATAAATGTATCTGTTTATAGTATATGTGTTTGTAGCAATTCGAATTTTCTTAGAAAGTCTTTTCTTTAAGATTGCTACTGAATTTTCTTTTTTTTTTTTCTTTTTGGTTCTGTCAATAAAAATTTATATATCAACCTTTGTACGACTACTACAATACTTACTTTATTAGTCGTACATACATACATACCTCTTGACCACCTCTCGAGCATACTAGTATTTATACCATATAACTAGTACTATGTAGTATTGCTCAGTTTGTCACCTACACGCGACATTTTGCCTTTGAACAATTGTAAATCTTAGAGCTGTTTGCGCCATGGGTGGCTTAGATTCGTTAGGTTGTCAAATCTGAAAGGCTCAACATGGTTCAGTTTTTGGTTTCAAATTGAACTGAGTTCGCGTGATACATACAACTGAAGTGAGTTTGTACTGGTAACTCAGGATTCATATTGGTGTGCAACAAAATGAAACGAAACTAATTGCATAGCAATTTTCGCCTTGTTGGCAATTAAGTCGAAGGCCAATGCAAGCATCTAAAAGTACTAGAAGGTCAGTCAATCTGATTGTGTTAGTACAACTCTGTGGTAAACTATGACATGCTGTAGTATCTGTGTTAGGAAAAGAAAATAGTAAAAGTGAGCTAGCGTGCGTGCGTCCGAATGAATATGATTGTGTGTTTATATTAGTATCCGTGTGCGTGCCTTTTGACAGTGGGTTCTGCCACACGAGGTATGGATTACTTAATTACTGCTGCTGCACACCACAAAGTGCAAAAGAACATTTAAATCCAAAAATTATGAAGGTCTCCTCTTAGGTAGACCACGATGGACAAGAAGGACAATTGGTTACTTGCTTGCTTACTTGATGAGTTAGTTGGTCCGCCACTTGGTTGGTTGGTTGGTTGACTAAACCTGGTTGGGACATTGTCTATTTGCTTGTCTATTTGTGTTTGTTTACTTAGTTCGTCTGGCTTAATGGTAACCGCGGCTATAACAGTCAAAGGCATGCCAGAGGCAAGCTCAATTGTGGACTGAGGGTCGAGCCAAGATAAACAAATAATAAGAATATAAACGCGGTTCGCTGTCCGGCACACTGAACACACCAAGGTGTGAATTATGGCTAAAAGCTAAAAACTCTAAAGGTGTTTTTGGTTTTTCTTATTTATTATACTATATTTATTTGTTTGTTTTCGTATAGTCTTAAGTTAAGAGAAGATCCTAAGAATAAACATACAAATAAATCTGAAATCCTTTGAGAAATAAATGTAAATTTTAAGTATCAGAATGTTTGGTATTTTGCTAACATAATGATAAGCATTTTAGCTTAGTTCGTTGAACTCAGAATCACATCTTTTTACTATGCACAGTTGATCAGACCGATTGCACTGCCTCAGATTATATGTTGCTGCTGTAATACTTAATTGAACAACTTAAAAATACAATAAAAATTTCATTTTAATGAGATTTTTACTTGTTCTACAATAATATGTGTATAATCAAACAATATATAGTATTGAAATTTGTAGAAATTGATTGGTTTTATTGATGACAAATACCAGAATATTACTTTCATGTAATAAAGTGTAATTCCATGTTGCAATCAACAGGTAAAAATAATAAAAAAAAAAAAAAAAATAATAAAAAAATAATAGTGAGATAAGAAAAATTGAGCAACATTGATTTTTTTATAATTTTCATAACCACAGACAATGCGGTGGTTATTGTGGTTAACAAAAAGGATTAAAATTGACAACAGCAACAGTAGCAACAGTGGCAACAGCAACAACAACTATAGCAACGATGAACATGAATAAAAGTACCAATAAGGATAACAACAATAACAATCAAGTGACACGATATTAAAGCAAACAATGCAAATACGTAAACAACAGAATGACAGACAAACCATATAGAAAGATACATAAACAGAGACATGCTGAGGCCAATCAAGAGTGGACAAATAACAAAAAGCAAAAATTAATAATGAAAAAAAAAAAAAACAAGAAAAACAAGAAAATTATATTGACAACTTTTTAATCACTTAATAAATTCAATCAAATTAAATGCGGTTACCGGCTTATTCACTTCATTCAACCATCCATCCAACCATTCATCCATCCATCCATCCATTCATTCATTCATCTATCTATCCATTCATCTATCCATCCATCTCTCCTCCATCCATGCCTTTATTCATTCATTTCATTCACTTATTTATTAATTGACTTCTTTTGATTGTTCGGTTCGTGACATCAAAATATCCTTTGCTTTTTATTACATCATCATTTACCATTCTTTGGTCTTTGGTTTCCAGTCTTTCATTTTTTTTTTTCTCAGTACCTTTTTAGTGTTCTCTTGTGGCTTTTGAATTTTGCAGAAAGAGGGTTAGATGTTTTTAGTTAATTCATGATGACATTTAATTAGAGTATTTACTATTCATTGACAAATTAAATGCAACAAACAAAAGAGAAACTTCCTTTTGATTATTTTAGATTCTCTATTCCCAACCAAAGGATACCATGTACCCAATTTTCATAATGAAAGCTTATATAAAGGACAAAAAAAAAATATTATCATATTTAATGCTTTCCCAATGAAGGCAGCAAATGGTTTTATGCATTTGTCCATTTACCAGAAGCCTAACAATGGCAAATTTATGGCCAAAATTTTTGAAAGTGAAATCTTTTTTAGCTACAGTGAGTATAGGACCCGTAGCTACTCGCCTATCAGAACAAGTGTTGAGCAAAAAACATTTACGTTGCTTGTTTTCCTTGCTTCTTGATGTATGTATGTTTGCCATGTGAGCAGCAGCAGCCCGAATTACAGTAATGTGTATAACAAAGCGACTGATCGTCGGTAAAGCTTGACTACTGTTATTTGCACAACGATCCAGAGATGTGCAGTGAAGCCAATATTCGCATTCATTCGCGGACTGTTTGGCATTCGTTCCATTGGAGAATAAAACTCAGTTTTAGAACCAAGAATTTAATGAATAGAAAAATGCACAACACTAGTATCCTTGAAGTCCGATTCGACAATTTACTGCTTGTTCAAATTGATGTAGGTTTCACTTATTGGAGAAACGTTCTGAAGAGGATTGTTGCCTTAGTGAAGCTTTCAGAGGAAAGAATGAAAACTTCGGTTCATGATCATTTTGAACTCAAACCTTATATGAGTAGATAATCATTGGAATTTTGGAAAATACCAGATTTCCCTTTATCTTTCGGCAGAACGAAGAGCACAATACTTTTGTGCGTATTCAGTTATTAGTATATAAAAGGAATAAATACAATAATAACAACAACACACAAAATTCCAGAAACAACAAAGCATAAAAAACGAAAAAACATACGAAAAACTTAATCCTAAAAAAAACATATTTTCCTTATCCTTTCCTTTTTGTTTGTGCACCAATTGGAATGAAACAAACACTAAATTTTACTTGAAGCTTGCTTCAATACATCAGTGAAAACCGCATTTAAATTGGTTAAGCAGTTTATGAGATTAGTGTGCACAATGTCACAGACAAACAGACACTGCTCGTTTATGATTTTATTGTATGTAGTATGATTATGTATTAATGTGACTACCTCTTCCAGTTATCGAATAACTAAGTTATTACAATAATTTATTGCATAGGCACATCAATCAAAGATTATTAATTATTTTGTAAAAGATTAGCATGGTCCTACAGAAACTATAGGACCATATAGAATTTCTTTTGAAGTCTCAGTGGTAAACTATTCTAGTCTATAATAGTTTATTGTATTGGCAAAACTTGATGAATTCTGGATTATTGTAAGTGAATGGCAATGCAAAGATAACATAAGATTGTATCTTTAGTTTTTGATGCTTCAATCATTTTTAGAATACGTAGGGCACTACAAAAGTTTTGCAGTCTGGCAACACTATCTGATTTGATATTTCCATCGTAAAGTTTGACATTTTCTAACATACATAGTATTTGTACTTAGAACGTTTTGTCATATCGCCGCTATTTATTTACGCCGTTACTCCCGAAAATGATGCAGTTCGTAAACTAACAATGGAAGATCGTCATGCGATTTACAGTGACTTAGAGGCAACTGTGGGCATTCATTCCACCGCTATACATAATAATGCATGAAAGCTCGCGTTGGATCCCGCATAATTTGATAATCGCTCAAAAATAGGCGTCAATTGGAGCAATAAAAATGCTCAAAAAATACGATCGTGGTGCTACAAATAGGTGACGAATCATAGATCTATGCGTATGTGCCGAAAAGTAAACAATAATCGATCGTATTGGTGTTCCAAGAGCATGACATTGATGGGTCATTCGGCGTAAAGCCCCGAATAATATCTTTTTGTGAAGAACATATTATGTGGTCAACGATTTTCGACAGCTGAAGAAGCGGTTGATGCATTCAAAAAGCATGTTTTGAGGTTACCTCAATGGGAGAGTAAAAAATGCTTCGAAAATTTGTTTAAGAGTATGCAAAAGTGTATTGATCTTCATGGAGAATATTTTGAAAAACAAATAAACATATTTTTGTATCCAAACAATCCGTATTTACTTTCCATTGCAAAAATATTGTATCATGTAACATAGTATCTATACGAGTATATAGACATAGGCTTTTCAAAAACTATTATTATTTTTCATAAAAGTGTCTCTCAATTTGTCATAAGTATTTCTTTTTATTTACGTTTCACAATTCACATTTTTACCAATTGCTTAATGTATGTATGTTCAAGGCTACCCACAAATAAGAAACAGAATATGCCAAAAATGATGTAAGGAAAGACTTGAGCTCAGAACAATATACAAATGTAAGTAATGGTATAATCACTACCATTACCACCCATGAAGGTAAATATTGTAAACAAACGAATGATTCAATATTGCCAATTGAAATACCTGTTCATTTATGAATGTCTTCGTCCTTAACATTTTTGGTAATATAATTTTCATATCTCATCTGTGATAACATACTTACATACGTGTATTTGCATTCTTTCGTTTATTCATTCATTCATTCATTAAATCATTCAATCAGTCAGAGTCAGAATCAGAATCAGTGCCAGAGAGTTAGTCATTCCATCTGACTGTTAGTCATTTGTTGTAACAATTCGTTTGTTCGTTGATCTATTAAATTAAAATTTGTATGCTTAAATATTTGTAGATGTCACCGTCGTCCTGTTATCCCTTAGATAGATTTAGTCAGCAGTAGTATTAGTAGTAGTAGTATTTAGTAAGTGATGATTTTGAGACAATACTTTTGCTTGTTATCATGATTATGGTGATGCTAACAATGATGATGATGATGATAAGTCTTTTGTTGGTTGTGTAACTAATAAGTAGCATTCTTAATTCAACCCAGGAGTTCAACAAAAACTAACTTCATTATACTTATGTACTACTACATAGACGTTTCTTTGTTTTTAGTCTTCTTTTTTGTTGTTGTTGTTATTTCCCTTAACTTTATTGTCCTTTTTTTCCTGATTTTTTTCTCTCATCTTCATACAATTACATGGTCGTATGTTAACGATGACTATGATTCTGGATAGTCATCGTTGTTGAGCATTCCTAATGAACTCATTGGTACATCCACAGATGCACAAATACACATAATAGTAGAATACACCACCACCTGATGTCAACTGCTGTCATGGTTGCCAGCTATGGATGGATGTTGTTATCCTTCTCATCATCAGTACTAGCAACAGTAGATGCAGTAGTAGAATTGTGGCATCCACATCATCACCATCATCGGTGTGGAGTATACAACGTTGTCATGATTTCTGGTTGTTAACAACGTGAAGCCCTCTTTTCTGGCTTTCCTCCTTACCATTTCACTTATAATATACAATATACTTACATACATACATATATATACATATATATGTATATATAGACTTGTTGTAGTTGGTTTTTGAATTGTGAATTCAGAAATTTAACTTTTAACATTTTTGTTGATTCACAACCTCTCTCTCTCATCATCTCATATTTCCTTCAAACAGTACTTAGTAGAAGAGCCAAGTCAACCTGTGTGATGATTCACTTGAAGCATAGTCATAACTCTATGTTGGTGCCTCAATCGTTTCAACACTTTCATTACATTCAACTGAACTCAACTCAACTTAACTTAGCTCAGTTTAAGTCTTCATCGTCGGATTCAGTTCAGTTCAGTTCTGTTCTGTTCCGTTCTCTTCTCTTCAGTTCATTTCGGTTTGATTCGCTTCAGATGAGTTCTGTTCAGTTGAGTTCAGTTCAGTTAAATCCTGAGTTTGTTAACGTTTTCAGTGTTAGTTCATTTTGATTGCTAATTGGTTTGTTAAACAATGGTGCAATGGGTTTTAACGAATTGGCCAAAATTTTATCAATGTTCCTTGCTTCAATCACATGAAGATGGCAATCGCAATGGTACAGGCAAAGCCAAATAGACTCAGAATCGGTAGAAGGAAGACAGGCAGTCAGTGTGATTGCTGTCAATGTTTAAGTAGACATGTATACATATTTATGTGCATCTCTACATCATTATCACCATCATCACCAACACCCTCAACACAATCAACATCAACATCAACAATACAGTGACATCTTATCATTTATTCCTATAATTCTGTTCTTTTTTTTTTTTGTTTTTTTTTCTTGGTTTTTACAATTCAAATTTGGTAAATGAATTTAAGGATTGTTCCTTGTAATCTTCTAGATACATATGTATGTATGTGTGATATTGAATTGAAGAGACAATAAAGTTTTTATGCTGTTGATTTGTTTAACCGCAGTCAAAGTTGTTGTTAGGAAGGTTGGTTAGAAATTGGGCTGGTTGCTTGGTTGGTTGGATATCAGACAGTTGGGTATGATACACTGATGTTGCCACTATTGTTGATTGACAGTGTGTTATAGTATGTCACACATAAAATCTGTCACAGTTACATGTTTAGTGTAGTCTAACAATTGGAGTGATGCTAGTAAATGTACAAAGCTGCGGACAATTTAATAAAATATCGTATGAAAGAAGTCATGGTCCCCAATTTATGCCAATTATTTATTCATACACCTTTGATGGCAAACTAAATGAGCAGTTTTGTTTTTTTTTGGTTTCATAGAGTCTCCAAGATCAGTATATTCTCCGCGAAATATTCCACACAAAACAACAGAACAAGCAAATTGACGCCATACGTACAGTTAGTTGTTTGTTATGATATTGTTTTGGGACAAAAAAACTGTAATCAGCAATGTCATCAATAATTTTTCGTAATTGCCATAGTTTTAATATCATATTCAAATTGTATTTTGTTGGAGTTGGACAAAATGGGTCAAAGTTCTGATTTATATCATGATGTCTTCGAGAAATTGGAAAAGTAATTGGTAGAGCACATTCGACTGTTTAGTGTATCATTAATAATTATGTAAATAGCGGTAAATTGGCAGTGAAACATGAAAACGATGGAAGGCCTAAAATATTAACAACACGACAGGAGCGTCAAGTAATAGCTTGTGTAGTTCAGTCCACAAAATGATTTTGGCCGATTGTAAATTGAGCTTGCGTGAGAGAGCTGACACTTTACAGATATCAGAAGGCAGCGTTTTCCCCATTTTGCATGAAGATTTGAGCATGGGAAAGCTCGGTTCGAAATGGGTACCGTGTTTGCTCACAGTCGCTGTTTGGAGCTGTTTCAGCGTTTGTGACAATGGATGAAACATGGATCCAACACTACACTCCAGAGTCAAATCGGCAGTAAGCTAAGTGGACAGCAAAGGATGAAAACCATCCAAAGCCAAAAACACAAATGTCAGCTGGTAAGGTTTTGACCTCCGTATTGTGAGTTGCGCGCTGTAATTTATTCATCAATTACTTTGAGAAACGAAGAACCATCAAACCCAAATATTATATGACATTATTGGTGCGTTTGAAGGTAAAAACTGATAAAAAAAAAGACTCAAATGAGGAACAAATAAGTGCTCTTTCACGAAGAGATGGCAACAATGGGAAAATTGCACGAATTGTGCTTTGAATTGCTTACCCATCCAGATTTTTCTCAGGATCTTGCCCCCAGTGACTACTTCTTATTTGTAGACCTTAAAAGAATGCTCCAGGGATAAAGATTTGGCTCCAATGAAGAAGTGATTGCCAAAACTGAAGGGTATTTTGAGGCCACAGATAAATCGTTCTACATCGAAATGTTAAAGAAACATTGGATTGAATGTATCACTCTTAAAGGAGACTACTTACTATGTTGAAACATAAAATCTAATGAGAAAAACTTATTGAGTGATGTGTCATTTGCTGGTTTACTATAATATGGTTAAAGATATTGAAGATGTGATTAGTTGTCACCTGAGTTGACAGTTGGAGTCACAGTTACATTTACATTTACAGTTTATCCAGTTAAGTGTATAATTATATAATTCTTTGTAATTTTTATATAAAAAATTGTAATGTTTTTCATGTTTTGTTTTTTGAAATTTTGTATTGATGTTGTTGCTGTTGATGTTGTGGAAAAAGTATTCAAATTAATTAAGTTAAAAATCTGTTCAAAGTAAATTAAATTCTTTGAAGTCCTTCAATTATGCACAACCACAAATTTAAATGCAAGCGCTTAAATATCATGCAAAAAGACCAACAAAAACAACAACATTGTAATGGTGATGATGATTATGATGATAATAACCCAAACAAGAGCATCAATGGCTAAAAAATAAATGTGCAGTCAACAAACCATCAACAATCAACCATCAACCATCGAAACGATAAGCGTCACAATATGGAACAAGTATTGAAGAGACACGCATTAATCATTTTATAATTCCACCATAAATCCAACAATAACAACAATGTTGATAAAAATCAACAAAACAATTTAAGCAAGCGGCTTTCATATTAATTTTTGCGGCAAACTGGCAACAAAAATAGCCGCAAGCATGTATGAATATACTTATGTATCTGTGTATTTGCAACAAACAATACCAACCAAAAAACAACAACATTACAATAATGTTGGAGAGTTAAATTTATAAAATAACAATGAAATCAAAGAGAGAGAGAGAGAGAGAGTGAGTGAGAGAGCGAGAAACCCAACCATCATCGTCCATCAACAATTTTTGTCCCGATGATGTTCTTTCAACACTTTCAATACTAAGTAGTATGTACATGTCTCTAGGTTCAATTCTACTTCATTATTATGCTCATCATCAGCAACATTGCTACCGCCAGATTGACGACGATTGTCGGCATTTATAGTATTCTGTTTCCTTGGTTACACCACCATACACAGAACACGAACACGAACTCAACAATTACAATTTACAAACAGAAAGAAAAACAAAACAAAACAAAACAAAACAAAATAAATTTATGATTAATTTTATAGTATCGGATATATTTAATCATTTAATACTCTTTAGGGTTTAGAGATAGGGAGCGAATTAAGATATTAATCTAATAAAAATAGCAAAGAAATGGTTTAGGTTTATGGTATTGTAAGATAAAGGTGCGATCGATTAATTGATCCTCTAGGCTTATTTATAACAGTTTTTGTTTTTTTTTATTGATATATAAACTGAAAAAGGAATAATAATATTGTTAAGTAATGCAAAATTCCTGGTAAAATCCATTCCCAAACAGTTCCTTAATAATGTTTATCTTTTTAGTATTTCAAACATCTTTTTTAGCTTAATATACCCATCTTTTTATCTGTTATCATATGTCCAATATTTATATAGGGTATTAAAATCAGTAAAAACAAGGAATGACATAATAAAGAAATAAAGAAAGAAAATCATCATTATCCATTGGAACAATCACCGCGAAATCTGACAACAGCGCGAAACATTGGTGCAAATAACGAAAATATGCAACGCAATATGGCAACCGCAATGGCGTCGATGTGCGTTGGATGCCATTTCTCAAAGACATTACAATTGCAACAATAACAACAGCAACTATAGATACAAAAATGAGTGTAACTGAAATGTTGCAATACAAAAAATTCAATATAAATATATTTACTATAGTGTATGGTAGATACAAATAAATATGCGAGGGTGAAAAGAAAAATTGTCGACATTGTCAAAACACTTGATTTATTGTTGAATCAAAAGAACATTTAAATGAGGAATCCCAATATTTCATTTATCCTTACTAATGTTTCTGATATGAAAGTAAAAAATAGTTGCACTGGTTAAATCTGGAAAATATGGCAAATGTGATATTGAATCGTAGTAAAATTCTTTGATTATGAACATTTTTTTAATTTTTTCCAAATGAGAAAGTTCTTCCTATCAAAAATATTAACTAAAAAAACTTATATTCAATGGAACATAATCGGTATTAAATATTATTGTATTTATTGCTTTAATAACTGAGTCCGCCTGCTTTGGAGCAGGTTGTTTCATTATTTTGAACATAAATTCAAATTTCATTCCAGCAATAAGCATATGATTTGGATTGTTCTTAGCTTTGAACTTACAGGGGCATGGATGACATGGTTGGTTGGTTGGTTGGTTACCGTGGCTGACTTTTATAGTCCACAACGAGCCACAATTGGCACTAGAGTGCTGTTTTGAAACCATTTCCACGTAAAATTTTGGTATTTTAGAAGATCACCTGGACATGTGGCTGACCATCAACCGAACGTCTTCTAATGATGATTCTAAGTGATCTATTTTCGTTGTAACAAGGCCAAATCTTTCCACCATCTGTTTGCGTGCTGACGGAAATGCAGAAAGTTGCTCCTTTTGAGGACCGCTAGGGGAATCGAGACCTGTTCCGCTAACAATATATCAAGGGATGCACCAAAACGAGCTAGTTCATCAGCCTTCTTATTTCCCTCAATGTTCCTATGGCCGAGAACCCATAAGAGAGTGATATCAGCTCGACGACTTAGCTTGCTTATTATTGACCTGCATTCCTTGGACTTTACAGTGATGGATTAAAGTCATGGGTGGCGTACATCCTTAGCATTCTCACCAATTCAAGGTGGCAAATTAGCAACGTGGATTTAAAATTGTCATGCAATCCCATTTGTTGACCACAAATAGTGGTGAGCAAATACTTTTGTGCAAAATTGTACTTTTATTTGGTCCCTCGTATCATCATCGATCATAGTCATATGCATATGTACTATTTATTCATATGATGATGATGATGATTACAATAACAAAACCAGACATGAAAAACAGGAAAAATACCAAGAAAAAAATGTTGACTTTGATTCAACAGAAGAAAATTTAATATGCAAAAGACAAAAATTCTTTGGTTCCTTTTATATTGCACCAAATATTTCTGATTTTTTCAGATAGTCATAGTCATAAATACATATGTACATAAAATGTTTAACCTTTATTTAAACAACATTTGCATAAAAAAATTTATATTTATACCTATTTAAATACTCTTAGACCTTGAAAACAGAAATATGTAAGTACAAACAAAGATTTACTAAAATTAAATTAAATAACGTATACGCACAATTTGACTAAACAAGTCTCATTTTGCTTATATTCAAGCATATACATATGTGTGTATGTGTGTATCGCCCAAACTGGGTCCTTTGAGATTGAGATACCCTTACTCTAGTATGTTAATAAGTTGATTGCATAAATATGAATATGTGTTATAAAAATCTAGGTGGTATCTTTTTGTTTAATTAAACATTTTCCACATTCAACACTCTTCATACTCTTCATATATTTGTCAGTTAGTTAACCACATAAAGTGGCTTTTTTGTGGCTGATTAAAACCAGAAAATTGCCTTTGTGGCAACATTAAAAAATAACAAAACAAATATAAAATATTCTATTGTACAATACTAGTATATTCTACTTGCTAAAAAGGGTAGGAGGAAATGTTTTTGTGTATTTGCGTCTGCAAAAATAAACTTGGTGTCTTGCATACCATATGTAGATTATATAGAATTGTATGACATGCTAAGACAATAGACATACTCAACATACTATGGTATCTTTTATATTCTTAATTAGTTAATTTTAAAGATATTTTTTTGTTCCATAAAGAGAAACCAAATTATGTGAATTAAAATACAAAGAATTTAGGTGGCTTAGAAATGAGTTTATGCTTTATGATTATTCCTGTTTATGGTAGATTAAGGGTAGCCCATTGAAAGTTCTGTAATCAATTTTGTGTCTTAACTGTGTCTGGGATTAATATTCTTTCCATCGAAGAATTCACCAAACATATATTTTTAAATCATGAAATCATCAAAACCCTGAAATGAATATAAATTGAAAAATTAAAATTGAAAATAAACAAAAGCAAACAAAAATAAATTGGGGAAAAGAAATTTCGCAACTGCAATTTTTGGCAATTGGTGCAACAAATGAACGACAAACGAGCTCCATACACCAAAAAGATGTGGCAACAGAAACAAAATTCATGAAATGAAAAGGAAATAGGGGATACTCATGATTATGCACCATCCACCATCCACCAATGGCCATCATCATCATCCTCATGTGGAAAAATGAACAATAAAAACAAAAAAAAATAATGAAACACACAGAGCAAGGAAAGCGGAAGTGGAAAAATTTGTTTAACCAAAGTATGTTAAAAAAAAAATAAAATATCATGTAAAAGTATCTTGTGCATACAGTATAGTATATTCGTGTGAATTGTGGGTTAAGAATTTGGGCGACAACTCAATACGCTGCTTTTTTGAGAAGATTTCTTTTTTATCATTGACTGAAAAAGAAATAGTAGTCGTAGTACACTACCATAATCCATCACAATTACATGACATCAGAATTGTAGGGCATTCAAAGGTGGTTGATGGTTCATGATGATGCTTTTTGGTGGTGTTGTTGGTTGCATTCCATTCTGTTCTGTTCAGTTCAGTCTAGTTACTATGTTCTGTTATTTGTTCGTGCTAACAAATTGTAAATTTACTTTTGAGTTGATTTGGACTTTAAAGGATTAAAATTGGTCAACAGAAAATTAATGAATGAATGAATGCATGAATATTTATTGTTGTTAGTATCTTAATATTACTATATTGTACAATAGAGATTATTAATCGGAATTCTTGAAGTTGAATTGAATTAAAAATAAACTTATTACTCATACGCAGTTTGAATTTGGCTAAAATTTTATCATGAATTACTCTTTGACAGACACTAATTAGAGGTAAACGAAACTTTCCTAATTATCATCATTATATGTGGTATAAGACAATGTATGTTTGTATATACATACATATGTATAAATGAATGGTTGAGTGAACTGATTGAAGTGAGTGAAGTGTATGCTGTTATAGTAGTACAAACAACAGGCAAATATCCTTATTGTATGTGTGTGTACTTACTTCTGTGATGTTGCTCATTGTTGGTTTGGTCAGTTTTATTGTCGGCACTTTGGTAAAACTTTACGGTTGTGGTCCACACATGTTTTGCGAACAATTAGACAAAGTGACATTTTGAGTGTATGTGGCCTAGACCATGGACCAAGGGAGGGTTCCGCAAAGTTACGGGCACCGCGCAATGCATTTTTGTTATTACCATAAAAAAAGACAACAAAAAACAAACAAAAATAAACAAAAAGAAAAAATCCCAAACTCAATTCAAAATTGAACATGTGAAAGAATCATGGAAATGGCGGCATCTGCCTCGGACATGACTCCTGTTCAGTTTGGTTTGGTTTGGTTGGGTTGGTTTTGAATTGGATTGGATTGAGGGGTTGAGTTGGATTGGGTTTGGTTTGTTTCTTTGCTCGTTTGCAACGCTTTTAAACAAATGTTCAAGAGTGACAGCTGCTCCGATGTTCCTACTAACTCTTTACCTTAAATTTTTGATTGTCTCCAACGAATGCAGGAACAACAGAGTTGAGCAGAACATCAACGCATCAGAGAACATTTTACTGCATATCATGGACAAAAAAAAAATAAAACAGAAAGGAATTTCATTCAACTGTGAGGCGGCGAGACGCAATCAGTTACTCTCAAATATCAGACGACTGCTTTCTGCCACGTTTATCGGCAGCCGGCATAGCCGCAACAACCAGTAGTCTGCCTCCGATCTACAACAATGTCAACGACAACGACAATGACAACAACGGACGGTGTGTATGTGTATATGTGATGAGGTCAAAGTGCATGCAATCTACATATGTACATACCCCAATCTCCCATTGTCACTCTATAGCATACCATGATTTGTCATGCCATATCGGCTGCCTTTCACTTGACAGCGGTACTCGGAATCGTTGCCGCCATAAAGTGCATATGTCGCTTCATGTTCACAGCGACATTCATATGCGATTTTTGTCGCTCTCAATCTCCCCCAAAAAAAGAAAAAATAGCAGCAGAAAAAATAAATGCATATCATCCATCCATTTCTCTACAATTTTCCTCCTTTTCTGCATTCTCTGCACTCTCTGCTTCATCACAAGTATTTTTAGTAAGTTTTCTTTTTAGTTGATTGCTTATTTCTTCCTTTTTGCTGTTGTTGTTGTTGTTTTATTTTTGATTTTTTTTCTGTTATTGTTATTTTGGTTTTGTTGTTCAAAGTTCATTTTTATTTTATTTTGTTTGCTTCGCGTCCACCATTCAATTGTTTTTCCTGTCACTCGGTTCCACAACCAACCAACCAAACAACCAAACAACCAACCAACTCACAATGCAACTCATTTTTGACTACGGAGATCTGGCTCCGACCTTGGTTCTGGTTCTGGTCCTGATTCTGATTCTGATCCTGCTTCCTTTTGGCAGGGTTGACAGTTATGTTGTTGTTGTTGTTGTTGCAAGCTACTGTCTTTTTGTGCAATTTATTGTTGGCTCACTACTGTTACTGTTGCTGTTGTCGTTGCCAACATTTTATGCATTGATTGACACACAGTTGGCCGCAGAAGTGCATTAGCTTTTTACTGCATTTATTAGGAAAGGAGGACAGACAAGAACCACCGAAGTGTTGGAGCTACCGGTTACGTTGATTTTTGCTCACTTTGATAGCTGTTGTTTTTTAGATAAATGTGTGTCCAAGCGATGGGGACATGGTGTAGAGGCAGTCAAATCAACTTGACTAACAGACAGACAAGTAAGTAACATTTTACCACTGCCATGCCATTCCATTTCATAGTGAAATGGCCGCCACCAGTCAGTCACACTAGTCACATGCAACCTGGTAATTTAGCTTAATTTGAATTGTCAACGTTTCGCACACAATTTGTACATCATTTAGTATCAAATTCTTAGTTTTTATCACACAGTTTTCTCACAAATAGACAAATGCAATAATATATGGTACATAAAATATATAGACAAACATAGCATCACTTATGAAATTTGGATAAGAAATGAATGAAATTTGTGTAGACTTTGTTGTCATCACTCAATTTGTGTGTGTGTGGAAATAAAGTTTCCAAGTCTTTAAGAATGAAGTAAAGATGGCTGGCAATGAGTTTGAAATGTCTTGAGGCGAGCTTCATTGTAGACAGAAGATTGATGGAAACAAAGAACAACTCATTCTTAGGCGCTATGGTGTGTCCAGAACAAACTATCCACAACCAACACTTCACTAATCTTGCTTTCTTTCCTTTAAAGCTAAGTTCTGAACTTAGAGCACAGCTCTTGGATTAATAAGCAATAATTAAAATTTGAAGTATAATATGAGATTAATAATGCTATTTAAATAAGATATTCTAATTTACCTGATCATGTTTATAATTCTAAAAATTGGGTTGCCCAGGAGCTGTACTATGTTAAATTTGGCTTGGTTGTAATGAATTGCACCCTGAGAGCAGGTGCTGCACAGTTGCAAGATCATTGCTGAGAAGGCACACATCATTGTTGAGGCCACGAAGTATGTGTTGATGAGTAAGTGCGTAAGTGCCCAAGTTGATGGCGTTGAGTAGGGTAAATTAGTGTAATGGCACCTGGGTTAATTGTGCTGGTAGTGATGGCTTGCATTATCCCATGAAACTCGGTCTTTCATCCAATTGTGAGATTTAACTAAATGGAGGATATCGGCCTTTTCG
The DNA here is from genome assembly GCA_037043315.1 of Amiota communis. Lineage (NCBI taxonomy): Eukaryota > Metazoa > Arthropoda > Insecta > Diptera > Drosophilidae > Amiota > Amiota communis. Next base: position 445,612 of record JBAMAV010001285.1, read on the forward strand.
AATATATTGAATGTGTGCAGTGTTTCCGTTAAGTCGACCTTAGCATTGGAGACATATAGAAGAAGCGTTTATGCTGTTGTTGGTGTTTCATTTGGAGTCGATCATTGGTTTGCTGTCAGTGCAAAAAATGACTTTGGATGATATATTAGCAGCAAAATGACAGCTTGAAGGACCGCACAGATTTCTGCTGACGATATATTTTTATTTGGTCCGCAAAAAGATGCTGCTTCTGAAGTTTTCGAACCATCAGTAAATATGTAAAAATGTTATTGTGTTATGGCTTGCTTTGTGGGAAACTTCATTGAAAGGAGCTCTATATACTTCTGAAGAAGTATTATTATAGTTTTAATATTGGTTGATTTTATAGATAAAAAAAAAATTAAGGAAAATTGAAAAAATTTTAATCAATTTTGACTAGAAAGTAACAAGTCAGTACAGTAAGTATGTAATGTTTTGAACATTGTGCATATTGATATTTTCTTATGTTGAAATTAATTTGTGTTTGGACATTCGCGTCGAAGTGCAACCTGGATGCTTTGAATAATAAAATCCATCGTTTTTAACTGAACATATTTATACACTTGACTTTCGTACCAAAATAACTCAAGATATTTATGACCTTAACTCAAGATGAGAATGAAAGTTTCAAGAATAATTAGAATGCATTATAAGAATTGTTATGAAAACATGTGGTATTTTTTTATGAAAAGAAATTCAATTAAGATGGACGTGATGGATTTCGAAGCCATTGGAGCCTCATATATTCAAAGAGAAATTTTGGTGGAGACTCCGTAATGGTTTGGGGCGCTTTTTTGAAAAGTCATACTCTGGAACTGTGCTTCGTAAGCTCAAGAATGTATAGTTCTGAGTATGAAGGGAAGCCTGTTAATCTGACTTAAATCTAATTGAAATCCTCTGGGGACAGTAAAAAAATTTGACATTGTGAGAGAGTTAAAAGTTTTGAATGAATGGCACAAGTTAAAAAAATAAATCGTAGGAAGTTTGGTTAGCTCAATGAGAAGGAGTTTGTTTGAATAAGGAAAGGCTTTTCATTTAATGGAAAAAAACAAAATTTTTAAATGCACATCTTACATAAGTCTTACCAACGAAATATCCTTAAATAGTCTAAGTGTCGTATAAATGTGCTTAGTTTAAAAATCCACCTTTTTTATACTCTTCACGGGATTGAATAGTATTATAAGTTTGTCATGAAGACATCGCAGACCATATAAAGTATATATATTTGTGATCAGCCCGTCTGTCTGTATGTATGCAAACTAGTCCCTCAGTTTTTGAGCTAGATAACTGAAATTTTGCACATAGGTTTACCATACGCTACACATTTGCCGGAATCAGTTATAGTTACTATGTAAAGAACTGAACAGTACAATCATTGTGCATATGCACGTTGAAGAATAGTTTTTTTATGAAGATGAATTCCCAGATATGTAATATTATTTATCCATGGGTTTTGTTCGTCGTTTTTTAGTTTTAAGGAGTAGCTGGGTAGGTGACATTCTTTAGGCTTCCTTGTGAAGAATATTTTGATGTTAATTTTGATTTTCAAGCGTATTAAATAAGTCGCAAGTGAGTCCAATGAGTCCTGCATTGCTGTTGCTACTTGAGCTGTAAATTGCAGTGTCTTCAACTAAAACTGTTGTAGTACAATATCTTGATGTTGGGATGTCGTAGGTGATTATGTAGTATTTATAATGTAGGACCTAATATACTTATAACCTTGAAGAACTCCGCCACATATCAGCTTGTTTCCGGAGTCTGTAACGTCCATGACTGCTTAGGAAAAGTGATCTGTCAAAAGGCTTTGAATTAACTTGTGGATTAATTCCTTATGTCATACTGTGTCGAAACCTACTGATTTTTCTTTTCAATGAATTTCGTCCTTTAAAAGTAAGTCTATAGCTTTTTGATCACGACAATAGGTGAAATAGAGTACATAGTTGTACTTCTGATTGCTTTAAACTATGCATTGCTTGATTCATTGCTCGGCAATAATTTTGTGAAATTAAATTTTGTTTATTTTCATTTTCTTATTAAGACCTAACCTCTTAAGGGTATGAAAAAGAAAAAAAAAACAAAGGGTTTTTTGAAAAGAGAAAATGAATAGTTTTTGTTGTTGTTTTTTTTTTTTTTTGAAAAAACAAAAGATGATGGACTTAGTACATGAATATTTATCATTTTGAATAACGTAATCCAAAAATCAAAACAATAAATTCATAATTTATGGTTGCCATATTTGTTTTTTCTATTCATATTCAAATGCATCTACTTATACATACAAACAAACACACAATATGTATCTATTTATCTGTCTATCTGTCTGTATGTCTATCTGTGTCTATTCAAATGAAACAAAAAGCAGAAGTTGAGTAGTTGTGATATAAGGAAAGAAACAGTTAAATAAACTACCCCCCACAAAATGTATGTAATTCACCAATGAGTTCAGGCCAAAAAGTGGCAAAATATAATAAAGGATGAGCGGATGAATGGATGATTGAAAGAATGGTTGGTTGCTTGGTTCCTTGGTTGGTTGTTTGGTTGGTAGAAGTAAAGAAGATTGAATAGATACTAGTGTGGTACTTGAGTGCAATCGAAGGCAATTGTAACAGATAACGCACGAGCGCTCATCAAAAGGAAGGGAGATCACAAACACACACAGAAATGCTTTCATAATTGAAAATGAAGTTTTTAAGGCGATTTTCCCAGGCATCATGAATCAATAAAAGTATAAATGAATCACGCTCGCGCGCAACCACTTCATAACAACATAGCGGATAACAAACATACTTACAATTTGAATTATATAAAGATACACAGATACAGATACAGATACAAATGCAGATGCTACTTACAAATATGATAAGGGATAGGAAGGGAACATAACAGAATGGACAGACATATTGGTACATTGGTATACATGATGGGCATTAGTTACAAATATAAGTCAAGTTCTTATTGAAATGGTCTACACTTTATTCGGGTTGAATTTTGTATTCTGTATTATGAAATGGAATGAGTTTGTTATGAATTTGAGTTTCAGTTTGAGACCCCCTAAGGGCCAAACAGTAAATGAATGTGTACTACTAAGTATGTATATATGTATGTATGTCAAGGGAAGAAGATACAATGTACTCGTATGCTTGGTCAGATTGTTTGAGTATTTGATCGGGCGGTTTTGGGAGTTTGAAAGAGCATTAAAGTTTCAATCGACATCTAAAGCCCTTGAAATTGCAATGCCAAGAGGGTATTTTTGTGAATTGAAGGCTAAAACACAATTCACTCACAACTCAGGACCTGATAATACACAATAAAACAATGAACAAAACTGAACAGAAACAAAAAAAGATACTAGACTCTTACTACATGAAAAATGCTATGAGAGCAGTTTTTGTTTTACAATACTTTGTTAAGTCACAAAAGTCATCATCATTAAATTTTTTTCCACTATTCACATAGATTCTCACAGATATATTATACATATATATACACATACCAACCATGTATATGTGTATGGAATAGTAGATATTTTCCAATGCGATACAATATAATATATGTAATATTTGGGGATGTATTTTGCGGCCATTAATAAAGCCCACTAGCGCATTTACGAGGTTTATGCCATTGTCTCTATATGGTATTTATATATATTAACGGATATGTCTCTTTATATGTAGTATGTATTGTGCATATGGGTATGGATGGCTTTTAAAATCAAAAAGCGAAACAAAACAAATCAAAAAAAAAAAAAAAAACATTGCAATTGTCGTAACAAGAAAATGGAAAAAAAAAGATAAAAACCAATAGCAAGAAAAAATTGCCGCTGGCCACAACTGATTCGGCTAATTCGGTCGATCGGCTTTAGAAATGGGGAAATGGTTATTGTCCCTTTTTCTCTCTATCTGTATCTCTCTCTGGATGTAGTATCTGAAACATTTTCAGAGTCTATGCCTTTGGCGTTTCATTTCCCTTTATTCTTTATCCTCTGTTTTTGTTGAGACGATTATTGCAAGCATTTGGAATACTCTGTCAACTCTGCCAACTCTGTTGAGGCATTATAATCGCCTCATGTTCGATAAGCCCCTTTATTGCTATCGCTTTTCTCTGTTTTAGTGAGTATTTCGATTCTGTTTGGCATTTGGTATTCTCAACGATTTAAATCCGTTAAATTTGTTTCATTATTGTTATTTTGTTTGTTTATTTTTGTGAATCAACAACCTAAGGAAATAAAATGAATAAATAATAAGAGAAAGTGCTTTATAATTGTTTAGGAATCGATTGAATTTATTTAACTCTTTCGTCGTAGTTTTTAATGAAAATTTATCAAAATACACAAATAAAAATTCTATTGTGAGATTATAATACTAACAAGGCAACACAGGTTGCTGGTTCATAAATTTTAAGAGACCGACCGAAGGTTCGGTTTCGGCCAATTGTTGGTCAAAGCTCTGTATACGTGACGTTCAGGTTAGTTCCTTGATCGTGAGTATGACTTGAATGACTAGAAATATTCAAAATAAACTTATCAGGGGTGCCACAGAAAACTCTTCCTCCTCTATGCCACCTGATTTCCGATTTTAGGTTCCACAGAAAACTCTTTTGGGAGTGTTTGATTCCTGCTTTTGTGTTTTTATATGCTGACAGACCTATTAACATTCAGTTGAAGCGGTTTGGTTATTCGATAAAATCACCGAGTGGCCGAGTGGAACTCCATTCGACGAAAACCCTAGAGTTTTCTGTGGCACCCTCTTGTATGTTTTATTTTATACGAAGTCTGTTCAAAAAGAATCGCGAATTTTGAATTTACAAGAGCTACGTACGAGTATATGCGATTTTCGATTTGTTGTGGCGCTATGTTGCCTTTCACTTATTCTGAACAGGTCGGTCTTTTTAAATGTTCAGTTAATTTTTGACAGCTGTTTTGCTTGGACGTGTTTTGGCTCGTCTTTGATTTTTGCCTGTTGCTGAGGACTTAAACATATCGTTTGGCATGTGCCATTCGATTTGAACCAATGCTTTGGGCGTCTCTCGTCGTCACGAAATTCATGCCAAAGTAGCTCAATTTCGCTAACATTGCTCAGGAGCTGTTGGACTCGGTCCGCAACTACCCAAATTCGCTCTTGAGGGTCATAATTGGTGATGATTCAAGGGTTTATGGTTATAACGTGGAAACAAAAGCTCAATCATCCCAATGGAAGCTGTCGGATGAGACAAGACAAAAGAAAAGGCGCCAAGTTAAGTCGAAGGTGAAGGATTTTATTGCAGTTTTCTTTGATTGCAGGGGCGCGGTGCATCATGAGTTCTGACCACAGGGTAATACGGTCAATAAGGAAAATTACCTGCAAGAGTTGCGTAATTTGTCAAAGTAATCTATTTGCACCATGATAACGCCCCTGCTCACACATCGTTGCCAATTTTTGGCTAAGAACAATATGCAAATGATACCGCAGCCACCGTTTCCCTCAAATTGGCTCCTGGGACTTTTTTCTGTTCCCAAAACTAAAGAGGCCCATGAAAGGCCGACACTTCGCCACGATAAAAACAATAAAAACGACATCGAAGCTGAACAAGATCACAAAATATATTTTTTGTAAGTGCTTCGAAGAAATATATTATATCCGAGGGGTATTACTTTGAAGGGGACAAAATAGATATTGATATTGATCTCGTATATGTATGTCTTTATTATTGGTGCTTCGTTCTAGGTTCTAAAAATTTATGTAGAGCTTCATTTGTAAGTCTGCTCTTGGTATTTAGAATGTATCGAACTTTGAGCCCAAGATCTCACTGATTACCCTTCGCTATCAATTGGTCCGATTTTCATTTTCATTTCATAGAATGATTCTTCCGATTAAATATCAAATGTCATTTTAGACAAATACATATGTAAAATACATTTGTATTTTCTTTTTATGTAGTCTAAAACTATAATTCAGTTACCTAGAAAAATCTGTCAATTGTAGACTATTGTGTCAAACGAGCAACATTCGTGTAGATTGAAAAAAAAAAAAATCTGTAATTTTCATCTCGTGATAAAATAATATAAATTTTGTCAAAAAAAAAAAGAAAATGGGTCTTACACGTATTAAGATGTCTTTGGCTAAAGATGCAATGGATAAGCAAAATACTATACGACCAAAGGCATCGGTGGCATCAAAAAAAGAAGGAACCACTATCACAATCCCACGTGTGGCACTTTCCGATTTGCAAAATCAAGGTAAGGATGCATATCAATTGTCTAATGCTTATCTTCGTGGTTCGGTTTGGAAGCAACCCAAAGGTGTTGACAATAATGCTGATGCTGCTACGGTGGTGACTGCTACCACCAAACCTAAGGCTGATGCTGCTACGGTGGTGACTGCTACCACCAAACCTAAGGCTGATGCTGCTACGGTGGTGACTGATACCACCAAACCTAAGGCTGATGTTGCTACGGTGGTGACTGCTACCACCAAACCTAAGGCTGATGCTGCTACGGTGGTGACTGCTACCACCAAACGTAAGGCTGATGCTGCTACGGTGGTGACTGCTACCACCAAACCTAAGGCTAAGGAAACAAATAATGTAGGCGACGCTCAAAAGCAAGCGTTAGTGCATCCAAAATGGGAGCCAATGAATATTAGCGTTATTGCTAGTATTGATGGCATTAGCATGGTTTCGGAGAAACCAATGAAATCCACAGGCGCACCACTGGAGAAATGTCCAAAGTGCTTAAATACCGCCAAACCTAAGGCTAATGAAACAAATAATGTAGGCGACGCTCAAGTGCAAGTGTTAATGCATCCAGATTGCGAGCCCATGGATATTAGTGTCACTGCTAGTATTGATGCCAATGGCCTGGTTTCGGGGAAACCAATGGAATCAACAACATTGCTTAGTGAAAGTGATGGCGATCCATTAAAGCCAGGTAAGCCTCATAAAAGTGCAATAACAACCGATGTACCAGTTGCCACCGAAATAGGCACTGCAGCAGTTATGCAGACGCCAAAATTAGAGACTGGCTTTTCTGAGCAAAGATTTGCAGAATATATGATCCATTCGACACCCCTTCTCTGTAAGGATTTGGATGGCGTCGAAGACATTGATGCCCATGATAAAAACAATCTTGTTTTTGTCGCAGAGTATGTTAATGATATATATGATTATTTGTATTCAGTCGAATCAGCACAATACATACGAGAAAATCATCTGGCAGAACAAACTGAAATTCATTTCAAAATTAGAGCAACACTTATAGACTGGGTTCATAAAGTGCATGTAAAGTTTTCCTTGACCGTAGAAACTTTTCAAATGGCAGTCTCCATCATTGATTTGTATTTGCAAGCTGTGAAGGATACACGTGTCGATGACCTACAATTGGTTGCCGTTTCTGCTATTTTTATAGCTGCTAAATATGAAGAATTGCATTCGCCGACAATGTCTGATTATGTCTATATCACAGCTAACACGTGTACACCGCGTCAAATATGTGTTATGGAAAAACAAATATTGAAAGCGCTCGATTTCAACTTATCTCGACCAGTGGCTATGCACTTTTTACGGCGCTTCTCCAAAGCTGCTTATGCTTACCAAGTACATCATTCTATGGCCAAATATTTTGTTGAATTGTCAGCTATTCCATATGATTTGGCTAAATACAAACCATCGGAAATTGCTGCTGCAGCGACATTTTTAACATTACATTTGCTAAATGACGATGCAAAGGTAGGCACTGGTCTTAATAATGACCATTGGAATAATACCCTCAGGTTTTATACGCGCTATTCACCTGAACACCTACGTCCGATTACCAAAAAAATTGCAGCTGTGGCACGTAATGCTCCTCAAGCTTATCTTAAATCGGTTTATAAAAAATATCAAAACCGGAATTTTTATGAAACTTCTTTGCGATTTGAACTGTATAGTCCATTAATGGATTCAATTGTCAACTGTAAGGATTAGTAGATGATTTGAAGAACAGAAGAAGAAGAAAGGAGCTATTTTAATGTTAATTTTTTTGGACAATTGTATCCATTTTACTATGTTTGAGTATGTGAACTACTACATTTATTGTGTTAGTCTAATGAATTTTTACATGTGATGTGCCTATTAATATTTTCATATGTATTTCATTAACTAAATAATCTTAATCTAATAAAAATCATAATTTTTAACTCGAATATGTCAAAAAAACTGGAGCATTAATTTATGTTTTCATCAATGAATGATAATGGATAAAAGAATATGGAATATTTGTCCCATTTAACCCATTTCTTGCGACTGCTTTGAAAATGAAACATAATGCCAAACTTGTGCTGTATCTTTTCTATGATAGATAGAAACTTCAACTTACATTTAAATGTAGGATAAAGATGCAAATTATGATATAGTGTAATTGAAATAAATATCGGATCATAAGTACCTGTGAATATGGTCAAATTCTCTAATTAAAATTTCAAAATATTTCCACAGAAGTAGCTTTGGAACTTGAAAATATGGAATATTTACTTGATCTATGTTAAACTTGAAATTAGAAAAACAACGAGAGCTAAGATTAAGAAGGTTATTATGTGACTCAATCTCTGATTGGACCAATTTCTTTAAAATGGCTGTTCATTCTGGTTTAACATCTTCCCTTCCAATATGGAAAAACTAAGAGCATGCGAATGAAAAATGTAAAGATTATCGGCCAGCGCCTACACTAAGTACCTTGCAGTATGAATCACTGGTACAAGACTTGGTCTCTTTGGAATCAGTTCCAACAATCTCCATTTACATGTATTCAACTGGTGAATTTAACATGGCGATGCCATTGGAAGGGGTCATTTGAAACCGCCTGCATTTCCTACGACTAGTGAATTCACTAGCCATCAGTAATGCGAAAAGCGACTGTTGACTGACCAGGAAAATGCGTACTTACTGGTTTACCTCTGCATAACCTGCGACTAGTGAACGGGGCCTATTGCCCCTATCCATACCTGCTGGGTATATATCAAGATTAAAATTATACGAATAGACAACTTTATGATCAACTTGCCCAGGAGACATATCAAACGTTGTTCGAATAATGCGGATATCAATTTAATACTTATAGCTTTCCCGGTGCGCTTTACTACGCCCTCGCCCTAAAATAAAAAAATTTAAATTGATTATGTTACAATTTTGAGAGCGAACACAATTTCTTGAGGGAATTATCCAGTCTTGTGCGTACACACACATACACCTTAACCTGCTTTGAAAAAGCAATCAAAGCACGAACAACGAAACACACAGTCTCCCTCTTCGGTCGATCTCAGTGTCCAACATATACAAAAATAAGATAAGGAAGATCGCAATATTCGTGTGCGTACTCAGAGAGGAAAAATACAACAAAAACAACACAAAATTCAAGAAGAAGCACAGCATCAAACGTACAGAAGTTTCTGTGCTTGGCTGTCGAAAAAATTTAAAAATCTTATTCTTTCCACTGGTGAAAGGATTTTTAAAATTAGATAAGTCGTTTTGAAGATTATGCGTATCTTCTAAACAAACATTACCTCTTTATTATATTAGTATAAATAGATAAATGAGGCATATTATTGAAGAAAGTACCTACCTAATGCTAATAGAGTACTAGTTACTAGAGATGAGCTTAACAGTGACACAGTGATTCTAAACTGATATTGAGTCACAGTCATTTGAAAGGAGAGACTCAGTGTACTTGATTGATTGTGACTCACTTTGATTCAGTTGCTCCCTAAGCTGTGTTCACCAATCACAGTTTCAACAAAGTAAGCTGTGTCTCTCCCTTCAAATGACTATGACTCAATCACAGTTTAGCTCATCTCTACTATTTACTAAAACCTACGACTCATTGGTTACAATTATATTTTGTTGGCTGAGTTATAGTTTTCATAAAATTAATAATAAGATTAATATGTTGTTGGAGGACATCTAATGGTTTTCTCTTTTTTAAATAGTATGCTCTAATCCTCGCCAAGTTTGGGGAGTGGTCCATGGAGATGTTGTCGCCACAGAAACAGTGTTGTGCAGCAGTTCCATTTCATGCGTCAATTTAGTGTGTTCTATACGGAGGCGCACAAACATCGACCAATATAGTTTTTTGCAGTTAATTGGGTAGAAGGAAGCTGAACCATTTGAATTAAACCTTTTGTATCTATGCTGGAAGTCTGTCTAGTTTTCAGTATGCTCTTCGCTATTATCAAAGTTATGTGTTTATGTAGATCTTTTTCAATTGGAGGGTTAAGTATGATCGCTGACTTTTTGGTATTGACAAATGGTAAACTGCAGTGACAATTTAGGTATTTTATTACTTCTGTGGTGGATAAACTTTCGGTGAAGATTGTAAATAAACCTCTATTTACATAGGCACAGCCAGAGCCTCTGCAATAAATTCTGTGCAATAGTCTGGGAGTAGACCGCTAGCTTTAATGCTGTAGTTGTATTCAACTACAGTTAATCCTGTATGATTATTTTTGGAAACGTCAGTATATAGCCAGTCGTTTTCGTGAATTTAAGACGACACCACTAGGAAGAGGATGTCTAAAATTAGAACTGTGGGTTAATTTTGTATTAAACGAAGAGTACCGTAGTTGCAATAATGGATAGTTTTGTTTTTTGCTTTGGATAACATTTTCATCAAGGCCCTATATTACACAAGTGATGAACATTTTAAATGGCTTTACTACACCGGAGTCCAACCTATATCTTCACAAGAAAGGGTACATTAAAAGAGCTTATCAAAAAATGATAATTTCTATCGTCTTAACGTCTATACATTATTATCTGATAGAGATAAAACAATCTTCTCCTCGAGGAAGAAAAATTGCTGGTGGCTCATAAGCTGATTCTCATCTTCCTGCACTCTTTTCCATCCTCTAATTTAATCAATTTTATAATCATTCTCTATTCTTAGATAATACTAAAGTATTGGGTTCTGCAAAGGAAGGGTAATGTAGTTTGAAATTTATGTATTGAACAGAGAGCTTGATTAGAGGCTTAGTTTAGTTGTAAGTTAAATGTACTTTGTGTATTTTTAGTATGCTGTAATAATGATACTTATTATATTGTAATAAATACTCAAAAAAAGGATATGAATTCCTTTAATACATTTTTTTTTTTTTTGTACTGAAACTGCCTTTGGGTGCATCAGAAAAACAACCGACATGGCTAACATACTATTGTAGATATAACTTAACTTATGCATATTTTACTTAATCAAACAAACACATTTTTTGTTTTATTAAAATTAATTTGCCATTTCTAGTATTTTGTCAAAAGGATCATCAGGAACAACCGTCATGGATTTTAAAATTATCATATTACAAACAAAAAAAAACAAAATAAAAAATCAAGGGACACTGGACAATGAACAACATGAACGTGAATGCGATGTGTCTCATTTTCTACTTTATTATTATCCTTTAAGTAATTTAATATAAATTCATTTCATAATAAAATTTGCCAACAACAAACAACAAAGGACAACATACTAAACACTGGACCAAAGCGTCCAAAGGAGCCAAGAAGAATGGTCACTAGGCAACCACAAGGCGTTGTAACTATAGAGGATGATGTGTTAGAACACAAATGCCAAAGATAAAGGAGGGAAAATAACAAAAAAAAAAAAAAAAAACAAGGAACTTTGTAGAAATAAAATTATGTGCAAAATAACAAGCGAAAGGATAACGAAGCAATGTTCAAAGTAAGGATGTCATTACAGGTGACGGACAGAGTGTGAGCTATACGAAAGCATATGTATGTATATACGTACTTTGTAGAAGGGCCGTTGGCCAAACACCCAAGCTGGAATGGAATGGAATGAAAAGGCATGAACAGGATAGGAAAAGCAGTAGCAAATCATATTACACAAAACTTTACACGCTCAAAAACGCATGTAATTGGCTTTTGAAACCGGTCCAAAAGGTTAAGAGCTAAAGCCAAAATAGACACACGCTCGGCCAGAGGACTAAGGCTACACAAAATAAAAAAAAGAGTATAGAAAAAATAGAATTGAAAGCAAAGCAAAGGATGTGTTTGGTGACCAAGTTGTTGCTGTAAAATGGTGGTGTCCTGCAGCAGCACTACAGTACAGAATCCGGACACAACATAACATAGCTTTTTATGATAATAATACAATAAATCAGAAGCGCCAAGTGCGCCAACTAGCAAGACCGAGTTCAATTCACTTCAGTTTAGCTTTGTTAAGTTGGGTGTTCTGTTATTCGGTACGCGGAGCCAAATGCTTGTGTATTCCAAAGTAAGTAAGAGTAATTTGAAGCATATGTTTGATATCGTGCATAGTTTTGTCTACACATGTCCTTACAAAGTACATATTTACCTCTTGTTTTCTTATTTTCTATTTTGTATTATTCTATTATTTTTATTATTTGAACTAACATTAAAAGAGGAGGATCAACATTTGAAGTGAGAATTATATTCATTCGTTTTATTATACTAAACGTATGTTCTATTAGAAGTTATCACGATACAAATATGAATCCTTGAAACTGAAGTACAATCATCGACATCATCATCACTACTACCTCTTCTATCTCATACATAGTATGTATGTTACGAGTATCTCCTCGAAGGGCTTATCCAAATTGCTTTTAACACGTGCCCACAATCACAACCAAATTGAACAATTCAACTTATGGGCCACCCGATCGATCGCCCAACCGACCCAATCGTCCTTAACATCCACTTTGTCATAGTCATATATTGGAAAAGTGTTGGCATGTTTATTGTCAGGAATTGACATTTTTGTGCTGGTTCAATTCAATTCTTTTCTGTTTGGTTCTGTTCTGTTCTGTTCAGTTCAGTTCAGTTCAGTTCAATGCAACACGATTCGGCGCCACCAACCATTGCAGAGAGAGCGATTCCATTCAACTCAACTCCTCCACACATTTGTTTCGCTTCAATTTGGCCAGATTTTTCATTAAGCTTGATGATTGGAAAAATTGACAGGCTTTTCAAAAGCGATAACTTCATATTCATATGTAGCTCAATGTTGTGTGTTGTAACATTTGCATACGGTACTACATACTACGAGTATACATACACATATGTATATGAATAATATTTGTATATTTGTATCTGTATTTCTGTATATTTTGAGTGGGTGGGTGTTTCGATTACTTTACTTTATACTCGGTAAATTGCTATAGTATTGACGTTGAGGGATTTTATATTTACAACTCTCTGTGCTGTTCTTCAATAACAATAACAACACAATAACTTTGACTCTTAATCGTTGCAATATCCGTGGCAATAACTTTTTGGCGCTATTGACATGTTTGTGGCATGAATGCACTTTATTTCTCTTCTTAATATTTCACAATTTTCTCCCTTCCTCCTTCCATTTTTTTTTCTTTTTATAAGAATATATACTATATTTTGGTCAATACCATATAGGAGGGAAATTCTTACAATTTTTGTTTTAACAAAAAAACTATTAATTTCAGATACTAGACTAGAAGCACTCTTTAGTGGGAAATGATTTTGTTAAAAATTTCAATACAATATCTCAAAATCTATTGAATTCATTACTTATTTATTGGCCGAAAAACATATAAAACTAGGCAAGAAATGAACGTAGAGCATATTGGTGGATACAATTTTTCATATAACGCTTAGGAGGAAACTGAGTAACTGCATAAATCACTCATGAAACTGCGTTCTGGTTACATAGCGAATAGACTATTAAAATATGTTTATTCCCGTGAATTATTGATAAAAAACAATGACTACAATCACGCACTAACAAGCACTAAGACAGGGGCTTAGTATAGCACGCCGGGAATACTAGCAACTAATAATAAGAAAATAAAATTATATTTTAAAACATTTCTTTATGGTAGATCATGCTTCAAAAGTAGTGTTTGTCAAGTCTCGAAATTATCAAAGTCGCTGGACATCCCGGGATTTTGAGATGTATCAATAGAAAAATACAATTTTAGAATAAAACAACATTTATTGAATATGAAATCAAATCCATCAAAATCTTTCATACATAAGGCAAACTTTTAATTAGGAATCATACTCATACTAATGATTATTAATTATCACCTAGTCTCTATTCATAAGTCATATATATCTATACTAATACAATAAATGGTAATGTTTGTTTAGATGATACGGATAATCTTCGAAACGACTTATCCAATTTTAAAAATTCTTTTACGAGTAGAATGCTACGTTATCACTGAAGGTCATAGGATACTTACTTTTTTATTAAACATTTTAGGATTAAGATTTTTAAATGTTTGCCAAAGCCAAGCACAGAAACGTTTGTACGTTTTAAGCTGTGCTTCTTCTTGAATTTTATGTTGTTTTTGTTAGTGTTGTATTTTTCCTTTCTGAGTACGCATACTATTATTGCGCTCTTCGTTATGTTCTTTTTTGTATAGGTTGGCCACTGAGATCGACCCAAGAGAGAGACTGTGTGTTTCGTTGTTCGTGCTTTGATTGCTTGTGCAAAGCAGATGTAAGTCAAGGTATTGCCAAAGTCCATTATCTACAAAGACTGAACAACTGGACTATTCCCTCAAGAAATTGTGTTCCCTTTCAAAATTGTAACATAAATAATTCCAATTTTTTTTTTTTATTTTTTTTTTTTTTAACGTGTGCGTTGTAAAGCGCGCCGGGTAAGCTTGTAAAAATTATAAGGAACTAACAATTAGCATTCTTTACTGATTTAACAAAATAGGCTTTTAAAAAAATGAGAGCGTTCTGTTAAACTGTTTCTGATTTTTGTAACAAAACAACCAGACTAAGAAGACAAATTCTCGTTTTCAACAGATGTTTGTTTTCTTGTGTTTAAATCAATGCAAAGTCGTTCCAAACTTTCACCGCGTTTTCCGGTTGCTTTAAGCAACTGCAACTCCTTTTTAATGTTGCTCTTGATTTTTTTGCAAGAATTTTGGGAACATTTTTTTTATTGCACGTTCAAATACAATAACAACAACCGTGTCTCGAGTCTTGCCCCAAAAGTCCCGCGATCCGAGACAACAATATATAAAAAAAATCTCGGGACTTCAAGACACAAGACGCCCCGGGACACAAACCCTATTCAATAGAATATTTTTTGAGTATGAAGTGTCAAATCTCTTATTCAATATAATAAATTTTGGTATTTACGATTTTGTTGTTGTTATTTTTGTCTAGATATAGGAAGGATTCTGGCCATAAAAAACATTTGCAATTGAACTATTGAAATATTTCTCAGTCAAAATATTTTTATCATTAGTTAAGTTATGTCTAAATTGGGTTCTGATAAGATAAATGATGTGATTATCAATTCGTGGAATTTTCGCTAAGAAAATCACGGTTTTATTAGAAATAAATTTTCCAAAGTTTCTACTGGGAGATCTATAGATTGAAGTCCCTCTCCTCCTTTCAAGTTTTCTCAATTTTTTCCATTTATGAAGCAGATTTCTTGAACCATATGGGACATTTGTAAATTATAATAGGCCTTATCAATGGTTGATACATTATTACTTTCAGTCTCTTGTTAAGCAGTAATAAATAGCATACTAAGTACATTCCTAAATACGAGTACTGTATATGATTTGAGGCACAGCTATGGAACCTTACACCAATTCAGATCTTAATTTAACAATCGTGAAATTGAATTGTATCCCAACTGGGCCTCTTTTTAACATTTATGTTTTCATTCATGAATCTAGACTACTAATATAAAGTGATAAGTCCTCATACTAGAAGGATCTCAAAAAATTGGGAAAAGTTTGGAAATCTCATTCAGATACAATAGATTGATTTAGTTATGAACCCATTTAATTCAAATTCAATATTTTGTTCACATTTAAGTTAAGTGATTGATCAATGGATCACTCTATCATGTTCTATACTTCAGATATATGTACTTATATAGTATTGTATATGAGACATGGTTATAATAAGAGGTCATAAATAAATCGAGTGAAGAGTATATAAGCTTTGATAAGCCCAAATTTAATTTTAATAGTATTTCTGATTATTTGTTTGTTGTTTATAAATTAGCCTTGGATGTACTACTAACACTGTGATATGCAACAGAACAACAACTTGAAAGTTATTGTATTTCAAGTAGAAGTAGAAGACGACAATGACAGCAAACATTAAACAATTCCCCCAACTTTAAAGTGCACTATAACAATAGTCATAATAATAACAATAATAACAACCCTTTTATATTAGGTGTAAATAATATTTATTCGTGTTGAATTGCAAATTGCCAAAAAGGCAAAGAACAAAAACAGAGAAATGTAATAGTATAAACGATTCAGTTACCATCCATAAAATGTACAAAGTATTCTTCAAATGAGAGAAAGAAAAAAATAAAAAGAAAAAAGGAAAAATTGGAGAAAAAAAAATAAAGTTAAATAAAATAAAGGTGGGGAGGCCTCTTATAGAAAAGGACATGCCACACGCAAATACATTCACAAGCATGCCTACATAAATACAATCTACTATATTGTATGGTAAGTATCTATACATTCGTGTGTATTGTAGACTACTATAAGTATAAACTACATTGAAATGGTGCAATCATGACCTGTGTAAGTATATTTTGAATGTTGTACAAATTTTTTCAAGAGAGTGCTAAAGAAATGACATGCAAATTAGTTTTGTTAAAATGACTGACAAGTTGTAAAAGGCTCATGTTCGTTACCATACCATACCTTACCTTACCTTACTTCCTTGCTTCCTTGCTAGAATCCTTCCTTCCATCCTTTCTTTCAGTTCCTGTTTTGGTCCCAAGAGTTTGACTTAGGCGAAAATTTCATTGTATGTACTAGTATGTGGTGCCAAAAGTAAGAAGAAACGGGTTCAAAGGGTTGTTGGTCTTCTATATACAATACAATAGTACTGTAGTAAGTAGTGTAGGTATAGTCCTAGTGTGGAGAGACAAAATTTAAATAGTAAACCTGAAATTCATTCAGTAGATTCAATGCATACAATATAATTTAAAAGGGTTTCTCAGACCATTTCATTTTCAGCCAACAAACTAACTAACCAACCAACCAACCAACCAACCAGTCACTCAGTCATTCAGTCAGTCAGTTATTTAGTGAGCTTGTGAGTGGGTAAGTTAAAGAAAAGGGACGCCATAAAAATTACCACCGCCGATTGTTTTGCCGCACAATGAAGGATAAATAAATATTTTTGTGTTTGCGCTGAAAGCGGCAATTGCAACACGGAAACGCGACCAAACATGAAACACGAAGGCTCAACAACATGACACTGTAAGAAAGCAAAAAATAAAAGAAAAATAAAGGAAAGGAAAGGAAAGCAAAGCAAGAAAGAAAGGATTTTTATGACGGCGTGAAATGGTTATTTGAATATGCCACACATACTATACACAATCAGTCAGACAGACAGTCAGACAGACAGACAGACATAGATATGGACATATAGACAGATATAAGAGCATTATGCCTGCCTCACTCCTTTCGGTATACCATAAATGTATTGTGATATGCTGCCGATTCGGCATTGAAATAAATTTTTTTTATATTCGAGTATGTACGTACGAGGACAATTGTTGTATCTAAGCAAGGCTTTCTAGATAGGACAACAGCCAATAAAATGCCCAAAACAAAGAGATATAACTCACTCACTCAATAGGGCAAGAAATGTGAAAAGCAGCCATTGTTTATTGAAATGACACAATGCACAATGGCCGCAAAGAGACAAGAGGAAAGGATTAAACTGAAATAGTATATATAGAGTATTCTTTTACTCTTATTCTCTATTCCTATTCCTATTGTTACTTATTTAACTCCTTTTTTTTTTTGCTTTTCTACCCTCTTCTCCTTATTAATAAATGTGTTACCGCTGAACCCAGCATAACATTCAAGGAGTTCAAATTTAAATTAAACTAATCAACTTATACTATATAATAAAAGGAGTGTAGAATACAAGATACAGTACACTGTTAAGTACTTGTGCCTGACGCTTGATACTAGACATATCAGTTGGCA
Source organism: Amiota communis (assembly GCA_037043315.1). Lineage (NCBI taxonomy): Eukaryota > Metazoa > Arthropoda > Insecta > Diptera > Drosophilidae > Amiota > Amiota communis. Next base: position 463,593 of record JBAMAV010001285.1, read on the forward strand.
ATGCGTAAAGTTTTTACTGAAACCGGCATACAGTTTTAAGAATGGATGAATGCACACAGCAAGCAAGCACCTTTTGAACATCACCATCACTTGATGAGGCATCATTCTTTGGATCTCCCGTTCCGTTTCTTAGATGAGTGATCCACCCATAAGTGCTGTTCACATAGGATTTCCTTTATCAAATAAATATTGTTAATTTCACATGAATCTTTGGGACAACAATTGATTGACTGTTTATGGTAACTCTTCATATCTCAACTAAACCTCTCTGCCCATCCTCTGGGCAGTATGCCTACTCCGGAACTGCTTTATGTAATGTATAACTTTAGAGTAGGCGCCCAAGGCATTGGGATTCAGATTAAAAGCACTCTTCCATTGCCCTTATATACACCTACGTCTTGGTTCACCGCATTTGTCAACATGCGACACGACTTGAAGAAGGTGGGGTCGTCAGCCTCGTGACTATTGCCGGGAGGCCTGCCTCTTCAACTTACATCTTGTTCCTGATATCACCGCTATGTGGCCTCAGAAGCATCTTCTTCGCCTTGAAAACCTTTTTGCCGAACGTAGCAATCAAGGTTGACCAGTTGACCTCAGTGTACGTCATCTTTTGGATGATGTTTTCTGGTTTTTAATCAATGATATTTTGCCGGTTTTTTCGATCTACATATTTACCTCAAACGAATTCCATAAGAGTTTTCTCAGGGTCAAAAAAAAAAAAAAAGTTAAAGTAGACACAGTTGGCAATACAACATTTAAAGTAAATGGCTGGGCGTACTTTTTAACAGTCACTGAACTGAGCAGTAGTAGTATATAGTATAGTAGTAACAATAAGATCTCATCGGATCCAAATCGACAGACCAACCAACCAACCAACCAATCTATTGACCTATCGAACTGAATGTACAAGATTACTATTCATTCCATAAGCGTGTGTCTCGAATTGTTGACCGCTTGCATTTTCATTTGTTTATCTTTGTTTATTTGTTTGATTTTCTTAATGGACTTAACCCGCTCGACACGCTCCCTCGTTCAATACAAAATTTGGGAAATTTGAAGGCGGTTGCACCTAAATTTGTCGACGAAAGGATTAAAGTAAATTTTGCAAGGTAGGCGTAAGTGCAACAAAACAGGTACCAGTATGGTATATGTACTAATTGAAGGACATTCTCACGCTTCTGCGAACAGCTCAAAGAAAGTGTAAGATAATAGATACCAAAATACGCGCGACTCATGACTTTAAGATTTACTTTACTATGTAGTTTAGTTACGCTGGACTGAATTGAATTAGAAAGGTTTGTTGCTATCAAACTCTACACCTTGTTTTGCCTCCTTTCATCCCATTTTACTTACATCCTATACATTTCGAACCATTTCATTACCTTTTGTTGGTCATGGAACGCCACTTCCCATGGTTTCATTAAATTCCGCATATTAATTTGGAAAGCACATCGAACATAGAGAGATCGGTCAGATGCTCATACGAGTGGTGTGTATGGTTGTTGGTTCTATCATTTCACAAATCGCATCTAATTAACCCTTTCATATTAGCCACCCACATGTTTATTTTTGGTTTCACGCAGTCCCACACATAAACACACACACACAGACAGAAAATACACTATTGAACAAAGGATTTTGAAGGTTTTCTTTGCTATGTAAACATTTGACAATTCAATTAGTTGGGATTAGCTGCTTTTGCGAATCTTCATTATTTCTCCTTGAGCTCATTACTCATGATATCCAGCGGAGATTGTCATATGGTGTGATATCGCATTGCATAGATTGCATAGATATTAATTCAGATTGTCTTTGTTTTCAGTTGAGTTGATTTGAGATTGCTTTACTGTGTTGTTCTGACCTGACCGTAAAGTCAGCAGTATGTGAAAGTTCACTTTGTTTGATGTTTCGTGGGTTATGTTGTTGTCTGTGTATCTCAGTAGGACCTCCATTTTTATATGTCATACATACTTAATGTTGTACCATGTAGTGTACATAGTATGTGTGTTTAAATGTGGTTGAATTAACTTTGCATATGTTTATTTATCCATGCATGATGTTGATGTGTTTGTGGGATTTTAATTAAAAAATCTCATTTAAATGAATTCTTGGTAAATAATTTTGATCGAACGAGAACACCCACATTCTCATTGATATATTGGTCATTTTTTAATTAAGTAGCTTATGTGTGCCCAGGATAAAGTCATTCCGTTTGGCTAAATCCTTTTTAAATTTGCTCTAACAGTGACAACGATAACAAAGTGTCATTCATTCACATAGCACATAGCACATAACAGTTTGTTCCAATAACTTTAAAAATTTGAAATTTTCAAATAAATTTAACATTTCTCAAGCAAAATGTTGCATGGTTTTTTCTGCTATTCTTATACCTATAAGAAAAGATTATATTGTTCTGCAATATTAATCACATTTGCTGACAAATTCTCTTACCAGCCCCTGATGCTATTTGTCTTTAACATCTAACAGAATCGAAGTGAGTTTTTTAGCCATCACATGCATTCGTGAAGTTTTGTCCTAACTTTAAAATACTAATATCTGATTTTATAGAAATTCTCATTAGACTTATTAATGTCATCATCGATAATATATCGAAATCATACAATCATTTTGTGAAAATTCGCATTATCTGTATCAAACAAAATGTACTTTATTAGGAAAATATACTCATTTCCATCTTCAGCGACGAAGCACATTTTTGAATCAATGGCTTTGGTAATAAACGAAACTGTCAGTTTTGGGGGACTGAGAATCCATAGCAGTTATTATTGGAAGTGCCTTTAGAATCGGAAAAAGTAACTGTGTGGTGCGCAATGTAGGCCGGGTCTGGAAGTCTATAGAATGTAGATGACCAGGCATTGAAGGTCAATGGAGAGTGGTATAGAACGATGGGAAACGATTTTTATTTTACCTACCTTAGTCTGGCCAGCATCGACACAGAAGACGGTGCAGCATTTCACACCAGGCACGAAACAATCCTTTCCTAATCGACTGATCTCACCAAACGGCTATGTCAATTGAAAGCGAGATCACGTGATATAATGTCGTTAGACTTTTTCTATGACCTGATTTTCACGACGCATCATGCTAGCAACTCAATTCGTTGATTCTTCTTGGGTGATGTCATTCATTGATTGCAAACTGCATCACAACGCTAGCAACTTTTGTAACATTCCTACCTCCCGCACACATCCATCACTCCACAAATGTTAAACGAAATGAACAAACAATGAAAGACGCGAAAGAAGACAACGAAAAACGTCGGCAGAACGAAAATGTGTTGCCCTTGTCAACAAACAAACGTGGATAGAGAGGATGCAGTCGCATTGATGCATCGTGAAAATGGGTCTATGCCAACATTCCAGTGACGATCTAATCTTAATCTAGCAGGCATGAAATGGGCAAATGAGTCTGGATGAACTGTCGCTAGGACACTCTGGCCTTGCTATCAATCGAAGAGAATCTCCAAGCTACAAGAAAAGGATTTTGACGTTGACGGGAATCCCGGAAACTGGTTCTGTTTGTGGACTTTTCAGGTTTGTTTCAGAGAAACATGTTAAGTTTTGGATTACCCTTATCCCCTCACAATTTTCATACCCTTTCACACGTTTTATCAGGCATCACAATGGGCCTTAAAGCTTCTGGCTGGTTTCGCAAATTATCAGGAGCGCCTACATAACCCAACATATTCAGTGACAATTAAAGACCTCAAGAACAACAATCATACTGCAATTCAGACCATGACGGCGGAACTATGCGTTCGAGTTAAACAAAATTGGAGGATTAGTATAAAGGCCTGTCAGTGCAGCTGTGATGCCCATTTGAACGATGTCATATTCCATTACTAATTAAATCAATTGTACTTTCATTTGATAATTAAATTGAAGACACTCTTATGGAAAAACGCAACGTTGCAAGTCGGCAAAAATGGTGAATTGCGTTAACTGAAAAAACTGAAATAAGTACAAAAAATTGCAATAAAGAATTTATTATTCGTACTTCCATTTATTGTAAATTAATTAAATTGGTAAAATATTTCACTTTTCGGCAGACTTGCCAACTCATAATAAATTCATAAAGTTGCCAGCCTTCACTTTACCATGTTTGCCAAAGTAAATTGTCCTGTAAACTTTGCGAATTTAGCAATTTTTCTTTCTATGAAGCAATGGTCACTTTGTGTGCGAATTTGCCAAGTTTGCCACGTTATGTGAAAGCCCCTATCATATGTTAAGACTCATAGTTATTGAGATACAGAGTGACAATTCATATCAAAACATCATTTAATAAAATTTGGATAAAAAAGTATTAAATTTGAGCATTTGAAGAATTGAAATTTATTAATTACAATTTAAATATCTAAATAATTTATGTATATATTGTATGTATCTACAGTACTACAGTTGGTGATTGTATTAAATTGGATGTAGTACAATATTTATGTGAACACCCTTTGTTGGTAATGTCACGAACTCCCTTTTAAATTGTAAAGACAACTTGATCTCACTTAATTCGTTAGAGAATTTATAAACAAGAACTGTGTTGCGACTTATTTATGAAGAAAATTCCAAAAATATTTTCAAACTATTTAATGTTCAATAGACAAGGAATGGATGGGATTGATAGATGGATGGGATGGGATGGGATTGTTGGATGAATGAGCCCTTACACACTCCCCTTTTCAACTATACTCGTACTAATAGAAAGACAGACACACTCGAAGCGTATAACTACACAATAACTCTTACTCTTCTATACCCATACTCTACCATACCAGCCACCACTAGTATGATGATGATGATCATCTCATTCCAATTTTCATTCTCTTAGTGTGTGCATTGATGCATTAATTTCAGTTTGTTGTCACATAACTACAAATATCTCATAGATAAAAAGATACAAACAAACAAACAAACAAATAGACAGACAGATTCTCGTACATACTTTCAATGAATTGAATTTTTGTTCGTGATGCCATATCGTGATCTATGCACAATAGAAGTATGTAAAGTATCTCATTTAGTCTATTGTTTTTATGGTAGTTCCAAAAATACCAAAGCACAACATAAACAACAAACACTAAGCTGGAATAAAAGTAGCACAACAAGGTGGAGGTGGAGATGGAGGTGAATGGGTGAATGGAGATGGAAATGTAGCGCCTATGCTAAGCATAGAAATAAGAAGGCCTATCAATAATAATTCTAAACCATTTTTGGAGGGAGGAAAACAATGAAGGCTGCTGATGCTGATGTTGCTGCTTCTGTTTCTGAAGTGACGCAAAAGATTAAAAAGCGCTCAAGTGCGACTTTTGGCTCGTGACTTGTCTTAAGTGGAAAACTTGTCGGCGCCGTTTCTGCAAACAATTGTCCCCCTTTTTAGCTCTGTCATTCACTCACACACTCATTCATTCATTCATTCAGATAGTACCATATAATATGACTTCATTTACTAATCGTTTAATGTCAACCAGGGCACAACAACGAAAACTTGTATCTATTATGTTAAAATTTCACATTTAGAACAAGAGTGTTAAATGTGAATGTGGAGGAGGTATGGCATTGTAAAGAAATCTGGAACCACCCGCAGCATGCTCGATTTTTCCTTCGTTCACTCATTTTAGGGTTGACAGAAGAGACTAAGACCAAGACAACTTCATCTTTTCTATCAAAATGTTGTTGTTGCTGATGTAATTTGAAACATTTCATATCTATATGGAAGATAGATTCATATGTAGTATCTGTAGCATTTAGTATTGATGCCCTTCAGTTCATTTGTATGTAGTACGTACGCCAATCTGTCTACAGTTTGTTGCTTGTTATGTTTGATTATGTTGTCGCACGCGTTGTTTAATTTTCTATGAATATGAAAATATGTTTTTACACACACACACTCACACACACTATCTAATCTTAACTTAGAGCATCATCATATAAGAGATACTATATATTTACCCCATTGACATACGCGTTTATGTGACAATCAAACGAACCGATGGACAGACAGACAGACAGGCAGGCAGACCGGCAGACAGATACACAGATAGACACATGTATTTAAGTACAATATCATTTCGGGCAATGGGCGACTATGGGTGACGGGTGGTTTAATTGAAAAACTTAAGTGGTAGCAGTCGCAATGGATTAACCAACCTAAAAATTTAATTAACGCCTTCAAAACTATTTTATTAAAAGCCTTGCAGTAGTCTATCTAGAGAGACATTATTCAATGAGTGAGTAGCTTAGGTTAAATAAGGTGGAAGGCAGGCATGCAAACAATCCCTCCCTGCACATGGTTATTCCCTGATTGAATACACTTTAGTATAGACAAAATATTATACTTGTTCATCATTTATATTGAGACACATATGTATACACATATACATCTAAGTGAATTAGCTTAAAGCAATTATTAATACTCAAACAAACAATTGGCCAATAAATCAATCAATGAATCAATCAACTTTATTTCTAACAATTGTTCACAACAACAACAACAACAACCAGAAAAACAAATGCAACAACAACTACAACTGCATTCAAAACAATCTTTATTGGCAATTCTATCAATTCTATTTAACACCTCCAGGCTCAGGATGAATGCACTAATTCAATGCGAAGAGATACACGATTTTCAATATGCAAACACACAAAACCCTGAAAAATGAAAAATAAACAAATAATAAAATGATAAAAATACAGTTGTTGTTGTTGGGTTGTTGGTTGTTGGTTGTAAGGATGTGATGGGCTGGAAGCTGGTAAACAAAAGAATAAGAAAAGAAGAGAAAAAAAAATCAGTGACCAAACAAACAAGCAAGCAACAAACAAACAACTTCTAAAGTAAACAAAGATAAAAAGAAGGCAACACTTTTGACAAGGACAAGTGCCAACCATGTACTCTTTATTATTGAAGACCAAACGACCGACAGACCAAACCCATCGAGCGAGCGCCCAGGACAATGAGACTAACGAAAATATAAACTTTAAACCAGATACTCTATACAAAACACAATGCATAACAACAACAACAACAACATCCAACAAGAACAATAAATCGCAACATATAGGAAAAACAGAATCCAATAATTGAAAATCGGATTTGTACGGGAATCACGTGACACGATTGCACGATAGGCGACAACGACAATTGCGTTCGATTGACTATTGCGTATGATGATGATGATGGTGTATGATGATGAGGCTCAATGTCTAAGGAGAAGGAGTGAGATATGCAGGAGTCACATTGTTGAATCAAATAAGGAGCAGGGAATGGGGGTTTGGCTCCACAGGAAATGGTAGTCAAACACTAAACTGTATTAGAACAACAACTACTACTATAACTGCATAACAGAACGACAAACAGTGAAATCAACACGTACACTTAGATACATATATACATATGTATTGTGTTGTACATACAATATCTACACTCATGGTCAAAATAATAACTGCATCCTTATGTCATAATTTCAATGCCTTGTTATCAAAACCATTTTGTCTTGGTGGAAAATTGAAGTGTTGCACTTATTCGGTATGAGATTGCATTGAAATATTGAATATTGAAATAATTATAAATGAAACATGGCGACCATGAAAGTGACAAAACGATCAACTATCGTCAATGATATTTCTTTAAGTCAATCATCGGCATTATAAAAAAAAAGCATAGATGCATGTGATTTCAATTTCTCTATAGTTGTGCTAGAAAACGCGGAGATTTCATTTTTTTAACTTTGATATTCGCATGAACAGCTGATTGAAGAGTGTTTGCAACTTTGTGTATAATATTCGACTCAAACCAAAGCCTTTGCATATTCAAAATAATTTTTGCCAAGATACTTAACAATTTAACCAAACAGCATTTATAAACGTCAGAGAAAGAGATTTCTGGCACCAGAGAATTGTAATTGCTATATAATGAATAACTCTCAATCTACACTACTCATGTTCTTTTACTAGGCTCTAGTTGACAAGAACTAAGGAATTTGTGTGGAAAAGAAATTTAGTATAATATTACTGTCAGAATGGGGCCAGTGGTCTTTTATTTTGGTTAGTCAGTAATGGCTCATCAATACTACAATTAACAATGCAAACGTTTTTCACATTAACCATGAGATGTGATTCCCCGAAATGCTTAATTTCACTCTTACCGACCTACTCCTATAGCAATGACAAAGAAATTGTTTGTCTGTTAACGCCTAACAGAGTGTTTATTGGCTGTTAATGGCTGTTTGCGATGACAAGAAAAGCTCTTACGATGATGACTGTTTGTTTTCTTGTCATCTGCTGCCTAGGAGATGTCAGTTTGTTAGCATGAAAAAATGTTATAGCTCTGTAAAATGTATGATATTGTGATTTGCTGGAAGATTATGAAAATTAAGAAGAAAGATATGCAGTAAAATATTTGCGTGATCATGGTGATCCGTTTTCAATGCCGGACGATATTTTTTTGTGCAAAATTATCGATTCTGAAAAATCCTGTATCAATTGATTGATAATTTCGTTTTATTTTAAAGCTGGCAAGCCTGATGTTAAAAACAGCTTTACTAACAGTGCAGCTTTCAACTTGAGCGAGAATCGGAATGATCTCAACATTTTTAATTGTTTCCGGTGTCAATGCAAAAGCAACAAGAATAGGTCAGTTACTCTCAATCTTTTATACACATATTGTGAAGTTTATCAACACCCTTTGGAATCGTACTAACCAACCACAAGATTTAAATGCATCTCCAAATCTTAAAAACTAAGAGTCATTTATAGGTCATATGGTCACCATTCTATCTGATATTTGAATATGACTTAATTGGAATTTTGGAAATTCTTGCAGTTCTTAGTTGACTTGAGGATGGCAAGATAACCATGATTATGTACTTTACCTTATGGTTATGGAATAATAGAGAGTCTTTAATAACTTAAGCTATGCAATGCTTAAGACCTTAACAGATTTGGTATGTGCAAAATCAAAAAAAAAAAGAACAACATTGATTGCAATGAATTGTGCTCGAAAGAAGACAAGAAGACATGACATGTCGCTTTGAAGCATTGAACTAAAAAATTTTAACTGCATTCTATATAAAAGCACCTCACACTTCATTCCACTCCTCACTTTGTGATTGCCATGACTCTTACAAAAAAAATACTATACACAACAGAACAACACCAACAACATCAACATCAACAACAACAACAGAATTAAAACTTCAAATAGTAACGACTCAAAGTTATCGAAAGCATATGTAAAAAACCAAAAAAAAAAAAAAAAAATCCAAAAAGAATTAAAAAATAGAACAAAGTAAAGGAAAAGGAATTTGCAAAATTGCTATTTGCACTCAATAACAGTTCAGAGGCGCAACCAGAACCATTCTGGCCACAAGCGCTGACCCAACTATATCGGATACCCACAAAAAAATGCTGCGACGATTGCTACAATGTTGCCACTGATGTTGTTGTTCATGTTGTTGGTATTGCATGCTCCTCTTCCATGGGTTTTGGCCAACAACACCACCATCATCATCATCATCATCATCACCACCACCACTACCAGCTTCATTGCGTGCCGCATAATATTGCACTGAAAAACTGCAATATAACCCAAAATTTCGGAGAGTCAGAGAAATTAAAAATAGGGAAAAAGAAAAATATAGCCGAATCGAGTTGAATCAAACGCACAAAGTGCAAAAAAGAAAAAAAAATACAATAATTACAACAACAACTAATGTAGCAGTAGCAGTTGTTGCAGATACATTCAGAATAACAATACCAACAAAAAAATAAACAGACAGACGGACAGATAGATGGGCAGATAGGCAGATGGGCAGACAGACAGGCATATCGACAGACAAGGTTAGTGCAATAATAAAAATTGGATCTGATGAGAAGGAGATGTCAGAGTCTGCAATTTCGTGATTTTTGATGAAGTGAATGAAGAACATGTTGCTGAACTAGACATTTTTGATAAACTGTGATATGTGATGGGTACATGTAGTACTACTACGCCTACATCGAATATTTCCTGTATGGTACATAGTATAAGTATGTTGCAAGTAAGTTGCATGCATAGCATTTTACTAGAAATACTTCAGAGCGATATACGATACAACTATGTAAGTGCATAGTATCTAAAATATTTTAGACTATACGTACTAGTATTTGTTTTAGTCAAATATTTGACAACAATTTCAGCAAAAATAGCAAATTGAACAATTTGTTTATAAGGCAGTATAGTATTTTTAGTGAAGATATTCGATGCACCACCCATCCTTGGAATGAAATATTTCATATATTTTAGTGTTTTTTTTTTTTTTCTTACTGACTAGTACACCTTTTGTCCATGATGTACTCTGCTAACCTAGAGAAACAAATTGTTACACATAATTCACTTAAACTTACAAACAACAAAAGCTTAAACATTCATTTGAATTTATAACTACCATGCAGTATGATTGGTGGTAATAGTCCCCGTTTCTATAGTAATTCACTAGCCCCTAATCTTATTACCTATTGGTTAGTTAATCCATCATTCGCAGGTTACGCAGAGGCAAAACAGTAAGTGTGCGTTTCCATAGTAAATCAGCAGCCCTTTTCGCATTACTGGTAGCTAGTGAATGCAGGCGGTGCCAATGATTCACGACACGACTGGAGAACGGTAATGCATGCGGTGGTAAATGACCCCTTCCAATGACATTGCCATGTTAAATTCGCCATTTGAATACATGTAAAAGAAGATAGTTGGAACAAGTACTGGTTCCAATGGGACTAGCCACGAACCAATTTTAAACCAGTGATTCATACTGCTGGGTAGTTCAATAATTTATGTTACCTAAGCATATAAATAATTTCTTCTAATGAAGTCTGCTTTTGCATATTTCATATGGGTGAGATCTATTCAGTGATTTCAAGGGACTTTGCTAATTGATTTGGGTGACTTAATAACCTGTCATTATATCGTTTCTACTGGTATGTCTATTTATTTTATCTCCTACAAATGGGAGGAGTAAGTCATGATGCAGGGTTTTATTGCGGACATACCAGGTGGCTCCCACAATTGTGCGTAAGGATGCTGTGCCCAATACTTGGATGTCATAAGTCCATGTGGGTTTTATAATCTGTTTATCTATGACAACTTTATTATTCACCGAGAGTTTACCTTTGTAGTTTAACAACCAATGGAGCCTCTTAAACTTCGTAGCACATTTGGCGTGAATTCTGCGAATGTTGTGTATCCAAGAACGATTGGAATCTAAATGTACACCCAAAGGTAGCAGTGCATACTTGATTTTGGGATGGGGCTATTGCTATATGTAATGAATTGACAATTTCCCCTCTTTTCGCGCACATTTCTCTTGGTTGATGAGGATATTTCATCACTGTGACCTAACCTCCAAGTGGTGTAGGTATTCCTGGATGTTGCTTCATTGGGACAGCCGGAAGTAACTAGGACTGCAATATCATCAGCAATTTCATAATTAGTATCGATAAAAAAGTAGTAAGTATTAAAATACATAAAATAGTTCGATGGTCTCAGCTTGGAAAAACAATCAAATAAACCAGTGATTGAGTGCAAAAAAAAACAACCAGAAAGTAGGCTGACTTTTGATATGCCAAAGATGTAATACTCTTCACGCTCCTCCGGGTTGCATCCAACTTTCCTTTCTATTCACTCCGAAACATAATTTCAAACTAGTGCTGTATCATTTCTATGATAGATAGAAATATCAACAGTGATAAAGATTCAAATTATGATGTAGTATAGTTGAAATAAAGATCGGATCATATTTTCTCATTCTTAAGTTTCTGAGAATATTGCCGAATTCACAAATTTAATATTTCCACTGAAGCAAGTGAGTTAGCTTTGGAAAATGAAAATATGGGGTATAGACTTCATCTATGTTAAATTTCATGACAAGTGAACAACAATTGGTGTATCGTAGAATCATTTAAAAATCATGTTACGAAAACGAAACATCCGGCGAATGTATTAAAAAAAATTGCATAATTTTTTAAAACACTTTGACTATTTTCCTTGCATTTTCTATTGCAAACATTCCTATGAAATGTTCATTTTTCGAAAACTTATACGTTTTGGCTTTAAATATTGGAACCTCTGCTGTGTGTACGGTTTATTGTTTATCCAATTTATTCCTTATGCTGGTGCATCTACTGCGAAGGATTTTGTATATGGTCTCGGTGAGAAAGTTGTCTTACACCTTCTTAAGTCTTATGAGGTTCGGAGTATGTATGTAGTCGCTTTTCATAAGTTTTTTACACATGAAGATTGGCAAAGCTCAACTATTTTGCATCTGGAACAATTCGAGAGACGCGCTTACTGCTAATGCGCCTTTAGTGGATCGATCTGGAATGAAGATCGTGGACATAGTGACAATACTTACTTCCATTGGAATGACCACACAGCACGAGCTGCAAATGTTCGAAACATTAAATATACCGAAGACGTTGAGAGCCTTTAATCTACGAATGGGGAGCATTGTTCTCTTTGACAAAGTAACGAACAATTATATAATACTAGCTCGCGGGAAAAGTGGCGCTGATCGGTGATTACGAATGCTTTTCATGCTTGCATGATGAATGAGTGCAAGCTTCATTGTCTTCTTGGAATATTCTCAAACAAGCAACAAATAATGATAAAACAAAATCAAACTAATTGTTGGCCCACCCATAAAAGTGGCTTCATTTTCATCATAGATACTATTAGGCCTTTGTCCAGCTTGGGGTTTTCTTATTCGTATAATTGTACTGTAAAGTGTGAAGTTTCAGTAGTTGATCACCCACAGCATAGTATATGATATAATTACTTTTAATGGAAATAATACTCTTCATATGATGAACGCATACACAACACAGACCTACCTAGACATATAAAATGCCAAAACAAACATGTATACAAATTTTCAGCTTATTCGATTTCAGTCCGCAGTTTACCCATTTTCCCACCTTCTTTGACTGGACTATAATATTTTTAACATCTTTAAACACAAAATATTACATAACTAAAGATACTAACAACTATCAGCAATCAACCCAAATAAAATGTCCTTAATTGCTATGAAATATTGACCAATGTTTTAGCGGAAACCAAACATTTCTCAATCATAGTTGATAATTTCTTAATTTTGATTTTGTATATGGAAAGACACCATCAATGGTATGTGGTAGTACGAATATAAATTAGAAACCCAAATGATGAATGTAAATAGAATTAAAAATATTGTGTAAGAAAATAGCCAAAGGCATTTTATCCTTTATTTAGAAATATTTTTGAGTTGGCCAAATTCAATTGAAAATCAATTAATGTGTCGCAAATGGACTTTGTTGGAGATATAAAAATGAAATAGAATGAGAGTAGAGTAGAGGAAAAGCAAGAAATTATAATAAAAAAAGAACAAAAAGAGAATTTAATACAAAAAAAGAAAAGAAACAGTTTACATGCAACAAACAACATACGATAAAATGGCAACCGGAAGCAAAGAGGATATTAACACATGTTACAAGTGAAGTTAATTGATTTAGTATACTAAAATGAGCTTAACATACTCACACATTCAGATACATATAGTACATATATGTATACATATACTAGTATGTATGCACACGATAAATATGAAAAGTTGGTGGAAAATTATAATGGTGGCTTCGTTCGCTTTTACTGGTTGGTTACTGGGCATTAAAATGACCAGCGGCTATATTAAGCTAAAACGAGAACAAAAAAAGGACAACAAACTCTTAGCATCCATCCTTATGGACCAACAACATACCAATTGAGGGCATAACCAACGCCCTGTGTTGTATTGTGCACATCGTTCTCGACTAAGCTCGTGCAGAAACATAAAAACTCAATTAGACTCGTTACACGCCCAATTATGTAATATGTGGCAGCATCATCATCATCATCATCATGGTATTATCAGTAATAGCAGAATCGCTTTGAATTGAATCAAACCAACCAAACTAAATCAGGTGCAACAGAGTTTCTCAAACATTTTTAAACACAAACAAACTGATCAATGTTTGATGGAAACTCCTCTTAGCACACATAGTTCAAGAAACTCTGCATTTTATTACTTATTATGATGTGAGTAAGTTGGTGACCCAGGAATTATGGAAAGGAATATTACCAAAATATTCTGTACCTTCAATTTTAAGACACACAACTAAAAAATATTTGACATGGGATCAAATTAAGACTTTATTGTATTTTTTTTTTTATACTAATCTACATACTACTACTACTACTGTGTACTCCTTTATCGAAGCAACACTGAGTAAATTATTTTGGAATTAGCCAACAAAATATGGTGGCCACATAGTACCCCCGGAATTCTGGTTAAATTATTGGCTTACCATACACACAGAATTTCTAGTAGTAGCACACGTACCATAAAAACAAGAAGCGGAAAAAGCAGTAAAGTTAAGTAAAGTAAGTAAAAAAGGTACCAAAGACATGAAAAAATAGTATATAGGACTGTTATATTAGTGTTGTTGTTTAAGTGAACTGAAAATATTGTCGGCCAGCCACACAAAGTAAAAGGAAAACCTGCAAAAATTTTCAAAAGTTACACGACAACATCGTTACAAGTTTGTGATTTTTATGCTGCTGTGGAATGTTGGTATCCACTAATAGAAGTTTTAGTAGCAAAGTTACTTTTTGCCATACTATTCTCTGTCTACTTGTAAGCTTTGTCATTTGTTGACCCATGTATTAGTACGTACTACGAACACATTACTAGTGAAGAGGATTTATCACTTTGATGTAATGCTTGTAACGCATATAATTGTTCTTTCAAAACAAAGAATATTTCCGTTTTGGAAAAACTAAAATAAATTATATGCATAATATACGAACGATCGAACCAATAACTCATGTAACTGCCACTTAAACTTTGCATTTCCTAAGATATTCAAATGAAACCTCACCAATATACTAGTACTATAATATTATTATATTATTATCTTGTATCTAAATGCATTTAGTTCTCTACAAGTAAAATAAAAACAATCTTGTACTTGAGTTTGTAAATTTTGAACTAGAAATTTTCTTTAATTTCAGTATTTTAATACTACTAGTAAGACATTATTTATTTATATACGAGTTATCCATCCATCCAACGATTCATTCATCCATCCATTCATCGATTTGTCTATCTAGCTAGGCAACAGTGTATCCTGAAATGAACAAATGAATGAACAAACGAACGAACGGACTTTTTATGCCTGTGCTCCTTCTTCAACTTCAATAGTATTGTATGTAGAATGCTTATAGTAGTAGTCCTTTGCCACTGCTTCAAACATTTTGTTCTCTCCCAACTCCAAATACTATAAATCCAATTCAAGTCAACCAGCGTATAACGGTACTCAACTAAATTGGCAAAGCGTTGAACATTTTTCACTCGATGTGGGCCAATAAATATAACGGAACTACTAGAAATAGTCATAAAAGAGAGTAACCAACAAGATACACACACTCACACACACACACACACACATATCCCCATATAAAAGAAAGAAAGAAATTAAATAGTATCAAAAAAAAAAAAAATAAAGAAATAGGAGAAAACAAAAACTTCAACAAGCGAAGCATAAAGTTCCTAGATATACTACTGTACAGGGTGTACAAACCAATTATTGACACTCCTCAATAACTCAATACAATAGTATTGAAATTAGCTCTACAAACATAAGCATATATCCTGTTCAAGATATTGGACCATAACTCCGGAATAGCCAAGATTTTGGTCAGTAGTGGATTACCCTACACAATTCCCATAGCTTTTCACGTTTATTAGGCATCATCTTAATGCTTCCGGGTGAACTGGCGAACAATCGCGAGCGGCCTGCCTAACATAACCTAACCTAACCTAACCTTACCTAACGTATGGTATATTTGAGTTGTTTCAGGAAACTTGAATTATTGGTAGTACGAGTATAAACTTTGAATTTTATTTATTCATTGTCCCAGTTAAGGAATTCCAGACTACGTCATCACAATTTTACTTCTGAAATATTTTTTTATGTTTTTTTTTCTTATATTATATCTGTTATGTAATGATATGGATAACTGGATGACTTAGGCCTCATCCGCAAAATTCCTCTCAGCTCCAAGCGTAACTAGGGTTAGGTATAGATCGACTGATCGGTGAAATGGAAGGTTAAATACATGTTGGTATGTCTTTCTGCTTGCATTAATAATTTCTTCCTGAATCATTCATTGATAATGGAATTTTAATATTTTATTACTTTGGTGTGTGTGGTCAAGCGATTAAGTGATAATCCTAGAGAGTCAAAAAATATTGCTATATATCAAATTTGTAAGAAGATATTTACTATGTATGATACTTCCAATGATGCACCTTGTATTTATATGTGACTATATGGTATGGTAGGGTACTGCTCTTAACGGACAGACCCAGAGGAACGCATGGGTTATGCAAAGCTATTTACTGCCACCATTTGTTGTTTGTGGGTGTCGGGGAGGGGAGTGGAGTGGAGTGGATTGGATGAGTTGGGGTGTTGGTATGTGGGTGTGTGGCATTTGTGTTTTTGCACTTTGTTTTTTGTTCTTTTCTTTTTTTTTTATGTATGTAGTATGTTGTCC
This sequence comes from Amiota communis, assembly GCA_037043315.1. Taxonomy (NCBI): domain Eukaryota; kingdom Metazoa; phylum Arthropoda; class Insecta; order Diptera; family Drosophilidae; genus Amiota; species Amiota communis. The sequence continues at coordinate 480,213 of JBAMAV010001285.1, forward strand.
ACGTTACCAAACAAGTTGGTCTCCTTTTATGGCCACAGGCGTTATTTATATGCAGGCATACTTTCACATGCCATTCAATTCCGGCATGTTCTTTATTTTAGTCAGTCAACGAGACTCAACCCAATGCAATGCAACGCAACGGAATTCAAACCAAGCAAATCAGCATAGCTTACCATACTGGACCAGGGAAAAATAGACCGAACCGGAACGGTTTGGACCACACCAGGTCAATTCATCTACCCTCTACCACTGTTACCTGTATGAATTGTTTGTGTGTGTGTGTGTGTGTATTGCACCGCTTTGGTTGTATTAAGTTTTGGCTGTTAATGTTGGCGACTCTTGTTGGCAATTGAAAGTGGCAACTGTGTCAAGTGTTGCCCACCACCCATTACCATCAACACCACCTTCTTCATCATTGTCATGGTCATCTCTTTGTATTGTAGTACTATAACAAATACTTGTGTGAGAAGATCTCCGTCACAGTCTGTGAGTGACTGAATGACTGACTCAGTGAATGAGTAAGTAAGTGGGTGAGTGAGTGAGTGAGTGAGTGAACTCAGACCAATGGAGAAGTTGCTATTCGGCATCTCCTTTTGGTCTCACCAATGCCAAATGATTGAAAAGGAATTCTTTATTTTTGTTACTCTTTTACAATTTTTTTCTTGCTTATGTATTTGTTTTTTATTTTCCTTCAATTCCATCCTTTGCATAGTGTTGCGCCACAGTATTCTTCTGTGTCCCTTTCATTACGAGTATTTTGTTGGTGCACTCAACTTCTCTGGTTTGGTCATGGAAGTGATTTCAATTTATGAACATGCCGTTGTACACACACATGAGCACAAACGAACATCTACATACACATCCACATACACATATAGATAAACACACATCCATCCTGCTTAACTGGACACATTCTACAGTCCCCGGGTTACATTCTATGGTCTTGGTGGTATCTCTGGTGGCGTTCTACTCTGTCTTCTGTTCTGTTCTCTTCTGACATTTGCGATGATCCGTTTTTACCTTTAACTTTTCCGTTTCCAACTACACATATACTACATAGCTATGCATCTATATACATACATATCTGTTAGTCCATCCGTTTATTTCATTGTGTATATGTGTGTGTGTGTGTGCTTAAAACGAATTTAAAATTTTCTATGATTGGTTCTAGGGGAAATTGCAGTTCTGAGTTCAACTTCCGTAACTTAATGAATTACCCAAAGTGTTTTACTTTATTGCAAGTTTTTTTTTTCTATAAATGTTTTTTTTTCTATTTTCTTTTTGTGCTTCCTTTTTGATGCATTTGATTTTTTTATCTGTTAGAAATATGCAGACATGAAAATGACAATTTAAAGAGATATTTTTGATCTTCAGATTAATACAATCGTCACACATAATCTTCTGTTTGCCAGGTGTGCGAATGAGATGACAATCTTTACTATGAAGAGACTTTGGTCATGCATTAAGCGGTAGTCATGTGCAGTGTATAACAATTAAAACCAAGACAATCTACATTTATCAATTATTATGGGGAGGTATAACTAAAAATTGCCACAAGCAAATTTTATCGAATAAAGAGGATTTTATTAAAAATATTTGATGAGAATTGATTATACAATAAATGTTTCCGAAGGAGAGACAGAACAACGTCTGCCCGGGTATCTAGTTCTTTATAAGATTTGATCGTATGAATTTGTAAGTTCCAGGAAGTTCTGGGAATCAGTATGCATTCAATAAGTTTAAGATCTCTTAGCGTTTTCACATTTTGAAAGAGAAGGAGTTTAAAATTAGACTTGTTTGAATAACTTGATGACTTTTTGTCAACAAAAGGCCACATTGGATTAAATTGGCTGTTCTCTCACCTCATTTTCAAGATCAGAATATAAAGGTTATTATGTGATTTTCATTGAAGAGTAGTAGATGATGTTTCAATTTATTTAGTTTCATTTTATTTTAAAGGAATTTTTATCATATTTTTTGTATTGTCTTCTGTTATTGGTTTCCGTTGTAAAGTCAGGAAGTGGGTTACTCATGAAAAGTAATAAATGCAGGCAACTAACTCCTGGGTAGTAGTAGTAGTAGTACATATCGAAAGATCTATGTCGATATCGTTAAATAGCTCTGACATGCTGCTGTCAGGATGTAAGGTAAGGGAGAGAAGATCAGCAGCACCGCAGGAACTATTGCTGTCAATGGTGATGCGCATGTCGATCACAGCAGGTCGTGCGGACCCTTACCGAATTGGATTCGTCGAATTCGCAACTAAAAATGAAAATGAAAAACACGATGACAGTTAAAGTAAGCAAGTGAATAAGTGTGTGTGTATGTGTGTGTGTGAAAGAGAAAGAACTATTGTAGTTAGAAAGAGTAAGGGAAATTCAATAAAGAACGAGAAAGAAACATTTCGTTCAAATGATGTCTGCAACTGATGCACGCGCAAATTGAAACCAAATTATTTTATATACTACGTTTGGTCCTTCTACCAATATATCAGTTGTAATTTGTGTCCCCTTGGTGCACTGCTCTTTGTTGCAAGGACACGATGAGGTACACAAGATTACTCTACCTACCTATTGTACGTATATTGTACGAGTTTGGATGCTTTCTTTGGCTTCACTGAAATCTCATTGGTGTGATCCGAGGCTACCCACAGAGCAGCTCGATCCGAGCGTTCGAAAGACACACGCAAGTTTTGAACGTTATAAATCTCAATGTGTCCTTTGCTTGTAGGACGACTTTTGGCAGTTAACTCGAGGACATTGCTCACCGGGAGGTCCAAGTGCAAATATCCTCATTAACATGAAAGCGTGTGTTGTTGTCGTAAGGAAGATTTCTCTCTCTCTCTCTCTCTCTCTCTCTCTCCTGCTTAGAGTCGTTTCAGTTCGGTTGGGTTTGCTTTGTCAACGTTTAGAGTCCGAACCACGGGATATAAGATTTGACTCGGCTTGTGGCACAAGAGAGGGGGTGTTTCAATTGTTTGTTCGTGTTTAGCGAGCATTTAGCACAAAAGTGGAAAAGCGTGCATGTGCCTGTGCATCCTGTCCGTCCATCCATTCGTCTGTCCGCCATAACGTCCTGGCGTATGCGTATCGAATGTCCTGGCACACGTTCGTTTCAACGCCGCCGCACTCTCGACTAGGGCGTGAATAATTATTTTTGATAAGTCAATTTAGTGCTAAAGCGAATTGGACATGCTGGACGTTATACCATATTTGTTGTTGCTGTTGTTGTCGATATATGTTTGGTGCATTTGTTTGCATTTGCCACCTTCGTGTCCTTTTAATATAAATTTTAATGAGCTCTTCACCATGACTGAATCCACAGCAAAAGGAGACACATTATTTTGCTCTTATTATTTTTCCATTCTTTCATTGAAATACATAAACTCACAATAATTTCTTTGTGCAGCACTTGGAGTAAGTGCTAATTGGCACCATCCTGTATTTAATATTTGATTTCTTAAATATACCATATATGTATTATAGTATTATACATATATGAATATACACGTAAAGTGTGAATAAGTAATGTCATATTGTAGCATGTATAAGAAATTTATTAAAATGACACAAGTAAGATTCATGTAGATCCATTCCATCCATTCATCAATCCATTGCATTAGGTAAATCTTTTAGCTTTTAGCTCCTAATGAAAGAGAAGTCAGGAGAATTCATTTAGCTGTATATCACATTGTCCGTTTCTAAATAATTAAGTATCTCGGTTGATGATTACTGGAAGAGGTAGCTCTTGTTTAGCTACAATGCCCTTGCAGTATGAATCCCTTGTCGAAAACTTGTTCGTGGCTAGTACCATTGGAACCAGTACTTGTTGCAACAATTACCTTTTACTGGTGAATTTAACATGGCAATGTCATTGGAAGGGGTCAATTGCCACCTCCTGCATTACCGTTCTCGAGTCGTGTCATCCGTCACTGTCACCGCAGGCATTTTCTACGACTAGTAAGTTCACTAAACGCCAGTAATGCGAAAAGGTGCACCTGACTTGTTGTGGAAACGCTCACTGACTGGTTCGCCTCTGCATAACCTGCGACTAGTGAATTTTCTAGCCACCAGGTAATAAGATGCCAGTGAATTACTATCGAAACGAGGACTATTGCCACCAATCATACTGCAGGGTGCTATTAGAAATTAAGTTCTCCATTTAAACCAAGTCTAAAAATTAATCTGATTGTATCAATGAATTTATGAAATCACACAGATTTAGCAGGTCTCTTAAGCATTCTGAATTCAATCTACTCTAAATGTCAATGCCTCATTACAGAATAAAATAAAATGTCACATGAGCCCAGAGACAAGTGAACCAGTTATTTTTTTAACTATTTTTTTCTTGTAACGAATGATGAGAAACAAAATTGAGCAGCTGCTTTTCTATAAAACAGACGACAAGCTCTGAAAACGACACCATTGGGACAAGAACAAGAACACAATGACAAAACATAGTAGTAGTGTAGTAGTAGTACACTAAATCAAAAAATCATTTGTAAGATTGTTGGACGGTTGGTTGATCATTTTGGTTGCTTTTAACCGCCACCAACTAACCGCCAAAAGACCAAAATGCTTTCAAGTGAAAATAAATGACAGAATAAATGGACTAAGGGAAAATATAAGAAACATGGGACTATGGGACTATTGTATGTGTGATGGGCAAAAGAAAAGCCAATTGTCATGACAAATGTTCCAAGGCCTACGCCCACTTTAGGCCAATACACGCCCCATATGCAATTCCTAACAAATCGGTTCTGTTTTTTCGGAAGAGTAACCCTTTCATGTAATCTACTCGTACTTCTATGCGTGCCGTGTCCTATGGACTTTTTGCTGCTCCATTAAATGATACAAGCATGACGTTTCAGTTTTTTTTTTCTTCTAATTTCTTTCTCTTTTTTTTTATTATTAGTTTACTTTACATGTGTGCGTAAATGTGTGTTAAATTAAATAAACTATTGAAATGCAACTTCATTCCTCATCTTCCTCACAGCTCCTCTATTCGTTCATTCATTCCGTAATATCCTTTACGATTGCACCCTTTTTTTTTTGCCAACCTTTGCCATAAATTGTAAACGCGTGTGTTCATCTCTTTTGTATTTTTTAATTAATTATGTAAACATAACTTTCATACCCCTGAATACCTCTCCCCACCACAAAAAACTTAACCCTTTCCGATGGGTTTCAGTAGCAATGAGCATAAATGAGCAGAACTGAACAGAACAGAACAGAATTCAAAACTGAAACTGAAACTGAAGTTTTGTATACTCTTTGGCCCTTTTTCGTTTGTGAGTTGAATTGAGTTGAGTTGAGAACATTTCGCGCATTTATGGAAATTAATTTGAAACTGAAACTGTGAAGCTCAATTGATAAATTAAGAGATTAACAGGATGCTTGCCACGCCATAAAGGGCGGCTGACAACTATTAAAAAACATGAACATGAAAATGACAAGCGACCGGAACTGGGTCCCCCGTCTTAAATAGTATGCATATGTATGTTCATAGATGTAGAACGAAAGAAGCCAACCCCTTTGGCTATTATCGGTTTATGTGTTTTCTATTGTTGTTTCTTTGTGTGTCTAATAATAAATAAGTGCAAATAATATTCCAACTTTGTACAGGGCATCGAAACATCTACGATAAGATATAAAATAATAGTCAATAAAGTCTTAGAGCCAAGGTTAACTGAGTTAAATCAAAAATTGTTTGTTCAACTAGTATATTGTTTCTTTAAAACAAACTTTGTTTGTTTGTTTGTTGTTTTATAATAGAAAATAGAAAATATCAAAAAAAGGAGAAGGTTGCATATTCTCAGAACAACAAATTGAATGGAATTGCAACAAATCCTTGCAACATTGCGTGTTATTACAAAATTTTCCAATGAAACTCATCTCAATTGGTAACTGTGGTGACTGCAACTGTGACGTGCGTGTGTGTTTCATGTCCTTTTAAATTTAATTTTTGTCATTTCACATTCCCGCCAGTCATACCACTTAAATATCCGTTCTCATTGTTATTTTACTTTGCATTCCTTTGGTTTTATGATCCAATTTAAATGAGAGCATGCCATGCACATTGTTTTAAATAAGTTTACTTCATTCATTGATCACAAAAGATACACCTTCATCCGAATTGCGCTATATAGAATAAAAGATGAGACCTCAGTTTCTGTTGCTGTTATTGTTTGTTATATAAGGTTACGCATGTTTGTTTAGTTCATTCAATGTCAAACAATTGTCAATAACGTAAAAATGTAGCGATCGATCGAGTTTTACTTTTCACCTTCAAAAAGGACTTATGTTCGCGCGTAAAAGGACAATATCAGAGTTTCTCAGACTAACTGTTTTGTAATGTTGCTCTAGTTTTCTTTTTGTATAGGAGGTCAGTTGTTTGTTTTAATAATACAATAATTTTTGTACTTTTTGGGAATGCGCAGAACCATTGGAAATGTAAATATTGGTAAATTGTGTTGTCCCTACAGAGAGCCTTTTTTATTATCATATTATGTATATTTTAGTTGCCTGCTTTGACGAAAAAGCAAGTAAGCATTGACACAGTTTGTTATTGTTCTTTAGCTCTTTATTTTCATTTAAATTTTATATCTACAAGTATTCTTAGTCCTAGTAATGTTCTATTCTGTATAATATTGTATATTTACATTTCACTTACTTTGTTCGGTTTGGTTTCGTTTATTTTTGTTGGTTTTTAACTAAAAATTTATATACTGTTGTGTCATAAATCGTGCGGGGTACATTTCCAATGAAAATCGTTGTGGCTTCTGTAGAATGAAAATCTTATGGCAAGGTCAAGGAATTATGCTACAATATAATGATCCCAATTAGTTCTACTGAAAGTGTTTAAAAATATTTAAGTTCTTTTAAATTCTCTTAAGAAAAAAACACACTATCATTTGAAATTCAATATGTTTATATGAATACTATGAAGAGTTGAATACTAAAGTTTAGCAATAAAGGAATTATTGTATATCATTAACTTTTACCAGGCTTACCAGTACGGGCTAAGTACCACGCAGTGGCTAAACATACACTGCCGCTCACATGAATAAGAACAGGACTAGTTGGATGTTTTTTATGTTTGACCCTTTGTCTTTTTATCTTGAAATTACAGTTGGTGAATCTATTTTTATATGTGGTTTCTTTTCAATTTGCATGAAATATGTGTATTTTTTTTTTTGGGCTCACTTGAATAAGAACATTGACTATTGTGCCTGTTGGGCGCAGATTATTGAAGTGATTGGTTTTGTAAAAATAATGTGATATAAGTTCCTGGTATTTTAGTTCTATTTTTATTAAGAATTAGTCGAAACGACGGAAGAAAAAGTATCAATCTTTCTTGTAGAGAAATTGCAAAAAAAAAAAGTATGGAACAAATATGAAAGGTCGCATTAAAAAAGCAACTACTGAAGCTGACTGAAGAGCTATACTTCGTGCAGCCTCCAATTCCAAGCAGTCTGCAGCAAAAATGAAATCGGATTTGGAGATAACATCAAGTATCTCAACAGTGAGCATAACTGAAACTCCAAAAAGAAAAACACCACTGAATCCCGCTCGCAATGAAGCTCGATTACTTTTTGCATGTAATTGAATGACCTGGAACTCGGAATGAACACACTTTCAGATAAAAAAAAATTTAACCTTAATGGGCCGAATGTATATAACTTTTATTACCACAATTTGCATAAGGAACAACATTTTTTTAAATCTTCACCTCGATCGAGAAGGTGGCGTTATGGGCTCCAATTTCTGACCTCTAAAATGATTGATGTAGCTGTAGTGCTGGAAGTAAGAAACATGTTGAACATATGAAATGAAGTTTCCAACACGATAATGCACCAATCCATACCGCATGTTATGTTAAAGCTTGTATTCAAGCCCAGAGTGGCGACTTACTACATTGGCCTCCATATTCACCAGACCTCAATATTATTGAGAATGCTAATCAGGAAAGTGGAAGACAATTTGAAGATAAAACAACATTAAAGCTGCCTGGTCTGAAGTTTCCCTTAATTACCTTGAAGGCCTTTATGATTCCTTACCCAATCGTCTCTATGAGGTCATATTAAACAAAGGAGGATGCAGGCATTACTAAAATATTAGATACTTTTCATTATTAAGCTAAAATATTATTAATTTCTTTATTTTTACTTTAAATTACTTTATTGTTCCTATAAAATATAACGGTAATCGCTTTTGTCTTAACTTTTTTTTCTTCTAAAAATAGCTTAATGAACAATACTTAAAATATAATAAAAAAATAGTTGATAAAAGTAAAGGAAGATTTGCAAGAACATAAACAACATGAAACTAGTCATGTTCTTATTTAAGTGAGCGGCAGTGCAAATCAGCAGGTTCAAACACTTCAAAGAACTGTTCACATTAATTTTTGTTACTTTCTTAACATATTAATATGTGTATTAACATGTGTGATAGATAAAATTCGAAATATTCCACATTGGACCAAATTTATCTTGCAATCGGCGTTAACTTTTTGTGGTTTCATAATGAAATCTTAAATAACGTCAGTTTATTTATTTTGTGACATGAAAGCGAGAAAAAGTATACTGTCATACAATGGATCTCAAAGTTTTTTATAATCTATAATGTTATTTTTCAGTGTTCTTTCTTCAATCGGTAATCCAATATAGGCACGGATTTCCAAATCTGTTGTGCATTACCATTTTTCACTGAGTTGTTGATTAGCAAATCGATTCTTTATCAAAAAGTAGAGAAAAGACATCTGAAACAGGTGTGATTTGTTTGCCAGGACATTTCGTTATTGGAACTTCCTTTTATAATGTTGTTAGCAAGTGTTTTCCTGGCACTAAAAGGTTTTGACCCCCATTCACTAACGTCTTTGCTAACAAACAAATTTGTTACTTACAATCTGATGAACTCATTTCATCCTCAAAATCTGATGTAGTCTTACAAACGTCTGATTCACTATACGATAGAAAAAAGCTTCTTAATGCTGATAAACCGCTGAAAATTGGTTGAAGTGCCTCAAGATCCCCACATGAGAATTTAAGCCAGTGAAAATAATTTTGATATGCTTTATCATAGAGACAATAAGACAGTGATAGTAAGACTTGATTCAGCTTCATTCATGTTTTACTTTTGTAGGACAAATGATATTTTTGGCTTAGGTTTGAGTAATCAGAAGTTTATCATAGCAATGAAGCAGCAATGAAGCAGTGTAACATAAGGCTTGAAACAGTTTCATTCTTCCATTTTTATAAGACAAGTGAAGTTTTGTGTGATCAGAAGTTTATCAAAGGGCAATTCATATTTTTGGTTAAGTTTTGGCTGATTTGAGATTTATCAGTGTTCTACTGCTTTCAGTTTCATTCTTTCAATTTAGGCTTAGTTTTGGGTGATCTGAGCTTAAGTAATCAGAATATATAAAACTATTTGACCACAACATATGTATCTAAACTTCATCCTACGTATATGACATAGAAACAGAACTCTATAAAATCAACATGGCAATACATCCACCAGCAGAAATGATGAATTCAAAATCTTAAAGAAATATATACACTTACTTAGTACAATAATTTTTATATCGCATTTATATTCCACAAAAAATACTCCCAGAAATCTACAAATATTTGATTTAATTTTGAAAATCTGGATATCATTGTTATCCTTAGTTATATTATGATGCACAATAATGAAATTATTGTATTTTTTTAATGATTTTAATTGCAACATCAAAATAGACAAAAAAATCATAATAAAAATGAAATGAATCCCTTCTCGGTCACAGATTTCTTTTATATCTTTTTCTTTTTTTTCTTTTACAAGATACTAAACACCATTGACAAATGATGACAGACAACATAGTGCTATAGCATGATTATGCAATATGTTGCATGATTTGCTCTTCACAATTCAAATTCTCAGACTAACTAACCCCTTTTATCCTCTCGTTTTGCGGTAATAAGTTTCGTTTCAGTTTCAATTCCTCCCCTCCTCTCTTCGCATTTTTTGGTTCAGGTTGTCAATTTAACATATTTTTCTTTCTTTCCTTTTCCCATTATTTTTTTTTAATAATTTCATTTCTACTTACTTTGAACAATCCGCCGAAGAAGGATGCATATAATCACCCTTGTCTGTTTACAAGGAGTTGATGCAAAGACCTTGTTGTTTCTACCTATGTACCATTTACTAGAATAGTGACTGCTGCAGCCCTTTAGCCCCTTGGCCCTTATGGAATGGAATAAGGAATACTCTTCCCCCTGTGCGCAATGGTGACAAATATTAACTTCAATAAATTTAATGCACAAAGCGTCATACAACAGCAATAGCAACAGCAACATCAACAGCAATAACATTTGAGTAGCGCATTTAAAAATTACTTATAAAGAAATCAAAAAAAATAAAGAAAAAAAAGGGTTCATTCTATCATTCATTCAACCACTCAATTCATTCATTCAATTCATTTATTCAATTCATGTTGCTACTGCTGCACATTTAATAATCAATGTTGTGCTCAAAGCCCAAAATTGCCCTCCCTTCATGCATCATGTACTCATGGCTCATGCCCATGTTCATGTTTATAGTCGTAATGACTATGCTGCCGTCCTATTATCCTTTTACTGTGTGTTATAGTGCACACATTGTTAACTATGTGCACAATACAATGTTGTTGCTGTTCACAAGTTGTCCTACAGGGTGTTGATGTTATAATGAAAAATTAAAAAATGAATTGCCAAAAATTAAAATATGTCAAAAGGACGAATAACAAAAAGTATTCCAAATACAATACAATAAAAAACAAGAAGCAACCAAAATTAACATGTGACAAACCAACCAAATATGTAAGTCGAGACCATCACAGATCACTGAGGGAGGAGGAGGGTGCCAAGAGAACAGAATTCTATATAAAGACAGATAGATAGATAGATAGAAATTAACAAATTGGGCGTTCTTGTGGGTGTTTTCATGTTGCATGTAGTATGTCCTTTGTGTATAACTCGTACATCTTTGTAAGTCCTATTTGTAGTTAACTTGTTTACAGGCGACATATACCATATACTACATTTTAAAATGTTTTACAACACATTCGAAAATGATCATAAAAAACTCATGAAAATATAATAAGAATGATAATAAAAAAAAAATAAAAAATAAAATGAAGGAAGAATAAAAATCAAAAAAAAAAAAAATAAAAATAAAAATAAATGAGCTTGCAAAAGACCAAACAAAATAAAAAATAAAAATATAAAAAATCAACAAAAGCAACTAAGTAAAAGATAAAAAAATGAAAAGGAATTGCTTGCCAAAGGGAATTGCAAATATTCTAAATTGAATTTTTTGCCTAAATACACAAATACAAAACATCCTCATAGCACAAACACACATGAATCTAAGTATATAATTGTATATGTGTGTATGTGTACAGTATAGATACAAATACAAAATGCACGGATTAAAATGTGTGAGGCTTAAAAAATGTTGCTATTTCTTGTTGTTTTTTGGTTATTTGTTTTATATCGGCACATGCGGGTTTTCGTTGTTTTTATTTTGTGTTTCAAGGGTTTAAAATAATTTTGTAACCCTTTACACGCATCTACTTCTCTTCTATGCCACTGCTTGTCACTGCATGTGTATGTGTATGTTTGTGTATCTGTGTGTGTGTGGGTAAGCTCAACCGGAAACGGATGCAAATTGCATGCGTCACGTGACATACATACTATACATGCAAACATTCAGATAAGACTTACAAAATGACTGACTCTCACTGATATCAAAATGTTGAATTTGTTTTTTATATATTTTTCTAAAACTAACAAAACCAACAAACAAAAAGAATGAACAAATTGTTGCAAAACAGTGAAATATCATATTGGTTCAACACTTTGGTTAGGATATACCAGAAGAATTTCTGTTACTTATCATCATCAAGTTTAAGCAATTAACCATGAAATACTCGTAATTGTTTCTCAATATGAGCTTGTTCGTAAGTCTTCATTAGTAAATGAATGAGGTGCATTGTATTCATCAAAGCTGAGCTTTGTTCAAATTGTTAGCAACAACTTATCAAGGCCGAAATACAGTTGAAGATGCGAAGATAAATTGAGCGCACTCTATGCTAATATAACATAGATATACTACATAAGTATAGAGAGAAGCAGTCCTTACATAGAAGTAACTTGAAATGGCATAGGTGCACATAGAAGAGGATGCTTGAAAAGGAGTTTTGATGGCGGAATTTTGTAGACAATAGCAATGATTTGCGAATGCTTAGAAACTGAGAGAGACTCAGATGAACTAGTTGACTCTCCAATCAGAATTGCAAGTACAAAACTAAACTATTGCTTTGAAAAAATAATAAAATGCTAATAAACATTTCACACTCATGTTTATCTATTGAGCATCCACTAACACTTATAAAGACTAATCTAAAACCTCTTGATTCAATTAAATTACTAAATATTTTTTGAAAATATGATTAACAATTCTTAAGAATAAGCCAAGAACATAATCTTTGCCCATTTCCATTAAAACAACAGAAGAAGAGACTGTTAAGAATGTCAATTATACGAAAAACCCAGATGAATGAATAGTTCGCATTCAACAGTATTGTATAAACTTAGTTTGAATTTAGTATTCAATAATTTCTAGTTTCCACTGTATTAGAGCATGGATTATTTACATTGTTGGCATTCTTGCAATATTGCAACATCATACAAAAGAGATACCAAAAATATGCTTTACTATTGAAGCTAAACTCAATAAATCTATATTGCGCACATAACTAATTGAATGCATTCTGAAATTCGCAATGTATTAACATCTTTGCAGGACTGATGATACGTAAAATCGCTAGACTACCGTAAAATTGTTTGCTTGAAAACATTTTTTCTGAACGAAAGCTGGTGCTTAACACATTGAACCAACGACTGACTGTAGTTGGTCCTACACAATCCATAAAGGCATAAAATGCAGAGGTTATAACTAATGAAACAATTATTCAGTTATATAATTAAAGTGTTTCACAACAAAGGCTCGTGAGTGCTAAGAACATTTTACATTTTACAGCATTTTATTTCATTAAACATTAATAAACTTTAATAATCTTGGCCCAAAATGAGCTTTGTTGTATTGCCAATTACAAACACTGTTGTAACAACACAAATGGAGTTACCAAACGGTCACCCATTTCTTTTCATTTTCAACGCCCCTGCCCCCTTGCTAATGTAAGCTTGCAATGACAAAATTTCTCTTACAGAGAACGTACATTCCTTTATTTTCAGAATATATAAATTACTTGGTGCTACAATTGTGAAGTCACGAGATATATTAAAAGTATTGGCGACACCAACAGCGTTACATTATGGCATGTCTATGGAAACGTTTTTTACATTAATAAGAGTCTATGTATATCAAATAAAATAATTTGTAAAGCTTTAGGAGAAATTATAATAGTATTTCAAATATTTCCTTGGTGCAAGTGTTATCCTAATGGTGATGTTGATACATGTGTAACTCTATAGTATTCCTTCACATTTACACTTAACAACCGAATTCATGTGGAATAACGTAAATTTTACTAAATCCAATCTATTAGTTTTGTATTGTTGCCAAGTATTTATAAACTACGTTAGTATTTAATTGAGTTCTTTTCTTTTTTTTTCTTTTTAATTTTCTATAGAATTTTTGAAATTGATTTATAAATTGCTAAATGATATTTGTAATACCATATCATCGCTTATCATACTTTTACACACAACACACATCGAATGAAATAAACAAAATTAAGTTTATTTTGAAGAATTACTATAAAGGTTTAATATTGTAAATAAACTACAGCCGAATCCTGATAATTCGAAATTGCAAGGAAATGACATTTTTTACGATTTATAGAGTTGGGTCAGCAGCAGGCATACGCAATAGATTACCTAGGAGACAAGCTGCATTTGGTATGCTAGACAAGGAAGCTGAGAATCTTCGACGCTAACGTAAAGTCAGTAGTCTTATATGGGTGCGAAACATGGAATTTAACAGCATGCACTCTTCAAAAGTTGCAATCTTTCCTTAACCGCTGTCTCCGCAAGATCATGCGGATATTCTGGCCCGATTTTATAAGCAATTCTGATTTTTGGACTGCAACCCAACAAACACCTGTCCACATAGAAATCCGTCGCCGTAAATGAAAGTGGATCGGGCACACATTGCGTAAACCACAAGATGACATCACAAGAACAGCACTGCACTGGAATCCTCTAGAAAGTTGCATGGGAGGGAGACCAGCCAATACATGGAAACGAAACGGAAAGTTGAAGCAGATGCACAAAAATCAGGATGTTCGTGGAGCAAATTAAATTTTCATCTTTAGATAAATCGAATTATAATTTGTTTGTTGAGGCATATATACAGAGGTTTTCGATTTATCGAAATTTTGATTTAACGAGGTTACAAAAGACAAAATACGAATTATCAGAGCTTTGAAATATCATTTGATGAACATATTGATTAAATTTATAAGAAGTTGCATAACTGTAAACATTTAAACTCTCTTTTTTGTTTTCAATGCTATTAACCAGATTAACAACCAAATACTTGCGGTATAATGGTCATGGGGTTGCAGCTTGGATGAGATGTTTGGTGGAAAAAACGTTTTTTAAATGGATTAGATTAGTTGTCCGTAATCGAGCAAATAATTAAGTAACTCACTTTTTACTATGCTTATCAATATGGCATTTTTCATTTCTAAAACAATACGTTCTATTAAAAACAGGGCCGGATTTGCGAAAGGCCAACCGGAGCGAGAGACCCGGGCCTCCACAAATATTGGATTTAAGAATTTAATAACAATAAAATGAGACCTTAAATCGTCTTTGGCTTTGCTTTTCTTCCATCAAGAGAAAAGTTTACAGCTGTGCAAGTGAATTAGTAGCTAATCAGGAATTAAAACTTAGTGGAGCTGGATTTAACGACTGGAAACATGCATCTGAGCGTATTAAGAGTTTAGCAGAAGAATAGCATTCGCAATATAGGCGATACATTTTGATGAGAGTAGTCAACACAATAAAATTTGTTGAAGATCGAGGATTACCATTTAGAGTTGTTGACAAATCAATTGGTTCACTAAGAAATGACAATTTTCTAAGTGTTTTGTCAAAAAACTGAGGTTTTTTTCGATAATATTTCGCCACCAATGCTAACATTAGGTTAGGTTAAGTGTCAGCCCCACAGACGAGAGGCTCACCAGCAAAGAGTTGACACGGCACCCCCTTAGTCCGATACAGAGAACCATTTGGATTCTTGAACCAGGCTATGTCCCTGATTGGTAGGTATGATAGTTCGGTTAAGCTGGAGAGAAACCCAGAACCTAGGTGGTTTCATCTTCTTCTGGCGTGGGATGGACACTGGCATATGAAGTGAAACACAGTCTCCTCCTCCTCTTCAGAGCCTCAGCTGCGCCAGAAATCTTAATGAGGAAGCTCGAGTCTGCCAGCATGTTTGCCTATGACGCAATGGCCCGTTAGTACGTTTATGGTCTTGCTTATTGAGGTTTTACCGAGATTGAGCAGCTGGCCGGTTCGTTTCCTGTTCATATTAGACCATGTTTCCCTAGCTATGCTGCAAGTGTCTTCTTCTACCCGGAGAGCTTTGGCTTTTACTTACACCCGAATGCTAACATTACTTTGGCGACATTGTGTCAGCCACAATTGTGGTAACTTTTTTTGCTCCATTATCATTTATCGGGGTGCGAATTATATGTAGCATATAGAAGGTGTGAAACATATAGTATTTCTTCTGTGGGTCTTACTGGAACACTTAAATTTTAATTTTTTCTTATGAGAATCTCCTGTTCAGGGTCAGCCCCAAAACATCAGCAGCACACTTCCTATTCCGAGAGAAGGGGGGGACAAATATAAAACAAAACGATTTAAAAAAAAAAAAAGAAAATACAGAAAAAACTTAAATGAATAAATAAATAAAGTAGAATGTAAATGTAAATACGAAAAATCTTAAGCCAAAGTTCAAATAGAGGCCAAACGACAAACCTGCCTACCTTCAAATGAACTGCATAATCGCTAAGATATAATGCCTGAAACGAACGTTTGAATATGGTATGGTATGGTATGGTACGAGTACACATGATGAACTATTAAAGATGTGAAATAAAATGAATTTTGAATTCGAATTCGAATTGGAAAATTGTAACAAAGCCAAAGGCATGATTTGCATCTCGTGATAAAAATTATAAAAGCAAATAAAAATAAATAAATCCTACTTAATGTCACAATCAATCGCAAGCAACAATGCCAAAGGAGTGAGCTAAATGGTGATGATGATAATGATGATTATGCTGATGATGATGCAATAGAAAAATACAAAAAAAAAAAATAAACAAATCTGGGTATATAAAGGATATAAATGAACGAACGAACGAACGAACGAAGGGATACAATACAAAACACAAAACAAAACAACATAACACAAGAGCATTGAGATCATTGAAAACAAAAAATCACAACGAAATCACAGACATGAAACAGTTGCACAATCACAATGAATACTCGTATATACTGCTATTGTTGTTGCTTGTTAGTGTGCTGGATAAAGGATGCAGGATATATGAAGCGTGAGTCAAAAAAAAAAAAAAAAAAATACCAAAGAAAGCCTTTGGCTGAGCGGTGCGAAAGTTTGAAATGTGAACCCCTATTAGAGCGCATTTAGCTGTTCATTTCAAAGTTTTAGTTTGGGCGATGATGCGTTAAATCATCACAACAAAAACAATGACGACGGGTCGGTTGGCAATGGCAGTGGCAGTGGCACAAAGATCATAGAGCATAAGCATGCAACCACTCGAAAAGATCTCAAACTCAGCTGGAAGGGAACCAACACCAATTCCTAGGGCGAAAAGCATCGTATCGTGTGTTGATGTTAGTAACTTTAGTCCGACAAGAACATAAGTTCTTGATTTGACAAATCCCGTTGCCAACCATTGACATTCAATCATGGAATCCACAAAAGGACACACAAGCTTATGCCATCGAATAATGAATCGTTAACATTAACAATAATAGCAACACTGACTACTATTTTATACTTCTTACTTGTACGAGTAGTACTATATTGTAGTAGTTTGGGTTATTTTTGAATTTGGATGAGAGAGTTGCAGGTGGCTTGGTTTTAGCCCGTGACACAGACAAACCGAAACCAAATAAAGAAAGGGTGTGATATTTAAGTGACTACTACTACCCTATGGCAAATTTTGCATCATTGTCACATTGTTCGCATTGGTCGCAAGTGCTTCTTATATGATTTTTATTTAAATTTTTACTTATCTTCTTCATGAAGATGAAATAGTATGTTATGTAGGTATATTCAAGGTCCATACTGCCGTGGGGGTTGCATACAGCTGTGCTTCTTCATCAGAACGAATTAAGTTTTGGGGTGCGTCGTCCTTGTAAATATCTGAACATGAACATGAACATTAATTGAACTCAAAGTGCTCTTGTGCTCAGTGCAAAAACCATCGCATTAGCAACAGTCCTTCTCACTTTCAGGTTGGAATCCTTGCAGTTCACCCACTGCCATCATCAGTTCTTGTAGTAGGTTGTTTTCCACTAATAGTGACTTAAAATAGATTTTAGGAATGTTTCCAACCAAACCAATGTGGCAGCCACAGCTGGGCTGGTTGGTTGGTGGGTTTGTTTCGTCGCTCGGTCGGTCGGTTGTTTTGAGGATGACTCAGTACAAACCGAAGCTCATCTGCTGTGGTTCGCCACTATTAGTTGTGTATTTATTGTACATACTGTATCTAAGTTTCCACAATTATACAATGTTATGTATCTTATTTTATCCTCTCTATTTCATCCCCCAACAATTCGAAAAGAGCTAATGATACGTAGTTATAGTTACCTTAGATGTTAAGATTTAGGCAATAATTTTACTAAAATTAAAATAAATTATAAAATGATCAATTATAATTGGATGTATACAAGATTTTAGGCAGGTATTTGTTGAATATAATTATGCAATAATAAATACAATTCTTTTATATAAATTGATACATTTAATGAAGAAGTTAAGATACTTATTATCAAATCCATGAAATCATTATCAGGCTATCGAGAGTTTAGTGTGGTAATGTTCTATATAGTGTGAGTTGATTGATAGTCCTTTGTGTTTTTGATTAAATTTTTATCAGATAATGTAAGCTAATGCTCCTGATTTCATGCTCTGTTTAATATTCAACCTATTCAGTATATTATTAATGTCTTTTTCAGTTTTGCTTCCTGTGTCTATTTTAGGCAAACAGCTTACAAAAATTTCTCTAAAGTTGGTGAGTGGTTCCCAGATGGTGTGGTGTGTAGGTGATGCGACATGTGGCAGGTGACTTCGGAGACAGATGCCGATATGATGATCCAACTACTGCAACTCAACGTGATCCAGCGGTGACAGGCAATATAAAACACGAAACAATTACTTCGCAACATAGCCAAAAAGATAAGACAGCATAGACTTCTTTTTCATTTAAAATCCAAATCCCATATATCCATGCATCAATTTCATACTCCGTTTACCCGGAAGGCGTATTTGGTTCAACAGATCTGTAAGCTGATGAAAAACCAAGGCTTTTCCAATCCAGTCAGACTGAAGTTTTGGGCATCTACCAATTCGCCTTGTAGTCATATCTTTCTTTGGTGTTGAACGCCATTTTATGTAGATGATCTTTCGACAAATAGTGCACAGCATTTAAACGTTACTGAAGACTCTCTGTATAATCAGACTAAGTTGTTGCATTCCCGGGCGGCAGTCCATACAGCAACTCACACGGCAGTCTTATCTCTCGAATCATCAAAAGCATCGCTGAGGTGTAACCTGTTGACTCATGTTGACGCTGAACGATAGGCTCACAAAGCCAAGGCTAATTGCTGGTCCCAGTCACCTGGATTTTCATCAGACTGGGGATGTTATGGCATCGTTCTTGTTTACCGCATTCAATTTACAAAGGCAAGTTTGAAATATGTACTTCAGATACAAAATTATGGCCATGATTTGAATGTAGTACGAATGGCACTTTAAATTGGCAAAATACCTGCTGGTTCAATCACCTCGGCCGTCTAGGTTATGCAAAGCTATACACTCAGGCCACTTCGAGAAATAGTCCATTATTACCAAAACATACCGATTTCCAAGTGCAGTCTTTGTCCACTGCAATGCATTCGAATGGAGCCCGCATGCTGTTAGGAGACTATTGACTTATTGCTCGTTTTGGACACCCCTTCCAAGCATTGCATCGATCACATCATAATGTAATGCAGCATAAATCACAACATGTGTTTATTTATTGACATATTAGTAATTTTTTTTGGGTGGCACTATGAATTATATTTATTGTCCTTAAGATCATGTGGCATTTTTCTTATTCATTAATACGACTAACAATAAGGATTCACTTCTATTTAATTTCACTTATATGATCTTCCTGTAAGGTAGAGGAAGGCTTCATTTAACACTACGTGTCTAAACTAAGCAAAAAGGCTGGTGAATCATTATGAAGCTGTCATTACAAGTTTATTATACGAACAAGAGCTTTGGCTAGTGGATTAGCATCTTAAGTTAGTTTAACCATATGATTACTGTTCTTTAAGATGACTGTTTTCTTACTTGTAATACTTGCAGGTCTTTGTGGCTATCTTCATTCATTATATACCATGGTTTTGATTGTAAGTGTTCTAAGGATCTTGGATTGAGTTCAATTTCATCCTACAATTTGCAAACCTATGTTCAAATTGGTTTAATTACAGATTTCTTCAGTAATACCATGTTTTAGAGTCAATTATCCATTTGAAGACTTTGTGCAAGTATGTTTTTTTTCGATTATATGTGTTTCCACGCTAAGTTAATTTTCTTCCTGATTTTAAGAAATTGTAGCAACGAGAACAAATCCTACAATTTAGTATAAATGTAGCATGACCTTAATCATCAGGAGACAGCTACTCCTGTATGTTTTTGAGATAATTATCCAGGTCTGTAGCAGCTTTAACTGGGCAGGCAACGAGAGTGGCTGATTTAAGCATTAAAAAGATCCTAGTAATGTATCTTCTGTATTCATTCCCTTTCACCCATTTGCAGTGCAAGATAATCTGAACTTATTAATGGGTTTCTAACTGAAAAAGTCAATGAATCCTTTTAGCACTGAAACTACTACTTATGTAAGTACATATATTGAAATTAAATATATTTTCAGAATTTTTTATTTGAAGTTCTTAATTTATTATCCATCAGCCATCATCAGCATCTTATTGCCTTTGTCTTCATTTTGTTTTATTAACAACATAATTATTGTTGTTTGCAAACAACAATTAACTTAGTTCCTTTACTCCTTCCTTCCGCTCCCGTTCACTGTTTGAGCCTATGGTGGCAGGCAGGACAACTGTTCACTTTTCATTTCAGATATCCGCATCACAGAATTCTTTTTTTTTCTATCGTTCAATACAATTTCATCATGACATTGATTTGCACAATTGGTTGTTGGTTTTTACTATTGTACAATATATTGTTTATATACTTGCAGTCTTATATTAAAATCCCATTTTATTATCAAAATGAACAGCAGGTGCAGAGTCATTTCCGCTAAACAACAACATTCATTCATTCAATTAGAAGGCAGAAGAGGCAAGAGTTGGCCACAGCTCGCAATAAGTAAGTACAATACCACACACACAAAAAACTACTGATCCTGCATGGTCCTTATCCTTATTTTGTGTTGTGTGTTGTGTGTTTATAGTGTGCTCACTGTTTAGTAGTCACTCGAGTATTATGTATGCGAATTTAGAGCATCATTAATCAAATTCAAATTAACAATGACAATGAAACGAAACGAAACAAATTTAAATGAAAAGAATTCCAAGTTCCACCAACACAACACAACAAAATACGCATGCAAAAATGAATTCTGAAACTGCATCATATGAGGCCTGGCCAAGTTGTCATTGTCATTAACGATTTTGGCCAAATGATGCTGACAAGTGACTTACAACACACTACATGAGACTAGTATGTACTACATACTCGTATATGCATAAGAGTTCACTCGTTTGACAGTTGAGATTTGAAATGAAATGTGAATGTAAAAACAAAAATGAAAAATACAAAAAAAAAAAAAAACTATAAAGGATAATGGGAGGAAGGAGAGCGTTGTTTCCCTTCACTTATGCGTCATTGAGTGAGTGACATATGCGTTTTGAATTATTTTAAAGCGTAAACATTGCTTACGCTCACTCGCAGAATGAAACTCTGGATAAGCCTGAAATCAAAGGGTGACTGACTCTGGATGACTGCTGGCCAATGATTTAATGAATGCAACGTGTTCCTGTTCACATTTCATTTCAAATATATAATAAAAAAAAAAACAACTGAGCTGAAAGAAAATATTCAATTCAAAAGTGCCCCTTCCTCTGCCCATTTTTGCATTCTTAAAAAGCTTTGATTCCTTTCTAAGGATATTGTTGTGAGTGTTGTTGTTGTAGTTGTTGTTGTTGTTGTTTTGAGTCCTGTGTGTTAACCAAAAAACCATAAACTTGAGTTCAATTAAAATCCATCCACATCAAACAATAAATAAGCACGTAGAAACTACATTCAAGTGGCAAGTTTACAACAATACAACAATAATAATAATCTAAAATTCTTCATAATGGGTACACAATTCAATTCAGAGAGATAGAAAATACCAACCAACCTAAATGGGGTTTTATTCTATTCATTGTGGGTGTTATTGTATACTATGAATTGTTGAATGGTTGATTGAATGGATGGATGGATGGATGGATGGATGGTTTTGTTGAGTTATTTGGTTAGATGATGGGTTAAGCATGCGAATATAAGCATGGAGAGAGAGAAAGCCGCATGAATGAGCTCGCCTTTATTACATTTCCCACTTTATGAACTACATAAGAGTAGTGTATGGAGTGCACATGATTACGGATTTATGCGAAACATTGGTTGAATGCGATGCGAAAAAAGGCACACGTGTTCCAGCTTGATCCCACAAAAACATAACCGCCCACGTGGTTTGATCTACATGGTTTTAGGGTTCAATGAATTTAAGTAAAAAAACATGTTTCGTTTTTTTTTTCGTTTTTATAAAAGACGACAACAATGTCCACATTTCAATCTCCCATACCTAAGACATACAATACTTAATCAAAACATCAATACATATCAACATTAACATCTGAATCTTCATCATCATCATTATAATCATCATCGTCATCATCATCATCAGAGTTTGTATTATCGACAACATTTAACATAAGAACACATCTAAAATTGGGGTTGCATTTTTAAACTTATGAATATTTCATAGTATTATACTATGCCTATCACTTGTGGTTAATTATTTCAGAAAAAATGACTACTAAATTTTAATTAAACGTCATTAAACTGCAAAAGGCATTCATTGTATTCACAAGTAGGAACTGATTTATCTTCTTAGAATGTTTCAATCAATGTTGATAAGTATATGCAAATTATTAGTACATTTTCATGTAAGAAGTACACAACTTAAAGTATGTCTCATTCAATTCGAGTGACTCAATATAGAAATGCGGCGAAGCAAGTATACACCCAGTCAAGTGATTTAAAATATTCGTTTGATATTTCAAGAAAACTGTTGCATGACCTTAATCATGCAAGTTTATGCCTGGCACTAGCGATGCAAATTCGTGTCCAGGCACAGAGTATATTGGTTTCGGTGAGAACTTCATACCTTCGGTAGTCTTTTTAATGGCCTATCGACAAAGTACCAATTTCACCGCTATGCAGAGTACTTTCTTCATGACCCGCACTGTGATCTTGTAATGTAGACGGCAGAAAAGTTTGCATTCGCCAGTCATAAGATAAAGTACTCGTGGCTTTTGGATCTGCCTATTGTCAATTGATGCTTATAACCCATATAACAAGGATAGCCCATTTGCATACATATGCTTCTAGGATCACTGCAACGTGAACACTTAACTTCTATGAAATTCAATTCAAAATATGTAAAAATTTCAAAATTGGTTTTCAATATTTTTTGAGGATTCTCTTTTCTCTTACCTCAAATGAATCACAGTTTATATCCATGAATAGACATTTTCTATCAATGATTTCCGTAAAGTATATTGGAATTCTTGCATGGTTGAGAAAATTGTAGCTTTGTTGCTTTTGTTCTTCAAGATAACCTGTAGCTTCTTATGACAACCGGGATTATGAAACCCAATATTGGGACAGAAATCGACATGTCCCAAACGTTGATAGATGCCTAAACCACGCTTCATCAAGTGGTTCGAATCGTAATATAGGGTCTGTGCCAGAGAATAAAGGCGCTGCTGGATCTAGGCCAGTGATGCGAGCCAATTTCAAATCAAAGTTACGTTGCAAATGATAGCCAGCAATGAATGACCAATCATATGAACATTATTCAAATCAGGCATACGAAGTTCCTCATAAAATAACAAATTAATAAGTAAAGGAATAACATTCTTCAGAAAAAGTCCCTTACATAGATCATGTGTATAATATGAGCAGTAATACCACGTACTATATAAGCCACTGCTTGAACTTATGTACTTATATATTTTATTGTATGAGTGGGATAATACTGCAAGAAAGAAGCTCCCAAAATGCGAAATGAGCTTTTAGTTTTTAACTTTAAGGTAGATGATGTTTGTTTGAAGGCAGAGTGGCCGTAGCCATTGTGAGCTTCCGGGCTAATAGATCTTTGCAAGGCCCTTGTCTTTATGGAATTATAAATAGTTTTAATGATGATACTTGAGGAGAAATGCAAAGTAATTAAAAAAAATAAATTAAATTAAAAAATAATTAATTAACACAAAGATAACAAATTATTAATCATGATAAACTGAGGTGTATTAATATCTTAAAAGAATCGGGGATTCATGAATGATGTTTACGACAAAAATCATTAATTAAATCATATGAATTCAACAAATGAGCTACGTTATGAAACCAAAAAGACCTCATGATGCTTAAGTGCCTCAAATCTAGGTTAGTAATAGTCGACAATGATATTAACAGATAATGCAGGAGCTTCGTTTACTCCTTCGTAATCAAAATTTCTTCTCACACATCTACATTTCACGACTTTGAACTTTCTCTCAATATCATTTTTGTTAGCCATTTCGCTAGCTGTAACCAATGATGAATGAACACCGTTTTCACCATAATTAATAGGTGCATTTTTCACTCTTCCATATCTTACTCATGACATTTATCTACGTAAGAATGTCATACCATTCGCATATAGTTATTTCATTGTCTACAGAATGGCATTCACTCACCAACTAATAAGTTGGATTTTTGTTAAAAATCTTTCGCATATATCCCTTAGTTGATATTTAAAGACCTTTACCGATTCTATCCTCCTTACACATCTTGTTTCGGAAAGTGGTTTTAGCGATAAAGTTTTTACATGTGATTTTAAAATGGCCAACCTCTGACTCGAGCCGGCAAACAAATTTGATTTTGATTGAACACAATACAATGCTGCGTCTTCTGAGATCAGATTCCAGCTGTGACTTGCACAGGACAAAAAATTAGCAAGTGCATTAATTTCAAGCATACGTTTCTTAAACATAATATTTTTCTACTGATGTTGGGTACGAAGCCGCTGCAAGAACGGGGCTCCTGCAAGAACGAGGCCCCTGCAATATCGAGGCCCAGGGCGATTGCCCTCTCGCCACCGCTAAAGGCCGCCCCTGTTTCATGGAAGTGGAATTACAACTATCGTAACTCCTGTTAGGTATTTCTGATATAAGAAGTGACTACCAAACTAGCTAACTACCAAAAGCAAACATATTCGCAGCAATGTTGCAGCTTTTGATCAAGTCCAGCAGCATCCAATAGAACTCATCTGTGAATATGCAATTGGAATATATCAAATCTGTTGTGATTAAATCACTTTATAGCATCCTGTCATAATGTTTTTTATGTAAAATAAAGTCCAAAGACCAGGAGTATCTAACGTTACTTCAGCAGCGTATGAAGTGGTCAAAGGTGTCCATCAATATTAAGTTGAGATCACTAGCGCTTCTGGCGGATGGCAATGCTCTGTCAAAAAAAAATGGTGCTTGGGGCGTGTAGCCAAAGATCTTGATGGACTTATTAGGGTAGTGACACTGAAAAAAAAATTCGGACTGGTGAACCGTAGCATCCATAAAATCTGCCCTTGACGAAATAAGAGGCATATGGATGGAAGGAGCTTCCAAGGCGGGGAGTATGCTGGTTGGTTTTTTAAGTATTAGTATTATTCTTGAATTGATTATTGTTTATTCAGTTATGAACCTTTTTCTTGAATTTGTTATGTTTAATCTTTCTATAGAATTAGATTGATTACTCTTTGGAGGTGAGTTATAAGTTATCTTTAATTCTCTTAGGTTATCTTTAGTTATCATCTTCTGTTAGTGTTAAGAGTTGGATGATGTGCATTATAAATAGGTTAGTCAAGTAGGAATCGAAAAATAATATGTAGAAGCAATTAAAAACTGAAGAAAGATAGACGTCGTTCTTGTGTTTGAGTAAAAAAGACACCAAAAATAAATGGAATTGACTGAGGGCCGATAACCATCGGAACCACCTTAGAAAGAACACAAAGTATTATGTTATCAACTGATATCAAAGATTGTATAATTTTGAGAAAACTAAGTTTTATATGTATATACTCATACAATACTTACTTAATATATGTACATATAAGGCTAATATTCCCTTTAATATCTCTGTAGACAATTCAATTTAATCAGTTACCTATAGATCTACACAGCAAAGACAATTCAACATAGTATCTACTGTACAATATAGTAAATATATCTGCATATCAAACAATTGACTATAATCAATGTAAAGTTGTTGAAAATTGTCATATTTGATTTCAGTTCAACCAACTCATTCTTGATATTTTATTTATTCTTTTCCCTTTTCTTTTATTTTTTTATCTGAAATGTAAGTACAAATGTCTGCAAGATTTTGAAATGTTCTATTAAGTGGCACTTGTTGGAATATCTTTGCAAATTGTTGCATATCTTTCACCGCCAATTTGGGGCAATTTCCTGTGCACGCAGACAGTCTGTGAGAAACACAGAACTTGAAACGATGAAACTCTGAAGAAGCGACTAACAAAATGCAACAGGCTGGGGGAAGACACAAAAAAACGAAAGTCAAAAAGAATAGTAGATAGATTGAGTGTACAGAATGGAGAGTGCAGAGTGCAAAGGACGAGAGCTTGCTAAGTTGACTAAGTTAAGAAGTTTTTTTATCCTGTTGCGCGCGTTTCCTTCCGGTTTCCGATTTAGGTGGTACACAAGAAGTAAACGGCAAGGAGGGAATAAAGAACGTGTAAAAAATGTAACGCGCAAAAATCAGAAACACTAACAACACTTCCAACAACCAACAACCGGCATCAAGGATAAAGAAACAGATATTATTCCTTCACAAAAAAAAAAAACAAAATAAAAATAAAATATGAAGAAAATTGTTGCGATTCCTATAAAATATTTTAAGCCCCCCTCCTCTGTGTTGTCACTGTCCCAGTTCTTATTGTATTTTATTTTTTCAATTTTGTATATTTTTGCGTTAAACCAAAAATGACTTTTTTCTTGGTTTCAATTGCAAAAATATGACAACCAAAATAAATAAAGATACAAAACAAAAACAAAACACAACCCAAAAAGAATATTAAGTAAATATAGCAAAGAGAAGAGTAAGGATAAGAATATTAAAGATATAGAACGGAAGCGATGGCTTTAAAGATAGAAAAAAAAATATAAATAAAGAAAAGAAAAGAACTGAACTGAACTGAACGCAACGGAACCAAAATAACAAGGGGAACCGAATAGAGGAACAAACAAAAAAAAAAATGAAATGAAATGAAATGAAAGAAAGAATATGAGAAAAACACATAATCATAGCATGCGGATTTGAGTATCTGCTGCTTGAGCAAAAATTGAATTATCCTTCGAGCATCCTGGCAATTACCCGACAGCAAAAAGCGTTTTTATTTCAACCAAATTAGATTTCCTCCTTAAGGTTGTCAGTCAATGTAACTGAACAGCAGCAGTAGTGAACCAGAAGGCAACATGAAATGAAACGAAACTAAATGAAATGAAATAAAATAAAGACGAAGGACTCAGTCAACTCATTGTCGCGTTTTGTTAGTTTTCTCTGTGTGTGTGTGTGTGTGTGTTGTTTTCGTATGCATAAAAGATACAACATAACTTTAATAGCATTAAAAAGTCAACAAACAAATGTCATTCATACATGTCACTCAGATCCATAGATACATAGATACTCTTTCTCTCACATGAAGAGAAGTAAGAAAAAAAGGTGTGAATGTCCTTATACATTTAGTTTCATTGTAAGTATCTTTTACTTATGCACCATGAGATGAGATCTTCTTTACTGATCATCATGCATGAGACATGAGATGAACAGACGCTATAATCTCTCAGGTAAATAGTTTTAATCATTTGTCATACATCCATCCATCCATCCATACATGGTCGCTGTTGTTCTTTTCCTACTTTCTCATCTTTTATTATTGTTATTATTATTATTATTTGTTGGTCAACTTCATATATGTATATTATAACATATTTCGACATTCATATGTAGTCATACCAGTTTAATAGGATAATAAGGGATTAGGCTTCCGGCAACTATAGTTTCTCAATATCAATAATAACATAAGAAGACACATAACTGCAATACTTTATATTTGCGTTGACAACCGATTACACCAAATGTATTGTATCTGCAAACTAGAAGAAAATTTCAAGCCAACAAACTATAGTGTACTATATGTAGTTCATCTTAATGCGTGTGAATTTTTTGAAAAACCAACAAATTTTAAAATTTTGCCAAAAATTCTTAAGTCATACCGACACCATTCAATGTAATCAATCACACTAGAACTCAAATGATCTTATACAATATATGACAGGTAGGAGAAAAAATATTGGTATTTAGTTGCATCAATTTAAGATTTCTCAAAATTACTTTGAACTGAAGCCTTTATTGCCCCATTTACACTATTTTGGAGAAATTTTCTATCATTTAATTATTACTAAACACTCGGGCAGACGTTGTTTTGCCTCTCCCAAACATTTATTGGTGAGCTGTATAACATTTATATAATCAATTGCTTGTGGCCACTTTTGGCTATATTTCCCAGTATTATTTTCCTTCTTCTTTCACGTCTTCTTTATTTAGGAGCTTAATTCCGCTTAACACATGACCAAAGCCTCTTCATAATAATGATTGTCATGTTTAGCCATCTAACTAGTACATCTTGCTAATTTAGACTTTTTTCGATTTTACGGCTGTTCCTTTTGAGTTTTCCGAATATTCTCCTTTCTTAAACCACCATAGTATTGAGGCGAACAAAACAAAAAATATTCATATCATTCATATTTTGTTCTAAGTCTAGCTACTCATAAGACTGGCATTAAGCAATCATGTTAACCTTATCTGGGTGCCTGGATATAATGGATATCTTGGGAGTGAAGAGGCAGATGAACTTGTCGGAAAGGGATCTGATAGGACCAGAGCCATTCTGCGGACTGCCTTGGATTTTGATGAAATCCAAACTCCTACAATGGCTGGATAACAAATTGCATCGCCATTCGGTATATACGAGAAATGCTAGAGTAGCTAAACTCTTCATGCCAACTGGATCTCGCAAAAGAACACAGGAATTACTGGGACTGACACGGACAGGTATTCGGATAGTCTCAGGTTTCTTGACAGGACATTGCAGAGTAATGAAACACCTACATAACATGCGGATCAATCGCAGCGATCTGTGTAGACTATGCAATGAAAAGGAGGAGTCAGCAGAGCACGTGCTATGCCACTGCGAAGACCTTATCTGGACCAGATTCCGTAACTTTGGAAACCAGAACTTTGAACCAGTTGAAATTGCAGGATTGTCTCCGAAGAGGATCTTGGAATTCTTAATGAATACCAAAATCTCGGAGGAACTGTAATTATGGGGCTTGTCACTATTGTGGCCTATTGGCCGCAGTGATGAAGTGTACTGGTTCCCACTCTTCCCCTAATCTAAACTAATCTAAGTCTAAAGAACCTTCTCATTGCTTTATTATAAGTATTGTTCACGTTCATCTGACTCAGCTAAAACTAAAATCTAATAGGTTCTGATCTAGTCCTATAGTCATGGCTCCAATTGTAACTCACAACAAATCATCCAGTTCATAGAAATACATAGTTTAGTTTAATTGAAAGTATAATATATATCCGGAGTAGAGACCTGCATTAAACCATTCCTACTACGTCACTTCAGAGCATACACTTCACTCCTACTCTATAGTTTTTGTATTGTGTATTCTTCATATTGTACAATGAGAATCGAATATACAATACAGAAAAATACTATTCCTGTTATGCACACTATGGTTAGTGTTCCTAACGTTAACCGAATACTATGGGTACTGTTCCAACCATTCTGAACGAATACTATGGGTGTTGTTCGTTTTAGAGGAATGTAATGATACTATTCGTACTCATTTCTAGGAAATACACTACCCACTGATACATTGATATACTGATATACTGATACTGATACAACATGCATTAATTTTCAGATTGAATCTATTTTTTAGCAATTTATTAACTCGCTTTTCAATAGTTCTATATGTTAATAATAAACATCCAGTGAGCATATTACATCTCATATTATTACCGATCCTCTACAATGCACACGAGTGTAACAAATATGTATGTCATTGGTGACTCAGATGCTACCAATATTTGATATCTGATAGCTGAGGTCCATTCAAGTTAAAATTTTTTCATCAGAAATTGTTTGAATTGGCTCCAAACTGGTGTCTTTTAATTTCCAACCCCAGCCTTTTGGGTCCAGTTGATTATCTAGCCATACTTGGACTTGATATAAGTGTTGGAGGAAGACAAGATAATTGTACTCATTTGTTGCTTCGTGTGTTTTTTACAAAACTGAAATATCTTAACTTTTCAATAGAATCAAATATTTTGGAGCTCCATATATATGTACTTAGCTAGCAGAAAGCGAAAACCACTTGTGATAATGAATTTTGGAGAAGAGTCTATCTCTTTAAATACTACTGGACAATCAAATAAATCATTAATCAATCGTTTTTCTAACAGTTTAAATATTGCTGTTTTACCCATTTTGAAGATTGCAGATGTTGTATCACAGCCAGTTATTGCATGTAAACATAAAATCTGTGGTTGAGATTTTGGGTATGCAGATAAACTTTCCGAAGAAAGTGATGTGATGAAAACCACTCAAGAAGTCTTCCATATCTCTCTTTACACGTGAATCATTTGCATTGATACATGCTGATCTGTTGATTCCATTCTAACATTAGTGAGATCTTCCAATCCTTCACACATAGTATTCATTGTATACATGTCATAAACCCATTTACTTATGAAACTCTCTTGTCTACTTCTTCCTCGAGCAACACCTTCATCTGCCTTCAGTGATTTTATCATTGATCAGAACATCAAATTATGAAAAATCCTTTTACAAACCTTAGGTAAACACTGGGATCAATTATTTTCTCTAATTTTAGCATATCTTGCAGATATAAGTGTGCACATTTAGCACAAGGAAAATGTCCAGATGCATGAAAATAAGGAAGCATTTCTTTAACGCTATTTAAATGAGCCTGCCAATGTCCAATTCGTTCAGCTCTTACAAACTCCTGTGCAATCGATACCATATGAAAATATTGTATCCACAGTTTTCTTCTTATTTCCTCAGTTTTTTATTGAACTGATAAAGTAATGCTTCAGCTATTTCATCACCATTTTCAATATCATTATATGGAAGCATTATTAAGATTTGCATTCATCTCATTATTAATGAGAAGTTCTTTTGATATTATTGTTGCTAAAGTGAGATGAAGTAAGCATGGGCATTGAGCAGTTTTCCCAATGAACTAGGTGCATAAAATAAAGATAGCACCTCTTTGATGCCACTTCCTTGCTTAATATAACCAATTGCTTCACAAAATGACATTAGTAAATGAAAACTTCCATTCTTATTATGATCTTAGATAATTCAGATCCTTCAGGATCTGCAGATACGATTTCTCTGGCTTTTGCATACAGTGGTTGATCAAAAGTAATAATACATAAATCGTGGCCACAACGTTTTGCATTCTGAATAGATCGTGGAGTATGCCTACTGGGGAAAACACGTTAAAAAAAATGCGCCAAATACACTACCTCATTTATTGGTGCGGAAATGTGTGCATATTATGTAAAATACGAAATCTTTAACTTTGGAATCGCTATAACACGGAAATGGTGATTCGCAGGAGAAAAAGTTCAATACATAATAGTTCTTGTAGAGAACAATATTTTCCTACAATTTTTTTCGATAACACTTACCGTTTACGATGTGACACCTTACTTCCATGAAAGAAGTGTATTAAATTTGAAGATAAAAATGCAGAAAGTACAATGTATGTATATATGTATTGTATGTACGTGTATATTGATGGATATAATAAATATCATTATTCAATTAAGTGAATCGTAAAAAAAAAATATATTTTTAATTCATATTTTATTGATCTTATATCTTATGAATATATGTAATCTTGAATTTAACTAATCTTAACCAATTTGAAAGGAGATTTTGAATACAAAAGTACATTTTTGATCCTAGATTAGCATAATTCAGAAATGTAGCACCATTGCAGAGTACCTGCGAGGCGGGTGTCACCATAACCATAACAAAGGATGTTGGTGTTTTTTTTTCTTTAAATTTATATTGTCCTTTTGTATTCTATGTTATTGACAACAACAACAAAAGAGCTGTTGACATTATTGCCAAATTACAAAGTAAGAAAATCAAATTAACACGCAAAGGATTTCCATACCATAGAAACAGGGTTGAGCTACCGCAGAACTTTGGAGAGTCATCACCCAATGTTGCTTGGTTTCTCCATGTCCCTTCATCCGTCCGTCCGTTCATTATCATCAAATGTTTCATTATTATCATAAGGACGAGCAGCATCAGAATAAGAAAGAAACATGGTGTTGCGTGATAATTTTTTGTTGTCAACCCTCAAAGAGATGAAGAAAATGAAAATGAAACGCAAAAGTATGGCGCAAAGGAGTCATGGTTG
Organism: Amiota communis; assembly: GCA_037043315.1. Taxonomy (NCBI): domain Eukaryota; kingdom Metazoa; phylum Arthropoda; class Insecta; order Diptera; family Drosophilidae; genus Amiota; species Amiota communis. Next base: position 512,398 of record JBAMAV010001285.1, read on the forward strand.
ACAACGCTAAATATACGGACGGACAACGGGGCAACGGTTGGTTGTTGGTTGTTAGCCGATGGCATCATATCAACAGCATACACAAGATACATCAGACACCCCCAATACACCCACACAAACTGTTATACACTTATACTATATATAAATGAGGATAAAGCGAATATGGCGACGCCACCCTTGAAGTCAAGTAACTGGTAACAATTGGGCCAGGATATGCTGTGTACCCCATTCCTATATTTATGTTGCCACCAGCTGTGACCGACGACTGAGGAAAATGATGCCGACTAGTATGACGACCTTCTTTTTGCGTTAATGATGCACAAGTGTGACACTTTTTAACTGCGTAACACCAACACCAACATCAACATCAAACACCAACAGCAACAGCAACAAACACAGTAGCAATAATAAGAGACGCCACCAACAGTAGCAAGTAGCAACATTAAATGAAAACAACAAAAACAAAATTGTCACAATTGCTACTTTTTTGTTCAACTTGTTGTTGTTGCTGTTGTCGGTAGGCATATTGCCTCATGCATGTTGTTTGGCATTCGGCAAAAGCAACAACAACAACAACAACAGTAATAGTAACAGTAACACCACCATCTACAAAAGCAACAGCAGCAACAACAACAACAACAACAACAACATGAATAAATAAAAAATAAAGAAAAATCAGTTATTCTGTTGTTGTTAATATGAAATTTCACGCTTCTGTCACTTGTGCAGATACACAAAGATACACTCACAATTACCTACACAGATACAACATGAATGTGAGCATGCGAGTTCTGGATTTCTTTTTTCATAGATTTCACAGGCAAACGTGTGGCAAACGACAACAGTACAAAAGGAAAAAAAAAAATCATTTAATTGAAAATTATCGCAACATGGTTGTCACGCAATTATTTCGCGTTATCACTCGGATTCTGTTGTTCATTATTCTCTCTATCTCACTCTCTTTCTCTGTGTGAGTGAATATTATTGAATATGTGAATGTATGGAAGGGAGTGTGTCTTTGCATGGACTATAGACATATTTTTTCACTACTACTACACTACTATTGTAGAATGAGAAATTATGGGGGTGAGTTGGTGGTGTGAACAAGTGCAGCAGCAACGGCTGTAAATGAGTTCACGCTTGTATATCATATCATATCAAGTCTACAGATTCACAGATCCAACATTTACATTGATAAACCTGCTAATGCTGCCACAGGTTGTCATGGCTGCCATATTTTGAAAATTTGATTTCCAAAAAAAAAATACAAAAAAGCAATAATGAAAATAATTAAATAAGAAAATAATCTAGAATTTTTCTAAGAAAATAATCACCATGAGAATTGGAAATAAAAATTATTAATTAAAAAAATAAGTGTATTTTCTTTATAAAAACAAATTGTATCAAAGAAAATAACCTCCATGAACTATGGAAATAAATAATTTATACTAAGATGACAGAACATTGATGCCATGTTGCGGAGTCTGGCTATATTTCCCCTTCCTGATTAAACCGTAGAGTTCTGTTTTCTTATGTAGATGTTCCGAAGATCCTCTTAGATGGACCTACTAGAATGCATGATTCATGGACAAACAGTCTCACCTGGTGCCTACGTACTAAAACCACCCCTGGCGGAACCACCAATGGAGGCATTACTTCGCCAGGGAGAGCTACGTTAGACCAATCTTCTGTTTATTTCCTCTTCATGTTTGCATCACGTTCCCAAATGGTCTGGTGCATTAAATTCTGGGCAGCTTTGTAGTGGTTAATGTTAATTTGAATCAACTTAACCATTATTGCTCAGTTTTTTTTCGCGCTTTTTTACATAGGGCATTGGAGGTCTCCTGTAGGGTGATCGTTGCTCCCAGCAGTACATATTGAGCACTTAGGTGCTGCTTGGCATCCTGTGGCCATATGATCTTTGTTACCACATTGTATGCGCTCCCCTGTATGATATACTGGGCTTGTGTACTGATGGGAAACAAGCCAGAAACAGAGGCAGCAGTAACATCTGAGCTGCGACTGCTTTCCACGTATACTGCATCGAACTCATCCCACTTGTATGTGCCCCGCATCTTGTAGTTTTTGATCCTCTGCAGCAGGTTTTTACGTCAGCTTCTTCCTCCAGGGTCTTGGTTAGGGCCTATTCATACTGCTTTGCATTGTTACTGTTTAGAAGATAACTTTTCTGCATTTTCCTTATTTTATTGACATTCGAGCTAATCTCCTGTAGGTCTGGTTGTTGTTTGATCAGTCTTAGTATGTCGGCGAAGGTTGCCTCACTCTGCTTAGAGATAAAAATAGCATACGGACGTATGCGTTGTCGATCCTCCGTGCATTTTCCCTTCTACTTTTTCTTAGGCTTCCATCGTACTACCTTCCACACATTATTAGATCTGATACAGGGTGTGGGATGGGTGCGGATGGCCCAGGTAGCTCACAGCTTTGAATTGCCTTTCGTGGTGCCAGTTGATCCTTTGGTTGCTGCAGGCGTGGGATTATTACCAGTTTGAGCTTTTTCAGCCCCTGCTTTAATCGGTTCTAACAGCTTCCCATGAAGCTTCACCAAAGAGGTCACAATGATTTTCATATGTAAATTCACATTTCCTTTTGCCTCCATTAAGTTTGTCAGTTCCTTGAACTTTAAGTGCATCTCCTCTAGGATATATGCTCTGTTATCAGGCAGAAGATTATCCTCTGGACAACTATGCTGCATGCCGTTTTGAGGGGATCCTCTTAACCTGCGGAGGTTATGTGTAGAGTTGCTCATGTGAATGGATTAGCTTTCCGTTTGATTGAAAGTGTCCAAAGTGAGAGCTTCTTTCAACACATTGATACATGTATAGTATTTAGCCTATTAAGTTAGTTAAGATATTAATTGATCTTAGTTAAAGTTTGCCTAGAAGTTTTTTATACAAAAGTTTAACAAAAATGCTATTGAATATAAAAAGGTGTTTTCAAGAGATTGCAAAACACAAAAGGATATGAGAATTTATGCCTTTCGGCGAAGTTGTGTCACAAGATGAAGTATGCACTGCTATACTAAGTATTTGCTCATTAAAAAGGGAAAGCAAAGAAATAGAAAAAAATGAAAATAATAATTGAAAATTCATAACGAAAGTAAGCTTAAAATAACAAAGTGGCAACATTACCACACAATAGTCGCAACAACAATTTGAACAAGAGGCAACATCGCTTAAAATAATAAAAATGCCCTTAGGAAAACCAGAATTATGATAATGACGATGATAATAATGATGCTGTTGCTGTTGCTGATGATGGTGATGAGGAATGCAATTGTTTTCTTATGCCCCCATGCTGAACAGGAATACTAACAAAAGCACTCTCTTGGTTTCCTGTTTCCTGAAAACAACCAAGACCAAACGTCACTCACTCACTCACTCACTCACCCAGTCAGTCACTCACTCAAATTGACTGAATGCAGGCAGCAATACGAAAAAACCAAAATTGAAATTTTCATATAAAAAATCCAAACAATTCATGACAAAAAACGAAATAAGAGTGAATGAACGCGAGTTCGACGTGAAATTAAAAATAAAACCTATCGACGGCGAATTATTAGAAAACATTAATAAGGATGAAGCGAGCCGCTCGTGTGCCGCCTGCCTGCCTGTGTCTCGAGTCTTTGTGTCCGCATCCGGACAGTAATCACTCACCACCACTACCACTACCACCGTCATCATCATCATCATCAGCATCACGGTAAATCAGGCCAACAACAAATTAACAAGGAGACTCACTGACTTACTCAATCACCCACTCGCTCGCTCACTCACTCTGACACTCACTCACTCACTCACTCACTTACTCACTTGTTTATTGAGGGCAGCAAAAATATTTGGCCTCAGTGACCCCACACCAATAGTACTTACAAGAATCACTTGTTATTAGCCAAACCAAACCAAAGGAAGTCTGAATATGAGATTTCGAATTTGAATTCTATACGAGGACGAAAAGTTCGTCAATTGTCTTGTTACACTTGCGTGTTTTGAGTGGTGAATTCAAATTAAGGCAAGGGGATTCTTTGATTGGAGGCGGCAGCTCATATTGGCATTTGGTTGAGAATTGGAAACTAAATGGTGGTGAAGCTGATAGTATTGATGGTGGTGGTGGTGGTAGTGGTCCTTGTATCAATAAAAAGAATGCGCAATTTTGAGACTCCCAACCTAAACAGTTTATTTTTTTTTTCTTATATATGTAAGTAATTTAAAACGGCTTGCAAATTCCAAGTCAGCAAAGTTTCACCATAAACTAATTTTTGACTTTAACATGCCAGCCAGATTTTCCTCTCCTTTTTTTTATTATTATTATTCGTAGAAACATCACCATCAACTTTCATTCTTCATTGTCTTCATTCTGTTTTGCATGCCGGAAGTGGCCATTTTTGCGTTTTAAATTAAATTTTGCTTTTCATTTTACAACGCGACGCTAATCAGCGGAAAACTCGCGTAAATTTTTATATCATCCCCACATCACACAAACTGATATGCTGCTGCCTTTCTTTCCACTTTTTACTTCCTCTTTTATTTTTTCATTTATTTATTTTATTATTATTTTTTTGTGTTTTGTTTTGAGTGGGGATTTCGCAAGCGGAACAAAGTTGATTTTGATTTTCATTGTGCCTTCGTTGATTCGAACAAAAAAAAAAAAAAAAGAAGAAAACAAGAAAAGATATGGGGGAAAGGAAAGGATCATGGATGGAATAAAAGGAAAACTAAATTGAAAATGAGGATGGTAAATTTAATTAAACAGAAATTATTGATGAAATAAAAAACAAATAAATTTGTACAAATTTTCAATAGAAAAATGCAAAAATTGATAAAAACATAAATTGGCATAATCAACATTGAGAGGGGTAACGATTTTGCCAACTCCTTTGCCTATCTGTTTAGACAATGAACAATTATGTTTTGGAAATTTTTTAAACGATTTTTTTGTTTATTTATCTACTTAATTATAAATGCAAAAGCTAGACACCCTATAAGATGGATAAATGTGAGTAGATCGGATTGAAGTCATCCAATAGAAGTTAAGGTAAAATATTATACAAATCTATACTTTCTAAGTAATGTTTTCGCTCCTTGGCCTTGGGATAGCACAGTGGGTGAAATGGCCAATCTGGTGGCGCATTGATAAAAAAATTACAAAAAAATGAAACAATTTTAGGCTTAATCTAGTTTTTGTTTGAGATTTTTTAAAGATTAGTTGTTAAGCTTTCGGCTAACAAATAACTCATTCTCATCCGAGAAAATTTGTTCAACCTCATCATCAATTTTAATAAATTTCTTAGAACATTTTGAAGAGGTACTTTTATATTTTGAGCTTATAAGAGGATTGGACGAAGCCAATAGAGCGTCCTCCATAGTATTTAGAATCGAAGTTTTATGATTTTTAAAATTTCTTGGTTATTCTGTCTGTCTCATTGTGCCAAACGAAAATACGGTAAGACGAAAGGGGAGATCAAAATTAGGCAAAAACTGGCAGCTAATTTTTGAACTCCTCTTAGACAATGAATAATATTACCAAACAAAATAAACACTAGCCCGAACGCTGGCCAACGCACCCAACTTTTATTTCACAGCAAATTGGCTAACATATATGTGTTTATATAGGTCACAAACTTATGTTTCTATTTAATATATACCCAGTACTTTCAATTAAAACAATAATCCAATTAAAAAATCAAATATATAAAAATGTATCTTGTTAATGCACTTTGTACTAAAAAAAAGGGAAGATATTTGATGAATTTGCATAATCGATAATAATTAATGAAAATTGATTAATAGAGAGCAAGTCAAGCAATAAGCATCCAATTGTTCAGGTATTTTTAGTGGCTTTAATATACAATATGGTGACTATGATGAAAATGAATATGATCCATTTCCATTGAATTTAATATAACATCCTAATATCCTAGGATGACAAATGTGTATTGTAGATGACTCCACTTTTGACAAATCCATATGATTTTAGGAACTACCAATTTTTAAACGGGTTGTGTAAAAATTTTATGATAATCTGGCATTTATTTTAAAAGTTACAGATGTTTTATTAAAGCAACTTCTTTTCAAAACAATGGAAAAATCTAAGTTTCTGAGCTTTTTAATTGGAAAAAATATCGTTCAAGCAAAAGAATGGCTTGACAAGTATTATTCTGACTCTGCTCCATCGAAACAAATGGAAGAGAAGTGCTTTGGTGATTTTTAACGCGGCCGTTCAAACAACGATGATGCTCTAGTTTGCCGAATTCGGCAGTTGTTCCAGAAAACATAAAAAAGGTCTACAAAATGGTTTTGGCCGATCGTAAATTGAGGTTGCGTGAGATAGCTGACACTTTAAAGATATCAGTAGGCGGCAGGCATATTCCCCATTTTGCATGAATATTTGAGCATGAGAAAGCTCTGTTAGAAATGGGTACCGCATTTGCTCATAGTCAATCAAAAACAACACGGCTTTCGACGATTCAGAGCTGTTTCAGCATTTGTGACAATGGATGAACTATGGATCCATCACTTCACTTGCATGGTATTTTATTCATCGATTACCTTGAGAAAGGAGGAACCATCAATAGCGAATATTATACGGCGTTATTGGTGCTAAAAAATTACCCCAAATGAAGAAAAAAAAGCTGCTCTTTCAACAAGACAATGCACCGTGTCACAAGTCGATAGCAACAATGACAAAATTGCACGAATTGCGCTTTGAATTGCTTCCCCATCCACTTGTTATCTAGATCTGGCTTCTAGTGACTACTACCTGTTTGCAGACCTAAAAACAATGCTTCAAGGAATGATATTTGACTCCAATGAAGAAGTGATTGCCGAAACTGAAACGTATTTTGGGGCCAAAGATAAATCGTTCTACAAAAATGGCATGGAAATGTTAGAGAAGCTATGGAATATATCTCTCTAGAAGAATACTATGTTGAAGCATAAAATCGAATTTTGTCTAAAAGTTATTGTTTGATTAGCTATCCTACGTACTTATTGAGTGATGCGTTTTGTTTGTTTGTTTAAACTTGAATTATTAGCTTTAATATACTCCAATATGTAAGTAAAATATAAGCAAAGGATATGAATTGTTCGCATATCACACACCCAGGCACATAACACTGAGTAATTTCCACCGATATCCCATATAAAGCCCATATACATGCTTATGCTCTGCTCAGAGTTTAGTATCTACCCTGCAGTATGCTTGGTGGCAAAAGTCCCCGTTTTGATTGTAATTCACTACCTTCTTTTCTTATTACCTGGTGGGTATTGCATTCGCCAGTCAAAGGTAATGCAGAAGCGAATCAGCATGTGAGAAAAATTGAGAGGTAAGTACTATTTGGTTACTCTCATTAAATTGTAATCCCGTTATGTCCATCTCTCATCGAAAGGTGAAACAAAAGAAACTGATCAAGAAAATTGTGGAATTTTTCAAAGTGAGTGAACACGAGTTTAATAATTTGTCGTCGGAGTCATCAAAAAAAGTGAGTTATTAATTTTTATTTAACAATTTTACATTATATAAATCAATAAAAAGGTAATAAGCAACATGATCTGTAAAAGACATCTAAAGCGGCTCCAAAAGCAAGAAAAATTAAAAATTTGGTAAAATAACTGGTATCATTTTGCCTTTATTCACGAGTGAAATCAACAGTCTCATTTCCCCTTTATTTTATAGGGTCTTATTTTGCCCCTATTCACTGATGACACGATTGGAGAACGGTAATGCAGGCGGTGGCAATGACCACTGCCAATGCTATCGCCATGTTAAATTCGACAGTTTTTTGCGTGTACAAGTGATAGAAATGGAACTAATGCTGATTCCAAAGGGACAAGTAATGAAACAGTTTTGGATCAGATAGATATGTATTTGTTTTAATTTTGGTTGATTTAAATGCGAAAAAAAAAAATTAAGAAAAATTGGAAAAACCTTAAACAATTTTGATTAGAAAATTTAAAGTGTCTTACAAATTAATCAATGAAATAAATTTCTGTGAGAAAAGTTTTTACTATGAGCACAACATTAAAAGCTGGCTCTTGGCTCTATAAAATCATAACCAAATTCAGAGTTAAAGATTAACAACTTAAAGTAAACGATTTAAATAAACTACTACTACTACGCTCTCATCTTGATTACAAAAATATAATATTCAATACATAAAAAACAGAAATTTTCCAAGGATAATTGAAAAAAAAAAACAACAACAACAAAAAAAAATTCCTTGGTCTCCTAGGTGAAAGAGCAACTTTCTTGTTGTTTAATTGTGCCCACATTACAGTTGAATTGTTCTTTTGTTGAAACACATTGGCATTTTGCCATTGCCCCGATTTTGATCGGATCGGTTTTCATCGGTTTATAGTAAACCTTTCATTTCATTCAATAGTCAATTTAACCAAAACTGTTCTATTCTGTTCTGTTCTGTTCTGTTCAGTCCTGTCCTGGACGTCATTCAATGATACGAAAGTCTTTGGTCATTCAAGCATGGTTTTGGTCATTTATTTTTATTTCTATTTTTATTGTTGGCTCTTGACCAAAAAGCAAAAAAAAAAAAAAACAAATACCTGAAAAACAAAAAAACACAAGTGAAGCAAGTGAAAGAGGAAAAAATCTGATTCAGATTCCTTTTGTTGCTCGATTGTTCTCATTTTCTTTCTTTTTAATTTTCCGTTTATTTGGATCCAAAAAAAAAAAAAAGAAGAAGAAATTGTATGCTTCAACATTGAACAATTATAGTGCAATAAATTTGGGAAATCGTTTTTGCTTTTAACGACACTTTGAAGGTGCTCGTTCCCAGTTAATGGTTCACTTATGAAATACAAAAAAATAAAAAAATAAAAATATAAAGTAAATGAAGTTCGTCAAGTGAGTTTGTTAGTCAGTCAGTTAGTTTCACACTTAGTTAAATTGGTTCTCACTTTTTTGAGAACTGTAATTATTCTCAGGAGTTCAGTTAAAAATATTTCTTAAATATGCTAGTCGGATTAACCTAATCTATATGTTTATACAATTTATTACCAGTCATGTTTTTGCATCTTATAGTTAACTATAATACAGGGTGGCTCATGAATTTTGCTATATTAAGAAACTCAAATTACTTTTTTTTTAGTGTATGGAATTCATTTTTATTTTTTTCAGGTCATTCAATTTTATTAAATATAGCTGAATTAGTTTTAAAAAGAATTGAATTTAAATGTACCCCTGCTCGTTGACACATGTGCGGCATCTTAGTAAAAAGTTGTTCATTGCAGCTTGGAGAGTTGCGACAGGAATAGCCGCAATTGTTGCCCGAATGGCTTGCTTTAGTTCATCCAAATTTGTCGACTTTGTTTTGTAGACTTCTTGTTTGCCTAAACCCCACAAGAAAAAGTCAGGTGCAGTAAGGTCAGGCAACCTGGGGGGCCAACGGAATTCGGAGTTTCTTGAAATAAGTTTATTAGGAAATTTTCGTCGCAACTCTGTCATAACAGGCTGGGCTAAGTGAGGCGTTGCCCCATCCTGTTGAAACTACACAGAGTTGAAAGGAATTCTTTTTCGGTGTAGTTCTGGATAGAAAAATTCTTTCAGCATTTTCAAATAACGGTCCCCAGTAACCGTAACGATGTGACCATTTTCTTCGAAGAAATAAGGCCCGACAATACAGCGTGAAGAAACTGCACATCACACTGTGACGCGAAGAGGATGCAATTCCGTCTCGTGGAGTATCTGTGGGTTAGAAGTACTTCATATTCGACAATATTGTTTGTTCACATTGCCGTTTAAATCAAAATGGGCCTCATCAGACATGAAAAGACAGTTTAACTACGGACTCCAGTGCGTGATAGCGGCGGACTATTCAAATTCTTGTTTTGGTGTCACAGTTATCCATTTTAATAAATTTTAAAGATCAATCTGCAAAATAAAACAAAAAAGGAGCAGATAACTTAAAAAGAAAAAAAGTTATTCAATTTTTTTTTTGGTAGCGGCTTTCATCAGCCACCCTGTACATAACTAAGAGTATCTAAACATTATACAAATAATAGTTCAAAAGAAGTTGATTTTGACATGTCCATGCAAATATATGATTTGTATTACTCTTTCAGTTGAAGACATTTTTGCAAATGGTGTTCTCTAACGATGATTTTTGTATGATTTAATTACTACAAGTCATAATCTCTAATTTTTGAGATACTAAACTGTAATTTTACAAATATATTCTACTATTTCTGGTATATTGATAAATGAGATATGTTTTGAAGATTTGATCAGACAAATGTTAGTATTAATTATCTGCTAAACAAGTGAAACTACCATATACTACAATATTATGTGTTTTCCACATGGGTCAATGATGTCACATCTCATGTTAGTTACTGAGTTTGTGGTCAAAATCAAAAAAAAAAAAAACGAAGGCAGACCGAAAACAAATGTGGTTACATGCTGTTCATCAAACAAAAGGAGGAAATATGTCAACAAGAAATAAATATGTCAATTGTAGGAAAGGAAAGGAAAACAATTTAGGAATACCACAAAAAGCCAAAGAATTGGCACAATTCGTAGAAAAAATAAGATAGGAATTCAGTAATTTTTGTTGTGAAATTCCAAAAAACAGAACAAAATATTATAGAAAGGAAAGAAAAGGGAAGGAAAAAGCATTTTGGCGTGGGAAAATTGTATGTTTTGAGGAAGCATAAAATCACTTAATAGATTAATGCCAACACAAATGATGAGGTTAAGTTTGACAACTTATTTGAGAGTTAGACAGACCCAAACAAACTCAGAGAGAAAGGATGATAATGGTCTTCACTTGTATTTTGTACCCGTAATAAGATCATCAATATTGAGCTAATGGTTCTCTAATGTTGCGTTTTGTTTACTCAAAGAATTAATTCCAGTATTGCATTGCTGTTGGGTTGCTCTTAAGTCTAATAAATAACTCGAAATCAGTTTGAATGTGAACCACATGGCCACACTGGCGGTTAAATTAAGCCGTTAATGTTGATAATACCGGTCGAGATCTTCAAATTAATCGGTGGTTCATAGCATAGAACACCCGCTGTGCATGGAGGAGTCACACAAAAAACCTAAATAAAAAATATCCAATTTATCAAAACATTTATTAAGATTTTTCAAGCACAAAATCTGTGGCCACCAAAATGTGGAACCCAGGACTTTTGTTTTTTTTTTTATATTTCTATCTTTTGAATGAAGAGGATGATGATGATACAATTGACTAAATGCAATAAAAAAAAAAGAAATGTCGGTTGGTTGAGTAGTAAGATATAACCAAGGAAGTCTTTGAATTGAACTCATAAATCATGTCATTAAATATTGTATCATTGTTGTTGTTCTTTGTATTCTGCTTGCCACAAATCCCTATACCAGAAAAGCTGCTGTATTATTGACCAAGATCGACTAGATGTGTCTTCTGTTTTGAAGAAAATGAAACCAATAAAAGAAATGAAAGAAAAGAAAAAGGGAAAGCAAACAACAATAAAATAAGAACAACAAACAATCCTCTATTAAACATCGGCAATGAGATCCATTGACACATCAATTCTCTTGAGGCAAATAAAAATATCAAAAATCATTCATAATAGTCTGCATAAACTACTGACTCAAAGTCAAACAACTCTGACTCAATAGGATCCGGGCCCATCATTTCAGGCTGCAGGCAGGCTTCAGACACACTTGTTTCTCCTCCTACTACTTAGTTGTTGTGCACTGCTACATTCTACAATTTGCCTTCGACCATGACATTTTCCGATTTCTCCCTTACCAATACCAAAAAAAAACATATTAAAGAAAAACTACAAATAAAAGAAAATTCACTTCTTTAATGTTGTTTATTTGTTTGGTTTTGGTTCAGTTCAGTTCGGTTCGGTTCGGTTCGGTTCGGTTCAATTCAGTTTAGTTCGATTCTTATCCTCCTCTGATTTTCATTCAGAAAAATTGAGAAGAAAAACACAAAATACTTTAGTTGGGAAATCTATTCATTGTTTCCTCGTGTGATTGTTTATAAATTGGGTTGTTATTAAACATTTTCACTGCTTTGGGATTTCGGTTTCTAAAGAAATCCACTAAAAAAAATTCATGTTTATTGTTAGTCGCGTGATAAATGATTAATTTACTTTTTCAAAAAAAAAAAAAAAAAATCAAATAAAAATGAAAAGGTTTTTTTCTTTTACGGAAATTTTGACCCAAACAAGTGTGAATTGTTTATTCGATACACTATCATATAACATGATATAACATGTTTCAGATCTTTAACTTGATTTGGTTTGGTTTATTTGGGGTAATAAAAAATTAATTAGTTTATTAAGTGATTAATTAAGAATCCAAATACAATATGATGTATATAATTAGAGTAAACACTGTTTAGTTTGGCAAAATCAAGATATGTATATTCAATTAGATGCTGTTAGAATGCAGATATACAATAGTATAGTTATAAATTTATAGGGCCCATCATCACATTGCGATACAATAATAAGAACTGAGAGTGGTGAATGGTCATCATATTGAATTTACAAGTTAATTATTTCTCCATCACAGCATGGACTTGTGAAAAGTATTGTAGATCTGCAACTACTAAACTCCTTGAGCTTACTTCTTTAGTTCATCGCGGTTTTATTTATAGATCGCCAAAGCTTTTGACTCAGTTAATCAGTTAACCTTCTTTTGTTTTAATTAAGCATTATGGGCTTTCCATTAAATCTTTTTAGTTGGATTAAATCTTACTTGAAAAACGGAACTTATCAAAGAATCATGCTTAGGTTTTCTATATTTGAAACTGTCCATGTTACTTCCGGAGTTCCTCAAGGCAGTCATCTAGGTCCATTCCTTATCAACCAATTTATAAATGATCTTCCTCTGTCCATCACACATTCATATAATCTTAAATTTTTCCTTTCGTTTAATGATACTTCTTCACATCTTAGACTGCAAAATGATCTCAATTCATTGCATCTTGGTACTTAACTAAATATTTATACCTTAATAGCTTCAAATGTAAGTTCATGACATTTCATCGTTGTTCACCTCACTTTACACGATTGATAATGTCCATCTTGAGCATGTTTCCACATTTATTGACCTTGGTGTTCTTTTCGAATCAAAACTGTGCATCAATCAGCATATCTCCAACATTATACTACTCTACATTTGGTCACCCCAATCCAAAAATCATGAAGATCGAATTGAGTCTGTTCAGAAGCAATTTCTTTTGTTTGCCCTTCGTGGCCTAAACTAGAATCACAATTCCATGTTGCCTCCTTATTCTGATAGACTCTTCCTTATCAGACCACCATCTCTGTTGTATCATAGGATTGCCTTAGAGATTATTTTATTTATAAATTGATAGTTGGGACCATAGATTCTCCTGTGCTCCTAAATCAGCTTTCTTTTTGCACCCAAAAGTACTTTAACGTCCTCTCGCCTGGGATCTCGCACTCAGCGATTACCATCATTATCCTTCGCTGCTTACGGGAATCTGATCACTCTTAATGTACTATTCATCTCTAACTGTTTAACCTATCTTGGCGGCCTCTGATGCTCATCAGCTCAGTTTGCACCAGTTGGTTATTCTAGATGCAAAATACTTTCAACACTATTAAGGCCTGGAGCTTTACCCGGTCGAACAATGCTAATATAAGCGAAGCTTTCTCAATCGAGATCTTCGCATGAACCACGTTAACGTTCACGTCCTTCTTTTCCATTTAGACTGACACTAGTATCCGCAGCAGGGTCAAAAAAGGCTGCCTTTGACGGCGCTATTGAAGCTATGTGGGTGCTACGCTTAATATGTTTGCAAACAGTCTGAGATTCAAGTATTCCAACGTTGTTGTGATGAATTTCATGATCCTTTATTTTGCTGGGACTTGGCACAAGGTCTACAGAATTCCGTTCATTGAAATTATGATTAGATAATGGTACCTCATTTGAGTTCGTTTTACGCTTACTGGTGACTAAATTGGCGATACCTAGAAGTCTTATTATATTTGGTATTGGAATTTTACCCACATTAGTACTATCACCTCAGCCACCGGCTATATAATCATTCATTCAAGTTGTTCTGTGAGTTGTGGAACCCTTTTTTTAATGTCAGGTCAACTCTTTTTTCCATCTCCTGTGGTTCTCCTGTGTTCTTTTGTGGGGGCCATTTGGTTACACTTTTTATATCGCGAATATGTCCATATCCACAATGACACTGAACACATTCAGGATGTTGCAGTTTCAACTTACGAAACTTAAGCCTTCGCTGCAGCAATGGTATCTCGTAGTTAATAGCAAAAAAAATCCGCAGATATCCATAACATGCTGCTACATATACTTGTCCCACTCACTCCAGTCTTACTAAAAACGCAGTCCACCGTCAACGATAAGTTTTGGACTATTCATGGATAGGTTACGGACCTGGCAAGCTCCCCTGAAGCGCAATCAAGAATCTTCTAGAAACATTTGGGCCAAGCATATGCTAATTAAATAATTGAGAACATTTGCAAAGCATTCTATATGAATTTCATGTTTTTCATGTTAAATTAATATTGGGAAATCTGAAATAAAATTTAAAAAATAAACCAAGTAGCATTCATTCTGATTTTTTTTTTTCAATTTTCACACACGTCAGACATTTGTTTTGGATTTTTTTCATTCTTGTTCTGACTTTCATATTGTTCACATCGTTCGACTAACAATTTTAAATTTACAAGGAGTTTTCAAAATTTTTATTCTGGCACCCATTTTTCGTAATTTAAATTAGTGCGCCAGTCATGTTCAAAAATTTCAAACTGCTTTGCGGTCCAAAGCTACCTGTGGGTAAGTATATAGATTTGCATACACTTACATACACATACATACATACGGGAGACGGATCACGGCTGCAGTTATTGGCGATGTGCCCTTCAAAGACTACGTGAGGTATCAAGGGCTACCGGACAAAGGAGCAAGAAGGCGAGAGCGGCAAACCTTAACCACGCTTTGGCAGCTGAGATAGCTTAATGCTGAGGATGGTAGATGCACCTTTAGGCTTATACCGGACAATACAAAATGGTTGGGTGGGAAGAACAGCGAAACCAAATACCAGTTAACCCAGTTCTTGTCTAGGCATGGCGATTTGAGTGGTACCTGTGCAGGTTTGGGCACGACAACAAACCAAAGTGCCCACGTTGTGACAAATCTGAGGACGCTTGTCGTTTTTCATTGTCCAAGGTTTCCTGTTCTAATAGACTACCAACATGTTAGCATCTGTTGCCAACAGGAACAGCTATCCAGTTAGAGCTGCATCCTTTAGAGAAAGTTAGACGAAATATGCACCCGTTGTAGAAGAAAGCAAAATTTGCTAACTGGCCCGGGAAGTTAAATTTACACAACAGTTCCGCGGGGAGAATGGTTGACATTCCGCAGAGGGTGGGTTTAGTATGTGGGCATTGGTATTATGAGAATGAATCGTGCTTATGGTAAACTTGGCAACCGATCCACCAAAAAAAAAAAAAAACAGAAAAACATACTGGAGATGGCGAGCCTGACGCTTAAAGAGAAACTGCAAAGATCCCACAAAGATTCAGGTTATAATCACTCTGCACGATGAAAAAGCACAGTGAAATCGTGCAACAACCGATGACTAAAATACAGCACCTTTCCGTGGTGATAGATCTACGTCTGGTAAGAAGAGAGGGACTTTCTAATCAATGCCCTCTTCAATCTTCATCAAAGACTGATAACAACAATTAGCGTAGTGCAATAGATTAAAAACACAACAACAACTTAGGACAGATAAATGAAGCGACAGCTAAGACCCCGTTTTGGCAAAGTAATGCCTCAATTGGTAGTCCCGATAAATATAGCTAGACCACATCACACTGCAAGGGACACAAACAAAAACAATATTAATTAATATTTAATAAGTATAAACTCATGAAATTTCTTTTCAAAATAGTGTCTCAATACATGTGGAAATCTATGTGGGCAGGGGCAAACATGCCTAGTAAAGATAAAATTAAGGGCAAGCCAAGGGAAACTACTTCATCGGCACAACAACAGAATAAAAACATTTTTGAGAAGTGTCTAGATTGCAAGAAGATAATGTATGAGGAAAAGAAGCGCAAGAAATTGCAGGAAATCATGGAAATGTCTAAAAAACAGCAAGATGCAGACTATAAAACAGAAATTAAATTAGAAGAGCTAAAGCATTTGAAGCGAAAGAATCCGTTTGCGAAATTACGCAAAAACCAATTTGAGGATTTCTTACCGCAAACGTGGGACAAGTATTACTAAGTAAGAATTGTCACTATGATTGTAGGACATATGTGAGTGATGGGTGGTTAACAGAGTTTTGTTTTTGTACACAGCCATCCGTCCATCCATTCAGTCCCCAATGCAAGTAAAAGTGACAATCATTCAGGCAAGTACGACAGTTGAAGAGGACCGAAAGCATATCTATTTTTTGTGTAAGCCGAATATATGTTTGGTTATAATCCGGCATAGCAAGATCGTTTTGAAATTAACAGATATAAGTTGTGTAATAAAATGTTTGTATAAGTAGTAGGTAGTGTCCAGATGAAATATGTGTAAAATACAATTTTGTATCACATGGTATGGTTATGTAAATTCAATAAATCTTAATTATAAAAAACAAATATTATATTGTCTATGAATTATTTTTTAGAATGATTATGAGGTTTTTTATAGCATATATCCATTCATTTCGTGATGTGATACTCACGGTTGCCACACTTGTTTGTTTGTGATTTGCTATGAAGCAAAATAGTTGGAAAATTATAACAATTGTGACTTTTTTGAGAGACCTTTTACAATTATAATTAAATTATGTTATAATTCTTAGAATAGGGCTCATGGCTCATGGCTAATAAAATTAAACTGTCTAATCTGCGAAAATGTGAGAACGATTTCATTATTGTAGTTATCAACTAACATTGAATTCATAACACTACAAAAAGTAATATACATTCAGGCCAATCAACTGCAACAACACCAAATTATTGCATTATGATTATTATAAAAGGCACTTTCACAATTCATCAAGTTAAGTAAAACTCAATAACGGAGTGGATTATCGCGGTAAGTTATTGGAAGATTGCACACCGCGCACCAGCAAAAACAGAATTTCATGCATTTAAACTATTTCTTTCTTGCCTCGATGGTTACAAGAATATAGTTCTCGATCAAACCGAGGAATATGTCAATGGCCAGCTAAAAAAACCTCCACCTTATGAGACTTCCACCTCTGTTGCATCGTAGGATTGCTTTAGAGATTAATTTTCTTCATAAATATGTAGTTAGGACCATATATTCTCTTGTGCTTCTAAATCAGCTTTCTTTTTGCACCTCCAGCCGTTCTACCAGAAACTTTGTCCCTTTAGCTTTAGATGTAGAACAACTAATTATGCGAGTTTTATGCAAGTTTTATAATAAGTAATTTAACGTCCTCTCGCCTTGTGATGCCTGAATCCGGGGTAGAATTGTAATTAAGCCTAGTCATTGTACTAAGTTTGGAGCTACAAAATATATTAAATCATCGATTTACAGCATTATTGAGCATGTTGGTTACATATTACATGACTGTCATTTAGATGTCTTTTGTCTTGCATTTGTATTCGTCCTCTTCTCAAGCGAGTTAGTCTTAGTTTTACTAAGTACTGTGCTTCCCACTTAGCTTGAAATTACATTGTAACTTCACTTGCGATTAGAATGGTGGTATGATCCGATACAAGTCAACAAGACTTGTGAATTGCTAAACAAATGCCGACAAGATCAAGTCACAAGTTAGCTTCATTGTTCTATGAACAAACATATCACTATGCACTATTATCGCTGTACTTCAATTACCCAGCAGCAGGAAGTAAAACAGAGTCTTCCGCTTCTGTTCGTAAGCAAAATAAATCAAAGAATAGACCTAACTTTCGAACGTCTAATCATTTCTTTTCATTTCTGTGATCGATAAATATACTTGATTATGCTTCGGTTGGAGTTGACATTCTCTTTTGGATAAAGGAGACTGAGCCAGAAATGTACACTCAGTGAATGTTGGAAGACCCTCAACTAGGAATACACAAGCTAACAGACTTAACACGCAATTTAGAAAAGACCTGAATTTGAGGGCCATGTATTTCGGAGACACATTTTCTATGCTTTCCATGCTTTTCAGTGCTACAAACCACACAACACACATTCGGTGCGTCAGCTTCTTGCATTTTGTATACAACTAAATGAAAATAAGTGACAGGCAAAACTCTGTAAACAAATAGTCAATAGTCGAATTGCCACGAAACAAAATTCCTTTTGTCACTGATTTGGGAATTACTCGTATCTTTCTTCTTTGGATCTTGGGCCTTGAAATTTCATTTAGATAATGTTAATTTCTTAAATTGAATGTAATGTGTGCTAACAAAAAATTTTAAATTTTTAATAAATGGTTGGTGATGATATCCTTCGAAACGCGAGCGAAAAGTTGAAAGTTGCTCAGCGTTCGACTTAAGAAAAACATACAACATGTGTATGCGCATAATGCCTGCCAAGACTCCTGAAACGTGTGGTAAAAAGTTCCGCCTTAATAATACAACCTTGCTTGTTCGTTATATAAGTAATGCATAAGTTGTTTTGAAAAACAGAAGCCATTGCAGATTGCTGTTAAAAATATATCAACTAATTGATTGGTCATCAAGTGACCCTGGTATCGCCACATCATATTGAATCTTTAAAAAATTATAAAAATCGTAGAAATAATGTAAATTGACAGAAATAGTAGTATGAGTATTGATTAATAAAACACAGAAAACTTGAGAAAAATAAGAGAAATTAAATTTTGTATATGTAAAAATCTGTTGAGTTTCTTGTCAAATCAAAATCAATCGCATTTTAATAAATGTTTTAATACGTGAAACAACAGTTATTTTTCTTAAAAAATTTGTACAAAATTTGTTATATTTTTATAACAAAATGCCGCAACAAGCAGTTGCAGTGATTCCGAACCTTAAAATACGTGTGCAGAAACAATTTAAGGTTATCAACCGTCAGTGCCAGCTAAAGATGAAATGGTTAAAGAAAACCTATGGTAAGATATATTTATAAGTCTGTAGAAAACATAATAATGAACACTAACCGTAAAAAGAACGTAAGCGACAAAGAATACAGTTTACAGGCCTTTAACAATGGCTGATAACTATAGTGATATTCGCTATAATACACGGTTTTCCAAAAAGAGGTGTTATTTTGTTAGATAAATGACCGGATCTTTATTTCATTATAAAGAGGAAGGTATGCCGTTAATAATGGAAAACAACATCAGCCAAATGGCCACCACGACCACGCTTACAGGACCTTATCCTTTTCATGAAATTTTCCGTAACCAAATCACTAAGTGGCTGCCCTATGTCTTCACGAATTCCATCTTTGAGGTCTTGAATCGACACTGGGCTGTTGGCGTAGACCTTATTTTTTACGTGGGCCCAAAGGAAGACGTCGCAAGGTGTCAAATCACAAGATCTCGGTGGCCAATTGTGATCATCTCTTCGAGAGATAACACGGTCCAGAAACTTTTCCCGTAAAAAATCAATGGTTTCGTTGCTTGTGTGGGACATAGGGCCATATACCATCCAATTCCGGTCATAAAAAATCATTAATCATCTCTCGATAGCGCAATCCATTCACCGTAACTGTTGCTCCAGCCTCATTTTCGAAAAAGTAAGGTCCAATGACCCCGACGGACCATAAACCGCACCAAACAGTCACACGTTGAGGTGGAGAGGCTTTTCGAGAATTACTCTTGGGTTTTCCGAGCTCCAAATGCAACAATTTTGCTTGTTCTCGTAGCCACCGAGGTGGAAATGGGCCTCATCAGTCAAAATAATTTTTCGATGGAGTTCCGGATCATTTCTAAGCATTTCAAGGACCCAATTAGGATCGGCCGGGTAGAGTTCTTGTGTTAACTGGACTTTATAAGCCTTAAGACCCAAGTCTTTATGCAATATATGGTGTAATGACGTTTGTGGAATGCCCAATTCCAAAGAACGATGAGGAATGGACAAACCTGGGTTTTCTTCAATACTTTGGGCTACAGCATCAATATTCTCAGTTGTTATTGACCGACGTGCACTGGTTTTATTCTTCACATCACTAACTTGTCCCAACAGCTCGAATTTTTCCACCAATTTCAGTATTGCTGTCCGACAAAGTGCTTCACGACGACCCAAAAATGTTTTAGTCTTACGAACCGTCTCTGCCAAATTTTCAGCATTTTTATAGTGAATTTTAATAATTTCAATGCGTTGTTGAAGCGTGTATCGTTCCATTTTTATTAATGGCGTAGTTTTTACTTGTCAAATGTTAAAAATAGCAGCTTCAAAAATGACATCAACCGAAATAGCGGGCTATTCAAAATATCACCTCTTATTGGAAAAATCAAAAAGTCGCTTACGTTTTTATTGCGGTTAATTTTGAAATTTTTAATCATTTTAATTCAATTTTTTTTTTTTGTTTTTCATGAAAGTTTACAACAAAATTGCAAATACATTGAAAGACCACAATTTCTTGGCTACTAGGATCTTGGCAACATTAATATTAACGGCCGTATTCTACTTTTTATTGAGAAAGATAATCAAGCCAACTGTGGTACCAGAAGATAATGGTATAATGCTCAATATGGTCGAAAAAGCAAAAACTGCAGTGTATAAGATGGGCCAAGAGGTTAAAAAACGCGTATACGAATTGTATATAAATTTAAATTTATAAGTTGTTAATTTTGATTATGTTTGTCCAAGAATAAAATTCTGATAATATTAGCTCTTCCCTTGTTCTATTTGTTCTCTGCATTGTATAATACTTATACTTATATAAGTATGCAGAAACTTAATTCGTATACTTTAGTATTTGAAAGCAGGTTATAAAAAATTGAAAAATCATATCGATTGCTATGTTATATTGTTGCTTTTGGTTGACTTTACTGCTATCTGGATACTTCAACTACTGTCACAAGCATCATCGACATCGTTGGTATGCAGGATTCATTGTGGCAGCGGTTATGTGCGGCAAATAGTTATACATACACAGAAGGAGTGAGATTTAATAAGGGAAAAGGCCCAAAGTGAAATATTGTACCAATGTTTTCAATTAATTAAAGAGAATGAATGGAATAAATCAGCAAATATATCTAGAGTTGTAATAGATACAAAGTTTTTGAAATAGTGTCATTCATATGCACAATATGAGTGTATAGATAAAAATAATGTTGTAGTTCCAAAATGGTAACAAAAAAAAAATCTGGTGGCACTATACTCACAATTGAATGTATATATGTATGTTTGTTCCCTATGGATTTCGGAACTGTTAAACCGATTGTGATTTTGATTGTCAGAGAAACTCTAGCATAGTCTGAAGAGTGTTCTTGTGAAGTTTGGTGCAGATCGGATTTGCTATTGTCGAGATATTCTATATAAAAATGGATGTCCGTATATGAGATCGATAAACTCTGACACCGTTTGACCGATGAAAGTTGGCACATACGTGAATGTTGTTATGCTAAGCACTTTGCTGTCATTCGTCACTAAATGATGCTGCTGAATATACATAGTTGATGTTTTCTATAGAAATTATTATTTTTATTGATGATGTTGCGGTACAATAATTTTTTTTAATTTTGATTTTTAAGTTACATTTTATCTCGTTCTGCATTTTCACATTAAAAAATATCACAGACAATTACTTACTATGTAGTATGTACCAGTATTCTTATATGTATATTGTAGCTAGAATTGGATAGATAGCCACAGAGGTAAGTTGACCCGAAAGCCTTGTGAGGCCTGAGTCCGCGATAGGATTGTAATTAAGCTTAGTCATTGTACTAAGTTTGGAGCTACAAAATATATTAAATCATAGATTTACAGCATTATTGAGCATCTTAGTTACATATTACATGACTGTCGATTAGATGTCTTTTGTCTTGCATATTGTATTCGTCCTCTTCTCAAGCGTGTTAGTCTTAGTTTTACTAAGTACTGTGCTTCCCACATAGCTTGAAATTACATTGTAACTTCACTTGTGATTAGAATGGTGGCATGATCCGATACAAGTCAACAAGACTTGTGAATTGCTAAACAAATGCAGACAAGATCAAGTCACAAGTCAGCTTCATTGTTCTATGAACAAACATATCACTATGCACTATTATCGCTGTACTTCAATTACCCAGCAGCAGGAAGTAAAACAGAGTCTTCTTTAAAACAATAAGGATTAAATTGAAAACCGCTTCTGTTAAACTGAAAACCGCTTACTCAGCCTGCTGGTAAATGCGCCACTGAGAACTGAACTGAAGGTCTAGAAGCAGGAGATCATAACACGTTGAATTTGGAACAAAGATTTTCACCAATTTTCCCATTCATTCTAGATGATTGGTTGGAATGCTAATACAAATAAAACCATATATATTTGAAAGTATAATTATTATTAAGTTTATATATTTATGGTATAAATAACGAACAATGGATAATCCTTAATAAGATTGAACTCGCTGTATAGAAATCACAAACAACTTACTATTTCTTCTTATATTCTACACAGATCAATGTTTCCTTTTAGATTGGAGATATTTGTTGTTTTTTTTTTTTTCTTTTTATAATTTATATTATTCTTGATTTCATTTTATTGCATAAAACTAACGGAGCTAACAAATCTTATCGTACTCCAGTTATTCCAAAGTTAACACATGTGACTCCCATGACGAATAACTGAAGCTCTGCTCCCGTTAAGGAAAGAGTTGGTGGCAGAAGTCGTATACATAAGCAGCATGGAAACTAAACTGTGACTGAATTGACTGAGTTGATTCGCGACAAAATGTTTTGAATCGTAAATGGGAATGGGTTAAACTGGGTGGGTTTGGCTGAATCAAGTTCAGTAGAGTTCAGTAGAGTTGAGTTGAATCGACGCAATATTGCTCTGACAGCATCAAAAATAATAGCCTAACAATTTATAGAATTTATGAGTTTATGTCCAATGCGTGAAAAAAGAGAACTTTTACCAAACAAAATAAAAAACCAAAAAAAGAAATATAAAAGGAAATTAAATGAAAGGAGTAAAAATGTGGAAATGGAAATGCGACGATGACTAGTATGTACCATATGTATATACATATGTATGTGTTGAAATCACAACAACAATCATAAATTTGCCATGTCTAATGACACATTCTACAAGAATGACTATGGAAACGGGAGGGACAAAATGATTGAGAATGAGAATGAGAATGAGGATGCGGATGTATAGAGAGGACTATGCTGACGATAACGACAGATCTATCGACAAGCAACAACATTTGATAGCAAGGCACCCGCTCACCAACTGACAACTCCCGCCATTCAATCGTTTTGTTACCGATTGAGTACCACCACCAACACCCCATCGAAATATGTATTTGTCCTTTATAAATCGTTTGATTTCATTTTTTGTTTTTGTTCTGCTTTTTTGTTTTTTGTTTTTTACTTTTATGTGGTCATAAAAATCCTTTTATTCCTTGGCATTTTTTTGTATGCGTAAAGGATTTAATAACCTTGACGCGTCACGCTTTTGGCCGCAGACCAATTTAAAATCACTCCAAACTTCTTCATTTTTTATTGTGATATTTTTTGCCCTTCAGAAATCTGAAATCAGAATTTTCCTTTTTGTCCAATTTTAAAATTTATTTTCCTTTTATTTTCAATTTTTCTTCGATTCGATTTTTAATGGTTGTGTATTGTGACAAGTGTGTTTATTGACTAAACTCATGGGAATAATAGACCACCATCACCACCATCACCAACACCACTGCCCTTGCCTTTGCCACCTACCTCCCTTCTTAATGGTTGTCAGAATTTGCCAAATTTGTCAAGGATTGCCATTCTTCTACGTGCATGTCCATAAAATCCTTTTCCATGATGAGTCCTCCTTCTGGATATTGAGTAGTAGTTAAGAAATTTGGTAAAATACAAAAAAAAATAAGAAGAACCAAGTTATATGATCTTTGGTAACCTTTATTTGGAAAACCCATACAAAAAATATAGTATTGTACAATATCAATAGAACAAAAATTACAGCAAGTTGCATCAATGGCTCATCTCTTCTCTACTCTACACTACTCGAATCTTGCATAGAGAGTAAGTACACCATTCTCTGACAATTTCCATTCACACAGCATGAAGATTTATGAATAGCGAATTGCCACAAAGACACGGTATGACTTACGGTAATAAAAACGAATGTGAATATCAATCCTAAGGCTAAGCCTATGAAAAACGATGTAATATGATTGGTTTAACGCGAAGTCAAGGATATTGTAGAAATAGTTCTCACTGCGGGTTCCTTAGAAAACGCTAGGACTATGTCAATAAATTGCAAAATCTTTGCGTATTTTTTCATCATTCTTTTGTTTTTTTTTTTTCGCATTTTCAGCTCATAAAACTTACTGACTAAACTGACTGACTTGACTTGACTGACTTAAGGTTGCATCGTTTGTGCTTCTGTCTGTTTTTGTTGTTGTTGCGCTGATATTGGTATATGGTATATGGTATCTCTCCTCTGTGTCGTGGAAATTACACACAAACATAAAATTGTACAAAAGAAGATAAACCAAGCGAGTGCTTTGGTCATTGTTTTGAGCGGTTTCCTTGAGCCGCGGATATCCTTGTCCGGAGAATCCTTTCTTTGGCACGAGCAAATACTAAAAAATAGAAGAAAAAAAAAACAAAAAACTCTTTTCCATTTGATTTCTCAGCTATTCGCTATTCTCGTTTCTCACTTCTGATTTTTTTTTTTGTATCCATTTTTTTTCATAGACACGTCAAAGTCATCACGTAACGTAATACATTGCATAGTACATAGTACTATGAGAAAAGAGTGAACAAACGACCGACGGCTTTAGTCCTTTGACGGAATTTATCCTTTGTTTTTGGCGGATGCTTTGTAACTTCTGTTTAGATTCTAACGGTTCGTTCATTGATGATTGGTGATTTTTCCTTTACTTGTTGGTTTTTTTTTTTTTTTTTGTGTTTGATTTTTGTTTAACCTTTTCTCTAGGCGCGTTTCGTTTTGACTTTACGCACTTAAGGCAAAAAAAAAGGATTCAAATTCAAGTAAAATGCTTATATGTATGTATGTACGTATGGATGTACATGTGTGTGTATATATGTTTGTGTTAGTTTTAACTGTTGACAAATATTTAGTCAACAACAATTCGTTAACGTTTGTCAACTTCACCGAACTCGACTTCCATGACATTCCTAACTTCTTTATCGTATTTCATGTTGGTTGTTGGTGGCTGCTGATGCTGCTGCTGCTGCTATAACAAATGTTTGCTTAGGCATTTTCACTGATTTTTCACATTTTCACACCTCAACGATGCCATTTTCCCATTTCCATTTCCATTTCGTTCAGTTTACAGTATTTATTTACTTGCAAAAGAGTTAACTCAATTCAGTTAATTCGAGGAGAATATTTGATAATCATCATCATTGTTTGATGAATCTTGAATTACTTTTATTTTTGTTTATTTTTTGTACTCGTATGCATATGAAAATATTGAGACAAGAAAGTGTTGGTAATTTTAAATTTTTTGCAATAATTTGTAAAATTTTATAATAGATTAATTTGTTGGTATTCAGTATCTATAAGAACATGATGACTACTTATTACACAACTACTTGTCTTTATAAGGAAAATTTGACTTCTTCAATGTTGAATTCTTAGAGATAAGTAGGCATAATTCAATGTTATACTCATTTGCAAACTATTGATGAAATTATGAATGTTCATTTTTTGTTATTATATTTATTTATTTAGAATTTGTCATGCAATATGCAGACAGAAGCTAAATTTCATCATGAGGGATTCAGATATTTTGAGGTTTTATTTCACATGATGGGGAAATTGATTGTTATGAGTACGGTTGCCACATTTGTCGTTTGTCGCACTGGTTCTTTATTGTAAAATCGTTCTTTATGGCTTAAGTAAGATCACGTAAAATGTTGGGAACATCCATGACAAGATGGCTTTCCCTAGAAAAAGTTATTGGGCAAATTCTTAAGCATTGGGATGCACTCCAATTATTTTTCTTAGCTCAGTCCCTAGAAGTCAACAATATAAAGACAAAAGAAGTTGTTAACTAAATGATGAAACCCGAAACCAAAATATACTTATACTTTTTGAATTATATTCTTCAATTCATGGAAACCAAGAGCTTAGAAAAATCAAAAATTTGGCAATTAAAGGCAACAGTGTGTGAGTTTTACTTGGAGCTGGTTTGGCAGATAGTTCAGTGTTTTGATTTTCATAGAGAGGATATTCAGTCTATTATTATGATCACAACAGCAAAGAGCATGAAATAAAGCCTTTAGTTAAGAATTTTTAGTATTTGTGTGAATCGGATCCAGATGAAAT
The DNA here is from genome assembly GCA_037043315.1 of Amiota communis. Taxonomy (NCBI): domain Eukaryota; kingdom Metazoa; phylum Arthropoda; class Insecta; order Diptera; family Drosophilidae; genus Amiota; species Amiota communis. The sequence continues at coordinate 538,810 of JBAMAV010001285.1, forward strand.
TATTTCACAATGGGCCATTTTAAAGTTAACTGCCGCTATATCTTTATTTTAGGAAGTAGTAGCAAATATTTGGATCTTTTTTAATGAAATTGGCTCTTTTTTTTGGCGCATTCTGATTTTTTCAAGTGGCAAACGTGGTTATGAGATCAGTGGTTAAAGTAACAGGGAAGATCCAAAGGATGGCCGCGTTTAAGTTTGCAGCGTTGTTAAATGTTATCCTGGAATTGCATTGCGTGATTCTCAACTCAATATTCGTAGCGGTGGCTATAATCAATGATAGCTATCTTAAGCTAACGATAAATGACGTCGTTGTGAACATAGAAGTGGGCGCGTACTATAGTGCAAAGAACTTGAAATTGAAACATCTGTGTGATATAAACATTGTCGGGCGCATTGAGGCCCCATTGGCCTTAGAATCTCCTTATAGAGCAACAGCTTATTGCATAGGCATCAGTAGCTAGTTTATCAACGTCCTGGATTTAGTCCTTGAATCTGCAGAAATCGAAAACATAGGACTCAACTGGAAGTTGCACAGAAAATTAAGCGACCTGGAATACGCCGACGATGAAGCACTGCTAACGAATCGCTGTTCGTATATGCAAACACAACTAGACAAACTCACTGTGGAGTCTAAAAAAGTGGGATTGAATATTAACTGCATGAAGACCAAGAGCATGCGATTAAATACCACTACTAGCACCCATCTTATAATCGAAGGTAACGACATCGAAGAGGTTGAACGTTTCGAATATCTTGGTAGCCAAATAACAACAAACGGGGGAACCCATATCGATATAGAATGTAGAATTCAAAAAGCCAAGGCCGCATTTGGGAGACTAAGAAACTTCTGGAGAACTAAACATGTCCACCAGAAGACGAAAATAGAAATATTTAACGCATGTGTAAAATCTGTCTTGCTTTATGACTGTGAGACTGGGCATACTGCAATACAAACATGAGGAAACTACAAACGTTCATCAACCGATGTCTACGTACTATTCTGCGAATCTGGTGGCCAAGAATTATTAGCAATCAGCGACTCTGGCAAATATGCGAGCAAGACCCAATTGAAATGCGAACTTCGCGTATAAGCACGCAATAGAGACGGATGGAAATCCTTTGTTAATGGACTTTGTGAATAGACTATGTTTATCTTTAAATTGTAAATACGTCGTAAATAATAATAATAATAATGAGTAGCCAGTATAAACGCTTGAGCTTATGGTTGAGTTAGATCAGCTGGTTCAGCAGTTGTTTTCTCCAGTTGAGCCCGGCTTCAGTCATTATGTAAAATTTTGAAATGCCTTTCAATCAACAATCATCAAATATCAATTTGAAATTGTATTTCACCAATTACCATAATGTGATAACCTCATACTATGATCGACGATTGTCCCATTTGTCTTAGACTATGTTAGTCAATATTTTTAATAATTGTATTAAGAAATGCTATTGATAACATACAAGTAATCTATAAAGATGACCAATTTTTGTCATGTTTACTTTTTATTGGTGACTAACAAGAAAACACTAAAGCATTTACCTGGTACTTGTTGTCTATGAATCTTAATAGTTTGGTTTACACATATTGTTATCTTTTCAAATCAAAATTATTTCAGTTTCATCACATTTGTGTATCTATAACATATATATAAAGGTTAGCAAATGTGTTTACTTGCGAAATCTATTATTTGTTCAATAACTTCCCTATGTGAAGTCAGCAGTCAGTCACTTTGAATTCCACAAAACTTTTGTTGTTGTGGAATCGCCCACAATTAACTTTTGTACCACATGAAGCCTTGACTTTGGGTCATTAAGTCATAAATTTTTATATTTTTTTCTTCAAATTTTCTCATTTTTTCATTTTTCTCTTTATTTCGTTTTTTTTTTGGTGAAAATATCATCAATATGACATAATTAACAGGTATAAGCCCCGTTGCACTGTCCTTTCCCACTCACTACCCTTTTCGTATCTTATTCTTAACATATTCTATTAGTTTTATTGCGTTATTGTGTACAAATTTTCCATTGAATTAGGGTTAAACATACTTACGCATACATACGCATAACCCTAACGAATCCTTTTCGCAATATTTTTTCTATTCAAAAATAAATTTATTTTTTTACCCCTAAAAAGAAATAAACTCTCTATGTGTTTGTGTCTACTTTTTGATCCTTTTCATCCTTTTTTTTTTTTTTGGTAATTTCTTCTTTTTTTTTATTATTGTTTTTTCACTTAAATTATGCGATTTATTAGCAGCACCAATGCCAACTTTGCTGCAATCCTTTTGTTAATGGGTTTGACTTCTAAATTACAATTGCAATATCCGTTCATAACCTTCAGAATTGCATAGTCAGTCATCATTGGCAGGGATATGTAATCGTTCATTTTATGATTATGTCATTTTAATGCCCTTCGATTCGGAGAACTTAATGTGAAAAGTGTTCAAGAGAATTGTAATGCTGCGAGGGAGACTATCACAAATCAATTTAGTTGTAATCATCTAAAATAATCTCATTTCGTTTTTTCATGTAAAAATATCTAGTTATATGGTACTTAGTTTTCAATTCAGTTGAAGTTCTCTGATGACTGAAAATTATTTATCCATGAATGAAACAAAAAGAAGACATCGATGATTTTTGGAATATAATTTAAAATTTTTATGTTCTCTTATTACTTGAAATTGTTGATCCATTAATATTAAATTGATCATTTTAATCAGCGATTAATACCTTTTAGTGATGAAGTTAATACTCAGTTTTTATTAAAATCTACTAACTACTGCCCAATCTTAGTGGTGGAATAATTGAATAATATATTTGCATGAAAGATTTGTCATAAGATTTCTCCCCATATGATTAAATTAATCATCATGATTTCAATAATCATGATTAATTTAATCTTAACTAAATCATTCATCAAAGTTTTTGATTAACTTAGAGCTATCCTACACCACATTACATCATCAGCCACATATACTAAGCATGCACTATAAAATTAAATTTAAGACTTAAAACATAGGGTTATACAATTAGGATACATTAGCTATAACTTATTACTAATATTAAATTCAAAAATACCAAAAAATAAAGTAAATGAGTTTAAGTTAATCGATTGATAGAATACTAAGAGTTTAGATGAGTTATAAGATTAGATTTTAGCTGTACGAAAGAAATAAAATTAAATACCAGGTCGTCGTTTAGGTTGTAGTATTAAAAACAATTTTGATTAATGATTAATCAATCATTGATCAAATTTTTTGATTATGAGTTTTAATCATAATCAGATTAATGATTGGCCAACACTGGAGTTCAAATATTGACATAATTATACGAGGACTGTTTATTATTATTTATTTATTTATATATCATAATTCGTTCTGATATACAATACTAAACTTAATACTAATTAACGAGTGACTAGCTACTGGGGCCTTCGACTCGGATAGTTTATTAAGTCAGTGACTTTTTGGATTTCCCGCATGTGCAACATGGCTTCTATCAACTACGGACTACTGTCAAATTTTGAATAAGCTGCGTCATTTAAATTTGTGTTTGATAGTGATTGACATTGAGCAACTTCGTGAATTTCGACGAAAATGGAAAATAGTGAATTTCAAGTGCTCATCAAGTATTATTTTTTGCTAAAAAAAGCAATCACTGAAAATAGTACAATGGAGACTATGTTCCAATAATTTCAATGATTAAGTTATGGTAGCATCAGCACAAGTGATGCCAAATGTTCAGAGGTCATTATGCCAGAAATCGACGATAATATCCATGGAATGATATTGAACGATCCGTGAGTTGGCTGAGGCTGAAGGCACCACAAAATAGCAGGTATATCACGTTTTACATGAATATTTGGATATGAAAAAGTTATTTGCGCATCGTGTGGTGGGATTGCTCACACTCAACCATAAGCATAACCATGTCAACGCTTCAAAGAAGTGTTTCAACCGCAGTCCATTCAAGTTTCTGTGACGTTTCAAAACTCGTATCGTGGATAAAACATGGAGTCATCACAACATACCAGATACCAAAGAACAGTCAAAGCAGTGGAATTCTCCAGATGAATTATAATACAAATATGCATGTAATATGAGAATAAAAGCTTTAAAATCGTCTGTAAGCGTATAAAAGGAGATTATGTTAAGCAAACCAGAATAGGTCTCAGGTGTCATATCTCAACTGTTCGAATAACAACTCCATTTCAACCTGACCTTATAGAAAGTATACGAGTATACGTATGTAATTGAGATGTTTATTCATGTTCACCCCAGCGACTTTTAAGTATTCGCTGGCCTAAAAATGCTGAGGAGGTAATCATTGATTTAAATGCCTATTTTAGGAGCGTGAGAAAACCTTCGAAGAGATAAAAACCTTTTAAATACGCTGGACTAAATTTATCGATCTCAAAAATACGACTATGTTGAATTTGACCAAATAAGTTATGAGTTCTTCATTAGACCGGGAAATTATCACCCGATGTGTTACATATTATGTGAAGATGTTTAAAATGTCGTTCTTCATCAAAGAGATTGACCACAAAGCTCATTGTCATTCAGAAAGCCTATTCCAATTGACTAACAGCCATGGAAAAGATACAAAATGGGTTCCGCGCGAATTTTGTCATTTTGCAGCATATGCACATTCGGCCAATCTGATCAAAAACACCCCATTGCTGGGAGCAGTTATTTTACTACTTCTTAAAATTATCTCAAAGGTCTAGAACCTGGAAGATTACCATTTAGTGTAATAAAAAAATATTTCTTTAATATTCACAAGAAGGAAAATTAAGTCCCGTTTAAGGGAATCTCTTACAAATTTTAAATTAATAAAAAAAAAACTATTGTATTTCGTTAAATTGACAAAGTTTTTAAGCTTGAGAAATAAAAATAGTTTTGACAATGTCAAATATAAAATTTTACGTATATTTTATATTACTTTTGATATTATTTGCAAAATGTTCTGAAACATTTTCAAAGTATTGGGATAACAATATAAAGAACTTCCGAAGTGTGGACTCACTAACAGATAAAGCCATTGGATTGAATCAACAAGGAATTGATGGAAGGAATCAGAGGGACAATGCTATTGCAGATACTAATTATGAATACTTGGTTGTAGGAGGTTACCGTCCAACTGATAGAAACCTCGTTAAATACATTGTTTCAATCCGCGTAGGCGTAACAGAAATTTTTGGCGCTAATCATATATGTGGTGGTAGCATTATTTCAGAAAAAATTATACTCTCTGCGGCACACTGTTTCTGTGATAAAAGGTTTGTAATTGAAAAAATAAAGTGATTCTTATATATGTATATATTTTTTGTTTATTTTCTATTTTTCAACTTTAAGTGGTAAAACTCTCTCACCACAAAGCTATCATGTTGTAGCTGGAACCCCAAAACGTCTAAATTCAGAAAACACAACTCAAACGCTTCAAGTGAAGCAAATAATTGTTCATGAACATTATGGTCCTAAAACTTTTAAAAATGACATTGCACTCGTAAAACTTGAAAAAGGTATAGAAATCAACGATGTAAGCACAGCTATGTTGAATTTACCAAACGACTTAATAAGGAAGGGCACAAAATGCGTTATTGTCGGCTGGGGCGGTATAATATTTGTAAGCTATCTGGCATTATATTTTTGGTAAAGTTTTTATAGATTCTTTTCTATTTCAATTTTAGTTGGGCCCATTACCTAATGAGGCACTTTATGGCGATTTAGTAATTGCTGATCACTCAAAATGCAGAGTGCAACCTGAATATACTTTTGGCATGATATGCGCACATAACCCAAAAGATTATGATATAGATGCTTGTCAAGGTGATTCTGGAGGTCCGTTAATACATGATAAAAAAGTGATTGGCATTGCATCTTTCGGAACTCGTTGCGGCGGAAAAAATACACATGGATACTACACAGATGTCTATTTCTTCCGCAATTGGATACAAGAAAACAAAACTAGCCGTACAGCAACAAATTCTTACATTATGCTTTTTATCCTAAGTATAATGATATTGTGACTTATCAAACTATTTGATGAGAGTTTGTAGCAAAGGAATCCATATACCATATAGAATATTGAATATTATCAGTTTTGCGTGTGGCCTTTCTTTATACGTATTGTTTATAGAAGTGCATTCTATTTATCCATCAAGGTGTTTGACTATGCACATAAATGTCACTGAAATATCTTCATTAAATTTAATAAAATAATACAAAAAATAAAGCATATGTGTGCCACACACTAATAAATAAGTTGGTCATAAAATAAAGTTGGCTTAAGGATGGATAGCTACTTAGATAGATAGATAGATAGATAGATAGATAAATGAGGCAAGCATTGTATCCGCAGTATAAATCAAAATGTAGACAACGCAGACTCCTTCATGAGTACGAGAGTATTATCAACAAGGAGTTCAGAAGAAAAATCTAACACAACAACTATTCAGTAGCAGAGTGACCTGCTCTTATACTACTATATTATTTGTATTTTACAATATTTCAGCTTGCATCCGTTACTACTCGTATATATTGTAGTTGATAGTAGAAGAGAGTGAATGGCACTGAAATCGTTTGGCAATTGTTCTCAACATATGAACAAATGCCATAACTCATTCGCCATAACGGAAAACTAAGAGATTCAAGACAATTGAATGTCCTACGAATGACTGAACGAGCAGCAAATGTGCATCTATTCTTTGGATTATAATTATTTTGGCCAAGAATTGTTTCATCTTCAAACAATTTACCCAAACGAACACAATACAACAAACACTCTATCGAAATAGGCCATTTGGCCACCACTTTGCGTCTTTCGTTGCTTGTGTCTTATTGTCAGTAGCTCAATTGCTCTTTGGAAGCATTGTTCTTGATATCTGGTGATTGTAATGAACCGACCCCATGTAATAATGGGCGATGATGTCACACACATAGTAGCATAGCGTCATTCTCTTCTGGCCTCTATGGTGCACAAGTACCATACAGACAGTCAGTCTGACTGAATGGTTGAATAAGACCATATGCATACATTCTCATTCTCATTTCCTGTTCCTGCCTTCTTATTGTTTCGTTCATCTTTCTTTTCTCAATTTTATGATTGAATTTCTGATTCTTTGTATTATTTACTCGGTTGCCCAATGTGGCCAAACATTCCTTTTTCATGAAGAGGAAACCATAGACCAACAAACACTCGGATGCGATTTATGTGGGAGCGGTCCCATAACTTCAAGTCCATAAAAGAGATGTCATTTCGATGTTAAGTAGAACCGAAAATCACAAAGCAATCGTTGGCCGGCGACCCACCAACGTCAGTTAAAAATAAACAAAAGTCTTATAACGAAAGAATTGTGTTTTGTGTAATTTAAAAAGGAACGCATGCGTTTGCAATCCTTTTTTATATTCCTCATAAAATCGCCTAATAAAACTTCTTATATGCTTGAAATGTTTCACATCTCCATTGTTAGAAAATTCAAGTATTCGTATCGTATTCGGTCCATTGGTTAAACAGTCATTGGTTAGTGCTTTGGTCAGTTGGTCGATTAGTCAGTTAGTCAATGGCATAGGAATGAGTTCATGGCACCTTCCACATAAAATTTTACTCGTTTTCCTTCTACTGCTTCCATTTCTTTGGTCAAATACTTTAGTTTAACGTTCATTTTTATTGGTGACTTTTTCCATGTCGAAGAAATCTAGAATTTGCCATTTTGTTAAATGGTCAAAAGAAATATTGTAATAAAATGATCCAGAGCAATTCTTCTTTAAATTAAGGACTAATATCGGATAAGCTTTATGTTTTACCCCCTTTTTTTATTGTCTAATGACTGATAGTCAATGTCTGTTCATTCTAGACACAATATCAGTAATTGTATTTTTAAATTCTTATTGCCCTGAACTTAATACAGTATACTTGTATATGATTAGCATCTTAAGTAAATTCATAAGACTGAATAGATTTGTTTAGGTTAAATAGGCCGCTCACGGTTGTACGCGAGTTCACCTAGAAGCTTTACGATCCATTGTGATTATTGATAAATTTTGAAGGATAGAATACACTGTCTCTCACGAGCAGAGCCAGGTCCCCCAATGGATATTTTTCCAAACTATCCAACTCCTCGGAGAATGGTTTCAGGAGAAGAAGGGCTCGTCTACCAAGATGAACAGAGCAATCACAGAGGAGGTGTTGGATGCTCTCCTCATCTTCACAGCTACAACAGAAGTTATGACCAACCATTGGGCCATCACCCCCATGTGCGGTGCCCCGTTATTACTCCCGTCATTAACCCAATTCTTTTCTTGTTAAAATGTAGAGCTCGGAGGTGCTCATTGGTCAGTGGCAAGGTAAGAGTATCCTAGCGACAGTGCAGCTAAGCTCATTTACCCACTTTATGTTTGCTAGTTCCCTAGATTCAAGTCCTAGAAGGAACAGGATCCTGTAATGGTTTACGAATATTTGCAACTGATTGATACCCAGGCATTGCCAATCCTTGATTGAGTACTTCCGGGCTTGATTGAGAGCTTTCTACAAGATTTCTGCCTAGAACACACTGCACCAGACTGGTAGACGTTACGATAGCTGAGCTTTTAGCTCCTCTGAGAAGATACGGTAAGAGACACTGGTGCCGTCTGTATATATCGAATATATAAGTGGTAGAACAAGAAACGCAAACCGATATCATTTGATTAAGAATGATGATCCCGATAAAGAAATGGAAATGGGAAATGGCTGTCTAATGCACCCGTGAAAAGCAGGGACGGGTCTTTACAATAATGCATTCGTTATCTATGAGTGCACCATCTGCAGCTGATTTTAATGCCCAATACCTATTAATGTTTATTTCAGAGATGATTGTAATTTCACTAACACATTATTAGTTCCTCGCCTAGACGCGCCCCCAAAATTGACGTTAACATTGTCCCCACAAAATGCAGTCGAACTATTATCTGATAACACTTAGACTAAATAATTCACAATGTTATCAGAAGTTTCAGCTGGTTGGTGTTGGAGGTGTAAAATGTGTACTTGCACACCTTCGTAACGTTAGAAAAAGCGTGCTAGAATATAGACTTTCTTGTTACCGGAGTTTCAAGCATCGGTTAAAATTGTAATAAAGTTGGATTTACCAAGATCATCTTTTAATTCCTTGATCACTGTACGCGCCAAAACATTTACATTTTCTATTAATTTCTACGCCCAATCATTGGAGCGAAAAATGTGGTTTTCTTGTATCATGTGATATGGCGTTCTGCCGAGGCGATATCCAAATCATTTAAAGTTGGAATGCCCAATTTTTTCAAAAATTTTAACATTAAAGAACTTAAAGCGGTGGAACGATTGGCATTTTTATGTTTTTCAGACTTTAAATGCTGTTCAATATGACTAGCACCTCATGGATGAAGGATGAAGAAGTATTTATTTGCTTAATAAATGGGTGTTTTGCTTGTGAGCTATCAATGAAGGTACACTAACGTATCCGCATAATTAAATAAGATTCCAAAACAAAAAACTTCACTAATTTACCACAGCAAAAACTACATGTTTCTAGACGTCATTGCAAATTCAATGAGCTATCGCATATACAATATTTTATTTGACTGTAGTAAGAATTAGTATGTTTTTTAACTTGTGAACTAGATTATTGGGAAAACGGGAAAGTTTTGCATCGGGGACACCAGGACGGAGAACCCAAAAACAGACGGTCCCGTTAAAAACGGGACGTATGGTCACGTTATCCATATCCCTCTCTTTCTACCACTTTCACCACCACTCTTTCTATCACTCTCTCTCTCTCTCCAATACTCGCGCCACACAAGAACAAAAGAAGACCTTTTTTTGTGCTACTTGCATTGCATTACATTGCTTACAATTCGCGTCGTCATTTGCGTGCTGTTATTTGAATGCATTGTTTTCTATTCTTCCCCTCTTCTTTCCTCTCTACAACGCAGTTAACTCACCTTACACAACAACAAAACGAGACCTTTTCGCTCTGACCTTTTTTTTTGGGACAACATTATTTTGTGTGAGATTGAGCAAAAGATCCCAAAATAGCTGTTATGTTGAGACCTTTACTTTTTTATCGCAATGGAACTGGTTGACAACATACTGAAAAAATTGAAAAATAAGTGGACCGGTTGGGGAGAACCTGAAAAATTTTAATTGCGAACTATGGTAAACATCAACAAACCTTACTAGTAGTTGGAAGACAATTAAGGGTTTTTCACTATCATGGGTCTTTTTTTTTCACATGAATCTAAGACGAACATAAAAAATCAAAGGAATAACAAACTTTGCCCTTCTTCTGATTATTTTTTATCAATTTTCCGAATATCAAATCACCTGTAATAAAGCATGACTGGATCATAAGAAGGATTCATTCTTTTAGCTGTGAAAATCTAAAAATTTATAATCAAACTATTTAAAATATATAAGAGATGATGAACAATGAAATAAACTTATACAAAAAACAAACACGACAAAACCTCAATAAACTGCCAAACCCAAAACCCAAAACCAAAATAGTCGCACAGGGATACTCAGAGATAATAAATGCCAACGATAAAAGTCGAAGGATGGGAAAAAAGATACAAAAAAGCTTAAGAACATTTTGAAGCATTGACCATTGAAAGGAGAAGAACTCTTTTTTCCAAAGGTCCAAAAAAAAGAAACATTAAGATTGAATGTTCAACAATATTTGATTATTATCGCAAATTCATTTGGAAGTTACCCCAAAAACTATTAAAATGTCCGTTTGGTATTCCGTAATGTAAGTGAATGCTAAAGGAAAAAAAACAAAGTAGGATAACAAGCCAAATTGGTATTGGGTGGAAAGGTTCACAACATTGTTATTCTAAGGACAGAGAGGGAGAGGGAATGAGAGAGAGTGGGTTAGTAGTAAGTAGAGTAAGTGGTAGGTAGTATGTATTGTAGTATTCTGGCGACATTTCGCTGGCCATGTTGGCGTCATTTTCTACGCAATAAAATAAACATTCAAAATGAAATCAACTTAAATGTTCTACAACGATGTACTCAAACAACAACAACAACAACAACAAATATAGATGAAGAACAATGGCATCAGCAAGGACCCTCGTGTGCTAAAATGGTCAATTGGCCATTGGTCCTACCTACTCTATACGTATCATAGTTCTGGGCACTAGTGAGCTAAGGATATAATGTGTTTGCTTGCCATCCTTTTTATTATGCGTAATATCTCATTCCTCATTGTGACACGCATTTAATTTAATGTTCATTTCTGTTTTATTCTTTTGTTCAAGTTTACATATCCACATTCATTCATACGACGATAATACTCAGTTCAGTTCAGTTCAGTTCAGTTCAGTTCAGTTTTATTCAATGTTCATTGGCCACCGACGTCGGTCAGCTTTGGTCAACCACTTTCCAGCCCCCCATAACAAAAAAAAAAAAAATAAAATAAAAATAAATAAATAGATTTGGCATCAAATCCCTAGATGCTTTTCACTAGCATGGCCGATGTAAATAAGAAATGGCATAGCCACTCAACCAGCAGTGATTTGATTTTTGTAGCTATTTCCCTTTTTATATTTTGAATAGGATTTGAAAGGAAGGGTTGCTTACCCTTCGTCTTATGTCTTTGATTATAATTTTTATATACCATTATTACTTAAGTCTGATGTTTGTAATGCATAAAACCAGAATTATTCTAATCAGAATCTTTTTCATTTGTCTATCTATCCAGGAAACTACTCTTCAGTAAATTGAGGTTTAGAGATTGACGTTTTTAACAAATCCTTCACAATGATCATTGGAGTGTAAATTTCTTTACAGTATCTCCGTTATATACATTCAATTTAATGACTTGTCCGAATTTGTTGCCCGAAAAAGTTGATGTGATCAAACATCCATGACAGTGAGAATTTCTAATCAATCAATTGAAGAAAGAACTTACTTGAAGTGTATATAAATTTCGGTAAGACTGAGAGACTGGGCAATATATTTTCTATTTGTTTTGATTTAAATTTGATTAGAAAGTTATTTTGATTTGGATAATTTTGAAAGAGTTTGAGGTCATAAGTATAACGAACATGCAAATAATATGGATGGAGTTTAAGTTTCTTTTGTGGTTATTGATGAGAAATTTAATTGATTATATCATTCTCAAATACAATTTTGAATTCCAAGATACCATATAGAGACAAGAAATTGATAGAAATACCAAGGACACATTCAATTAAATTAAAGAAATATGTCCTTTTTCACTTTGACAAACACTTTCTATAAAAAACAAAAAAAAAGAAATGAGATTAGAAGACAAACGTCGGCAAATAAAACACCTACTCACAGCAGGCACATACTTTCCATGAACAGTAACAGGTACTGGGGGAAAGAAGGAAATGACAATGTTCAAGAAAAAAAAGGTTAGAATTATATTTGCTAATCATTTGCTAAAACTAAAATACAATTGCCACAAACAGATACTCAGATACATAGATATGGTACATTTGAACAATGAACAAATGAATGGAAGATAATTAGAACCTTATCAGAGGACATTTTATTTTAGTTGCACCTCGCTGTTTTGTCTTCATTTTGTTCATTTTTTTTTTTTCATCTTGTGGTGACATAACAATTGAAAAGAATAAAAATAGGACAATTTTTGTGTAATGCCAGCCAAGTCAGATCATCATAGCTCTGAAATTGGACAACACATTGTGGAAAAGATAAAAAAGAATAAATTATTTGTATGACTAGTCGGCATGCGCAACTCAGTCAAAGTCAAAGTCGATTCGATTATCAACATTTTTGGGATTTACTTTAAATCACGCACCTAACATTGTGTCCACCACTGTGACTGTGACACAGACGGACAGTAGAAAGGACAACAGATAAACGGAGCCAACGATGACAGCATGCGGCAAGACAAACAGCTCAATTTGAATTCCTTGAATTTATCGGTGAGCAACACTTTATAGATGACAATGAACAAATCTTGTTTTGTTGTATATGGTGTTGTCAATTGTCTGGCGACTAGGTTGGAGTAAATTTCTTATAAAGTAGAGTCAGTATGGTGTACCATATCGTATCACTTAGAAAAACATTCTCATGCGACAATTCCGATTTGAGGCGGTTTTGTGGTTTTGATGTTTATATTTTCATTCCTTCGTTCCTTGTTCACTATCCTTTTCTTTCGTATTATTGTCAATTCTTTTGTTTCTTTTTTTTTTTTTGGTGATTTATTCTCGTAACCTTTAAAATGAACTGTTAATCTGTAAAAGGTATGATTTAAAGCAAACCTCAGCATGAAGTTAAATTATTAAATCAGAGCGCTATACCCTATACTTCAGCCATCAAGGATTTAAGGGTAAAGAGAGAGAACTTAAAAAAAATATAAAGGATAAATATTATGATACATACATATGATCTATATTCTAGAGTATATAGTTACTAAGTACTTAGTTATACATATATGTTTCATAAGAATGTGAATGAAGGAATTGACTTGGGCCTAGAGGCCTCTTACTTAGTAAAATAGTTGTATGATCTTTTTGAGTCAGGGAGTATAGTAATAAGACCTTGCTAGAGGATCTGAATGTTAGGGAAATACCTAAATAATCTTTAGTTAAGTTAAGTATGTTCTATACTGTTATAAAAACATAAAGTCAAATTTTCCATGAAGATATGCATGTAATGTGTACATTCTTTGGTTTAATAAATGTATGTGATGTATTTCCTTCAAGTTAAACTTCTTTTTAAGTGGACAACGAGACATGTAACATCTTAAGTTTAGAGAACTGTAGAGCGACATGACATGCCTATTGACTATTATAAACGGTGATTTTATTGCTGTGTACTTTATCAGATTTTCATTTTTGACAGCAGACGCGTGATTCGTGACATGTGTAAAAGTCAAACATCATCAGTTAGCATTGGATTTCATCATGGAAAGACTTACACCCGAACAACGCTTACAAATTATTGAATTTTACTTTCAAACTTCAAAGCCATTGGATATCAAGCCACCTAAACGTATGCGTACAGTGCGTACAGAGGAAAATATTGCTGCTCTATTCAGTTTGCATTGTCCATTCATTACCGTTCGCAGCAATTGGATTTGTTTACTCGACTATGTTGAAGATTTTATGCAAAGATCTTGTGCTTAAGGCACGAGCAGAACCTGGTTGACTTGTGGTTCCAGATAGATGGCGCTACAGCCGACACGGTACGCAAATTGATGGGCCAATTGAGTAATGAGTTCGGTGAGCAATTTATTATTATAAACCGGTGAATTGGCCGCCCAAATCATGCAATTTGACGCCAATTGCAGCATTGAAAGACAACATTATAGTACCCGTGTCATTAGTGAGATTGAAAAAGTGACTCAAAATTGGACTTGTCGTATGGACCACATGAAACGTAGTCCTGGTCAAAATTTAAGGGAAATAATTTTAGAAAAATTTTATTTGTATATTTTTACAATTATTTTTTTATTTACTATCTGCTTACATGTGGCCAATCAATAAATATACTTATATAGGAAAAAAGAAAAGAATGAGAAATTAAATGATGTGAACATAAGTGTCAGTCAGGCATCAGACATCACCATACATCGTTTAGATTAACGGTAATCGAAAGGGGAGATCAAGCGAATGCTCTTTTCGTAGCCTTCTGGTTTGAAGCGAATTTGGGTGAATCTCCAGCCTATTTATATGTAGCTCACTGTACCATCGTATTTGTTCTTTAATCAGTGGCACCCAAGGATCTCTGTGCAGCACCGAATATCGTACATAGAACGGAGCACTCACTATTCTCCTCAAAAGTTTTGAGAGATTTGAATGATTTCTTTGTTAGAGTTAGCTGCTGTTCCCCATAATTGTATGCCGTGTGTCTATATTGGTTAATTTATTATCTTGTATAATATGAATTTATTGCGTAAGCTTCGGTGAGAGTCAACACTTACCAGCAAGTTCATTTTCCAGCTTTTCAGGACTAGTTGCTTCTTCTTTCTCTTGATGTAATCGTGCCAGTTGAGCCTTCTGTCCATGGTAAGACCGAGATACTTAGCAATGGGCTTAATGGTGACATATTTGCCATTTAAGGCAACTGGATGGCAATGGCATGCCTAAGCGTAAAGGTCGTGTGGACCGATTTATCAAAATTTAATGAGTTGTTCCACCTAACTAGCCAAGGACCAATAATATCAAACTGACGATGGTGGGCATCCTATGCGGATGCTAGAAATGCTAGTGTTCATCACCGTATACCGGAAGGAATGCAGTATATTTTTGTACAATATAGAACCCAATACACTACCCTGTGGAACTCCCATCGCGGTCCTCATTATGTTGGAATCTTTGTGTCGTTCGTAGAAGGTCCTATCTTTTAGATTAAAAAAAGGTAAATGGCAAGCATTGATTAATCATCAAAAACAAAAATATGAATTTACCTTTTATTTTTTTTTTTTAATTAAAAATGGAGCGCTTAAAAAAATCACCCATATAAGTCAGTTATCTAATCAACATTCAACGACTTTAAGGTGTTCTTTATCTCAGCCTGCCCAGCTTCTATATTATATATAACTGGAAGAAATGTTTATGAAATCAATCACCGACAATTTGCTATTTGATTTTCTTCTACCTGGAAGCATTTTTAACTTGATTCAATCGATTAAAATTTATAAACTGTTTCAGATCAGATTATATTTCGTAAGGTGTATGAAGTGTGTAAGGCAACTACCAAAAAGAAATCATTTTCTTCAATGAAACTTGCAATATAATTTATTTGTCAGATGATACTCTCACATATCAGTCAGTCTACTTGAACCTTAAATGCCTTGCAATGGCAGCCAATAAATATGAAGTTTTTTTTGTTTTGTTCTTATGTTTTGCTCATGTTTGTTTCTATTTTCTATTCGGGCTTGGTCCTTTAGTCTTCTTCATCCTCCAGACCGGCTACTGTTGCTGCCGCGATACCATTGTGGCCTTTCTTGTGTGGGCATACAAGCCAACCGAGCAAAGTGTGGACAAATAAACCCACATCATCACAGTGATATACATGCAAACACTTTTACACAACCACTTAGTTACTAGGAACAGCATCCGTAAAGGGCAAAAACAAAGAGCAGGACGGTATAGGACAGGCAGGACAGGACAGGCCAAGTTAGTTGTGCATAGAACACTAGGAAGGATAAATGCAAATCCTCGGACATATTCTATAAACATACTTATACACATGTATGGGCCACTGCAAATCTCTGTAATATTTTCTATTGTTTTTTTTTTGTTGTTTTTTGTTCGGAGCCAACAAAGTCTCCTGTTTTTTATTGCTGCGCCCCTTTTTGTGTTGCACATCATTTCATCATGTTCCAAAGCAATGAAAGCCGAAGAACACACGTACATATAAATTCAATGAAAATTTTATCCACTGTTGTCTCCATTATTCTTGTTGTTTTAGCCCTTACAGGATCTACACAACACATCACCCATACAGTCCATCTAAGAACATAAGGGATCCTTGCCATTTTGTTGTCATTGTGATTGCTACTGTTGTTGCTCCTGCTGCTGCTGCTCCATTCTTCTAATTTTACTTTATAGAACAAAATAGAGTGGATACGAAACGACACGATTTACATTGACTGAACTGGACTGAACTGAAGTGGAGTGTCCTCCAGCAGTTAGGCAACCTCTTCTTACTTGACTTTCCTTCATTTCACTAAGGGTTTTCAAATTGTTGGTGCTCGTGCTGGTACTGGTGTTGTTGTCCTTGTGAGCATGAGTATTTCATTTTCATTTTTTGTTTGTAGTTGCTGTAGAAACACTGTTGTCTTTTTGACCCTTAGAGTATATTTATCCTTTGACACTGACAATACCAATTTGCATTTTAACGCCAGAGTGTTAGCCACTGGACGACAGTCATTAAATAATTAACTCTCATATTTCATTTTGTCACTTTGTTTCAATGAAAATGCAATTCTTCTTGAATCCAAAAATTTAAATCTTCACATTCAAATCGGTACAGATACACACATGTAAATATGTTAACATGTGTTTATACTAGCACAATACATAACAACAAAACAAAACCAAACAAAAAACTGGTAATTGGATCATGTTTTAAAGAGATTTTACCAAATAATAATCTCCATAACACACACACACACACAAAAATATTGTTGTAATACCAAGTAATTGAACCCAAAATAAATATGTGAATCATTTAACTTAAGGAGCGCGCAATTGAATTAAGAACCAATAACATCGATATTTAAATCCCCATGCTCAAAAGCAGCAAGGGAATTATTGACATAGAGTCATGACAAAGGTAAGGTAAGTGTAAGTGGGTGGGCTGCTTGGTTGGTTGGTTGGTGATTGAGGGCTCTGTAGCATGGCTTGAAAAGAAAAATGTATGAAAGATAAACAATTCGAAATCTTTTAAAAAGTTAAAAAGAAATAAACAGAAAATCAAACCAAATCAAACCAAACCAAACCGAACCGAACACAAACCCAAAAACAATTGATGGGGAAGTAACTTTACTTTATTTTACTTTACAATACACCAAATTCTAAGGATATTTGGGGATGTGGTATCAACTTAATATTAGAGCAGCATATCCTCTGATTGTTTGCACGTAAATCTAAATAAATACTTACTACGAACAAAAGCCGGCAAATGACACAATCACACAAACAGAAATAAGAATTGGGAATTGTGTAGATGCCAATTGAATGAAATTTGACTGACAGAATAAACAACAGAATATACTTGTCTACTCGTACATATGTACATACTTAGGTATGTATAAGCAGTCATGAGTTCCTAAATAGCAAATCAAGTGTCAACACGATTCCTTGAGATATTTCACAAAGTTATTCATTTGGTTTTCTTATTTAGTACCATACATATATCAGTTAACAAAGATTTTCTAAGTTTAGTTTAAAGCAAAGAACCCAAATTATATACTAGATAATCATTATAAGTCATAATCATAGGTACATGAAGCAGAGTAAGTAAGTAAGTTTGTTAACATAAAGTTTTCTTTTCTTGCAGTTAAAAAATCTTTGGATTTCCTATGTATATTCTTGATACCTTTAATGGGGTGACACACATTACTTACTCACTATGGTTTTATCTCCTTCTTTATTTACCAAATCCATTGCGAATATTGGTGAACGATTATAAGTATAACATTAAATTCATCTGAGAATGTACTTCTCTTACCGTTACTTTCTGAAGAGTTTAAAAGATGCTCTGCTACGTTATGGATTGCCAAACGACTTAACCGATTTGGGAGAATATACTAGCTCCTTAGATTATCGTATTTACTGACCCCACTCATCACGTCAACTTAGCAATCCCTGAGGGGATTCATATTCACATTCACTGCCGATCAATCAAATGGTCTGAAGGTTTTTTTTATAAAATATGGAATTTTTGAAATCGAAATATTAACAAATTTTGCAAAAGGATATTTTGTTATAATTCATTATTCAATTCTTAAATAAACCCAACAAAAACTAGCGTTCTATAAGAAAATGTTATTTTTTAATCTATTGTTTTGTGGGTGAACCTCAAAAATATCCACTTTTTATCAATCAATCAAATAGATTCGAAGACTTCAAAATTAATATATAAATGCAAAATCTTCCAAAAAATTGGTGTTGATTAATATTTTTATGTTGTTTTAAGTTACATAAATAATATGTGTCGTAAAGAGACTTTAGAAGATCCAATGAAAGATCGTTCCAAGCGCTCTTAATGTCATTTATTAATATTTCGATGTCTTCAAAATGTCTACCAGATTGATAGACTGTACGGGAAAGTCATCTTCACACGTTCTCGATGATATTGAGGTCAGGAGAGTACTTATGCCACTCTATTAAAGTAACATTTTGGTCGTTAATCAACTTCTGAAATGATGAAATGAAGTGGTGTTCGAATCGGCCAAAATAGGAGATGGCCCCCACACTATGATTCTGTCCTCACAACTTTGATGACCGGTCAAATAGTGTTCTTTCTTTCTTGTGTCATGGGAGTAGTAATTAAAAAGATTTGGTCCATATGAAAGTGTTTTTCATCAAAAAAAACTATTCGATGCCACTCCATGTCATATGGTTCCAAACAAAAAGAGAGCGATAAGAGTAAGAGCTGTTTCCTTTCTTCTTTTAATTTTAATTTCTTAAGACTTGGATTTACTCCCAATTTTACTTGAATTTTGACTGCAGAAAACATTGATTTTGAAGCTTCTCGGATAAGTATTCGCTCTTCGAAAGGCTTAAGGCTTCCCTAATGGGTTTTTTCATATTTTTCTCATTATATGATAAATTTCTTAGAAAATGACAGACTGGCCAGACTGGCTTTTAGAGATTTGATCTGCTATCTACCTGGTTATACTTAAGATTGCTGTTTCGATAGGAACTAAATCATAACTAAAAAATTTCTGCAGCCAACTTTTATCTCTTAAATTTGCCTAATGTGGTAATACAACAAAGGTTGTGCCAATAGCTTTTTGTATTAAACGTAAAATCAAAGTGTATAATAGACAACATGTTCAGTCTATTTGATTGATTTGGAGTGTATATTTATTGGAATTTACAACATAGTGTCGATCAATGAATAAAAACAAAAAACATTGAAACTAACATGAAGTTTAGAGCAAGGTTTTTGTTGTGGCTTTCTAGTCTATCCAGGTACCTAATACTGAACTTATTGATTTTTTAAATCCTTGATATAATGTACGAATACAAGATATCGCTCCTAATAGGATCATATCTTCCTCTTTTGCTTTAGAAATATTCATTAAGATCCTTGTGTATATTTTTGTTTTTTTTTTTTTTTTTTGTTAACAAATCAGGGTGCATTGCATATTCTTAATATTTTTGATTGATATCTTCGCAGTATCTCAATATTAGAGTTGCTTGCAGTTCCATACAGTAGTACATACAATATCAATATTTTGTTTTTTAAATTGAATTTAGACTTTGGATTAATAAGCTAGTACATGTTTTTAGTCTTTATTTTTATATGTTGAGTATTTGCTTATATGTGAGGCTTCCAAGTCAATCAACGATCTTAATCGATTTCAAAGTATTTAACAGTGTTGCTTTATTGACACTCTAGGATACTCCTGTCTCCTAGTTGTAAATGGTACTTGTGTAGATTTACTTGAATTGACCTTTATGTTTCATTTAATCAACCAATTTTGTATCAAATTTAACTGCCTTTGGATAATATTAGGGGCATTTTACTGAAGAAAGAAAGGCAGAGTCGTCGGCTTAAGAAGCAACATTAAGGTTATCGTTCATAGGCATGTCGGCAGTGTAGATTGTGTAAAGCACTGTCCCAGAAATTACATCATTAATTTGCACATGGAAATAACTTTGAGTTAAATATAGGGTAGGGAGTAAATTTTTAATTTTGTATATCAACCCTTCGTACCAGAACCTACCACAAGCTTGTTGAATATCCAAAAATACAGCTGAAGTGTATTGAGTCTTCTCTAGTGCTAGCTAGTGATAGCTTCACTAAATCGGTGGCTCAGTTCGATAGTGTCATGTCCATTACTAAAACCAAATTGAATATGCAGAAAAGATGTTTAAATTATATAACTAGTACAGGCAATAATCTTCATACAAATATTTTCTTTAATACTTATTTTAGAGAATATCGCTAAGAGACTCATCATCACTTTATTCTTTCTGTTACAGTTTGAGTATCAACATACAACACAGTTTGAGTGGCACTTTTATATTACTTTTATTCTTTATAAGTTGGTTATTTAATTTGGGTTTGTATGGAAGGTACCCCTCTTGGTAACCCTATGATCATGAAATTTACACTGTTGATGGATATGGATCAGAAACTTATAGTGTTTAAATTTCAGTTCGATACGTTAAATAAAAAAAAACTTTTTTTTAATAAGAACATTAATTTATTAAAGAGTTTGTGTGGGAGATACCCCCCCTAGTGGTCCGATTCGACAAATGTGCAGCGTATGGTAAAAAGAAACTTATGTGCAAAATTTCAGCTCTCTACCTAAAGGACAGACGGAAAAACGGGCATGGCTAAATCTACTAGTCTCATCGAGCTGACCACATATATATACACTTTATGTGGTCTGCGATGTCTCCTTCTGTGTGTTACAAACTTCATGACAAACTTATAATACTATTCACTCCCGTGAATAGTATAAAAATTAGTCAAATTCCCTAATCGTATGATCTTATTTCTTATCTAAAGAATGGTGTTTTTTACTCCTTTTCTATCAAAATGAAAAGTTTAATTTTAAAATTGATTTGATTTAATTTTAAGAACACAAAATCCCGACATGAGAACAATAAAGACTAAAGCTACCCCCTTTTTTTTTCCTTGCATTCCAAAATATTAGTATTCTTTACATTAGTTGAGTCCATTTGTACATTTTCAGGTTTTTTCTCTACATGTATGTATCTTTCCACATAATATTGTAGTTCAAACAAACTTTTGCACAAGCTTTGTTGATATGAAACGCATCCTCATGTAGTGCACAACACGATTGTCATGTCCTTGAGGCTGTTTTGGTCGTTTTTGTTTATGACATTTTGACTTCTATAGATGCCAGCCCACATTATTAGCTTTTCTTTTGGTACAATCCATGTTTTTTGTGTATTATATTGATGGTACATTTGTCGCATCCACACACATCTACACACTGATATTTGCATAGATACTATCACTTTTTTCATAAACAAACAACAAACAAGAAAAACAAAAAATCGAAGGAATAAAAAAGTGCAGTTTATTGCAATCGATTTCTCTCCAATGGCTAGAAATCGTTTGGTAGCATCAGCATCAAGATTTCATATGAAAAACATCTTGGTTTTTTATCTTTTTTTTTTTTTGATGAGTTTTACTTTATTCCCCAACATTGCATCTTTGTAATCTTTCTATTTGTTTCAAAAAGACACAAAACAAAACAACGTAATTATTAACTCTTCTTGTACCCTACATGGAAGAGATTTGGCTTTAGTTGTTACTGTCACTGTTCTATGGATGATCTGATTGATTATTGTGTGGGTATCATACATATAATCATAAACTGAAATTGAGAAAAAGGAAAAAAAGAAGGACTAGGATATCTTATTCATAAGAGTTTTCTATAGAGTATGAAAACTTCGACTTAGATCAATAGTAATAGTACTTAGTATGTATATGTTTCTAACAAATATTTCTGTTCACCTACTCCACCTAAATTCCATCATCTATCGGTAACAAACTCTTTTCTCTCCAATATCTCTGAATGTGTTTGTCATGGATTTTTGTGCACAGTCTTGCTTTGCTTCCTTTTCGTTTCGTTTTTTTTTTTTTTTGCATTTCGTTTCGCTCAGTTCAGTTCCTTTTGAATCGATGGAATAAAGCCCCCGATAGAGGTGCCGCTTGTACATCCGCTTCATGTTGCTGCTTCATGTTCAATATTTGTTCCACGTTGTTTTCTTTCTTTTATGAAGGAGAAACTTATGTGTTGCCTTTTAGTATGAATTTTGTTGTGTTCTTGTTCTGTATCGTGGCACTTAATATCGAGTGGATTTGTAAGTGTCATTTACTTGAGCCTGTCGTACCCCAGCTCCAATTGTTTGTTCGTTCATCCATCCATCCATCCATTCATCCCGTAGGGTTTGAGAAAATGAAAGGTGAGGACAAAAGGGGCTGGATGGTAGCCTTCAGCGCTCACTTTGCTGTACCATGCTCTGCTGTGATTTGCATACGTTGGTAATGCCATAAGTCCTGCAACGTAGTATATATGTATATCCTTGCGCCATGAACCAAGGCAAAAGCTAACAGTCGAATATGCTTGCTAGGTAGGGATGTCAGGCAGGCACACCGGAAACATTGTGTGCCACAAGCAGCATCAGAATTTCATGCTCGCGTTCATTGCACGCCAACTCAACAAGATGTAAAGTGTGCCAGCCCAGACTTATTAAAAGATGGAAAGGTGTATGCTGGTGGACCGACCATTGGGAGGATGGAAGGCGTGGTAAAGGAGGTACACGCGGTGCAATAACGTTTCCGTTGTAATTTTTTCGTTACCCGCAGCAATTTGTACTTTTACACACAATCATCTCCAACTCTTCTACTACTCTCCATCATATCTTCTACATATCATTCGATTCGATTCAATTCGAGCAAACGATTCATTGGATTCGGGAAGTGGAACACAGAGATGATTTTCTTCTTCTTCTTCTTCTTCTTGTTGTTTTTGTTGTTGATATTATTGTTTATTTATTTGGTCTTCTCCTTTTGGCATTGGTGATGATAGCAAGCAACTCTTGCTAAAGTCTCCATTGAGTTTACTTTTGAATTGAAAGAACAAGCTTAAAGAAATTGACAGATCTGAAACGTCTGTGAAGGTCTCATGATATATGGAAGATCTTAAGATACATGATTACACCCACTATATGCATAATATCAAAGATATATTATCAACAGATTACATATACATACTCTTAGTTAATGAAAACTATCTTGCAGAATTTTAAATATTATATTCAATTTATTGTATACTAATTTATATTGTAATATTCACAAATCTTATGAGTCTTAAGGGACTGAAACTAAAATAACTGAGCATCCGATTGCATAAATTAAATAGTAAATCTAAAAATCATAGTCACATATTCGTTATTACATTACAACTACATACAACATAGTATTGTCTATAAAAAAAAAAAAAAACTAAATGGATGATTGCATGAATATTTATATTACATATGGTACTACTAGTTCCGCTTGTTAACAAATACATCGATACCCAGAGATACACTCACAAACACACACAGATACAATACTAGTTTGTTAGTGTTGTTGATGCTGCTGTTGTTATTGACAGCCGGAAGCTGGACTGATTAGAAACATTGAGCTCAGATTGCATGATAAAATGCTGTGAACGCACAGTGGACAAATATTGTAGAAAAAAGAAAAAAAGAAACCAAAGAGAGACGCACAGACATAACTAAATACAAACATACTAGACAGATAACACCAATAGAAAATAGGAATAACAAACTGAATAGTAAACACAGTGAATAGCAAATGATAAAATCACCAATAGAACAAAAATTTTAAAAATATAAACAAAAAAATTGGAAAAATTAATCTTGTTCACTTCATAACTTACATATACTCTATCTTTTTACATTTTATAGATAGATAGGTACATACATATGCATGTGTATATGGTATATATATATATATCTGTATAATCAATAAAAACTATTGTTGAGTTCAAGAGCTTTTTCTTGAACTATGAAAAGCACAAAAGTGATAATTGCGAAAAAGAAAAACTAAATTCAATTTGATCGAGATTCAAACATGCACTGTGCGAGACCGTACCATACGCACCATCATGGAACTATGAAACGAGTTCGCTATAAGATATGGTCTAAACAGTGATTTCAAAATCACAGTGATTGAGTCACAGTCATTTGAAGAGAGAGAGAGAAAGTTTACTTTGTTTAAACTGTGATTACCAATCACTTAATCAAAGTGAGTCACAATCAATCAAGTAAACTGTGTCACTCCTTTTAAATGACTTTGATTCAATCACCATCTCTAATATTAAGTTAGATAATTACATATTATAAGCTGCTAATCGCCTTCTATAGCTTTATTGTTTATTGCTGGTCTCTATCTCAAGAACTTAGGGTGATATGCTTTCATTAAAAGACTCACTTGTATAATATTGTATTTTCATTGGAACCATGATCATATACTATCAGAGTTACAAACATCGCATGCAACTAATATAACATTTCATATATATGCGAATAATGCAGAGGATATGAAGAAATCAAAAAACTAAAAAAAGGAAAATTAACAAAAAAAAAATAATGTATTGAGATTCATGAAACATTTGTCAGTTTTTTTGAGTTGAGTTGATATCGGCATAGTCATAGACACATTGTCAAATGGGTTTGCTACTACACTATTGACTGCTTGCTACTAGTCAACTCCACTTGTTGTTGTTGTTGTTGTTGTTTTAATGGAGGAGATGAGTTGAGTTGAAGCGGATCTCATCGAGTGTAGTTGAGTTGTGTTGATTCTATTGCAATGTGGAATACCACTTGGGGAAAATCCTGTGCAATGAATACCAAATAGCAGGGATTTCAATTTTTAGATTTTATTTGAACTCAACCCTATCATCATTTCATCTCTTCTCATTTGCAATCCAACAACGTTGAGGGAATAAATCGAAAAGATTGAAATATTTTTCGGCAATTTTATTTTTTATTGATACTTTGATGCGCTTGATCCGTATGATGTATGTACATACGATAGATATACCGTATGTATTGAACAATATTCATAGCATCTATGTATGTATGTACGACGAGTATGTTCATTTTTACTTTCGGGAATTTGGTATGGCGCTTAGCAATTTTGTAAATACATACACTACTATGTAGTTAGAATGCTTTTGTTCTTTGTTTATTTTAATTTTTATTTTTATTTTGATCCGTTTGAAAATGATTTGAAAATGTAGTTTCCTTTATGTTTTTTTGTGTTTTTTTGTTATCCTTTAGCAAATGAATTAGAGAGAATAGATTTGCAACAATGCAACAATGCAAATCTCCTGACGATAACAACTAACAAACTAACAAACTCTGATACGAACGAGTATATTAAAGAATACCGGTGCAGTAACAAAGAGTTTATACTCGTATGTGATATATCCAAGAGATAAGAGTACGACGGCGCTTACATTTGTAGATCTTTTTATTGTTTGGCAATTTATTAGAACAATATGCGGCATTTAAGGTGCATAATAAAAGCCAGTTAGCCTATTGTTAGTTACAATAGTAGGGAACCTCTCTGAACTCTCATCCAGCCGATAAGAAGGCTCACACATATGCATTGCATTGCATTAGCCATGTAAAGGATTTTCCTCTACACCTTTTGTTGCATATTTAACTATATGACTGAGTGAGTAAACATAAAGACCTACAGCATATTTACCATAGTGCTACTATACCAAATTAAGACAAATGATTTTGGGAATTTGCATTAGCAAATCAAGTTGAACCACATACGAGGAATACCACAAAGAAGGAAATAAAACACACCAGACTCAGGGTCGGGATCATTTAACCTTAAATGCATATAAGTAGCATGTTTAAGACAAAAGAAACAAAAAATCAGATATGAGAATATAAAGAAACGTCCATTTAAAGTTGCCAAGTGCAACATGATCTAGGATAATCCTTTATCGCCATGATCGATCGATCCATGGACTTTAACTATTCCGTGTATTCATCTGCAACACATTGTGTAATGGCTCTACAAAACAATAGAAATTGATCGGTATGGAACAACAGTATCCTGTATACAAATATACACATATACTAGACAGACAGACAGTCAGACAGACAAAGGGACAATCTACACAATGCACATGTGTCCGTTTACACTTGTTCTAATCCCCTGGCGCTTGATGTAAAACTTCTTCTTGTTGCTTACTACCAGTGAGTGAGTATGTACATACATAAGATGAAAAATCTATGTGTATTTGCAGCCATTGATACATGATGTTTTGTTTATTTCCAAAATGGATCTACTAAAGATAAATTAACATAAATAGGTAAGCTTAGTAAAAGATTTTACCTTTGTTAAATAGATATCCTGTATTCCTGTATTCGAGGCTAACGTGGTCTAAATACTAAAATGTATATCCTCTTGCTTTACTATTGCTATTGTGTTCATTGTGTCAACCGTTAGAATGTCAACTACAACTAAATATACATATGTATATACCTCATCACTGAGGTAACATGCCTCTAGAAGATCAAATGACCACTAATCTTGTATGTGTAATTATATTGTATCTAGATCAATATGATAATCATTTTAGTTTATGATATAGTAAACTAACTTTCAAAGAAAACAGTTATTATGAATTAAGAACCACAGAATCTTTTTTTAATGTAACACACATCATTTGTACGCAGATCCTTTTTTAAAGTAACAATCGTTTTAATTTATATTATTTTTAGGCACCTTTTTGCAACAAATAAGAAATTGTTTTATTATATTGAGAAGCCACAAAAATAATTACTAGAAGACAGTAGTCATAGCTGTCCTTTGTTAATATGCATATCTTGAATACGAAATAGATTTGATGAGAATTGGAGAAGTTTGTCAGCTATACGAGTATGAATGGGGCACTTTGGATCTTCAGGCCAGCATATAGTGCATAGAAAATGGGGGTAGACACGGTCATGTGTTTTCCGTGAATACGTATTGATTTTTGCTTATACATACTATAGATGGTGCAATCCAGAAAAGTGATGATAATAATTAGGTTACATTGCTCGCGAGTTCATCCAAAAGCCTTACCTAGGCAATCCACAATAATCCAAGGTCGGTCCCAGAGGTCACCCTCTCTCTCTAAAACCAGCCTGAGAAGTCTACCAACAGAACCAGGTCTCCCAAAGGACATTTTGCCAAACTACCCATGTCTTCGAAGAATGGTTTCCCGAGAAACCGGGTTCGTCTATTGATTAGAGCAGGACAATCACAGAGGAGGTGTTGGATGCTCTCTGGTTCCTCCTCGTCTTCACAGCTACGACAGAAGTCGTTGTGTGGAACTTGCATCCTATAGGCCATCAGCACGATGGTGCAGTGCCCCGTCATGACTCCAGTCAACGTCCGAAACCTTTTTTTTGTTAAAGTATAGCAGCTCAGAGGTTCTCTTTGGTTGATAGCAAGGCCACAGTGTTCTTGCATCCGATCCTTTCCTAGCACACTTATCCGCCATCTCATTTCCTTCGATACCGAAGTGACCCGGCACCCAGATGAGTGTGATAGAGTGTTGCCGAGCCTAGTTAAGAGCTTCAACCACACTACGTATGACTTTACTCTTGAAGCAATGGGACGACAGGGCCTTGATAGCGACCTGATTGTCAACATAAGTCGATATGTGCCTCGGGGTATCCCCCAAGGCGTTAATTAACTTTGCTGCTTGCCAGACCGCGTAGATTTCTGCTTGAAACACGCTACACTAGTCAGGTAGACGATACGATAGTAGAGCTGGTAGCTCTTCCGAGAATATGCCAGCACCTGTATCGTCTACCGTCTTGGATCCAACAGCGTAGATCGAGAGCTCATCCTGTTCAATGACGTTACCCCACCTCCAATCATCTGTACCCGGGAATTTTGTCTTAAAATTGTCAATAAATACGCTATTATAAAATTATAAATGATAGGTCTGTGATATGAAAAGTACCAAACCATGGCATACAGGAAATATGAAGATTTCTGGTAAATGTTAAATAAATACAGGTATTGCTTAGCGTTGTTGAAGAAGTTTTTATATTTCACTATGTGCACTTCCTTATTATTATTCTTATCAGGCGAAAAATCTGTACAGGGGGTTTACCTAGCGCAAACACATTGTCACAACTGCTTCAACTTGTCGACAAAAACTGAAGAAGCTGAATTGGCTCATTCGGCCCAAAATTCAACTTAGCCTGATCAACAAAGATACCATCTATAATGCCATAGTGGTTCCGTCTTGGAGTTATGGGATTCCCCTGTGGGTCTGAGTAAAATTTATACCTCATACAGAAGATGTAAAAATTTGTCCCACTTCAATTAGTTGGTACGTTCGTAATGACGTCATATCCATGGACCCTAGAATTCTCTCTGTCCGTAAGCACATAAATTTCCACACAAGCCGGTGTAATGAACGGCTAAAGTCTCATGTCAATAGACAAGCTTCTCCTCGAGGAGGAGACTCAAGCGCATTCACCCTTATCGTCTTTGGGTACATAGACGCCAAAGAGGACTTAGGCTCCGCTCTAAATTAACCAGACATTTTCTTGCAAAAACTTTTTAGGGTTTAAGCCATCTTTTAATCTCTTTCCATATTGTGACATAAATTTTTTATATCATTTCAGTCGGAAAAAAAAACTTATCAGATCACAAACTTGAGTGCTGTCCTGCTTAAGTTTTACAAATAGATTAAAAGTTTATACTGTAATTTTGTCTATTTTAAGTGACTCCTAAGACAAGTCGCTGCATTGGAAAAATCCAAACTTCTGGTGTTATTTAATATGAAAATTGCCTATAGAGGAATTTGTTACAGAGAGGTTAAAATGTACAAGTACACCGTATGTTAACGAGAGCTAAAGAAACGTCGCAATTTGTCTTTCTCTTCTTCATTTAAAATTTTGAACTTTATTTACCAAAAAATAGATGAAATTGCTTCACTTCCCTCTCTTCCTCTGGCAATGCGTTACAATCCTCACTCATGGTAAAAAGTTCTTTGATACTTAAGCTATTGATTGGTGTAATTATATTTTGGATAAACTTAGTTTATAGATAAGTAGCTACAACATCAGATTCCCTTATTTTCATATCATCAGTTGTTTGCAGCAAAAACAGACTTATTTATGTCAAAAATATCTCATACTAACTAGAACAGGTAATATTATTAAGTAAGTGAAATACAATGTTATTATTAGACAATAAATCAAGCACCCAATCAATCAATCAATCATTTAATCAACAAACGCCTGAATTTTTGTAACCAAAAATCAATCTTATTGAATTTCCTTCAGAACATTTTACATAAAAACCTCAAACGTTAAAGGCATTTTAAAATAACGTAGCAACAAATTGACCGCATTAAGTATGCAATTCATTGAAATGATATTCGATATTCGCATCGATATACAAACATACAGACATTTTGTTCATCCATCGTTTTATTTTATCTTCTCAAAATGTATTCAAGGCAAGGCACCAGTTCACAATTCATTTCGATGTTGGCATCTGAATGCTACTTCTTATCACAGTCAACAATTTCATTCGTTTTATTTTAGTATTGTAATTTTTAATTTTATTTTCTTCTTCAGTTGACATCTTTTACTTAAAGGTTGACAGTACAGTTAATAAAATTTAAAAATAGTATCTAAGATCAATTAAACTGCATCAACAAGCAGCTTGTTATATATGGTTTTTGAGATATAGAGATAAAAAAAAAAATATATTAAAATTATAAGCATAAATTCATTTATCTACACAATGCATAAGAAGGCTCTTTCATATTTTTCCCTCTTAATCATATTTTTTATGATGAATTTTTAAAGGGCATAAAATATTCGAAAAACCCAAAATTGATTCTCTTCCATTTTTATTTATTTTTTTTTTGTTGCTCTTCATTATCTGAATTTTCCTCGATTTTTTTCGAACGATAAATTTTTATCATTACTTGCAAAAAAATATAAAAAAAAATCATGAATTCACATGTACTTATTATGGTTATCAACATTTTCTTTCATATTGTTGGTATATTTTCATTTATGTTGTTGTTGGTACTGTTGTTTTTGTTTCCTTCAATTTAACAAACACATACACATATATTGAAATGGATATGTACAGTGGACAACATTAATAAACATACTATTCTGTTCAAATTTACGCTCATTATATGTGAATGGAACAACTGATCAGAAACATTTATATCTGTTTGATATCATTGAAGAACAAACAATATTTTTGACTAATCAAATCCATCATATTTTATTCTATCTAAAATGGACTAAAATCTTTCTAATCACAGACACAATGTATACATACAATAATTCTCTGTTATTTCATATTCAAATTATTAAATATTTCGTTCCATTACATCCACTGTGCATTAGAGTAAATGAAAGTATCTACTTACTATTGCATACATATTTTTGTATCTTTGTATCTATAGTACACAAGGTTTATTACGAGGCAGTAAAGTGGGAGCAGACAAATATAAAAATAAAAAAAACAAACAAAAGAAAAGAAAAGAAAATAAAGTAAATAAATAAAAATCAATGACATGCGAATAATAAAAGCACAACAACAATAACAGCAGCAACAACAAAGAAAACAACAAACAGATTAAAGTGACTTGTTGGAATTGTTATTTTGTTGTTACTCTTTGAGTGGTTCTGTTGGCGGTGGATGATAATGTTTGGTGGACTCTAAAGAGAACAAATGAACTGAAATGAGGAGCGGGAGAGAACAATTATTAAAATATGTCCACAGGCCATTGAGTTCATAACGCGAATGAGGCCGCAATAAAATAAATAAATTAAGAGCAACTTTTCAGCAAATGAGGCATACCGAATTCCAAAGACATTCATGGAGTGAATAAGAGATGGCTGAATGGAATATGGTTTGTCTGGGCAATGAGGTTTCATTGGCACCGATGCCGAATACTTAATGTCATTTCATTCTAATGACTTCATCATACAAATCTAAGAGCTAAATTGAAATATTTAATGTATGTACTTTTTAAAGATAACCTAAGTATTTTAGGTTTAAAAACGATGAAAATTGCAACTGTGTTATAACTAATTACATATAAAAGACTCTGTCATATAGTAAGTATAATTAATTGTGATAGTGAAAACATCACTTATGAAAAGGTCCAACGAAACTGTTATGACTTTCATATATAAATAAACCAACTTAAATAATAGTGATGATTATGATCATGATGATGATGATGGTGATTTCATTGATGCCACTATTCATTATAAAAACACAAACTCAAATATCAAACTGTGAAGAAGTGATAGTGCTGTTGTCATTGCTGCATCACTTTACAGCTTCATTTTTGGATTTACTATAAAATAGTTGACAGCCAAGTGACACTTAACTGGCGCACACCTACTCGTACTCATATATACACACACACACATACACACACATACACACTTAACGACATACATATATTAGGGGTAATGTTAGTGGTAGGAGTAGGAGTAGATACAACTGAATCATCATGGCAAGCAGCCATCGAACCAAACAACTAACTAACAACAACAACAACAACAACACATACTACACTTTTGTCAGCCACTTTAGCAAAAGTGTCCACTCAGGCGAATTAGTATACTAGCTACTGGTGGCTCAACAAACCAACTCCCATTATATAGTTCCATATATTCAGGGTATCACATTTGAATGTGAATTATGAAAGAGTTGTTAATAGACAAATTGGGGAGATAAAGATAGAGAAGACACATAAACCATTTAAAAAGCATCCTACTTGATGAAACTGTACTCCTCAAGAAAGGTTTCAATGAAGTCCGAATAGGCACTAAGGCATCTGTGTGTTATCGTGTTTTATATAGCAAGGGACCTTGATATCCAATTCTGTCATACTCTAATAATAAGCAAAATGCATTGATTTAGCAAAAGAATATTCTTCCTTTATGATCCCAAGTATTCATAATTTGAATAAGGTACCCTGTATAATTTGAATGCAGTACGGCGTACACAATACGGTTGAGTAACTTTGTTCAAAGTGCAGTGAGCGTTGTCAGCTCCGGCAATAAATTTCATCAATAAACCTGAACCAAAAACGCAAAATAAAAGGAACAAACACAACACAAAAATTGCAGGAAAACAAACACACAAAATAAAATCAACTCAAAAACTTTCAAAATTGTTACAATAACATTGAATTACAACAACAATAACAACAACAAAACACAAAGACAAAATAAAACTAAAATACTACAAAAGTTCTATAAAACATAAGCAAAGAGAAAAATACCAGTAGTTAAAAATCGTTGATTGAGTGAGTGAAAAACGAGCGCAAAATGTGGCAACAAAAACAAGATAAAAAATATTCAAAAAATGGCAAAATGTTTTAATTTCTATTCTTTGTAAAAAAAAGTGGAACGCGTCCACGGAATGCGAATTTATGACCGTAAAAATGTGTCCAAAAATTGTTGGCCACATGGCTTTGGTTGAAAAACAGACGCGTTATAACTTGAATGTGAACACATATACAAGTATATGTATGTGCATACGAGGGTCTGTTAACAAACACTTGGGTTACCAAGGAGGATCCAGCCTTGCAGTATCTAGTCTCTTTGGAAACAGTAATAGTTTCAACAATTTCTTTTTTCATATGTTCAATTGGTGAATTTAACATGGTGATGTCATTGAAAGGGGTTAATTGTCACCGCCTGCATTACCATTCAGCAGTTATGCCACCGTTCACTGCCATCGCAGGCTTTACCGTTCAACAGTCGGGTTATCAGTTATTGCCACTACTAGCTAACAGTAATGCGAAAATGGACTGTTGACTTTCAATGTAAACGTGCACTTACTGGTTTGCCTCTGCATAACCTGCGACTAGTATATTTACTAGTCACCAGGGAAAAACGGCTAGTGAATAACTATCGAAACGGGAACTATTGCCAACAAGCATACTGCATGGAAGTTATTCATTATTCCTTCCACAGACAATACTAATAAGAGTTGTCATGATCCTCGAAATATCTCTCAACTGTTAAATTATACGATTATATTGAATGGAAGAACGATATTCTTTGCATATGGCCATTAGTCTAGGACACTTGGTAACATGCGACAGAATGTTAATATCAACTTCCCTCAATGATGCCACCTGTCTTTGAAAACGGGAGCTTGATGAATGACCCTCGTACTTATTTATATGTTCTTTTATACTTTATATTTTTAATATGTAGTATATGTATTTGATTGCATGGATATATCTTAAGAATCAAAGTTCAAAATACAAGAAATACAAATAAAAGAGCTAGGAAATTTGCTGAAATAAAAATTATTTATTATATTTTAGACAAGACTCTCTCTACAAAAAGGTTTTATTTTCAACAAATCTACTAAGGTTCAGAAAAGGTAGAGACGGGCTAAGGAGAGTTGGTCTCAGAGGTTGTCACTCTCAACTCTCACTCTCTCAAGTCAGTTTTGCCAAACTACTGAAATCATTGAAGAAAGATTTCCCAAGAAGACAAACAGTCTTATAAGAGGTGTTGAATACTTTCTGATTCTTCCTTATCTCCATAGCTGCGATAGAAATCTTAATTTTGGACAGTCATCATTTTCCCATTGGAATTCTCGCAATCAACTGAATCCTGTTCATGTTTAAGTAACTTCTAAAAATAAGATATACTTACTGTTGGCAAAACATGTCTTAAATTAGTTTACATTACTTTTAAGGTATCTTTATCTTCTGATTGCATTATACATACTTACTATCTGGCACGACTCACAATATCTTGTTCCCAACAATTTTTTTTTCTTTCTGAGTCATGTTCGATTTGATATCATTTGATGATATGTGCACCCGACGCCATCTTAAAGCAAAGCAGAGACCGGACTGAAAGTGAAGGAATGTCATTATATTATATTATTATTATATTATTATTTTTTATATTTTTCCCAACAGTACTCGAGCAAATAAATTTTTTCAGTAGTCGTTATAAAGATCGACTGCTCCAACATCCCAACCCCCTAGCAAGGGCCCTAATACACACGCGACTGACCCCAAAACTGTTTACAAAACATTTTGGTTGATTTGACGTTGGTAAAATAAAAGAGAAAAAAAAAGTATACAAATATATAATGTTTGCGTATGTATGTACGAATGGCAATGGAAAGTGGGCAGGATTTGGATGTAGAAGCTTTAGAACAAATGTGTTTTGAACGCTCCAAGAAATGGTCAAATATTTTTGAGAATATAACATTTCGCGACGATGGAGAAGAATTTCATATAAATGATTTTGATGTTATTTTTTAGAAATATAACAAGGACGACGATGATGATTATGAAATTGATGTTGAAGTTTTTGATAATGAAGGAGTGCTGGATGAAATAACAAATTGACTGAAATTTTTAGATGTTCCAGGAGGAAGCGCGACATACAATTTTCAGCGTTCCAACAAAGGAAGCGACCAAGCAACACACGGAATCACCGAGTTTGGATTCACCATTATGATCACTTACTTTCA
Organism: Amiota communis; assembly: GCA_037043315.1. Taxonomy (NCBI): domain Eukaryota; kingdom Metazoa; phylum Arthropoda; class Insecta; order Diptera; family Drosophilidae; genus Amiota; species Amiota communis. The sequence goes on from JBAMAV010001285.1 coordinate 573,601, forward strand.
TTCATCAGTTTTTCCTCTTACCAGTACAATATGCGATTGAAAGTCGAGCCGTTTTGAGTTGAAAATATAATCAAAATATTGTTAAGTTTTTATGATAAGGAATCAATTACATCTCTTTACATTTATAATGTCTTATTTCTTTTATCACTGGCAATGATTTTAGAGAGAAAATCTAAATGATTTTTGAATATAAAACTTCTATTAATATCTTCACACTTTCCTAAGCTTCAATATGTTTAATGGTACATGGGGCCACTTATTGGCAAGTCAATTGCTTGCTATAATTTTCTCACCAATGTTTACCAATATTTAATGTCCCGCCACAACTGGTGTATTGTCATTTTGCTCGGCTCTAATATTACGCACAGTTTGCCTTCCAAATTGCAATAGCACTTCTCAATATAATTTCCATAGACACAAAATATCAAAATCAAATGTTTGGTTTTTGCATCATCATTCACCACTTGGTGATACAATTGATTGATAAATGCTCAGTTTAAATGGTAAGTGTGTCTTTCAATACTCTTAGAAGAAATCTTTTCAATCATCTACTTAGTATTGTACTATATGTGGATCTGAAAGAAATGCAATAGGGTTGTATATTTTATACATTTATTTAGTCGAGTATAACTACATATAGAAATAGCAAAGTATAAGATTTTTTCGACATACTACAATGCTGCAACTAGAATTCCCTATCTTGTTAGAAAGAAAATTAATGGACTTATGTAAATAAATACTATATAATTCAATTCTATTATGAATAGTTCAGAGACTGGGAGAATTAAAAAAAAGAGAGAAAACAACTTGAAGTTGACCCTTTTTATGTTGACTGTCATTATTCAGATATTCGTTGAACATTACCAGCTAAGCTTCTTTCAAAGTTGATTACTGGAATCTCCATCACATTTTTTTCCCCTTGAGCTACATTTATATGCTATACTTAAGTATATGTGTAGGGTATACATATGATAAATCATGATCGGATTGTGTCAAAAGGAGCTTTTTGTTTTACATAATATTGCCCTTTAACCATATTGTTTTATTTTTGAAAAGAATAAAAATATCTTCTGGGCACATCCCACATTCGCAGTCCAAATCACTCACACTTTTGGGTGTCCCCCCCTTCCTACCAAAATAGCAAGAATGGAAAGGAAAAAAAAAGAAACATGAGAAAAATGTGTTGTCCATATACCATGTATGTATGTGTCCATGTAGTATGTATGTGAAAAATAAGTGCAAAAATTGTATAAAATTGTTAAGAACAAAAAAAAAATAAGTTTGTTTGTCTTATCGTGGCATAAACAGCAAAAAATTATTTGCCTGTTAAGCCTTAAAGCCGATTTAGTGGGCGATTTTGCGTCCCGCTTCGAGAATAAATCGCAAATAAATGGACATTTCTATTGAAGGCGACATTTTTTGAATAGGAAGGAGATGAAACGGAAGGACATGGGACCAGGCATATGCACACACACACATATGAATGTGCGTGTGTGTGTGTTTGGTTCAAATGTAAATTGATTTTTAGAATTTTTTATATTATACTACAGATATTTTTTTCTTCTTTTTTTTTTTGTTGTTGTGAACTGATAAGATAGCACAGCTGTCCTTTTTGTGTCCAATCCACTTAAATCTGGCGCCAGGATTCGTGTGAAACTTGTTACCTTACTCTTCATTTGAATGAATTTGAGTTTATTAGGTCTAAAAACATCAAACATTATAAAGTGAGTGTCAGCTTCCTTACATCGTTAGGATATCGATGCCGACAGCAAACTACAGTAGACCGACCAACCGACCAGAGCACCAAGTGTTTTAGTCATGGGCGTACCCCATGGCTTAGGCCTAGGGAGGGGCAATTCAAGAATTTACTGTAGCCTAAAGGGTATAAAACAAGAATTTCTTATAGAACACTTAACATTTTATACATGGTTCTTTAGCCCAAGTGGCTAGGATGCCAGTTGACCTCCCTTGCCCCCTCCACTTCTTTGATACACTCATGGTTACAGCGTTGTCATTGGGAGAGATCAATAATTTGTTTATTTACAAGTGTAAAAATTGACGCAAAACATTAAAATTGAAAAAGGAAAGGAATTGTGTCCCTTTGGCGTTTATTTTCAAATTATTTGTCGCTTTGTTGTTAATTGTATTTCGATAATAATTTCATGCTCATTATAGTGTGTTGTATGATGGTGATGATGATGATGATGATGTCCTTTTGGCTCGGGTCGGTGTCGGTGTCAATGTCGGTTTGGCTCGACTCAACTTGACTCAACTCGGTTGCTTGGTTGCTGTGAAAAAGGTCGCTTTCATTAAATTGTCGCTAATTAAGGACGCACATGTGTAACATGAAACCGCAGTTAAACGTTGCAAGGACTCTTTACATAACAACAATATTTAGAACAACTAGTCGTACATGCAACTAAAATGTTAATGATTATATCGCGTTATGGGGGTGTTTTTGTTTGTGTTGCTGTTGCTCTTGCTGTTGTTTTCTGCTTCCTGATTTCCGGAGAAGCACTAAAAATTTCCAATAAGGGTCGAAAATGTACAACACTTGAACTTCTTAACTTGTAGTATGACTTCTACAATACAATGTCGTAATTTCTTGCATCAAATTATTGTTAATTTATTTAAGGTTAAATGTTTAGACACTATACATTTTTACATTTTCTAGTGTACAAGTAAGTAGGTATTCTTACTTACTAAGTATATTCGAAATATTATAATATATTGTCGATCATTGTGATCTGTTTGTAAGAGCCTGTGAATATGCCTATAAGCACACCCTATTAAAAAACTATCTATGTGGTCGAGTTTTCTTTGTCAACGTGCGCTACACAAATCATAGGTAAGAAGTATTAGAGCTGTCGTGCCGCAAGGCAATGTATAAGCACCCGTTCTCTACTCGCTATATACGGCAGACACTCCAACGATTGACTCAAATGAAGACACCATTGCTACGTATGCGGACGACACAGTTGTGCTAGTAAACCTTTCTCGGCAAAGGAAGCTTCAGAGCTACTACAGAATCTGCAGAAAAATCGTCGAACTGTGTTTTTACATTGAGGACTGACACTGGTCCAATTGCCAACCATGACTGCAAATCATCTTTCATATGGACCAAGTCCATTACCTCGGATTAATCTAGGACAAGCGCCTGCATCAAAGCCACCGCTGCATACTGTTCCATGTAAATTGTCGCTCATCAACAAGAGGATAGAAGAAGTCTAGTGGTTAGACGTGGGCATCTGCCATGGAAGACTTAAGAACACGGTGCCAAGCACATGGATTGAACGTCAATCAACGTCCCATTGGATATATATCGGCAAGTACCAATTTCTGAGCCATACTTATTTTGGTCATATGACTCCATCAATGGTCAGAAACAAGGCCTATCTAAAACATCTGCCACTGCTTGGATCACAGTACCCGGTTGTATAAATGTAACTCAACTCCACACCGATCGAAACTCTGCCCGCTAGTCAGGACAGAACAAGTTCCATGGGCTCCTGACCAATCGTGGCACAGCTTCTGGTCACATTTCGTACCTACAGGCACTGTCAATTTGCACCCCAAACAGTACATGGGCTAGTGGCCCATCCTCATCCTTGCAGCTTTTGAAACCCAATTTATAGAGGATAGCCCGGATCACAAATGATGAGTGAACAACATAATCTTAGTTTTTCTCAGAAGGGGTAGTAACAAGAGGACAATTTACGTTACGCGATCCAAATATGGGGTACTGCTGTTGCCAGTAACATTCAGCGAGCCCAAGCATGAAAAAACAAGACACTTCGCCGGTTATCTGGACCTTGGTTTGGTTTATGCGCAACACTACTTTGCAAAAAGACTTAAAGATGCCCACAGTGCGCAACGTGGTCCTTTTAAACAGTTATCGTCATCGGTAGAGACTGCAAAGTCACCCAAATTATTAGCGGCAGCCATCCTTATGACTTTCTAAATAGAAGGCCGGCATCTAGATAAATATGCATTTAGATATAATCGCCCCCACGTCATTAATCTACATAACCATAAAACTATTTGATGCTATTTTGCAACATATTATAAAAATTAATTCCCATTGATTGTTTGTTCTAGAAGTAAGACAACCTTCAAAATTAAGATCATTATTGGTATTTGAATCCAGTCGTTGAATGTCCTGTTGTATGAGCTACTACAAAATATTTTTTGGTATATAAAAGAGACTTTCATATGTGCTATTTTGGTTTTATTAAAGTCATTTGATAGCTTTAAGTGTTGCTAATCTTAGTCTAAAAGAATCAGATACACATACTTCTTTATTTTTGTTTTTTGCAAACAGTCACTTTGCTGCTGCTTTGCTTTACCTATTCAAATGAATCTTTTATATCTAAAGTTCTTTGCTCTGTCACTTCATTTCACTTTACTGTACTTCTTTGCTCTTATCATTGCTGTCTTTGTTAATTTGTTTTGTTACTTTTCCACCTACAATTGCTTGGAAAACTTATTGGTATGGCCATCATAGAATCTGTCACCAATGTCTATGCATAGCACAGCTGCAACTTTCTGATCAAGTGAACCATGAAGAAGAAGTTATAGATGATAAGCATTCAGGTGAAAAAACTAACTCTTTGAGTTGAGTATTGTTAAGTTTCATAAGAAATCATTTAAAGAACTGAGTGTAAGAAGCATTTTAAAAGTAGTAACCATATTTAAAAGATGAAATATGATATATGGTAGAGAAATTAAATTTGGTTTAGGGAGGAAAAAATAAAAATAACGTAATCAATCGAGCATTCAAGGACATTCATTTATAGATCTATCACGCCTTTTAATCATCAATTATGCAACACTTCAACTATAGGGAAATGGTACATGGATGTCAGATAGTAAGTACGTGTACACCTAGTATTGCAGCATTGAGCTAACGAATTGTTTAGCAACGGTCATTTAACCACATACATGATTATTACATATTACATAAAGGGATGTCATTTTTAGTATGATGACAAAAGCAATATTCTTATTTACAGGACAGTTCTGGCAGACTATGTGAGTCAGAATCATCATCATCCCGCTGTGGCTAAACGACTGTGGTCGACCCCACAAACCGACGCGACGACGCAACATTGGTAAGCATCCTACGGTGTAACGAATCAATTTCGAAATCACAAATGGCAAAATGTGTTCGTTTTGCAGGATCTACTACTATAGTCAAGTCCTATCATCATTGTTCATTGTCCCTTCATCATAGATTATTGAACTATTTCAATTCGTTTTTTTTTGTTTTTTTTTTTTTGAGTGATTTTCTTTCCTTTTTTTTTTGTTTTTTTTTTTTGAGTAATTTTAAGTAATTTTACAACGACTTTGGTTCATTGTAAATTGCTGGTAATGTCTGTCACACGTTGGTGTCTTTTACTTGATGAAATCATTGGGAGTACAAATTGAAATTATCAGGCGAAAAATTACGATTTTCATGCTCAGCAACACATGCCATCCATCCAACCATGTGCGCCATAAGGCACCAATAGACCAACAGACAACAACAGGACAATCTCGGACGATTGGTCAATTGGTTTCGCTCCGGGTCACTCGTTGACTTCTCCTTACTTATATATATATATACAGTATAGTGAAGACTAGTTGTTTTCTTTTTGTGTTCTTTTTTTATAATATTCTGGCATTCGTGTTGAAAATTTCAAATTTTGCGTAATAATACCATTGAAATTGTTCAACAAAGAATACAAAACATGATGATGGCTTTGTTAGTTTTTCCTTTCTTTATCTATTTCTCCTGTTTCTGTCTTGGCATCCTTCCGTTGTAAGAAAAACCGTAGCAAATTTCTTGTGTAAATTGTCATCTGAATTTTGTCTTGATTAGGTTTTTTCTTTTTTTTTTTGTGTTTAAGTCTCTCTTGGTCTATTTAAATGTATAAATCCTTTTTATTTTCCTTTTTTTTGGTCAATTTTAATGGCGTAACGAAATTTCCTTTAAGCCTAATGATTGTGTGTATAATTTCATATCATCATCTTAAGAGATCCTACTTTGTAGTCTCCTTGGAATTGAGATTAATTGTTACTTATGCTCTATATGTTTTTTGACACTTTTGACTATAAAAACTATTCCTTTAGATATGTGTATTCACAAAGAACTTCACTTATGTTTAGTTTAGTTGAAGAACTAGAAAGTTGTGAATCAACTTTTCTTAACTTTGACCAACTATCATATATATGTATGTACTTCTCATAAAAGCATTGATATTAAGTTGATAATATTCCATAATTTAATTTATCCTAAATAATATATCTATAAAACTGTCATTTGTCAATAGGTGGCGTTAGTTTCTTCTTCTCGTGTGTAGGTACTTGAAGTTGATTTTGATCTTGACAACAAATAGCGTAGTACACCTGAGAAGACGATCAATTGCAAGCATTATTGGATAAGGATTCATGTCAAACGTAACAACAGCTTGTAGACACATTAGAAGTCACCTACAAGCCATTGGAAAGATTTAAAAGGAAGGAAAATGGGTGCCATACTTATTTAAGAAAACGGACATCGAAAGACGGAAGACCATTTGTGATAAACGTTTTTTGTATCGAATCGACAATCATAAACGCAAAAAAACTTAGTTTGATCCAGGCAAACCATTAACATTGCAAGCAAAACGGAACATTCATGGAAGAAAGGTTTGCTCTGTATCTATTGGGATCAGAAGGGAGTCGTTTATTGTGAGCTTCTTAAACATGGTCATGTGGTTACTGTTGATCGCTAGCGACAATAACTCATTGAGCAAGCAATGAAAAAATAGGCGTAGAATGGGCGAGCAGACATGGGAAAGTGATTTTGGGAAGTCTTATCCCACCCTGTGTATTCACCAGACTTAGCCCTTTTAGACTACTAATTGTTACATTTGATGCAGCATGGATTGTTGGAACAGCAATTCCATTCTTAGGAAGAAGCCGAAATTTGGGCAATGAATTGCCTCGAAACACTAGTATTTCTTCGAGCGCTGAATCCGTGCTTTGTCTGACAAATGGGCGAAAGTCATAATCAGCGATGGCAATTATGTATTTTGATAACACAATATACTATATTGGATAAGATTTGTTATCATTTCATAGTTGACTTCTTTATAGGTAAGTATCTAAAGATGGAAACTTTTGTTAAACGTTTCATTACATTATTTGTGATTTTATACCCAATTGTTTGTGTAATAAACATATCAGATGCTTAACATTTAGTATTTCGTTCTTAAATATAAAGTATTCCTTCTCATTGCTCGTTTGGACTTGATTAGTATATTTTTACATTTTGCTTTCCGTTACTTCCCTATTTCAATGGGATATATGTCAATATATAAACATATATTGGATATATGAATGCCTTGGACTTGATTTATGATTTTCAGCGTGCTTCCCGTTGTTCGTCAGATGAAATAATTGTTGCATGTTTCAAAGATTGAGAATTTGTTAAAAATAACCATATATTCTTCTTCTTCTTCTTCTTCTATATAAATAAAAATGAAATGCTGTGTGTGTGTTTTCAATGGACTTGCAAATCGCTAAATCAATTTTTGGATATTATTTTTGCTTTCATATTGTTGATGTCTGGGCCATATTTTATGCTATACAAAATTTTAAAAATTGCCTTCATTAATTAAAAAAAAAAGGAAAATTAAAATCTTTAAGAATTGCTGTTTATTTGCTATCAATGAACACGCAATGCCATTTGTTGTAAAAATAAAATTGCGGCGACACCTGTCGGAAGAAAAATTTGTTACGAAAAGTGTCACAAAATATGCACGCCTTTATAGGAAGAGTGAAGAATAGTCAAAGCAGATATAAGCTAAGGTGTATGTGTGGGTATGTGTATGGACAAGAATCGTGTGCCTGTGATGATGTGCAAGGTGGGGAAGAGAGAAGAATGAAATAGTCAAAGCAGACATAAGTTAAGGTGTATGTGTGGGTATGTGTATTGTCATTGTCAATGATCATAGACTATTAATTTTTATTGTTGCTTTACTTTTTGTTTGTTGATCATCATCATCATCATGTTTATTTATTGATCATTATCCTCATTATAATATCATCACGCCAGGGGTGTAGCAACGCTCGCCGGGCAAAGCTAGTATTGTATAATTACAATTAAAAAATAAATATCCAAAGATTTTTCTTTATCCTTAACGATGCATGACGAAGATTGTACCATGGTAGTATGCAGTATGGTATATTTCAATATGGTTAGCATAAGATAAGCACAGAAATTTCATATGGTATTGTGCTAGTATAAAAAAAAAAAATCAATAATTTGTTGAATGAAAAACCCCAAGTGGACAAAGTGTCACTAAAGGTCTGTAATTACAACAAAACGACAATACTAATTAGCATTATACGCTTGACTGTGTGTGAGTGAGACCCCTTTATTTTATTTATTTTTTTTCTTTGGTTTTTATTTAAAAGATATTACTGAACAGATACAAAAGCATTAAAGGTGGACAGTGGAAAAGGACTAACTAACTTCAATATTAAACAATACGTTAATTTGCAAAAACATTGAAAAACTGGTTAGTTGATTGGGGAGGACAACAAACAGCGAAAAAAAAAGGAGAAACAATAACAAAAGTACTATTGAAAAGAAAAAAACGAAACGAGGACATCAGCGACAACGATGATGAAGCTAAAAAAAAAGAAAAGTAAAAGGACATTTTAATATTGTTTATTGGGTTGTTTTTTTTTGTGTTTTTGAGTTGCGTTGTTTATTTTGGCCTGGTTACATTACACTCCCAAACTAAGCACAGCACAGAGCACAGTAATGGGTAATGGGTAATGGTAGTAGTACCTTGTTAGGGGGCTTTGTGACAGTGAATGGATGCAGAGATGTGTGTGTGTTGCCAACAAATATGTACGCAAATTTGTTGTATTCTTTTATTCTCGTACAATATTTGTAAAGAGCCTTTCTGTGTATAGAAAACAAAAATACACAAAAGACCTGGGTTGCCTTATCGCTGTTTTGACTTTTTACACCTTAACTTAATTGCCGCCCACAGTTGGCTTAAGCCACAAAACCATGGCATGGGTGAAATTGTCTCTAAATATAGGAAGCCTTTGAAGGTTTATAAGTATTTAGGTACATACTATGTATTGTTGATGAATCTGCTATGAGTATGCAAAGTAGTCGTTCATGGTATCATATTCTGGATATTCTGGTGATCACAAATCATTCACACATTTAGTATTTATGGCTTAAATTTCAACTATTTATCCTAATGGCACTGAATTTCCTAAATGAGTTTCCTTTTTTTTTTTTTTGAAATATATTTACATTGAAGTGCATCACATCAATTGAACGAATGCCAATACCAATGGAAATGCAAATGAAGCCAAATAAATGATGGATGTGATGAGTTGCAACATCAAAAGTAATAGTGGCTCAATACAATCCAGTCCAAAATGTCCAATGATGCATGACGCGTTGAGCTTGAGTATTTAATTTGTTAAATATGCGCGCCAACAAATGTGTTCAAAGCGCAAAAGCAAAGTAAACAAGTTGTAGGACACAAACAGGACTCAACTGCGATTACTGCTAATCAGTTGCACTGTATAAATGAATGAATGACTCACTGACTGACTAACTAACTAACTGAATGCATAGACAAGGTGATTCAAAACTTATGAAAAAATTCAATCATGGTCCTGTCATATACGGTCTTGTCCTGCCCTGTCCAGGCTTGGCTTGGCCTGGCCTGGCCTGGCCCTGTTTTTGTGTGTGTCAATGATCATATGACAGAATTTTTATCAGATTTGTATTTTTTCGCTATTTTTGTTCACATTTACAATTTTGGCAAAAAACGACGACAAGGAATCAATGGACAAACAAACAGATACAGGGGACGAATAAGCGAGTCCATTGCATCAATGAACGATTGAATGAGCTGAGTTTTTTGTTGCTGTTGTTATTGTTATTGATAGAGTGTTTTCCTGTTCAATGTAGCAAACACGGTAGTACTACTAGTTGCAAAAAAAAAAAAAATAAACAAACAAACAAACAGGCAAACAAGGATTCACAGTGCACAAACATGGCATTCGAGTTAAGTCCTTTTGACAGTATTAGGTGCCTGTGAGATACAAACTCCGATAGATTCAGGTACACACATAGGCGCAATAGTCTTATCGCTTGGTGTTATCAGTACACGCGGATCTTGGATTCGTTTATTTACTTTTTGATATCCGATCACTCAACCCAAATTCATACCCAAATATACTTACTTACCTAGGATCAAAACAAAATAGATGAAAAAAACAAATGAAAACTGAAACTGGAAGGAACGAACCATAAATAAATAAGTATGACAGTGCGGCGGCCTTTTGGACCTTTGACAAATTTTTTAATCAGTGGTAATTATGTCGCATGTAAATCATATCAAGATGCTGATGATGACGCCCATTCACAACAAAGTATACATTTCAATATTTTTGAACATTTGAAGATATTAATCAATTGAAACTGAACCTCTCACAACATTGCTCAATGTCATTGAATAGTGTTAAAAATCGAATACAATGACAAGGATTAAACAGGATGTGTAATTGCAGAAGTTCAATCAGTAAATCAATGAATGAATAAGTAAATTTTACACAACAAACAATTTGTATTATGTGATAATGTCTAAAGTTGCATGTACAATAACTACTACTTGTAATCAAGATGTTGAAAATTACCTAAGCCGGAACTCTCTATATCTCATAGTATGATCCTATGACCTCCTTCTGTCTCAGTCATTCTTCAATACACTAAAATAAGTTTCTTCATTTACTTTTGTATTATTATAGTATACAAAATGTTATCAATGATATCTACACACTATATAATCCGATTTTATAATAGGAATATATTATTTTCTTAAATATACTACTGAGTACAATACAATACATACTAGTATATGTATATTTTGAGACAGATAGAAATGCTTGAAAAGAACATATATTTACAATGTATTGGGTCGTGTAGTATGAAATTTGTAGAAATGAATGCATAATTGATTGGACAGTATATTAATCAAAGTATGCGACCATATTATCTAGTCTGGCCGGTTGTATAAACACCTGGGGGATGAGAGTCAATTAATTCCTGTCGGAATTAAATTATTTTCCTATAAAAAAGTTGTCCAAATTGGTAATCTGTGGAGCGATAACTCTGATGAGTATTGAGGATGTCGAAGAAGTTCCAATTCCAGTTCCTGTAGTTTTGCCACAGTCATTTTATGAAGTGTGAGGTCTGGCGTTATCGAGCAATAAAATAGGAGTCGATCTGTTGACTAATCTAGGCTATTTTTGTTAAAGTTTTTGCATCATCTGATCCAGTTGGTTGCAGTATACTTCAGCTATGATCGTAGTCATAATAAATTACACCTGCTCCGGACCACCAAATGGTTAGCATAAGCTTCTTTTGATGAATATTAGGTTTCGGGGTGTGTTTTGTTAGAGATGAGTTCCTTATCCAACCACTGTGCTGAACTTTTAAGATTTTGAATCCACTTGGCATCACATGTAATAGTTCGATTCAAATAGGTATAGATTTTATAAAGAGATAACAACAATAAGCAAGTTTCTAAAATCTTTTCTTTCTGTTTTTTATAGAGCTCATGTGGAACCCACTTATACAACTTTTTCACCTTACCGATTTGTGCCATATGGGTGAGTACAAACACCAAACTTAAGTGACAAATTCAATGCACTTTGAGATGGGTCAACCTCAACATTGACCTTCATTTCGTCGTTATCGACCTTTGATTGTGGGCGACTGCATGGCATATTTGTGAGGTCAAAATTCCATGTGCGAAGTTATCGAAAAATTTTGTATTGTCCGGTGGCAAATACACATTTGATGTTTCGCGCAGTCAGTGTTAACGTCATTCCACATAAGAACTCATACTTCATATTAATGCAAATTTCCGACAAATACCTTTCTTGCAAAATAAATTGTTATAAAAGTTCTGAACTTTTTTCACAGGTGAAATCGATTTTTTAAAGAAATTAATTGTGAAGCTTTCCCACAAAAAAAAAAAAAGTAATCAATCAGCTGTTACAGTTACAAAATTTCATACTACATAACCCAATATTTATAGTTTCCAGTAAAGTGAAATCTTTCTAATACACACTTATTAAATACTACCAGATTAATTCATCAAGTTGCCAATTTGTTTAAATATTAAATCAGATTCCTTGCTAAAATGCTTGGGTAATGTCATGAGTGAGCAATAAGATGTAATCCCCACTCAAAGATAAAGTGTTGGATTACTGTAAATACCTTAAAATTTAATTGCATTTTTCTCGCCAACTAAAAAAAATTGTATTATTTGCATGGAGTCAATCAAATGAATTCACAAAAGAGAAATAAGAAAATGCTTATGCTAACACTTTGATCTTAATAAAAGTTGTTATATGCACCCTATATAAGCCATAATCTCGATTCAATCGATCCGAATGGAAAGCAATAAATAAAGACTAGTCACTTCAATTCTCAGTACTTATGCAAGTATTGAGATTTTGACTTATTGATACTAATATTATAAAGAGGAAAGATTTTTTTTTTTTTTTTTTTGCTGTACACATATGTATGTTTGTTTGTTATGAATCAACTCAATAACTACTTAAGTGATTTTAAAAATTCTTTTACTTATAGAAAGCTACATTTTAAGCGAGTAATATAGACTCTATTTTATTTTCTAGAAAATTAGAGATCCCTACGAAAATAACAATAATTAACCCAAGGTATCAAAAATTTATACTATTTATTACCATTGGTGATTCTTGAATTTTGTGCTGTTGTTGTAATCGTTGTATTTGTTTTTCTCATTTATTAATTACTGTATGAGAGTGTTGCAGAGAGACACAGAGACTATAAAATGAATATGGGGACTGAACAAATAGCACTTATGGTAATGCACAAAAAATTTCGGAATTTCGGGCAACTGCTAGTGTGATATAAAATCATATGTGTGATCCCAAAGAGACTCACTCTATGGAATATTTTAGTAATATGTATATTAAAGCACCAATTCTCAAAAAAAAACTAATCTATTCACTAGTTATGTTTTCATAATGGGTAAAAATCTCAAAAACTAAGGAACTAAATCGTTGGACATGCGCCTAGAAAGATCGATTCTGCTTGGATCGATTCGTGATCATGGTATTTTGTTATACTGCAAAAAAGAAACTCTTAAAGATTTCAAAGATTTTTGTTGATATTATTTTATTTAGGGGATTCAAAGTTCTGAAAAGTATGGTACCTCTTTCTTATATTTTTTTTTTGGTATTCAATTTTTTCCAATTTCTGTTTTGTGCATTTACAATATTTGTTTTGTTTTCGCACTTTGCTACTAGTAGTATGCTAAAGTTTGGGTAAACTGATGATTTCCAACTGATTTCACTGGCGGCAACCTAATGAAGTCATGCTGGGTACTCAATCCAGATGTTGGCACAACACAAATCACGCCAAAGTGCTTTGCTATTTCAAAACGTGGCAGGAAAACAATGGCGAAGGGTAAAAAGCAATGATGTTAGGACGAGGATAACGGGGGAATTGATTTAATAATGAAAAACGAAAAATTCAATTGAAATCAAAAACTATTTGCAACAAAAACAAGAGTCGAATTGAGTTGAGTTGAGAGTAAAGTAGAGTTCAACCAAAAGGATGATTTTAACCAAGAGAAAGAGAGTTGGCATCGCGAAACATGAATTCGATTAAAATTACATTTCCATTGTCCTGTGAGGACACAGCGTGAATCCTTTGATTTTGAATTTCAATGAATTTAAATGTGTTCTACTGCTGTTGTTGCTTTTAGCTCTTCTCACCTCCTTAACGTCGTTTGCTTTACATCTTTACCTCTATATTATTTTATTTGATTTTATTTGTGGACACAATTGTAGCAAATCCTTAGCGCAACATGAGTTGAACTTACCCTTTTTAACATTCACGCCCCGCCGCGACTGCGTACTGCTGCCGCCTTATGTGGAAGCTAGTAAATGTATCTAGGACAGTGAAGAGAAGGGAGGAGAGGAGAGGACTGAAGAAGAGGTTTGGTGTGGAGAGTGTGAGGTAGCTAGCAAGCAAAAGGATGCAGTCTGGCCACGTTGTGGGCTTAGGTACCCGCCACAATCGAGGTCTACCAAAGCAACCCCGAAACGTCATCATCAAAAAGGACACTTGACAGAAAGACAACGGACAGTGACACAAAAGCTGCTTTGCTACTATATATTTTATAGTAAATGTATGTTGTTTTCTACTCACTCACACTCACACTCATTTCTTTTCTTTTTTAATTCATGTCAACTACTTTGCTTTCGCTTTGTTGAACGTCATTTCAAATATTATGTATCCATTCGTACTCAGGCCCATCCTGACATCATGTTAATGTCCTTAGTGTGCAGCGGCGACAACAACAATGGCAACAACAGTGACAGCGACACTGGAAAACAAGGACAATGAATGCGTGCGTGCTCATATGACGCGCTCACCATGTCGAATCTGAGTCTGATTATCCTTTCAATTAAATTGTAGCGTAACATTTTCCACATCGTTGACATCATCAACAATACTCACTCGGCTACGATTGTTAGATCTTTTGCAGACTCATGGACTGGTGGGTTGGTGGATGGCTGCTGGTAAATCATTTAGCGAGTGTGGGAATTATGTATGTTACTCTTAAACAATTAGATGAACTTTTCTAGTATTCTAGTTTGTTTGACAATAATAAATATGAAAAATATTTTTTAGCAGCGCCATCTAAAATGTTGAGCTCTAAACACCATATGTTAACTCTCTTTTGCTCTATACTAGTACTTACTTAATATCTAAGTAGATCGTATCTAAAGAAAACATATTCATCATGATATCGCAAAGCAAGGCAAAGGTCAGCGGCGCCAGTAGCCACTTGAATTTGACTGAAGTATTATAACTCTGCAGGACATTAGAATGTTGTAAAATCAGCAAATGATCACAAATGGGAAAACGTGATTTATGTGACAGTTGCGGAACTCAAATCAATTCAATCGATCGATCTACAACAAACATAACAGAACAGACCCAAACTCAAACTCAAACTAAGACCCATAGCAGTTGGCACGGATAAGGTTTGAAAGAGAAATCGCTCTAGAAATGCCTTGAATTCCTGTTAAGAACATATTGTTGTTATTCGTTAAAGGATGTAAATAGTAGTACTGACAGATAGAGAAAGACTTTTGCATAATATTATTGAACAAAATTAATGAGAAGTACTTAAGCATACTAGAACTGAGACAAACAAATTGAGTTGTTCACAAGATACTACACAAGTGTTACAGTTTACCGCAAGGGTAATGACTACAAAACTACAATAATATGATTCCTTATACATACCCTGTATACTGGGTATATTAACTTAAGCCAAACATACAAATACTTGTATGGTAAACCATAAGGAAATTGAACTCTGAGCATCCAAAGCAGAGTATCTATTAGTCGTGTCTACCTGATTGAATGTAACACACTCACTTGTTGCCCAAATTAATCTGAAATTAATCAGCTAACAACAACAGCAGCAGCAGAAGGCAAAACAAATTACATACTAAGAAGGAACTGATCTTAAGATCATTATTTTATATATGTGTATATGTGTTTGTATTCTTGTTACACTCAATCAAGGAGCAAATGAGCAGCAGTTGGATAGACCAGAAGGACTAACAAATTGGCTTTGTTTGCGCCATATTTTGACAGCTCAACGGTGGCGGCGCCCACGCCTTGTAAACGATGAAATACATAGTAGTGTAATAGGATCATCTCATTGATATTATGAAGTGTTGCTTCTTGTAAGTGATCCTGGCACCTTTGTTTGAATTAGTATTTTCTTCATTGTTATTGTATGAAATGTAATTGGATCCAGAAATTTTCTCTATTTCAATGCGTTTTACAAATAATTTTGTCTGCTTCCGTTTGTTTATTTGCCCCATTCATTTATGCTGTAATTTTATTTAAATCAAGATATATTCTCATCATCAAGATTACTGAAAGGCGATGCTTTACTCAAAGCAATACAAAATTTATGTTTTCTAAGAAGAAATTTCTGGTTGCATTTTTGAGCCACCAAAGAAAAAATTGCCATAACAAAAATGACACTCATTATTTAAGCAAACTGCCAAAGAGGGGGAGAGATAGAGAAAGAAAATGGTACTGTAGTCGTTTGTATGAAAAGATTAACAACTTGTGACTTTGTCACGAAAAGCAAAGCACTAAAGCACTACTATTGCCTACTCTCCTCCTACAGATGAAAGATGATTTGCTCATTGATATTCCCATTTTTAATGCTGATTATGACAATTATAAGTAGAATACTTTGTTCGATCTCTGATATTCGTTTCCATTAAGTGATAATCATTAGACTTATGAAATGCCACGGACCCCTATCTAGAAAGGGGAATATTTTGATCCAGAGCAACCAGAACCAAGTAAATCAAAACACAGTGAATCATTTTTTAAAGTGGGAAATTTAAACCTTTCCCAAAGGAAACAAATTGTGATCGAAAACGGACAGACACAGTGACAATAGATCTTTCTTGGAAAAATATTATTACGTATATTCTTTCTAAGTTTGACGTAAAAGTTGAACGTACATACTGGCTGCAAAAGCCATATAGGAACAGCACAGGTAGATGGTTGCAAATAAATTTCCCCCATCAGCTCAGAGACACATATGTATATATTGTTTTTCAATTTAAATTTTTTTTTTTTTTTTAAATAAATAAATAAAAAGATGAAAAGATATAGAAAATGTTTGGGAGCCATAGAAAGACACGAGACATCGCCAAACCATTGGATTCATGTTTGGTATATCAACAATGTTAATTATAATTAATTTTAGTAAATGAAAATAATAAAAACTTTGGTTGAGGGCCCCATTTGATGAATTTGCCACAGGCCCCCAACGGTGTAGTTACGCCACTGAAAGTTATTACTAGGTGTGAAGTATACAATCTTTGGGGAAACCGAAGTAAAAATAAATTTTATTTTATATAATTTTTCTGGTCATCTAGCCAACTGAAGGGATGAGCAGCAGCAGGCATCTGCTTACTTACCGTTTTCGCCTTATGTACTGGGTTTACATATACATACATATGTACATGTAAGTAGTAATAACCTCCCTCGCATAGGATTTTCTTTTATGACTCTTTTGAAGACTAAGTATTTAAGTTTGTGATGTCACATGAAATTGGCTTGAAATACCCGCTTTGAGACATTGCTAAGCGGATTGCACCTAAATCAATGCCAATTTGGCTTAGTGTAACAGGCTTTCAATGGCAATATCTATAGCAATAGCGAAATGAACATCATCAGATAGGCTATCTACATCCAGCATACCATATTTATGATCCTTGCTGTAAGTCAAGTAATCAAATAAACAAATCAACTACAATATGGTATAAGAGACTGACATGTCCGTATTGTGTTGTATTGTTTTTATGGCAGGCAATATATTGAGAATAAAGAGAGTTCTTCAAATTGAAATCGAAATACCTTTTGCAGAATCTATTGTGACTTTCAACACATATATGTCCTTATTTCTATGCTTATCAGCACGTCCTTATTTTATTATACTCGTATGTACGGTACTAGTATCTATGGTTTATGGTATAAGGTCTTTTGTATTGCATTAACAGATTTGGTTTTCTTGCAACTCGTGCCGAGTCGTCATTTTGTGTCGTGCCGCATTGCTCCCGCTGCACTCTGCTTCTGTCTACTAGTATATTATTCTTATCGCTTTGATATACAATAGGATAATAAATACCGACAAATGTTTCACTAATTGACTCACTTAGCAGGACATTTACTAGACCAGACCAGACCAGACCAGACCAAAGATGTTGTCTCCTATCGCAGGTCTCCGTTATGCAATACAGTTTCTTCCTTCTTTCATTGGTGTGTCCTTTATGAAATATCCCGTTGTTCTTCTCTCTCTCTGTTTTTCTGTCTCCATTTAAATTGATTCTTCATGTGACACTGTGTCCATCTGCCCCGATTTCTTGTGGAAAATGCATGTGGTGATCATCGGTATCTTTTTTTTTTTAATGTTTTATTTGTTTTATATATTCTTTTATTGAATCCTAATAAACATTAAAAGTTATACTCATTTTGGTATCAAATCTACAAATCAGATGTCAATAAACTTGTCGCAAATCTTAAAATGTCCACCTGCAAAACCTAAAACCATAGCGACAACACAATTACTGAATCTAAAACACCACATGACACCTCCTCATGGTAAGACATGCACACACAAATGGTCAACGTTATGATTATTAACACCCAAAATTGGATGGGCTCACAACCGAGCATGGTTGGTTGTATCATTATGCAACACGCGTGTGACCAGTTCAGTACCAGCCGTCCGTCACTCATAGTATCGAGTGACCGACACTGACCGGACATAATACAAAGGTAAATAAACTGACCAACTATTAATGAATTCGCAGACAACAGCCCTCCCTCCATACACACCATTATCGTCACCAATTTTATAATTCATCACTGGTTGGAAGCAGCCACGCAAAACAAGCCAGATCCATACCAAAGGAATGACCACAAGCAACTGAGAGACGAGACGTGATCATTGAAGTAGTTGTACGGATTAGCAGATGCAAATACAGCGAAGAATGCCAAGAGCTAAACAACGCCTCTGCGCATGCTTAGGCACTTCTATACCAGGTTACACCCAAAGCAACTGCGCAACTGACATCACAATGGAATCAACATCAAAAATAAAGTTGTCACTTTTTCATATATTATTTTTTTTTTTTTTTGTTTCGTTTTGTTGTCGTTCCAAAATCTCCAGCCGCGTCACATTTACAATGAGGAGGACCGCAACTGTTTTGCATTTGAAATAAATGAAATCAAATGAAATGAAATGAAATTATTTCTTTTATTATCGCTTTTTTGTATTCAATTTGGTTCTACTACTACTCGTATCCCGGGGTTTGGCAATTATCATATAGCGCAACACGAACACCAAGAGTAGAACTTCCGGTAGCAAGGTCCCACCAACTGAAAATTGTTACATATTCACTTTGAGAGCAAACAAAAGTCACTTTTTATTAAGATTAAAATTATTGTCTTATTATAGATGAAGGGCGCTTCGTATCTCTAAGTAATTATTCACAAAGTCGTTACTCAACAAATGTTATGATCTCAAATAGTATATACTTACCATCGTTTATTGACTATGGATACCTGTTCAAATGATAACATTAAAAATAGTTAACGAAATATTATTAATTTTTCAGTTTTCTATAAGACTAAGGAGCAAACAGTTTGGCTGCCTTGGTCCACATATCAAAATTATGGTATTTTGGTAAGTTTCTTATTACAAAACTTATATCTGTTTATCTATAAATTGTATATAAAATTGAAAGTGTGTATGTATGTGTGTTCCTTATTTACTCCGAAACGGCTAAAACAATTTTAATAAAATTTTCAGAAAAACTCTCTAGCATAGTAGGAGTGTGTTCTTGTGTAGTTTGATGTACATCGCACCTGCAGTTTTTGAGAACTTGTTGTATAAAATTTGACGTAGAAAGCTTTGATTGAAACTGATATCACAATTATGAAGAAAACTTTGTCCGGCCCTGAGACCAAATATCAAATTTCAACATTCTAGATCTTATATTGGGTATTATAAAACAATAAATTTATTATTTTTCCAATAGATGGATACTGTTATCTATAGTATCTCGTTTTATATAAGTGCGATAGATGACATTATAAAGATAACATTTCATACTCAAAAAACTTCTCAGACAGTTTTGTGGTTTTGACGAATCCGATCCAGTAGTTTTGATGTCAAAGATGAACCAATTGTCGAAAATGTTGATAAAATAACGACTGTCATGCAAGCACTGTTTCAATTGCCAAGGAGCTAAACCGTTTGGAACTACTTGAATAAGGCTTGATACAAAAAGAAGCTAGATGTATGAATGTCACACGAGTTAATGCAAAAAAATCTTATGGATCAAATTTACATCTACGAATCTCAGCTGAGTCATAACAAAATCAATCCATTTCTGAAGTGGATGTTGATTAATGATGAAAAGTGCATCACTTACGACTACGTCAAGCGAAAACAGTAGTGGTCGAAAGTTTTGCTGAATTCTTTGAGGGATTGACAAGGAATTATCTACTATGAGCTCTTAATTCTGACCAAAATTTGACCATCTGAAGGAAGCAACAGACCAGAAGCGGCCAGATTTGGCCAATAGGAGAGAAATTGAATTCCATCACGAAAATTCCAGGCCACACACAATGACAATGACTTGACAGAAGCTCCGGGAGCTTGATTGGTAGCTTCTTATACATCAACATTATAGTCCCAACCTGGCACTAAGTGATTACCACCTTTTTCTGTCGAATAATATTGCGGGTGTAAAATTAGGCGCAAGAGAAGCTTGTGATAATCGAATGTCCCAGTTTTTTTTTTTTTGTGCCAACAGGGTTCCTATGAGAGTGGCAACAAGTTTTCGAACGAAACGTCCTTCGATTTCATGCAAAACTATTAATTGCAAAATTCTTACTTCAACCAATGTAATCCAAGCCAACATAATCAGGGATGGTTAAGTGATCAATAAATGTGGTGGGGATTAACTAAACTTCTCCCGTTCAGTTTTTTTTTTTTTTTGTTTTCAAATACATCAATAAACCCGAATTTTCAATCATCAACTGACTGACAGTTGTAGTCAATAAAATAATAAATACAAGGCAGCAAACATGCCAACACAAAACTCTGGTCCAGTTGGTCCTACGGCAACCGGTAAGTTGACATTGAAACGACAATTTTTCCAATAAAAATCAATAATTTTTATATATTCTTATAACAGCCGATTACAAACTAATAGCGCATTTAATTAAGAACAACCAAGACATAAAGCAACTCAATGATCTTGTTGCCAAAATGGTAATTATGAATGAAGGTTTCATGGAAGTCTACGAAACAAAAAGCAAAATTGTGAAGAGTACCATTTAACAAATGTTTTTTCCCATTATTAACACAATACATTATACTATGTAACCATATGGAGGTCTAAAAATTATTCTTGTAAATTATAAAATTTAATATAAATTTATTGTTACATATTTATTATTATTCCCTAAGCCTATTGTATATAGTTGCACAAAAATATGCTGGTTCCGTTTACTAATATTGGTTTTTCCAGAATAATGCATATGTGTTTCTTTGTTTTTGTAATTTCCGACAGAAACAGGCGGACATCCTAGATAGGGTTACACCGATTTATCTGTGTCATTTACTGCCGTCATCATCATTCATGGAACTTTAAATTGGATTTACTAATAAGAGATGAGCTAAACAGTGATTTCAAAATCACAGTGATTCTAAACTGTGATTGAGTCACTGTCATTTGAAGGGAGAGAAACAGTTTACTTTGTTGAAACTGTGATTGGTAATCAAAAATCAAAGTGAGTCACAATCAATCAAGTAAACCGTATCTCTCCCTTCAAATGACTGTGACTCAATCACAGTTTAGAATCACTGTGCCACTGTTTCGCTCATCGCTAATACTAATACTGAATCCCTTTGTCCTCAACAATATAATCCTTAAGAGTAGCATAGGAAGTTATATTCAATTTAACGTATGCTTGGTAGTAAGCTTCCATCAAGTTTCGGTCTTTTTCAATATTATTGGGTGTGTGCAAAACTCATGTCCGTTTTTTCCATTAAATTCAAAATTTATTTATTATATGTAGATCAAACATTAATCGATTATGTATTGCCCGTTTTGTTGGATCAATTTTGCCCATCTTCCGGGAAGTTTCATTATTCAGTACTCGTTGAACTTCTGATCCGAGTGGAAAAAAAACTGTGTCAAATGGTTTTTGACAGCCCCATCAGAATCGAATATTTCACCACTCAAAGAGTTTTGAACAGAGCGGAATAAATGGAAATCTGATGGTGCAAGGTGGATGTGCCATCACTTCCCAATTTAGATCCCATAATTTTTGCTGAGCGACCAAAGGTGTATGCAGTCGAGCGTTGTCTTGGTTGAAAATGACACCTTTCCGATTGGCTAGTCCGGGGTGCTTCTTTTTGATTTTTTTAACCAATTCGGATAGCTGACGACAGTACACATCCGAATTAATGGTTTCATTCCATGGGAGCAGCTCAAAGTAAACGATACCTGACCAATTCCAACAAACGGACAGCATAACTTTCCTCTGGTGAATATCGGCCTTTGATGTGGTTAGATGTTGTTCATCTTTCTTGCTCCATAATTCTTTTCGGTTTAACGTTATTTATGATTCGCTTTAAAAATGGATACTTTTGAGCAATGAATCGTAAACATTGATTCGCTTAGTAAGGTGAATCTCTTTAAATTCATGCGGAACCCAAATATCGAAATTTTGCACGTATCCTAGTTTTTTAATGAGTCTTTCCACTATTGTACGTGATACGTTATGCCTTTC
The DNA here is from genome assembly GCA_037043315.1 of Amiota communis. Lineage (NCBI taxonomy): Eukaryota > Metazoa > Arthropoda > Insecta > Diptera > Drosophilidae > Amiota > Amiota communis. The sequence continues at coordinate 596,084 of JBAMAV010001285.1, forward strand.
TGCAATCTCTTGTGTTAAATAACAGCGGTTTTTATCAATTATTGGTTTGGTTGTCATCAGGCTCTAATGGCCGACCAGTGCGTGTTGCAATTTTAAGCTCAAAATCTCTGGAACTGAATATTCCTCATTTTTTGTAGTACACACTGTTGATGCTTATCTTTTTTTTGTACAAGAAATTTTATAAAAATAATGCTGCGCTTGTAGCAAAATTATTCACCAAGTAAGTATTGCTTGTTGTTATCTTATGACAGGCGGGCCTAATGCTCTGCACTCGTTATTAACATTTCTACGCCGGATTTGGTTGCTTTTTTCATGGCAAATATTATATTCTGCTAATTGAATAATTTCATAAAGAAATTTTTTTAATAATTTTGTGTAAGCAACGCGTCAAATTAGCCATTATGCCCGCCCCCTATTGTTAGAAAATAGAAACATTTTAATTTAACAAAATTCATGACCAAAAATCAAACATCCGGTACGCAAGCACTTGGTGTTACTATTCCCACTGGTGCAGTAGTTTCCGTTGTGTAAGCACATGATGGTACATACCTACATAAGTTACATGACCGAATATAGTGAACTTCCGGTTGCACCACATGGTGTTACAATTAAACACTATAATCTGTCAAAAGACGAAAGAAATGGTTAATGTTTTCAGTACTTCATCCTTTAAACGGCTATTAGATGAAAACCAGTCCGCCGAAATGGGGTCAACCAAATTCGTTGAATATGAATCTTGTAATGCCTTATGTTGCATATAAAAACTTGTTAATATACCTTTTTTTCATAAGATGAATTAGTCGGCTTACTTATAAATGCTGCCAGGCTAAGAGGAAACTAAGCAGCGCGTCAAATTGGCCATTATGTCCGCCCCCTATTGTTAGAACATAGAAACACTTCAAACACATGGTGTTACTGTTCCCACTGGTACAGTAGTTTCCGGTGCGTAAGCAGATAATGGTACATACATAAATTATATGAGCGAATATAGTGGAACTTCCGGTTGCACCACATGGTGTTAGAATTAAACACAATATCCTGTCAAAAGACGAAAGAAATGGTTAATGGTTTATCAGTACTTGAAGATATTTCAAAACTTAGAGTGCCCGCATTCAGTACCCAAACCATTCAACTTGACAACTTATTGTTAGGAGCTTGCATTACACCTCGCATGACATGTACTTGCAAAGTTTGTTGAGTTTTCACCCTAGATGAATTGTCTGGACGTCGCTTATTGGCTAACATATCTCGGCGGCCTCTGATGCTCATCAGTTCGATTATGTCTCCGACCACATTTGGCTGTGAGTAGGAGCACAGCTAGCTGGTTAGCTTCATGGCTTAATTTTATAATTATAATTATTATGTTTTTTCTGTTTTAAATTTATTATTGTTAAGTTGAAGTTATTAAAATGACCGAAACAGAAGTTTTTGTTTTTGATAAGCTACCAAATTCAGTTTGATTTCATATTGAAGGATTGCAATATTGCATTACAAGAACAATACTTCAAGTATGTTTTAATTTTATTTTTGATTTATAAAAGTTAATACTTTAATCCGAAGCAACGCAATTCGGTATAGCGCTCGACCAGTTATGCATTTAAGGAGTTTGGCGCCACGCCAGCATCACTGATAAACGATATACTATTCCCCCTAATTGCATACTAAATCCCGCTTGTCATTCTAGATGCAAAATGCTTCCAACACTATTAAGGCCTGGAGCTTTACCCGGTCGTACAAAGCGAAGCTTTCTCAATTGAGATCTTCTCATGGACCACGTAAACGTTTACGTCCATCTTTTTCATCTGGACTGTCACTGGTATCCGCATCAGGGTTAATAAAGGTTGCACATGACGGCAGTACTGAAAATATGCTGGTGCTACGCTTACGACGTTTACGAAAAATTTGAAATAATAATAATGGAGCCATTTGGTTACACTATTTATATCGCAAATATGTCCATATCCATAAGTGACACAGCTTAATGCTTAGTACACTGAATACATTCAGGATGTTGCAGTTTCAACTTATGAAATTTAAGCCTTCGCTGCAGCTATGGTATCTCGTAGTTAATAGCGTAAAAATCCGCACATATCCATAACATTCTGCTACATATACTTGTCCCACTCACTACAGTCTTACTGAACACCCAGTCCACCGCCAACGATGAGTTTGGGACTATTCATGGATAGGTTACGCACCTGGCAAGCTCCCCTGAAGCGCAATCAAGAATCTTCTAGAAACATTTGGGCCAAGAATATGCTAATTAAATAATTGAGAACATTTGCAAAGCATGCTATATGAATTTCATGTTTTTCATGTTAAATTTATTATGAAAAATCTGAAATAAAATTTTAATTTTTCAAAATTTTTGTTCTGGCCACCATTTTTCGTGCTCCTATAATAATGTTCACAAATTGCAAACTGCTGTGCGGGCATCAGCTACCTGTAGGTAAGTATCTAGACTTGCATACACTTACACGCACATACACATACACATACATGCATATGGGAGACAGATCAAGGCTGTAGTTCTTGGCGAAACGTATCAAGGGCTATCAGACAAAGAAGCAAGAAGGCGAGAGCGGCAAACATTAACCACGCTTTGGCAGCAGAGAAAGCTAAACGATGCGAATAGTAGATGTACTTACAGGCTTATCCCATACAATGCAAAATGGTTGGGTGGGAAGAACGGTGAAACTAATTACCAATTAACCCAGTTCTTGCCCGGGCTTGGCGGATTCGCGTGGTATCTGTACAGGTTTGGGCACAACAACACACCAAAGTTCCCACGGTGTGAAGAATCTAAGGACACAGAGCATGTCGTTTTTTCATGCCCACGGTTCCTGTTCCAATAATCACCCACATGAACCCGAAAATACGTTTCAATTCATATTAGCTTCTGCTGCCAACTGGAAAAGATATCCAGTTAGAGCTGCATTATCTAGAGAAAGTTAGACCAAATTTGCAGACGTTGTATTGAATAAAGCAAAATTTGCTAGCTGGCTCGGGAAGTTATATTTACCAACAGTTTCGCGGGGAGAATGGATGACGTTCTGCAGAGGGTGGGTTAAGTACGTAGACATTGGCATTATGGCAATGAATCGTGTTTATGGTTAAATTGGCAACCGATCCACCAAAAAAAAAAGGAAAAACCTACGGGAGATGACCTAGGGTTTGACGTCAGAGAGAAACAGCAAAGAACCCACAAATATACGGGAAATAATCACTCAGCACAATGACAAACACAGTGAAATCGTGGAACAACCTAGGACTAAAATACAGCATATTACCGTGGTGATCAGGTCTACGTTTGTCAGGCAGGGATAATCAACGCCCTCTTCAATCTTCATCAAAGACTTACTTTATTATTATGTATAAACTAATTAAATTTCTTTTCAAAATAGTGTCTCAATACATGTGGAAATCTATTTGGGCAGGGACAAATATGCCGAGTAAAGTTGAAATTAAGGACAAACCCCAGCCAAGGGAAACTACATACTTCATCGGCACAACAAAAGAATAAAAACGTTTTTGTGAAGCGTCTAGATTGCAAGAAGATTATGTCCGAAGAAAAGGAGCATAAGAAATTGCAGGAAATCATGGAAATGTCTGAATATCAACAAGATGCAGACTATAAAACAGAAGTTAAGTTAGAGGCGCTAAAGCGATTGGAGAGAAAGAATCCGTTTGCGAAATTACCCAAAAACCAATATGAGGATTTCTTACCTCAAACGAAGGACAAATACTATTAGGAAAATCTAGATGAAGCCTTGCAAGAATTGTCAATATGATTGTAGGAGAGTGTATGTGAGTGGTGGGTGGTTAACAGTGCTTTGTTTTTGTACACAACCGTCCGTCCATCCATCCAATGCAAGTAAAAGTGAAAATCATTCAGGCAAATACGACAGTTGAAGAGGACCGAAAGAATATCTATTTTTTGTGTAAGCCCAAAAACATTTTATAATCCGGCTTAGAATGATCGCTTTAATTTAAACAGATACAAGGTGTGTAATAATATGTTTATGTAAAATGGTAGTGTCCAGATGTAAAGCGTGTAATGGTGCAATTTTGTATCACATGGTATGGTTGTATGTGTTTATTAAACGTTAATTATAACAAAATATATTATATACTGTCTTTGAATTCTTCTTTAGAATGATATTGATTTTTTATAGCATTTCTCCATTCATTTAGTGATGTGATACTCACGGTTGCCCCACTTGACGTTTTTGTGCTTCAACTGTAGGTTTTTTTATTCGCTTCGTGGGTAGTATGTGTATAGGATGGATGCAAATCTTCCATTTATCTAGATTTTTAGCATTGAAATATAATATGGAAATGTATCGCTTTGTACTACCTTAATATAGGACACACCACATGAGATTAAAACTATTATTTGTATGCACTATTATTCTTATTATAGACTACGCTGTTCGGCTGTCACAGTATGACTGACTGTTCTCGTATTTTTTTTGTTGTCTTTTCGTTCTTTTGAACAATATGTATGTATATACATTAGATATCTACAGGAATCCATTAATTTTTGTCGTTTCGAATACTTTCATGCAGATAAAATACGAATAATTTCCTATATAAAGGAATGGATTCGAAACGGCAAATGAATAGAATCGTGTAATTCTCTAGCATATACATACATGTGACTTAAGGCTGGAACAGAATGGTGTTACTGTTACTGTGACTTGCCTGACAAAAGAATGAGCAGAATGCTTGACAAAGTTGTCCTAGCATGTCTTATTTTCCACAACTTTGTACTTACACAACTTAATACTCAATATGAGCCGTGTGGTTTTGCCGACAGTATTTTTACACTGAAAATTTAAAATCAATCAACAACTAAGAACTGTGCATCTTTTTACATGCCTAATTCTGCTTTTTTTTTATTTATTAATTTCAAAATTTCCAGTTCCAATTCATTCCTTATGCCTACAGATATCAACGTACTGAAAGCATCTTCTTCATCCCGTTCACCTTCCATGTTGAACCTCCATTAGATTATGGCTCGTCTTTAGTCTCTTCGAGGGAGTCTCAAAAGTGCGGCTGGTTGTTGGTGTAGAGTCAGAAATGTCATCATCAAACTCTGAAATGCTGAAACTTCCCATTGTTCTGAGCAATACGATCGCCTCCTTGGCTTGGAGATCTCGCGGAAATATGCGTTCCGCAAGCTTTTCCTTTCTTTTTTTTTACAGCCCACAACTAAAAGAAGCGTTACATGGCTTGTCATAATGATAATTTACGTAAAACTTTAAAATAAAACTCACCACTCATTTCAACTTCTGCGGCTATTTCTGTCCATGCAATTTCTTTGTTTTTTCAGATTTTTGTAGTATGCGTGCTTCAAATTATATATTAATTCATTATTTTCCACAAGCAAAATGAATTTTGACGTGCCTTCTTCCAATTTAAATTTTCTTTTAAATCGCAATCAGATGTGCTTGCCATTTGAGCGAAATACAAAGAGAGAGAGAGAGAGAGAGAGTGAGATAGACGATTTGTTACCGAGCAAATTCAACTAATTTGACTTCTCGGTAACACCCAGAGTAGCAACCAGAGTAACAGCTTCACATTCTGTTAGTTCTCATACAAACAGCTGTATTTGATTTTATGACGGGTAACAGACACAGTAACAGTAACACCATTCTGTTCAAGCCTTTAGATTATGATGATTATGATTAAAACAATATTGCACTCATTGTCTTATGTATTATCCTTTTGTATTGCAGAGCATATAAATTATGTTTCATTATAGATTGATACTGCGAGAAGAACAGTTCAAGCTGTCTGGTATCTATGCTAATTTTTTCCTTAAGGGTAAGTAGAGGGTGTGTCTGACATTGTGTAACAAGGGGTGGGAGGATCATTTAACTGTAAATGGAAAACTTAACTCTATCTTTAGGCCTTGTGATCTATCTAGAGCCCTATTAGGAACCCTAACTGGTGAACATTAAAAAATAAGAGAAATTAATTTAACACTATATTATCGGTCCCCACAGAATTACATTCAATATTAAAATGTCACCGTCAAATTGGTATGTAACTGTAGGAAATGTTGACTTCGAAGGTAAATTCGCTTCACTGTTACTACAGTTATCTTTGGATCTCCGAGCGTCATCATATTTGAAGCAAGTTCCCTTCGATAGCTTATGCCCCAGTGTCGAGACATAGTTATTGAAATGATTGTGTGACATCTCTGGTTAATATATTTCATCATATAAATCCATTAATTTACACAAGCAATCACAGAAGAGGCAATAAGAGGTTTTGCCCATCGCGGAAATTCGTCCTCAAAGAATTGTTTATTTTATAAACAATGACGATGCCATATGCTTGAATGAAAAAAATGTTGACACAACGAATGTAACTGACATTAACAACCAAAAAGAAAACGAAGTGACTGCTATGCCAGTAATAAGTAGATAATATGCAGGAGTCAATGGGCACAAGATGATTTGGTTTTGTATTTTTCATTAATTCAATTTGGGGTTTCTCGTTAATGTGATCTTCTGTGACAAGGACTGGGAGGGGTCAACAAATCATGAAATTCGAATGACTTAATATGTGGATGGCCCTTTTATTTTTCTTAACCTACTAAAAAAGGAAATTGATCTTGGTTCTACACAGTTTGCTGAAACTTGAGATCTATATAATATGATTGGAGCAAATATTGATTTGAAAATATGGTAATCAATTTGTTTTGAATTGTGACTTCCGATTTATCAAAGAATAGAGCATACAAGTAGTTTTGTTGACCTTGTCTAGAGTATTGGAAATGTAAATTTGCTGTCTAAGTACATACTCATATATCTTACCATAGATTATTGGTCCAGGCCACGAGTTTTTTCGTACCACTTTTAACATCAATTAAAGAAACAAAATTATGCTTTTAATACACACTCCTTTATTGTTACAAGTTCACTGTTGCTTTATATTGCTGATGCAATTGTTATTTCTGCTACTGTTATTGATAAATGTTGCTGCTATTTTTGTTAAATGTTTTTGCTATTCTGCTTCTCAAAGCGATAAGAGATAATAGTGAACAGAGCAAGCGAGCATACGAAACAATCCAAAATGCCAAGTGAAGAAAAGCAATCAAGAACTACAAAACGAAGTTGATAGCTTACGACTGATCAAGTAACAACTGGCGGAACGAAAACCAAAGATAAAACAAAATTGCTTGTTAATGCACACAACACCTGCAGTCGTAGTCAACAACTAAAACACAACGGGATCATGTACAATAATTCGATTATACGACATTGATCTTGCCTACAATCGATACCTGCTATGCTGGCTATCACTCATTTCCTCTAATCGCTGCTTGCACTGCATAACCAGACATACTTCCCCCGTTGGAGAGCATGGGCCAATACATAATCCTGTTTAGGCAATGGACACACCTTGCCAAAGGCTCTGCTTATATATCCAGTGGCAGTCTTGATATATAACGCCGTCTGCACTAGCAATTATACCGACCACTCTTGCTATTGGGCATTTGAGAGGCGCCAAGTTCTTTTCCTTAACATTTACACTAAGCCAAGGCTGAGGCATGCGCCAATTTGGAATACTGCTGAAGCAACTTAACATATTTACTCTCACATTAACGTTTGGTAAGTGAATGTTCTACTTTTCCTATTAAAAAGAATAGCAGGTGTCTTTTCATCATTCAGCTGCACGTTCCACTTTTTGTAATAGACTTCAAGACAGAATAGGGAACGCTGAAGTGTACTACTATGTATGGTATTTCAGAAAAGTTGTTTCCTGTGTTACAGTACAGCGATTGGTAAGAAATCTTTGTATAATTTTTATTAAGTAAAATGGTGTATTTGTAGTGATTAGTTTGGGCACTAATCCATCATGGATGTCTAAGATGACAAGCCCAACCAAACAAGCGGCGTTTGACACAGTATATCATGATTATATGTATATATGATAAGCTGTGCAATCAATTTTAAAAACTATGGTATGGAAGAATTCAAATTTTACAAGGAAACGCTTCTCTTCTAAATTTCTTAGTTGTATGTATTGTATAAACGAAAATACACAATATACATGTATATTGTAGTATATAAATAAAGTATTTACTTATAAGCACATACATACATTGATGTTGGAATTCACTCCCAAAAGATTGTAAGTATATACGTAAATGCACAAGAAAACCAATCCACCAAACGGACTCATTTTAATTTATTCCAATCCTGACAAAGTAACTCAAAACTTTTCTAAAAATACAAAATGACAAAAGGACTCGGTGATACCAAGGAGCAAGGGGATCGTTCGAACGATGTTTCCCGAAGGCTAACGAAGAAATATTGCCCAAAGAATAACGAATATGTAAAGGAAAAACATTCACAAAGAATATATTTGGCACCACCCACATTTTTTGAGTATTTCTACATTACAAATTTTCATTTCCTTACAAGTCAAAAGCCGGCTTCGTAAAGCGCATGTTCCTGTAAATTTGAGTATTTTTCCCTAAGCTTTCACTCAAATAAAAGCTTATGGAGAACTCTTTGCAGAAACACAAAAACAAATGATAGCCGAAAAGCTTAAATCATATATGCAGTTAAAGTATAAATGAAGAATTATTTTGAAGTATTACAGCAGTATGATATCTGCCCGCTTAAAGTATTGAAGTTACCGTACTCGGTATTGTTAAAGGGGATTTGTCATTTCAATTTTCTTTATTCAAAAGGAGGATTTATTTTGTTTGTTTGTTTTTCATGAGAATCCATGATAAATTAGCGCACATCCATTATAATCTGTAATAATTTGTAAGCTTCTTGTTCTTCTCTTAAGTTTTAATTATAAAAATATTTAATAAGGTGATTAAAATTTATCATGCATATGACAACTTAATCAAACATATTATAGACTCATGCAAACATCAGAAATAGTATTGTAAATTAGCATCTCATAATTGATCTTTTCTTGTCCACTTTTGCTTTTATTCTTATCATGGAATTTACTCTTAGATTATGTTTAAAGTTGGAACTTTGTGATCAAATTCAGTGCCGTCGGGCATGTAGAATTCAGTCATCACACGAATGATATTCATGCTCTACATGAGTTTATAGTTTCTGTTTTTTTTTTTAGAAAATAACAAATAAAAATAATAAGCAATTAATGCAATTATGAAATATAATTATATTTACTCATACTAAATTAATGTACTGGGTACATCATTAAGATACTTTTAACACGAAATATCTCTGCTAACCGTTTCTACTAAAAGTGTCATTGAATAACCTTATAGCCGAGTTAGACAGGACTAAATCACGATGATACACTTTGGTGTTTAGACATGCCATTTCGTAATCAAAACAGGTGTTGTTCGGAAGAAGAAGACACCTGATAATCACCATAAACGGGGAAAAATTGACCAACACTGCTAAGAGTATCAATTTAAGATTCGAAGCATTCACTCGATTCACATCTACAACAATAACCTCTGAATGACCTCATGATCCTTGTGGTTGTTGTCGATTGTGAAGCGAATCAAATGTCACATCATGAGTGATTCGAAACATGGCCGTATCTAGCTCGGCTATTTGTAAACATGAATCTTCTGACTTTAGAACAATCAATGAATAAAACTATGTTCTCTGTTTGGTTTGATTAGATTTAGTTTGTTATTCGATCATATCATAGTATAGTATAAGAAGGAGTTAGTCTCCTTTGGCTTCCTTCAATAAACATAAATTTCAATAAAATTATAATGCATTTATGCCTTCCTTTCTTTAGAAGCTCCAAGTTTCAATAGACTGGATGGCAGACCCTGTATTACTATATAAAATATTTATACAATATAAAATATATAACAACAAGGAAAACAATAATAACAACAACAACAACAATGACGACCATAATAAATAAACAAAAATATGTTAATTAACAAAATAATTTATTTATGAATGTACAAATTATTTATAAGCGTGTATCTGAATAAAATTATTATGGTGTTTCCTTATTTTTTCTTTTTGCGGACATACGCAAATCACAATTTTCACACTCTGCATAATTATTCGTAAGCATGCTATATCATTCCCCAGTCTCTTTTTATCTCCTCGCACACAATCATACTACTATAAACAGTACACACATACACACATCCATTAAATCTAAACAAAAATGATAAAGAATTATATAAAATCCAAATAGAGCTACTACTCGTACATATTATACTATGGTCCCACATCGAATTTGATATGCCTTTCACATAAATCACAATATGAAGAAAATATAACAAATTTAGAAATATCAACTCTTGAACTACTTACAATAGTTTCCATGTTCAATCGAAAATTGGGTAATATGGGAATTATCATTAGATTATTATGACTTGCATAGAAGCATACGGACAAATGGTGAGTACTAAATGAATGTTCCTTAATATGCAAATCAGTTCTTATAAATGAAAATATTATGAGATCATCAAAACAAGAAAGAATATTTGAAATTCTGATCTAATGAATATTACACAAGAATATCTTTCATTCAAAGATATTAAGAAATGTAACAGGATACAGAAAAATTAAGAATTTTGTATGTTAATAGTTGGGGAACCCCATAATGAAAACATGATATTGCCATCATATAACTGTACCAAAATTTTAATCCAAAGATTAATAACTAAACGACTTATTTGTATTGCATATTCAACAGATAAACGAAATCATTATTCTGCTCTGATCACCTTTAATATGCTGCAAATATCATGACAAAATAATAATACCTACTCACTATATGTGGTATAATGAAAAAACAAAAAAAAAAAAACAAAAAAGCAAACAAATGACAATAACAGTAATAATGGTAATTGTCAACGAATAAAATCTTTCGTACAATTATAGAGAAACAATAAATGAGAATCAGTAAAGCTATAATTTTGATGGCATTTATTTTAGTATAACCTCTAACTCATTTTATTGTCATCATAATTATCATCATCAGCATCGACATCACTGTAGTATCAACGATGTAACCATCCATGCTAGTCCATACTATTGTACGTTTCCCGTTTAATAAATCTAGTAGATGGAATCTACATTTGAATGCATTTCGCTCGTAAATCGCCAATTAAAATGCTTTGTTGCCACAATGTATTGACCGGAATCATTTATTAGCATGGTAGATTTGCACAGGAGTGGAATGGAAAAGGGTGGATTGGAGTGGCGTGGCATGCTATGGAATGGAATGGTCTAGGGTGAATGAAGAATGAAAGGTTGCCGGATAACGTTGAACGTATGCAATTTGTTAACGAAATCTAAAATTTATGAACTTTGTTTGCTGGATGAAAGAGTTGACAAACAGAAAAGAATACAAATAAAAACAGAAAAAAAAATAAGAGAAAAATCGTTCTTAAATCGGTCATATCAACGATTTTATACCTTAAAAAATTTCTCTTCATGGACATATTCATACATTACTTATACATGATTGATTATGTCATCTATAATTTGTGAAATTGCTTGGTCAAATTCAAATATGTAATCTTAATTCAAAAACTAAAGAAATCAATTATAAAAATCAGCCAAGTGTGAGTCGGACCAGCACACGGAGGGTTCCGTACCATCGTACAAGATTTTTTGCCACAAAAATGAATTATGTGTTCAATAACTCAATGCTCGAGCAATTCCAAACATAATGCATATGCATTTATTATGAAATTGCCAAGAGATCAATGCTCCAAATATTAAGTTATTGATTTGACTTATGTTTAGGGTAAAATCAGAATTCATACTGCATATCAATTTTGATCAAAAGTGGAAGTGAAAAATAAAAAATAAATTACCAAAATATGCAACAAAATAAATAACAAAGCTTCTAAGACTGTGCGCAGTGCATATTGGAGCACACGTTTCTGGTATGGGGACCCCTTTCATTTTTTAATTTTATTTTAGTTTTAGTATTTGTTGCTATCATCAGATTCTGTGAAAATTTCAACTGCCTACGGTTCATGAGATACAGCGGAGTCGGACGGATGGTGGAAGCTTAGTAATAGGGTCCCGTTAGCACCATATGGGTAAGGAACCCTTAAAAGGCAGATGGATGTGGAGTTCAACCACGACAAGGTGGACCATGTCCATGTTGATGGAAAATCACCATAATTTTTTGAACGAATCATGCATGCTCCATAAACTTTGAGTGCATAACTAATATGCCATTTGTTATGTGAAGGAGGGTATAAAATAAAAGAATAAAAAATAAAAAAATTTTTAATTTAAAAATATAAATAATTATAATCTGATGAAAATAAATAGAAAAGAGACAGGAGAAAGGAGAAAAGAGAAACGACAAATTGAGTTAACACATATTATGAAAATCTATAATCCTAGCTTTGGGTGCTTTATAATATAAAATATTATTTAAAAAATCAAAAATTTCATTGTGCTACTCTATAAAGCTTCTTTTATTTCAATAATTAAATATTCCTTATGTTCGTTTTATAGTTTTTAGTATAACAAATTGGATATATTAATGTAAAGTAAGTAAATTAGTATCAATTTTTTTTAAAATTATAATCATACACATGTATCATAGGGTATGAGTAGTAAATTTATTGCAAATTTTGTGGATATATAGATAATAATTAAATTACGGCATAAAAATGATTTAATTATAACAGACAATAAAACACATGATGATTCTGTAAGTTATTGTTACTAACATAGTACATGATACAACATAAATGAAATTGCCAATGATGATGATGATGATAGTAATAGTGATAATATTTCAGTTGCATTTTAATAAGTTTTTTATTTTTTTTTTATTTTTCAAACCACAAAACTTCAACAATTCAGTAAATCAAAATAATAAAATAAAATTACACAAAAAGTTAAAACATCATTGAATACTTAATAAGAATATAATATTGTCACAATGAAAACCATAAAAATCAAAAGGCTTAAAAGAATATCGCATAGTTCACATTTCACACACGTGAGTTTATAATCAAATAAAAAATAAATACGTGTATTTTGCAAATGAAATATCATCATAATTAGTAAGAAACAAATTTTATAATTAAATTAATTTTTGTTACTTAATTAATAATTACGAGTATTTCTGAACTAATTAAAACAAATAATAATACATAATAACATCCATCTGATGTGATAAGTTTTCAAATTCGAATTAAGCTTGTAAATCTAATAAATTATACTAAACATCGCACAACGCACTCAGGTGTTTTGTTGCTAATTATTCACACTTGCTTCCCAATGCTCGCGTAATTGTAAAATAATTGGTGGAAATTAGTAAGAATGAAAAATTATGCAAAATATTATGGAAAATATACGTATACACAAATTTAGATAATACTTACTATCCAATATCCCCACTAACAGTAGCTAATCAGTCAGTGTCATGTTGCTATTCAGTCGATAAATATATGTTGTAATGATGAAAGCATATAAAAAAGGTTCACTGTCATGTGCCTCAATATTGCGCAATATTCTGTGTAATACAATTGGTAGAAATTTGTGAGATTGAAAAATTATGCAAAATCTTATGAAAAATGCTATATTATTATTAAGATATTACTGTCCAATAATTTTTGTATTTTTTTTTGTGGTTAGGGATGTCGAAAATGCCTTCACATCGTCAAGGGTACCGTCGCAACACCGGCATGTGGTGTACCACTAAAAAACATCCCCCTCTTTTAGGATGAGTGTCCACCCTGGAACTGTTTTCCCATTACTTCAAGGTGGTATCCTCTTTTGACTTTATATGGCAGCTGTAGCACCTGCGTCCAGGTCCCGCTTCTTGCATCTTATAAGCTTTTCGGTGTAGTGAGTTACTTTTGTCCAGCTGTGCTCACTCACCAGCATCTTGCCTACAATATTTGCTGCTTTGATGGGGCCCACACTGTTTCCTAGCTCCTCATGCTTTTGTTGCCATCTGTCACATTCAAAAAAAGTGTTAATCGTATCGTCTACTTCTGCGTCTCCATAGATGCAATTTGCATTTACCGCTTTCCCCATTCCCTGCAAGTATTTTCGGAAGTAGCCGTGTCCCGATAGCAGTTGTGTGATATAAAAATTAACGTCACCCCACTGTCTACTTAGCCATAGGATCACATCTGGGATAAGTTTAGCTCTCCATCTGCCTTTCGTTTCTGCAGCCCAGCGCTGTGGCTGTGTGGATTTCACTCTGACCGATTGTCTTGTTGCGTTTGTCAGATTGTTTTTCTTCAGCTACTGCTGCTTCCGATACCGTGCGATAGTATGAGGTTACCCGAAGGGCTGTATTTTACCCAATACTTTTCTTCTTCTTTTCACATTTAATACATCAGCCCACACTTCGCTTCCATAAAGCATTAACGATAGCGTTGTGTCAAGGAGAAGCTTTCGCCTACAAGCAAGTGGTCCTCCACAGTTTGCCATCAATCTCGATAGAGAGCTTGTCACTCTTGCTGATTTTTCTGATGCATGTTGAATTTTTGCTTAGTATGTCAGCTTACTGTCGATTCTTACACCCAGATGATTTAGTGTCTTTGAGGTCTTCATTGTTTGCGAGAACAAACGCATTTCCATTTCGGTGGGGTATGTGTTTTTTCGTAAGAAGAACAAGTTCTGTTTAATTGGCTGCTAAACAAAGACCATGTAACTCTAGCCATGTTTGCATCCTAATAATCACTTGGTTTAGCCTGCTTTGTACTGCATCGAGGTTTCGCACCGTTATGACTGCTGCAAGTAGCATTCGTAGGGCATTTCTATCCTTATTCCACAAATCTGGGCCGAGAATTGAACTCTGAGCTGCGCCTGCCATTATATGCTTCTTTCGCTATCCTCTGCTTGTGTCGTAGATAAGTTCCCAATCTTTCAGGTAGCTATGTATCATCTTCATTATGAAGTCAGGTGTTCTATGCATAACAAGAGCATCTAGCATGTCGTCCCATTTTACGCTGTAAAAGGCGTTTTTGACATTGCTTGTTGCAACTAGTACTATTGGTCTTGAGAAGTGGTTTATGCTTCGTGCTGATTGGACGCTTTTTATAACATCTTCGACTGCTCCGATTGTTGATCTGCCAGCTCTGAAACCATATTGCATTTCCGATAGACCACTTGAATCATTGATTGCCGCTGAGATGCGAGGTTTTAGAATCTTTTCTAGGAGTTTCCCTGCCGTGTCCAGCATACATAGTGGTCAGTATGCTGATGGGGTTTCAGGAACTCCTTTGCCTTTGCTGATGAGGACCAACTTTTATTTTTTCCATTCCATTGGGAAAAGGCCTGATGACAGACAGCTGTCGTACATGTGGGCGTTCTGCTGCAACAATTTTTAGCACTTCCACTGAGATTCCGTCCAGGCCTGGGGTTTTCTTGTCATTTAGGCTTTTAGCAGAAATTTTCATCTCTTCTACTGTGAAAAACGGTGGATGGCTGTCCAATATCACAACATTAGATATTCATTCGATAAATATATGTTTTAATGCAAAAATCATATGAAAAACAGTTCAGTGGCCAGAGCTTCAATATTGCGCAATATATTGTGTAATCTTTATTGGTCATTGAATCCAATCGTTGAATGTCCTGTTGTATGAATTGCAATAACATGCTATGGGCTCGGTGAGAAAATGCTGTTTTAGATTTATATAAATCTTATGAGGATTTACGAAAGCATTCTGTAAAGATTTGCTAGTGGTAACTCTGAACGACGAAAAGCCACAGATTGGTGATATTTGAATATTAGAAGAAGAGGAGCGCTTGCTTTAAGAGCAATGTCCTACAACGTCCAACAGAGTCAGAACAACGGGTGGAGCTGTAATTCATAAAATCTACGAACTCATGACATACAATGAATTGTGACCAATGGCATGGGCATTTATTTCGCAATTGAATTCAGTAGTCAATACAATTTCAGTAGGAACCTAAGCTAGATAGGAAAGCAGCGCAGCTTTACAAAAACTCTACGATTAACGGACTTAATAAACGAAACATACATATATGTTTGCATGTACAATACACCTAGCGGACTGATACTATGTAAGATAAACAAGAGAAACGTTATAATAAAATTACATAGTACAGCACTACGAAACACAAATTACTCAGGTATGGTAATCAGAGTCCGACATTTCGCTTGATTTTCACTGTTTGGGCAAAAATGGCCTAAAAACATTCTGTGTTTTACAGATAGTATTGTATATCACAACCTAATTTGCAGATTGCCAATGATGAACTATTTTGTAATTGGAACAATCCATGGCATTCTAAACTTCAGTGTACAATTGATGAAAACTCACTTGTGGGATGGGAAAACAGCCTTGTGATGCGCTGCTCCTTCGATGGAATGACAATGAGACTGTTACTTGAATCAGTTAATATATGCGAAATCAAATTTGAATTGTCAAATATGAACTGAAATAATGTACCTCACAAATTTTCATTGAAAAATATTCGAGGGATCAATCAACCATCAAGCAATGAGTTAATTCTACTTAAGTACTGTACTGTACTATACTGTAATGTACTTGTTCTTCATATGTAAATTTGTATTATTGAATATGGTATGACAATGCAATAGAGGCAACCGGTAATATCAATGTTTAAACTGTTAAGCAATTGATTAACAACAATTAGTCGTGTCTGGTAATTGTTGTATCTTGTATGAGAATAAATAGCAGCGATAATACAATAATGATTATGGAATAAATTGTCTCTCAAGTGCGGCGGCGTCTGTCGATTAAAGCAATTTCCGTCGATTTGCGGTAGTTGGAGTACTGAAGAGAGTGTATTTGCTAAAAGTAAACCATTATATATGAACATGAATCACACTCATCGTGACCACAAATAAAATCGATGGGGGTTGCATACACAGATACAGATACAGATACTTTCTATTACTATTGCAATGGCAATGGCAATGGCACTGATGCTGATAATGATAATGGTGTGAGCACATCGAGGGTATTAACAATTTAAATTATTACAGTACGCGTTGCCAATTATTCACGGTTTGTGCTTTAGCATACATATTATTTTATCTCCTGCACAGACAACATTTACATGATGGTATACACAATTTGTTTATTAGTATGTAACACCTAAAACGAAAAACAATAAGAATTTGGAAAAAATTTATTGATTCTACAATAGATTGATGTGAGATTTGATTTATTAAATAACCAACCAACTAACAAAGGTTTTGTTATTTCTGTTTAACTATAAGTAAGAGTAGTGTATGTTTGGAAGAGATTTTTCATGTAAATTTATCTCTCATACTCACTTAGAATATACTAGTACAAAGAGTGCACATTTTTTTATGAATTTCTTAAACTAAACTAAGCAAGAAAGGATTATTACTCTTTATGGTATTTCAGGGTATTAAATAATCGAGGAAATTTTATTACAAATTAAATTCTATTGTTTTTTTTTTTCTTCTTTTTTTTTTTATTATTATTTGTGGTGTTGTCACACAGTGCGTATGCTTATCAGACTATATACAACTTGCATTCAAGAACACATAGTATATACTTACATAATATGCATACATACTTATGTAAGTAAGTATATGAATGTATAATTGGTGCTTATGTATGTACTTCATACTATGTTGATATATTTATTATATGGTATATCATAGAGTATGTGCAAAGAGCATGTAAAAGATTGCATTGCATGAGAAAGATTTGATTTTAGCACTAACCGCACTAAAGCCAATTTTTGGGCGTTCAAATTCCGGAAGTTGTTTCTATGGTTATGGTAATATACAGCAACAAAAACAACTTATAAATAACCAATAATCATTCACTTGGACAGACATGTATCTACAGACAGAATGGCGAACAAACATTTAGATTAGTTTAAATAAACGGATGTGGATTCGCCTAAAAGCGAATGTTGCAAATTAAACAAAAAATTATCAGCGGTCAAAATAATTTACTAAACAAGACTCCTCCCCTTAGTACCCACAATCATAATTTTGAAGCTTCAAAAATTGAAGTGAAAATAATCTAATCACAACCACTGGAACTTTTTAATAGTTCAATAATTAGTTAATTCAATAGTTTAATAATTATTTCAAAGAAGGGCAAATGATTATTTGAATTTTCCCCATGAATTCAATGTCACATATTATATCTCGAAATAAAATTATGAGATCACAATTTTGTGTATACAAAACAAGAAAACTGTGCTGAGTTTTTTGTCAAATCAAAATCATTTGAATTTTAATAAATTCTCGAGAAACACACACGTAGAACGGAAATTTTTTTGTTAAAAAAATAAATTTTTAATTGAAAATGCCGCGTCTCTCGGTGGCACGGTTTCCACTCACACCTAATACACAATCAAATAGAGAATTGGCGCGAAATCAGTTTAAAAAAAAAATGCTGAAGGCATTCAAAGTCTGCTTTGATATGCAACAAAAAGAACTATTGTTGGCAAACAAGAAAAGAGGTAAGAAATAATTGCAAAGTAACAAAAGAAAATTTGTACACAATTTTCAATCATTTTCCATTCTATTCGCTCTTTGATCTCTCTAATCTTATCTAAAAATTTAGCTAAGAAGATGAAGCAAAATTTAATTAAAGCTGCAGTCATTATTGCGATACTACTTGTAGTAGTTGCAACTGCAATTAAGTTTTTTATGAGATCGTTGACACCAGTAGAAAATTTGGACCAGTCAGAAACATGGACAGATAATCTATACAATTTCATGGAACGCGGAACAAAACCAGTAATGGTATATTGTATTAAAACATTAAAAAAATGGATTAAACCATCTACAGATTAATTATGTAACGTTTTATATTTATTAACAACATTTGAAATAAACAGCATAATCTAGTCAAAAGTTAAACCAAATTTCTGTTTTTTATCTGTTAAATGATAGTTTTTAAGGAAAAAGTGTGTGTTACCTTACTCTTTTTTCTAGGTGAACCGATTTTGATGATTCTTTTTTTATTGGAAAGCTGGTGCTTGTTTTATCCTTCATTTGCTCTACTTGAAGTCGGTTTCGTATTTGTTTCTAATATGTTATTGTTTTTATTCTTTTCCCTCCCATAATTTGTGTGTGTTTATGCTAATGGAAGACAATTTAACAGTCTAAAAGACTTGAAGGAAGCTGACCTTCGGCAATGGACCGAATGGGACATAACATTGCTCCAAAATCTAGTTAATTCCATGCCAGGACGTAGTGTAAAGGTGTTGAATAGTAAAGGATGATCAATTTAAGATATCTGAATGTTTCATAGCCGATTTGTTTTTTTTTTTTAATTATAATACTCAAGGCATTGAAATATCTGAAGGAATATGGAATCTCTCGCAGGTAGTGTTAAATGAGGACAAAAAGGCTAGTCACACCGAATGTGAACCGATTCTATTTTGAATCGACCATTGAATCAGACAACAACCACAAGGAAAAACCACAAGGAAGGTTATCATTGGATTTGCCAAAGGTGTAATAATACTCTTGACGCTCGTCCGGGTTGCATCCAACCGAACGGCGACAAATGCCAGTTATCAGATATGCTTCCTTTCTTAACATTATTCTATTCTCTCTGTCACAGTTTGAGTATCAAAACTTTTTCTAATAAGAACATCAAATGGTGGTTTGCATGGGAGGATCGCGGTCTATCAACAAAGATTAAAGAATAGGTTGAAGAATAATTGAAAATATAAAATAATTTTTTTATGTGACACAAAATTCAAGGCATCAGTGCCAATTTCACAAATTGTGTTCATAGACTTCCAAGTAGATTAAGGAAAAAAAACGAAAAATAGTCTAAGTAGGCTTTCTGAAATCTTAAAATCAAACTTCAGATTGCTCTCCATACATTTTTTCATTCTTATTTTATAATTCGTTTCGGAAAGATGTCTTTTTATTTATTTTAAAGTTTAATTTTTTATTGTGAAATTTTTGTGTATTTAAAAAATTGTTTGTGTTATATGAAATTATAAAAAGTGTACTATTAACAAAAAAATGATAAAAAGATTTGCGAACATTTGCAAGGCTCAAGTGCCACGCGGTAAGTACAATATTAGATTTTTTTTTTATTCCCAAATATGCAGAAATGCACTTTTATAGATAAATATTAATAAAATTTACCATTTTAACATCCAAAGCCATTAAATCAATACGATCTCCAATGAGAACAGTTGAAGTTGCAGGGCCTATGATTCCAAAAGAATCGGCCACGTACACTTTAATTAAGGCAAGGAATGAAAACGCTGGTGGCAAAGCTATCACCACCACCGCCGCCGCCACACCCATCACCACCACCGCCGCAAATAAGTCGCAAAAGTGTATCTTTACTCATGAAGTAAGAAAAATTGTCCATGCGCTACTTGATAACGACGAAACATATGAAGTAAAATTAACGGAGAAAACGTTGGTGGCATTAAAACCAATTACACATTTCACGTCCCGTACAATCTATAACTATTTGCCGCAACAAATAAAAATTATAACGTCGTAAATATATTATATGGTAAGTGTATTCATTATTTTTATGTGATATTATTGATCTGGTCTAGAGTTTCATAAACTATACTTCCACTGAGTACATATGTCTCAGCACATCGTGAAAAGGTAGCACGAAAGACATGTTTAAAACAAAAAAAAAAAAAATTGAATGCACTCAGTATTGAACTTTTCCAATTCATAAGAATTCCGTGGCATCCAATAAAATTTTAGGAAATCTGTTCTAGGCTCTGATTGTTTGTGTTACACAGTCACATCCCATTTCCATTTCTTCATTGGTATCATCATTCTAAAGCAAACGATATCTGTTTCTCCGTTTCTTGTTCTCCGTCCTAATATATACCATATAAGAAATCGTTCATAATTGATACAAAAATAAAATTGTATTAATTAATTGACGCACAAAGAATTAACAAAAAGATGTTTTTAACAAGGACGAGTTGATTGCTTTAAAAAAACAAAGTCTCTAAGCCACCATAGTATAACCAATATATGAAGACTTAACTAGAATTAATCAGAACGGAATGGAATATATAAGCCTTCTGGAAAAAAATCCAAAAACGATAGTGATAACCGTATCAAAATCCGTTGCGTGATTTAAAAGTTCTGCGCATCGGAACAGACTGGGATTTTGACTATGCTTTGATTTATTCAATGATGATGATAATGATGATGTCATGATAGAGTCTCATATAATACATAATTTTAATATTGTTCTATATTTACAGAGATGGCAAAAAAACAAAAAAAAAAAAAACCGTGATGTGTTCGACGGTAAGTGTTTTAACAAAAGTATTATATTTTTAACCAGTATAATCGAAATCAAATCAAATTTAAAGGTACGTGTGTATATTCACGTGACGTATTCGTGAGCAATTGGGAATCCGATCAGAAGCTGTCTCGTTGTTATCGGCCGTTGTAATTAAGGAACAGTGGCATGCAAAGTAAGTTTCACAAAACGCAATAGAATTGTTTAAAAAATTAACAAATTTATATAGTTATAGTTTTGTGGACACAAACAGCAAAAATCAATTAAGTATCAACAAGTATGTGGACAGAATTCTTAAACAATGTATAATGAATGAAACAGTATTTTTCATCTGATTCAAGACCTAGAAAAAATACACATGGTGTAATTTAAAGTTTTGAAATACATGCCCGGAACCAACTTTTTGAGTCCACTATCAGCATTTCTATGGCGGCGGCAACTTATTGCCTACTACTTAAAGGAAAAAACTAAATTTCTATGCATGGAACTAGTATTTTCTTTTTGTTTAAAAAAATAAAATCCTCAGTGTAGATCTCAATTAAAATTGAAATTTAAGTAAAAATTTGTTTAACTTGTAAAAAGATATGACTAAATCAATGGCTTTTCTTAATTTATAGAAAAATTCGTATTCAAAACTTTCTCCTTTAGATGAGTCACTTTTCATAATATGAAGATTGTATTGGATTATTCCAGAAAACAAATGAAAGCCTCAAAGTATTGTATTTTGGGTTTTGGTGTGTTTAATAAATGATAGGCAAAGCTGAGAGATCCCGTCTTAAGCAGAGATTCTGCCAGGTTAACTGGTAAGCTTATGGTTGCTGTATTCGTCCCATCCCTAGCAAATCTCATTGCTTTAATGACAATGCTGCTAGACTTGATTGCAGGGAATTGCTTGTTGATGGCTGCCTTCAGCTCTTCAGCCTCTGTGACACATATTTTTTTTTTTGTCTTTTTTCTCGATGGGGAGCATTAACAGCCAAACGAATCTACTAATCGAAGAGTGGGACTTGACACACCCACTAATTCCCATTGCCCCAAGTCCTACAGTCCCCCTGGCGCTACGGATAAGTATTACGTCAAGGAGGAAAAAGGGAGCATTTTTGCTCAAAGTCTGCTTCTACTCCATGTAAATTAGACAAAAAATTATCAGCGGTCAAAATATTTTACTAAACAAGACTCCTCCCCTTAGTACCCACAAACATAATTTTGAAGCTTCAAAAATTGAAGTGAAAATAATCTAAATTGATTGCACGTTCACACCCACTGGAACCTTTTAATAATTCAAAGAAGGGCAAATGATTATTTGGATTTTCCCCATGAATTCAATGTCACATATTGTATCTCAAAATAAAATGAGTAGATCACAATTTTGTGTATACAAAAAACAAGAAAACTGTGCTGAGTTTTTTGTCAAATCAAAATCATTTGAATTTTAATAAATTATCGAGAAAGGCATACGATAGAACGGAAATTTCATTCAATATGCCGCGTTACACTACGGCACAGCATCGTCTAGCTCCAAGGACACTAGCGGATAATCAGCGAAAACTAAAACTAAAGTTGTTAAAGAAGGAAAAGGGTAAGAAATAATTGCAAAGCAACAAAAGAAGATTTGTTAATAAATTTCCATCATTTTCCATTCTTTTCGCTCTCTGATCTTGAAGATAAGATTACAAATTTAGCTGCCCAGAAAAGGAAAAAATTAATTAAAGCTGCTTTCGTTATTGGAATAGTACTACTATTAGTAGTGGGCTTTGTAGCCAAGTTTTACATGCGATGGGTGAAGCAAGTACAAAAATATGAACCGCCAAAAACATGGAAACAGAAAGGATTCACTTTCATGGAACTCCAGAAATAATATATTATATTAAAACATTAAAACAATGGAATAAACCATTTACAGATTAATAATGTTACGTTTACTTTTTGTATTCTTCTAATAAAACTGAATAATCTAGCGACATGCTAACCAAATTTTTGACTTTTAGTTATAAGTTAAGATAATTTTAAAAAGTAACCAAATGAAATATATATTATTATTATCGATTCCTTCAAATTATCCTTAATCAGACAGTGATCAATCACTGATCATGTGTAGAAGTTCATTAAGACTAGGAAACTGATTACAGATTCATGACTTTGATGAAAGACAATCAGGGAAGGTTGGTTTATTATCTTATTTTTTTTTTCTAACTTAAAGTCAAATTGTCCATTGTCTTTATACTCATATCTACTGTATATGGGGGGCCATGTATGTCAAACAATCAAACTCAAGGCATCTTGTACTTCCCATCATTGTTTTGGATCTTTCATTTGAATGTCCTTTGTTGTCATTTGTTGCTTTGTCTCCAACAATTGACTTTGTTCATAATGTTGATGCAACAAACAAATCTACCTATACATGTGTATATGCATGAACAATATGCATTTTATAGTATAATACTAAATCTTGTATTGTACTTGTATATGTGGTACGAGTATCTGTTTGTTTTTGTCCTTTTAGTTATACTTAAACTTACTTGCTTGGCTATCTTGATTTTTCACATTTTGTTCTGACAAATTGCTCTATTTAAGCTTTTTCAGTGGAAAATTGCTTTTGCTTTTGCTTTTGCTCTTCCACTTGGCAAACCAAGATAAGTAAGGATAATAATAATAATTAAGGATACCATCTTCTGCTGTTCAGTCATCAACTATATGCTTAGATGGAAGAGTCTACTAAGTACTTATTTCTCTCTTGATGCGCTGGTTTTTTAATTGCATTTGTGCATTGCCAACCGACATTGTCATCATCATCATCATCATTTTCCTTATCTTTATGTTTCACCTTAGCGTTTTGATGTGACTTCACTTGGCATACCGTTATACTTAAGGGAAATTTCGCGCATTGCAAGCCTCATTGCATTTTCCAATGTTTTCTTTTCCCTTATCTTTCTTAATCATTTACGCCATCTATCTAAACATCTATGTTATTCATTTATCTATCTATCTTTAAGTCCTTGCCATTTCAGCACACAAAATCATTCGCCAACTGTGAGATTTTTTATTCTATTTAAGGTTGACATATTTTCCATTTGTCTTATTTTATTTTCTCTTTAAGAATTTTATGCTATTTCATTTTGTAATCAAGCCAACCACAGAAGAATTCTTTATTGTTTTTAAAATACATTCAAATTACCATGACTTTCAATAATAAATACGAGGTTATCCAGATACATATCATTTTAGTATCTCAGCATAATTTAGTATGCATAAATATTGCTTAAACTTTCACGGTTTGTTAACTTTGATTAAACATGAATAAAATTGTGGTAAATACACGTAGAAGTGAGTCGGATTCACAAAAAGAAAGTTAATCGTTTGGTTAAAGAGAATATTTTATGTCAATTTCTGAAAAGCGACAATAAAAGTATGTCAGTCTACCAAGTCCAATTGAGATTGAGATTGAGATGTGAAAGACTTTTAACTTTTCATGACATCAAAACAAAACAAAGTCCTCTATGCCTACTTTCAGCTTTATAGTATCTTAACAATTGAATAAATAATTGGCATTTAATGGTTTGGATTATCGTTATCCAATGCTTTCAAAGCTAATATACTCAATAGGCAACGCATTACAAATGTCAAACGACGTCATACTGACTTATTTTTATCAATTTTCTCTTTAATAGTACAAGGACGAATGCATCAACTTTAAATTGCTATATGACACCCCATCGTCATAGTCACCACCATTAAAAAAAACAACAACAAAAACTGGGTAAAAGAATAAACAAAAATCCTTTTCAATTTAGTATATGCCGACGACACCTTCTAGTTTCACACTTCGGCGGCCACCAACCACCATCCACCAGGCACCAGTTACCAGTTTTTTCTGTGTTTGATTCCTTAATATTATATATCTTATTGTTCAGATTCTTGTCCTGTTGTTGTTGTTATTGTTGTTAGTGTTGTTAGCACCAATTTTGCTGACTTGTGAAATCAGGGTCAAATGTTTTCAGCATCGTTGAACAAAAGTTTATGATACTTTGGTCAATTAAATCTCATGCCTGATGACTCTTTGTCCATTACCATCCCAATCTGTTCCTTCATGTATTTATATCTCATTCGTACGTGTTGTATGTGTGTGTGTGTTGGAGCATTTAGATGACCATCCATCCTTTTGCTACATTATTATTAAATTGTATTATTTTGTTGGTTTTTTTGTTTGTTTCGTTTTTCTTGTATCACCTTCATTCATACAACATAAAATGAATAAAAAATATCACTTTTATCATCATGTTTGTAATTGTATAATGGAAATCATCAACATCACAAGTGGAAATCATTGTATTTGCACAAAGATTATGATTAATATTTCCTACGATGAAGACTACAAAAACTACACAGACATGATGACAATTAAAATACTCGTAATGTGACCAACAATGAGAAACATTGAAATCAGATGTTAGATATTTTGATTTAAAAATGAAAACAATTAGGAAGTATAACCCATGGAGATATGAAAAGGTATTTGATAATCGATGGTGCCGAAATGTTGTGTTTTTTTTTTTTGGAATGAAAGCACTGAAAACTTTCACAGACATTGGTGGCGTCAACAGTTTAGCATATTTTTGGGGCGGTATTAGTTGTCAGCGACAGTTGGTACCCACCACCACCCAAAAAAATAGAGTTACAAAGAGAAATACTGACTGACATATAGAGAAACATTCAACTTTAACTTTCACGCATATTCCACTACATAATCAACACTCATCGTTAGTTAGTTCCTGTAGTTATTGTATTGTTAGTTGGATGGATGAATGGATAAATTCCTTGCAGGCATATCAAAGTCATTTTAGCAATGTGGTGAGGATGCGAGGATGGAGTCCTCCGTGTCGTCGCATTTCACATTGACGTTGTTGCTGTTGTCGTCATCAAAGTAGTAGACACTCTGATTATTTCTTGGTCAACATATCCTTTCTCCTTTCCAATATTAATACCTATGGGTGAGTGAGTGTGTGATTGTTTGTTGTTGTTGGTCATTTTGAGGGTTTGAATTTTGACATCAGCATGGCTATCATTCCTATTGTTGTTGTTGTTGTTGTCTCTGCTTGTATCCCTTTTTTGCTAAAGCATAAATTTCCACAACTCATGCTCGATTTGCTCCGATATTCATATGTCCGCTTGTTGTTGGGTTGAAACAGTCGGTCGTGTGTAAAATAAATTACCGCACACTCTGTTGTGGACTCTTTCTCTTTCTCTCTCTCCCTCATTCTGGTCAAAAGTGATGAACCCCTTAGACCACTTGCTGGAAGCAAACATTTTGACACTTGCTCGAAAACCATAAATGTCAGTCAGAGTTGAGGCTTAGCCAAGTTTAAATACCTTTAGACAGATTAAAAGTCTCGTTAACCAAAGCTTGTTGAGCTTTCCTACATTTGTGTGTGCAAATGTGTTTGTGTTTCTAAGTTTTAATTCTATTCTATGTGTTTGCGAGTATGTGAGTGTATTTATATTGTCCTGCTCAGTGCCAGTGTCCTTGCTTAGTTAAAAAAAAGTAATAGCAACAATATTCTAAACTTTTTTCAGTATAAATTGGTTATGGAAATGACTTTGGCCTAGAAATATACCAACCTTCTCCATCTGCCCCCGCTCATTCAACTTAACCAATAACTATGTTTCTATGTATATACTCGTATTGTAGTTGCTTGATTATCCTTGAAGATGTTATTGTTGTAAAATGTCATTTATGGTTGTTTTATTTTTCCATAGAATTGAGAAATTACAAAGCATTAGACCAGACCCGAGGGTCACTTTTAATTACTTTTAAGAAGGTCAACTTTAATGAGTGTCACAGTATCCTGCATACATTATTTGCACTCACCTCCAACACCCTTTTCCATTTCATCATCATTCATCACAGGACTAAAAACGGAAATTCAACTTATATCACCCTCCAAACTAAGTATAATTCTATAGTTTTCACCATCATCTACACTTTGCATCAAGATGCAATTGTCTTTTTCCTTCATTTTAGCACAATACTCACAGTATTTGTTTGTGTATATTCATATGTATATGATGTGTGATTGTGAGTCTGAATGGATATAATTTTATTTGTGTTGATGGGCAAAGCTTTTTAAATGCTTCTCAACAACAATTAAAACAAAAACTTTTCACATTTGTCGGTAATTTTGTGGTAAACACTTTTGAAACGATTTTCCAAATCATTTTCTCAGCAACGAGATTCCAATTAGTCAAAGTAAATCAGACAAAAAATGGGATTCATTCTTGTTGAATATGATATTTTGCCACCAGAATTCGAATATTTTACGATTAAGTATTTATAGTTTTTAAAAAAAACTTTCAATTAAGTAAATTTATAACTAAAATTGAATAATTTCAATTCTCATTTGAGACCCTCTCATACCACTAAGTCACTTAAGCAATAAATTGTTGCATACACAAAGGAGCATTGTTGTTGTTTTTGCTGGGGAATACACATTAATTTATAACTAAAGACAATTATTGTCAGAATCGAAACAGATCATATCATAGCCGAATTGTCAGTCCGTAAATGTTGATCTTTTGTGGATGGCGTTTGCAGATTGTTATAGTTGGCAACTATTTTTGAGGTCATTGACTTGAGGTGCTTTTGTAGATTTACATGATCAAAAAGAGGGAATAAATTGATATTTTTCAACTAAAATAATATGGCAATGTAGATAGAATGACTATAACTTGTAATATATTGTAAATCATTGTACGATAACCTGGAAATTACAATAATAGAGCAAATCTAATCATACATTCAAGTCAAGATTTCCTATGAGATTAGATAACAAAAATGTCAACGGAATGGAATAATTAGTTGAATTATTAGGAATATGTTTTTGTCAAATGTGTAATCAAATAGTTGTTGTTGTCATTTGATGCTTGCCCATACATTACTTAAGTGTAGTTCATAAAATTTCGGATTTTCTAGTTCTACACAGCTATGCTATACACTATAAAACAAATGTATTTATTTATTCTTTTCAGGTGCCATTAAACATTTTGATTTTGATCACACATTTGATCAATTGTCGAATATCCCTCATAGACACATCAAACTGCTCTTGCCTTTTGTTTTTTTTTTGAAAAGTTTGATCAGCATACATATATTCCTACCCTAAGTAATAAGAAATTTGAGGTATCCTTGTGCAAACAAAATGTATTGCATACATCAAGGCGACTGAAGAAGAAACAATTTTACAATATACTTAACTTTATCCTTGTGTTTGCCTATTATTTAAGCATTTCCTTAAGTTTGTTTGTTTAGTTGGTCTCATGAATAACTTTAATATAATCTGATTTAGAATAAATCTTTATATTGTCCTGTTTATCTTAAGTTATAGCAACCAACCTTTTAGTTATTAATTCGATTTCTTAATAAGATTGATAAGGTCAATTGATGAAGACATACATGTTCAAGTACTACAAACACTTCTCTTCAATCCTGACATTTTAATATTTTATCTCTTTGTTAAATTAATCGAATCTTATCAAACTACAAAATACTCGCATTTATGTTTTATGTATGCCAAAAAATTAAATCTTCTAAATAAATATCCTTAATTTATATAAAGAAAAGGAAGCATATTTTAGGTAACAAACAAACAAAAAATAGTCCACATCTTTGTTGGCTTTTTGTTTGCAGGATGGAAGGACAATGTAAGATAAAATCAACCATGAAATGTGAAGTTAAATAGGCCCTTCATCTTATACCTTCCTTAATTTGCTGTCGTAGAAATTCGCACGTAGTTAGGACAAGACAAAACAGAGGAAAATGGAATAGAACGACTAACAAAATGACTAACTGACTGACTGACTGAAAGACTAACTGACTGACTCATTCAATGAGTGGATGGAGGAAAAATGTATGGAACGTGCAGACAGATATGGGACAAGAGAATATTATGATGGCTTACTGGGGCAGTGGGGGGCAAGGTCGATTTGCTAATTCTACCTGAAGATAGACACTTTAATGAAATTACTGTTGGGCTTTCGACCTGCTGTACTTACGTGATGGTGGTGGTGGTGTTGATGTTAGATGTGTGCTTGTTTGTAAGGATACGCTTCGCGAAGCTTACGACATACTCAACCTTAAGGGTTTGCAGATATCTTAAGCGATAACAATCTATCTTTTTGTATATCTATGAATTGCAACAATGGTTGATGGTTGACGGGCTGACAGTCAGTGAAACCTGAGAAGATGTGTTGAGTAGAGGCTGAGCTAGTAGCTACTACCTTTGCTAAATTAAACATCACCAACCAACATAAAATTTATGATAGGAGGAAACATTAAGTAAATACTACAACCATATTAGTCTATTCTACTTATTCAACAGTGGAGTGACAGCTCTAAAGTTATGGCATCAGTTCTAAACTCAAATAAAATTATAAAATGTTTCTTTTTATATTAAAAATAAATTAAAATGCCTAACTCATGCCTCTACCTTCTCCTCCGCTCTAAGTAGAAAATTCACATTAATTTTGCTTCCATCTTAGGTGTAATAACAACCGATATACAATACTAGTACTCATGTTAAGTTCTGCATAGACTTCAGCAATTGTTTGGTTGGTTTTCTGAAAACTTTTTGAGTGTAAGGAAAACCTAACATAACCTTAAAGTAATGCGGCCAAGGCAAACATGTCTGGCAATGTCGCCATGCCATGGTATTAGAAGAACTTACAGAATCAACATAGGAGGCATGACTACTTGACACAACTAGACTCCTCAGCAAACTGAGTCGGCCTAAAAAAAAAAAAAATAGTAGAACTCTTACCTCTTACTTTAGTGGGTTGCATTCAACAACAATAACAACAATAAGTGATGTGTGGAGGAGAGCGAAGAAGCAATAGTAGTAGCAGCAGCCCGAGAACAATGAAAATTACGACTTTCAATTTGTAGAAAAATTTATTATATCCATTAAGTAAATGGGTTTCGGAAAAATCTACAATGACTACAATATAGTCAAAGAGACAAATAGACAAACAGACAACAGACAACAGGCAACAGGCAGAAGGCAGTGAGTAGTAAGACAACATGTGCCCCTACATAGATTCAAGAGGCAACCGAGGTAACTTGAGGTCTCTGTGGTTTTCGTTAGTTGTAGTTGGGTTGCATACTCTATTTCTTCATTCCTTCCAATTTGCACTTTTCTCTTTACTTTACTTTTCCTACTTTCATATAGAAGCATAAACATATTTCGAACTGTCTTTTTGTCGGTCGGTCGGTCGGTTAGTCTATATCTGTATATGAATATTTGTCAGTTTCAGTCTCTTGTATAAACACAGAATAAGGTTGACTCTAGTTGCTCTATGTGTTTATCTTGGTTGGTCTGTTTTGGTCTGTCATCATGCTATCTGTTCTCAGACTCTGAATATGAGTATGTATGTCCTAAGAGTCTTATGTCCTGATAGCATAAATGTGTTTTTTTTTTACTATTCCACTACAATATACTTGTATACCAGAGGTCCTGTCGCTTGTTTGGAATTACAAACCGCAATAAAAACGATTTTGCGTATGAATCTTTTGAGTTTTTGTGGCCAAAAATGACAGTTTTGTTAATTTTTGTGTTGTCTCTAGGCAAACATCTTCTCATTTGCAGATGTCCCTGCCTGTGTTCTTCTACTATTCAATCCAATGATTGACTTCTGTAGCGGACACGTTAATATCTTTTTGTGGCCAATGCATAATTCTGGTTATTTTGGCACAGAATTTCTTCCCTCAAATTCTTCATTTCATTTCAGTACTTTCTTGTAAATTTATAACATTTTGGAATGAAATACTACTGTACATTGTATATGTATTAGAAAATCTATAAAAAAAAATAGGCAAAAGCTCATAAAGTATTTGATTTGGTTTACCTTATACTACTACTAGTACTCTAACTTTTGTCAACAACAATAATAACAGTAGTGTAACATCTGCGTGAATATTGTGATTGAGAATTGGAATTGGTATGTGGATGAATGGAGTTGGCATCGGATATATGTATGTGTAAGTGTGCCAGTACCACCCATTCACACCCACCGAACAGAAAAGTTCATTACAAATAAAAATTGAATTGAAATCTTAGGCAAAGTTAAAGAAAATCAAAAACGAAATCAAAGAAAATGAAACAAAGGAAAAAAAAAAGAAAACCAAACATTTCAAAAAACTTTATTTTTTGCAGATGTTCAAGACTGTTCACACTGTTCAGATACACTCAATCTGACTGCTGTTTGTCCTTTTATTGTATCTTTGACTATGAATGCGTGTAGACTACTTGAGCCCAAGTGGGTATGGTGAATGGGCATTAGGTGTTCGTTCTGATGGGTGGTATATACAATATATTGTATAAAGTTTAGAACTACTCTTCCTTCCTACCATATATTTGCTTTTTGCTATTCATTGAGACTGACAAAGTCAAAATTGTCAAAAGCAGACGGAGATTTTTGATATTTGGCGTCATGCATATTAATGAAGTGAAGTCAAAAGACAAATTCAACTTCGAATGCGGTAATGATTTACTGTATCCTCAAAATGAGTTCCGCGAACATTTCTTCATCAATCTACAATCTACCACACATACAAATGGTACATATCTCTTTCCATGTTCGTATGTGTCTCTTCTTTACACAAATACGCTTTCATAGCATACACATATGTTTGTTGATACAACAATTTGATAAGATGTTGTTGAAGCAATAAATGAGATTTAAATGAAGTTAAGGTTAAATTAAAATTGAAAAACATTAAGGGTTCAAAGGCTTCTGATATCCTACATGAATATTTAAAACAAAGGGACTTTCTAAGTTTTATTTTACATAAGGATTTTGTTTTAAAGCAATAAGCAGAACAGAAGAGTTGATAGATTTTACTTAGTAAACATCATTAACCTAGGATATGTTTTTTTTTTAATATCTTAACTACCGAACCTGGCATGGTTTGCTACCCCGTCGACCTAATGTTAGTGCATTCAAATATTTTCTTCTATTAGAAATAGTATAAGTATATATCGTTATCGGTTCAATGGTGTAGAAGGTGATCTCTGTATAGCTAAAGTGCATATCACAAAAAAACTTCTTCATACTTGTATGGATATAAATTAGAATCAAAAATAATTGTTTTACAAAGACGATTTTTTTTTTTTAATAATAATTATAATTTTATCTACAAATTCCGATTTTTCTGCTGGATTTTTAAAAGAAATAGGTATGCAACTTGCTTCATTAGCATTCATTTGATGTTTTAAGAAAGAAATTATTAAAATCGGCTTGGTATATTTTGCACTAGATAAAAATTATTTCGAAATTTGATAAAAAATATGTCTGTATCTCGACGAAAGCGCCATCTACTGTAGCTAAAAATCATCCAGGTGACCAGATAAGTACAACAAAAAAAAAAAATGCATCAAAATCGGTCCTGCCGTTTAGGAGAAGAAGAATCAAACAAATCCGTACACTCGAAGTTAGTTCAGTATATGGAAATGGACTCGACAAAAGTTCTCAGAGAGAAAAGAACGAAGAGCGCAATACTCTTGTGCGTACTCAGATAACCCCATAATAAAGAGGAATAAGTACAACACATAAAATTTAAGAAGTAACAAATCATAGAACTTTTTGAAAATCTTTGTGCGTTGAAAACCAAAAAACTTAAAAAAACATATTTCCCTAATTCATATATTTATGTATAAATTAATATTTTATTTGTTAGTCTATTGGAATGAAACAAATACCTAAAGGTTCCTAATGAATCACTCCGTTCATTGGCAAATCGTATGAAAATCCGTTTAGTAGTTTTTAAGTTTGTCACGAATAGACAAACATACAGACTAGACTTGAGCGTAAATGCGTTCAAAACGGCTTTTGAATCATTCACCGTAAAATGTGTGAGTTTTCATTCATTCATTTCATTTCTTATGTATGAATGTCATTCACATTCATGTGTTCTTATCTACACAGATAGTGAATGAATATGAATGTTGGTATGAGTGAATATGGTACATGGAATTTTTTGTGCATATTACAACTGTATATTGAATGTGATCACGTCGCCCACCTTCATTCTAAATGAAGTGAAATGACAACAAAAGAAGACAAAGAGAAACGTCGGCAAAACCGCTCGCAATGGCTCAGCTTCTCCACATTGTCTCACTTCCCTTATCTACAAACATACATTCGACTCGACTTGAGCGTGAATGCGTTCAAAACGGCTTTTGAATCATTCACTGTAAAATGTGTTTGAGCATTCATTCATTCATTTTTAGTGGATGTGAATGTGTGTTGTATTTCATTTCTGATGTATGAATGTCATTCACATTCATGTGTTATTATCTACACAGATTGTAAATGAAGCTGAATGTTGGTATGAGTGAATATGATACATGGAATTTTTTGTGCATTTTACAACTATATATTGAATATGATTACGTCGCTCACGTTGCCCACCCTCATTCTACAAACGCTTAACGAAATGAAATAACAACGAAAGAAGACAATGAGGAACGTCGGCAAAACCGCTACAGCTCAGCTTCCCCATATTGTCTCGCTTCCCTTATCCACAAGCATACCTTCGACTAATAAAACACGAAAGACAAAAAAAAATAAAAAATGGCGTAGCTGATCGACAATTGTGTTGTCTGACAGCACAGTTTCTACCACTGCCTCGCTGCTCTCATTCAGAAACAAACTTGTACTACAGCTCACACAACTATGAAGTGAATGATCCAATCGTTTTTTTCCACATTCAATGTTTTATTTCGTGTGTTGTGAATATACAGGCACAACACTCATTCAATTCATTCCTCACTCACTCATATCTTCTCTCACACAGCATTTCCAAAATTCAAATTTCGTCGTCTACACTAATATTGAGTATACATTCATGAATTACAACTTTTGTTGGTAATGTGAATGAGCGATTGCTCATGTCTAATACAGACGCAGCGTGGGAACTTTGTTTTATAAGATTTATATGAAGATATGTACATTAAGTTTACATATGGCAAAAGTTTAATTTTGTCATAATATCTGGGCTGGACATGTACAGTTTTTCTTAAATGCAAAGCATTTCCGATAAACGGTCATTCAATATCATTCCTAAATATTTCTCTTTTAGGCACAAGATTTCATATTAATAGAAACAAAGCAACTGACTTTGCAAATTGGGTAAGACGCAATTTATGTATATGAAACAATTGGGATTCAATTGAATCATTCATTGAGAACGAACAGATTTGCTTGCTGCCATATACGAACATACTAAAGAAAGTATCATGTATTTTCAAACTTAATGCTTAGGAACATGGATCATCTGAAAATATTCTTCACTAGACATTATTCATAATTTATCTCTTTGATGGATGAAAATGGAAATATTTACCACAGAACTTCAATTGATCAACTAGAGCACTAGAGAGATTTCACCAAAATGGTCTGATTATCACATTTGATATACATAATTTTGCAATGCTTTCACAGTAGTTGAATGCAAGAGGAGATTATATTATTGTAAATCAGGAGTTCTACAATAGAAATTTCATTCACTTGATCATTTCAGGCTCATAATTATTAATTAGAAAAGAAAAAAAAATATTATGTTGTCTATTTTCAGTCATTATTATATTATATATGGTACTAGTGAGAGAAGAAGATGATGGTGTTGGAACCAACACTTTATTGACTGTCTCTTTTAACGTATCCCAATATCAAAGATACTATACACTTTGTGTACTTTACACTTAGAGAGTTGTGGAAGAACAAATTTATGTTTTATAACGATATGATACTCGTCGTAGTTGTATCTACCATTCACGATTCCTTTTGAGTTCATACGTAGAAGTATGTGTAGTAGATAGATAGTGATATGAGCAACAAAAAAGCTTATTACAATTTCCTAAATAAACTTTATTCCAGACATACCACATTACTCTACTTTACACTACTCTACTAAGAAAAAAAAAAAGCATGAAGAATGATATGCATAAGGCAAATGTACCCGCATCAAACGAAAGGTAAAGACGACAGACAATTTTGGGTGCCAGTCAAAAAACGTAAACGTAAAAGGGTTCAATACTTTCAAACTTTGTAACATAAGTACTAAGCGTCAGCCTCAGTTTCTTTACGCTTGTCTCATATCATACTCGTATCATATCTTATGGTATGCTATTCTATCCTGTCACGACAATACAATGCCGCACAGCCTCAATACAAACGTGACATGTATTCCGGGTGAGTATGAGTGTGCGTGTGTGTATGTGTTATAAAGCGGTAAAACGTGATGTTGAATCCAATGTGATGCTCAAGCGTGTGAAAATACTAGAAAGACGTGTTACCATCATCATCATCATCATCGTCATCTACTGACACTGCAGTCACTCTTTATAGTAAAATATACAATATTTGTTTTTTTTTTTTGTTAACATCCTTACAATCGTATTAAGAGGAGAGTAGGTACATAATAGGTTAGTTGACTTGCCAGATGATGAGCTACAAGCTAGGATGGATGTCTGTAAGTTAACAGACAGCGGAAGTGATACATCAAGGACACGCAACTTTCAAACACGCACCCAAACACACTTTCCCTCACATGGGAATAGTTGACTGGTGTTCACTTTAAAGAGAGTAATCTTGATGTTTTGTATAACATGTATAAGAGGAGTAGAAAATTATTGCCAATTTTTACTTGAAATTGGCAATTAGTCAATTATTCAATGTACTAGTGTAGCCCGGCGCGCGCTGCTATGGCCCCGTCGTAATGTTAGTGCGTGATTTTTGTAACCATTGTTCCTTTTTCGCTCTCATTTTGTCCACGCATATTTGTTTAATTTTATGCTACTAACGAAAGCAAGCATGTTATTGTGTTTGTTTGTTCTCGTTGTTGTTTTCTTGCATGTTGTTGTTGTTTTCGAATGTTTTCGTTTCGTTAGAGAGACTTATAGATTTGCGTTATCTACCGTCAAACTTTAAAACAAACAGAAGCGGAACTCTATAGCTATGACCTTTTTGTATTTTAAACTTTGAACTTACAGTAGAGTCAAAATAAAAGCACTTCTTATTATTATATATGAAAGCTTGCAAGTTGCAACAAAGTGAATAGCATACTATAAACATTCTCCAAAAAGAAATACATATACATGCCAACTTTCATGCTAATCGGTTAAACGGTGTTGGAGTCCATCGCCATTAAACTATTTTTCTCATCACTTTTCAGGTTATGAACTAAAGTTCTAGGGCGTATGCGTCAACTGTGATAATTTGATCAATTTTAATTCATATCACACATTTTAGCAAAAGATCTTTAAATTTCATGAGATACTAATAGATTTTACGTTCAATGACGGAAAATTTATTCTTCTAAAATAGAATATCTAAGTGATAGGTTTAAAATGCGTCTTATATTTTATTGACAAACTTAACCACTTGAATTTACTTATTATAATCCTGGCAAGATCATTGTGACGAACTCTACTTGGCAATATGTACATGGTTTCATCTTCGGGTTCTGTGGATCTTGATGAATGAGCAATAGCTCGCATAAATAGAAGTCTAGACTACAATCTCTACAGAATCTCAATGTCAGAGTGTGAAGCAAAATCCAGCAAATGTCTTCCATAAGTCTATATAGGTTCAGGTTTTAGGGAAAGCTAAGACTAATGCCCTAAATATGAATAACATTATATAAAAAGCACAAGCTTTTAGGATAAAACCAGATGCTCTGCCAAATTAATCTTCTATATATGTATTTATATACAATTGGTTGTTTGTATGTTCCTTATGGAATCCAAATCTGCTAGACCGATATTGATAACATTTTTAAGGAAACTCTAGCATAGTCTTAAGAGTGTTCTTATAAAGTTTGTTGTCGAAAAATTGGTGTATTGGTATTTCAATAGCTGCGCAATGTATAACAATTAAAAAGAGAACAGCATCATGCCCTTAGATCATGTCGGGGTAGTAGCAAAGCACGAGTGGTTCGCTTTTATTGTACTCGTATATTCATTTTCTTGATTTGTTTCACTGGATATATAATTAGAATTTCGACATCTGGCTGGATACAGTGTCCGATTCCTATACACTCTTTTGTGAGGTCTTAAACGATTCATTTTAGTTGCTATTTCACTTAAGTAAAAAACAAATAAGAAATATGCATACGAGTATCTGTGGATACACAAACAGAAGACTCATGTATGTATGGTTCATATGTACAACATAGATAAAACATGACCAGCTCCATCCGATGTGTATATATCTACATGGACACATACATATACATTATGTACTTAATACACTATAATATATAAAACCATGATGAAAAAGACCTTTGTCGACGACTTCGTATGAAATACTTCTTCTATAACTTTTGCAAAGATCTGATAAGCGGAAGAAAAACTTTATGTCATAAATAATCTGTACGTGTGATTGTATATGTTTCGAATATGTCCATGTGTGTGTGTGTGAGTTTGTGCTTGTGTGTGTGGGTGTTATATGGTAACATAAAAAAAAGTCGCAACCAACAAGTCAAGGTATTAGTTTTATGTTACCGCCAACAAAACTACGCCAACGACAACGACAACGGCATGACACTCAGTTAGTTGCAACACGTTTATGCCTTCCTTTATTCCATACTTTCATAATTCTTACGTTAAACGAGTGTGTGTGTTCATATGTAAAATATCTTACTACAGTATAGTATAGTCATAATTTGAGTATCTTGAGTATCGTATAGGCTCATTTGGTCTGGCTTCTACTCGTACCTATGAAAGTAAGGAAAATTGTAGAAACTTCTTACACTTGCATAAGAAATTGTTTTTTTTTTTTTTTTTGTTTTTTATTACAAATTACTCGGTTTTTTGTGAAAAACTAAGAATGACATTTTTATTCAGTCTTTTATTTCATATTGGGTGTTTTGTTACGTTGGTTGTCTTCTGTTATCGTTAATTTTCAGGCAACATTTCGCCATAAGTCTTCTCAACTAAGAAGCATGAAAAGTAGTATCTTATTTAACTGCATACAACCACATGAAGATACAATGTATTGTATAAAATTTATGGTATATTTTATATCAAAATTATCATGTTGAAATTGTAGTGAATTGTGATATAAAGTTGAAGAGCTCAGTTATCATAAGTAGTGTATTTTAAAACAAAATAATGGACAGAAGGATATCTTTCGTTGTGACAGTATTCATGTATAATAGAAATAAACTGAAAAAAAAGACTATTTGAATAGTTCAGAGTTTATAAAATGACAAATTAAGTTGCTTTACATAACTGAGTTATTAAGAGCTCCTTAGCATGCTAAATGCGAGAGTACATCAACAAGTTGTTAGTAAATCTAACACTTTTTATAATTTTGATGACTCCATCAATCATTCAAAGCATTATTATTAATATTTAAGCGTTAGTCATTCCATTCTATTTTATTTTGATAGACGTTAAAAGCAAATAAATTTTGAATAAGTATACCATAACGCATAGTGAAGTGATTTTTCTATTAGTGATTCGTTATGAAAATGTTGTCGGCATGATAATGCTTTGGTGCCTGGCTTGCTCAGTGTTTAAAAGAATGGTTCATACTGAATGTATGAAGGTCAGTATTGGATTTATTCTGTCGAAGCAATAGTGATAGCAACACAAACTTATTGGATCATTTTAACATCATTAATAGCCTACTTACACTGTCTCTCTGTGTCTCGAAAACACATGATTTAGAACTGTAGTGTACGCACATATTCGGTTGGTGGAAAAATAACTTCCGAAAATGCGATTCATGTTTAAAAAATTTGTTTTCTTATAAAAAACCAACTTAATTTCATCTAATATTTTCCATTGCCATCATTCGAGTAAAACCATAATTCCGTCTTTGAAGAAACTCCGGGGTTTTCTAATCAAAAAAACTGCCGCAATACTGTTTGCAGTCTTTTAGCAAAAGCATTATTGAAATAAATGGTAATCAGATGGTGCTAGGTCCGGACTATATGGTGGATGCATTAACACTTCCTAACCGAGTTCCCTCAATTTTGCCTCAATTTAATTCACCAGTTGCATCCGTTTTTCCTTCAACGCTGCATTTAGTCTTGTTAGATGTTGATCATAGAGTTTTGAATTTATCGTTTGCCCAGGTGGGAGCAACTCATAATGCACAGGACCATTGCAATCCCACCAAATGTACAGCAACAACTTCCTCGAAGTTAGCGTCGGCATTGCAATGGTTTGGTCAGGCTCACATTCTTTAGACCATGACCTTTTTCTCACATTATTATCGTATGCAACCCAGTTTTCATCGCCAGTTATCAATTTGGATAGAAAAGTTTGCAAAACATTCCGTTTCAGTAACAATTCGCAAATTGAAATGCGATCAAAAGATCCTTATCACGAGTACTTATGTGCCGGTCATTCTCCACTTTTTCGGTGCAAGGCCGACCAGACTGAGGCACGTATTTCACATTGAAATTTCCCGAACGAAAACGCCCAAACCATGTTCTAACTGATCATTCTGATAAAGTACCTTCTCCATGATGTGCACAATTTTTTTTATGAGCTTTCTCTGCAGAATAATGAATCATTAAAAGCCAACTATAAGCAGCATGCTTGCATTACAATAGACGAGCAATTATTACCGAATAGAGGCCGCGTTTATGTAAGCAGAACATTCCATAGAAACCTGCAAAAAATGGTTTAAAAGTTTGGTGGGCCGCAGATAATGCCACTCATTATCCTCTTATAGGTGATATATAGTATGGCCGCCATCCTGGTCAACCAGTGGTAACAAATATTGGCACGTACCTCAAACCATATTGGGACTCTGATCGAAACATCGCTATGGACAATTTTTTTAATGGATTTTATTTGACTAATCTATTGGCCGAAAATAAGTTGAGCTTCATCGGTACGATGCATAAGAATAAGCATTGTATTCCCCAGGAAATGCATTGGACTCGTGACAGAAAAGTAGGCGAATCTGTGTTTGCCTTTCGCCAAGATGTCACATAGTCTATGCCTTGTTTTCGGTGCATTACAACAAAGCGATTGATCAAGTGATTGGTATACCAGAAATATTTATGGAATACAATCGTATATAATGGATCAAATCCTTGGCAATTACACGTGCAAACGCAAAACTCACCGGTGGCCATTAGCATGGTGGATTTGTTGGCATTGCCTGCATACGTGTTGCACACTGAAACGTATGGAATCAGCAATTCGTGTCGCAGCTTCCTCATTACATTGGCGAACGATATGGCTACTCCGAACATCAGACGTTGAGCAAAGATTAGCCATATCAATCGTAGGCCTCATGTTCGCAATGCAATGCTGGATATGCTGGGCATCAGTAGCTTTCCATCCTATAAGCCGCCACCACAACTACAAGCGAATCAAGGAACAGCTCCCTTTGCAGCAAGAGGGTATATGATACGCACTGTGGCACGGTTACAAATGTAAACCAGTCAGCCGTTAAGAAGGAAGTCTTGAATAACAGGTAAAAACGTAGATGAAAAAAGGGTTCCAAACTTTCATCTTCTCGAATTCAATTAAGAAATTTCTAAGAGATTTGGTCAATTTAGACAGAAAAGAGATGAGTTTTAAAGTCAAAAAGTTTCCATTTGTAAACTGTCAGCCGTTTCAGGGTTAATCAAGTCGGCTTTGTGAGATATATGAGATAATTATGTGAAAATTAATAATTGATTTTTCTGATTTTTTCAATTGATGCACAATGTACTACAATTAAAAAGAGAACCACATCATGCACTAAGATCACGTTGGGTGCATAGCAAAGCATGACGTGTTCGCTAGTAATCATAAAAAAATGGAACTTAATTAATTTTGTAGATTTACCTTTTTTAACTGTTGAAGCATTTTGTAAATGAATGATTGTGGTTAGACTTATGCGATATACACATGTACCATAGAGCTAAGCTTTGTTAACTTCTGTTTTGAGCAGGTGATGAAGTTTATTTTGACCAACAAATGAAGGATGACATAACCACGAAAATGAACACTGTAACCGAAACCAAAACAAGA
Organism: Amiota communis; assembly: GCA_037043315.1. Taxonomy (NCBI): domain Eukaryota; kingdom Metazoa; phylum Arthropoda; class Insecta; order Diptera; family Drosophilidae; genus Amiota; species Amiota communis. Next base: position 637,337 of record JBAMAV010001285.1, read on the forward strand.
AACACATACAAATGAGTATAACCACAATTTCGTTGTTTTCATTCAGAATGATTATTCTTTGTTTCTATTTAAATTATTTACATGTAATGCTTTGGGCATACTCCTACACATGTATTTATATAAGTATGAATAGTAGTATATGAAACAATGTATTTTACGAGGTTTTTATTAGAAAATCGGCAAAGTATTTATAATTAGCATCTGTAACACCATTGTCCTCCCGATCAATTCCTTGTTGAATCAATCCAATGGCTTTATATATTTACACTTCGGAAATTCGTTATATTGTTATTGGAATATTTTGAATATATTTCAGACCATCAAAAGTACACTCCGCGCCACTTGAATTGGACACCTAACAAACTTTTTTTTAAAGCTTAATTTTGAAGTTCCAGAAAAAATACCATTTATTTTTTTGATTTTTAATGAATCTATAATTAATTCGAAATCAATTTCAGAGGGATTTGTTTTTGTAACTGATACAGTTAAATTGTTAAAAATTTTTTGGTAAAGTAACTATAAAAAAACACGCAGATTTATGCGCCACTTGAATAGAACACCTCTTCAAAAAAGCAGTTTATTAAAATTCGTATGTTTCAAACATGTGTAATTCCTCTTTTGGAGTACATTTAATTATTGTCAAATGCATTTGAAATTTTTTTAGTAGTGGGTTGTGCCCCTTTTTTGCTCCAAAACTTCAGAGATCCTTCTTGGAATTGATTCGTACAACTGGTCTATATAATTGAGTGTTATTGAACTCCAAGCTAGTTTGATGGCTTCTATTAGTTCAGGTATGGTTCCATATTGCTGTCCGGCCCCATACAGTTTCAGTGTTAACCATCCCCAAACATTTTTGACGAAGTTTAAATCCGGTGAGTAAGGTGGCCAGCTTGAAAGAGCCACTTTCTGGCTTTCAATATAGGATTTGACGCTTCGGGCAGTATGGATTGGCGCATTGTCATGTTGATATGTCCATTGGAAGGGTCCAAAAAGGTTGTGGAAGAATGGAAATGCATTTTTTAGGACGCCATTGTATGCCATCGCATTGATTCTTGTTGTCAAAAATTGTAACTCACAGGTGCCGTAATACGAGATCGCTCCCCATACCATGACACCTCTACCCTTGCTATGTAAGCGGTCCAAATGATGGGCTTCCTTTCGTAGGTCATGGAAATAATAAGTGTAGCCATCGTTTCCATCTAAATTGATTTTTTTTTTCATCTAAGAATATGAAGCGTTGCCACTCCATAGTCCAGCTCATATGATTACAGCAAAAAAGAAGGCGTTGCTCCTTTCGAAGTGGGTTCAGTGGTTGTTTTTTTATATTTTAAACCTTTTTAAATGTTCAGCTTTCGATATTACACGCCGAATAGTGGTTAGGCTTGCGTTAAGTCCACATTTTGCCTTGATTTTGGATATTGAGTTGTAATAGTTTGAGGCTTTTCCCAAAATAAGTCGTCTGTCCGCATCAGAGAGGACACTTTTAGTACGGCCTTTCATGTTTTTTCCATATTTTAATTCGTTGGCTTAGAATGCGGACACCACTTGTCGGCTTCTTTCGATTTTTTTTGCGATTGTGGCAATAGATAGACCAAACCGTTTATTATAATGTTAATTTTTGAGTGATTTGCATTTATACTGACGGTTTACAGGGTGTCCTATTCAAGTGGCGCGGAGCGTAATATCAAATATACGTATTTCTAAAAAACTTGTTGATCTATTAAGTTTATACATAGAAAAAACAATTGTACATAGAAATTATGATTGAGGAATTTATGGAATTTATAGGCAAGTGGACTGCGCTATCGAACTACAACAAAATACATAAGTATGCATACAAATTCTAAAACCTGTATGGACTAACGGTATCCGGTAATGGGGCTGCTCAAGTTCCAACAACATAATGCAAATAGTAGATACAAAGGTTTCATAACAAAGTGTTGTAATGTGCTTGAAAGCTATCTTGGCATCGAATCAATCACCATTACTAAACAGTGGTATGGGAAGACTTATGAAGGTTATGTTAGCTTCAAGCCTTATGGAATCAAGTGATAGGAAAACAATGATCTTTAACACAAAATTCAACAACAACTCTGCTTGAGTGATTGTTGAGATCGGACAAAATAATTAGCATTATGCAAACCCTAAGCTAAATTGCCTGTTAGTGACAAAACCTTTTAAAACCATTGTACTACTAAGTTGTAATGAGAAAAAAATAAAAAATAAAACAATATACTTAATGAGGTCTCAGATCATAAATATAATTATTCTTATCAAAAGATATAATAGATTCAACGCAAATAGAAAATTTGACCAAGTATGTAAAGAGAAAGAGTAACGAAATAATTTATAATCATCGAATTGGCAGATGAATTCTCCAAAATCCATTTATGAAAATGATCAACATCGGTGTAGACTCCAGCCGAAAACGGTTCACCGCAGCCGAATCCATATGACACGATACCAACGACTTTTCCATCACACATCAATGGGCCGCCGGAGTCTCCATGACAACTGTCAACTTCATAGTCATTGGGATCTCCAGCACACAACATGCCAGCTGAAAACAATTTGATTTGCCTGCAAAAGTCATACTCACGAATCTTCATATCGGCAAACAGAGCTTCATCCGGCATGGGTCCATGCTAAAAGAAAATTATTAATAATATTAACTTTTTTAGAAATGTAATGACCCTGAATTGCTAACCTCAATAACGCGGCCCCAGCCAACAACTGTGCACTCTGTGCCGGCAACTGGCGGCCCTTGTGGCAAATTTATTATGGCCGTGTGTTTGTTATCGATATTCAATGATTTTTTCAATTTGAAAATCGCTATATCATTTTGCAAATGTTGCATTGAAAACTTCGGATGTGTTCTGATCTTGTCCACTTCAATTTCCTGAGTTGAAGCAGTGTGTTGCAAGCGTTTTGGGGTTCCAGCGACAATTAGAAAATGGCTTGGACGCCTCTTGCTGCCATTTCTGAAAGGGGAGGGGGTGGTTATGGTTAATCTGAAATATAAAACTGTTAAACTGTTAAATACATACTCATCGTGGGCACAATGCGCGGCCGAGAGTATAGCTGTTTTTGAAATAATGACACCACCACAGAGATGACTGTCCCCGAAATATTTAGTCGTCTTATAATTACGAATCGATATGACAAATTTAACGAGGCCCTTTTCTTCTGGCCTATAACCGCCAGTTACCAAGAATTTGAATTCCGCATCAGCCTCTTTGACCGCTTTCGTAGTTTTGGCTGTAGTATTGCCTGTAGTGGTGACTGTTCTGCCTAACAATTCAATATTGTGTATAGTACCAGCGTTGCTTGTGAAGTTATTGGAAAATGAATTAACCCATTTTGGGAATGTCATCAAAATGAGATACAAGTAAATTTTTATAAATAACATTGTCGGAAGTCGAAAGTGAAAATTTTTTGTCATAATCAATGCTCCATAATTTTGTATTGTATGTTTTATACAATTTTGACAAACAAATCTATGAAAAATTCTTTAGATATAAATTTTCTCAAAATGATTACTCATACTTGATTACTCATACAAATATTCTAGATCAATTTGAGAAAACAAATCAATTTAGCCTTGACTTTCTAGTTAGATTCTTAATTCACGGCAACCATTAAAGTTAAAATGCAATGGTATTTGGTTGATTCTATATACATTTACACACACTACGATTTTGCGACAACGGTTTTTGTCGAAAACAAATTCTTTGGAAAGATGTACAAAAGCAAATATCTTTATATTCCGCATTCTCTGCATCCACTGCTCGAAGTGAAAGTGGGGAACCACATAATCGAATCGATGCCTTACACAAAGTGCGTGGGTGTACTTCTGGGCCATTAGCTGTGCTTTAAGTACCACCTAAGAGAGTCAGCTAGAAAAGCAGTAGCTGTTGCACAAAAATTGTCTAGAATCTTCCCGATTTTAGGGGGACCCACACAGGAAACACGGGTTCTGCTAGATTCGGTGAGTAGATCCATACTGCTTTATGCAGCTCCGATCTGACCAGAGGCATTGGCAACCAAATCGTACATGGGAGGAGGGTTACTAACCTGAGTATCTGCAGAGCCTATCGGACAGTTGCAGACGATGCGCCAAGTGTACTTGCTGGCAGATTAGGATCAGACACCTAAACATATGGCAACACAGGTGGAGCAAGTATTGCAGACTGGCTTAAACGTCGACCCCCGGACGAAGGTTTTGAATTTATCCAATTCGCAACTGGATATGAATGATTCCATTAGTTCTTGCACAGATTTAGGCACACTGTGGATCTATACTGTAGTCTTAGCCAATACGTTGTGGAGGACCTGAATCATATTATTCATGAGTGCCCTCGATTTGAAGAAACGTGAAATAGAATGTATTCTCGCCCTGGATATTCCTGCAATTCACAGGAGATTGTAAGGAGAATGATTACCTCAAGTGAGGATTGGTCATTCTTTTCTGATGAAATTGTTGATATTGAGTCGAAAGCGGGTGTGCACGAGCTATACATACCTTTTGAATATTTAAACCTCCTTGTTCACATAGCAAAAAAAAAAGAAAACATATTTTCCGCGCTATACTTACATTTCGCATGCACCCACACAGTACGCAAGCCTAACGAAATGATCAAACAATGAAATGATGTGAAAAGAAAACAGGTAGAAACGTATCAGGGTAATTTTGCCGTTGGTACGAACAACGTGGCTACTCCATAAGCGGTGCGCTTCCCTTCTAAACAAAGAAAAGTAGTGAGAAAGAGTTCTGCCACAGAATCGTTGTGTGTAAATGCGGAGATAGTCTGTGACGAAACACACTGTCTCTCTTTTTTTTCTGGACCAACTCATATTCAGAAAAAAGAGAACGATGAGTGCAATACTCTCAAACTGTAATTAATAAATGAGAGGAACGAATACAACAATAGCAACAACAGCAACTGCTTCTTGAATTTTGAAGCAGTAAAGCATGAAGAACGAAAGTGATGCCATTTTAGCATTTTTCCGTTCAGAGCTGTCCTTCTTTTAACAGACCTATCCGGCAAAAAATGTCAAACATCCGCTATCTGGAAATCTATCCTGTTTTAGTTTTAAAGTATTTTTAAATTTTGTTTCTTCTAAATAATTTGAATATGCTTAAATTACAACTTGTTACATCGTTTTTATCACGACCTGATTTGTGGTCAAAATGTTGAGACCACAAGCGTGTATTTCAATTAGGCTTTTATTGCAGACTAAAAATCTTAACCAATATATAATTACTAATGCTTACTTGAACTAAAGCTTTAACATAACATAGAACATTTTGCATAACATAGAACATTTTACATAACATAGAACATTTTACATAACATAGAACATTTCACATAGCATTAAAAACTTAACAGAACTATACTTCAAAGAACAACTTAACATATACAAATACTTCTTGAAATAAATAAATAACATAAGTCCAAACTTACTCCGCCCGTTGAAAGGACTCAGATGCTTTCAAAATGAATGAGTTGGGAGTGGAGCGACCTTGTGTATTGGCCTTCGCATTTGGCCCTTCTTTGTACTAATGTCCACTATTCGAATATATCCATCAGTACCTGGGATTTTAGAAGCCATTGTAGGAGCTGCGGAAACGAAGAGGAAGAGGAGTCACTCACCCACTTTCTAAGTCAATGCCCAGCCTTGGCAAAGAAGAAATAAGTTTCTGGGCAAATACTTCATCGACAATCTCTCGGACTGTTCGGTCACATGCCCGGGTGATTTACCCAAATACCTAAATTCGACAGGTTGGATTTAGTAATACTGATTGCGGCGAGGAAGTGGTATCAAAACGGCACTCTAGTGCTAATTGTGGCTCGTAGTGGACTATACGAGCCAGCCACGGTAACCAACCAACCAACCTGGGATCGTATTTGTTATTCGACCCAACAACCAATGCTGGTTGGTGTGTTGTCTTCATGAACGATAACCATTTGACCAGTCTCAATATTTGCTTCTGGTTTAAGCCACTTGGAAGGACCTTGCAACGTGTGTATATAATCTCTTTTCCATAGTTCCCAAAACCGTCATTTTAGGTAAGTGATGTGCCGCCATCGTGTCAATTTCTTCAAATCTGTCACCAATGGCTCGGGAATTGCCTTCAGTCAGATGTGCCGGTGTTAAAGCTTCACCATTATTAGGATCCTCTGATAATGGAACCAGTGGTCGTGAGTTGAGAATCGCTTCTACTTCTTGTGCCACAGTTTGAAGCTCTTCAAACTTAAGAAATTAATTGCCCATATTCTTAAGACAATAAAACTCAGTCGATCAATCCTATTTTTGTGATAGGTAACTGGCATTACTGGTGCATGTTAGCAATTTTAAAACTAACTTGTATAGATTTCTGATACTTTGTGTTATATTATTGTAATTTTCATAGGGATCTCTAGTTACATAGCCTATACTACTCGCTTAGCTTTGCATAAGTGAAAGAATTTTTAAAATCAGTTAAGTAGTTTTTGAGTTTATTCTCTACCAATAACAAACCTTTCCTCTTTATAATATTACTAGTGTAGCCCGGCGCGCTTTGCTGCGGCCCGGTCGTGATAATCAATAGCCTCAAACACGAAACACAAACAAAGCAAAGCACAAACAACGAAACACACTGTCTCCTTCTTGTCCCACTCTCAATGAACATCAAATACAGAAACGAAGAGCGCAAAAAGTGCGTACTAAGACAGAAAAAATAGAAGTATAAGAACAACCAAAGCATTAAAAACGAAAAGACGTACAAAACTTTTTGTTTGGTCTTGCAGTTTCCAAAAGAATTAATACTTAAAAATAGTAAAAGTTAAAAAGTGAAAAAAATAAGTATGCAACTCTTTTTATAAGGATTCATTTGTCATTTAAAATTATTTAAATCGGCTTAGTATAGTGGGCGCTAGATAAAAAAATGTTAAAATTTTGGTAAAACAATGCCTTTATATCGACAACAGCGCCACCTACCGGGTCCAACTGATGCATAAACCATCTTGGTGACTCCATAAGTAAAACAAAAAAAAGTTTATCGAAATTGGTCTAGCCGTTTAGAAGCAAAACAGTCACAAAATTTTGTACACTCGAATTATATATATAAAGCAGAAGATGAGTAGTATAGATTATTACATATTTCATTTTAAATAATTAATGTAATCCAGAAGAATACCAATTACTAAAAAACAAATTAACAGTGACACTCTGAACAATCAATCATGATCCTTCTTGTTCTTTTAGTCTTATATAAATCTTTTTACTAATCATCATCCACAATTGAATTCAATAGATTTGATTTAGTATGTACGGTATTCCCATCATGAAAATTATATAGCAATAGATCATTCAATAAGTTTCAACACAGACTCGCACACAAAATGAGTAGAATTATGCAATTGAATTACTTTTGCAAACTTGGTCAATTCAATTGGCATTCAATTTGCTTCCTTGCAATTGAACCACATATGAATATTTTATGATGGATGAATGGATCGAAATGGGTGGATGAAACATGATTACATATTGGATTGCATTTGGCTTATGTTAAATTCCTGATTGCAACAAACGAAGTCCTGTAACGATTACTTGTCCTTCACTTAAGGCAGGTGAATTCAACTTAATGCAGATTCGATTCAATTCGGTTTGATTTTGTTTAAAGTTTAACTGATTCTATAGATAGACATTTACTACGTTACTATGTAATGTACAAATGTGTTTTGTTGTTTCTAAGGTGGCAACGGGTGGGAAATGAACACAAAGAACCAAAAGAAACACCACAACACAAATGCCAAGAAGGATAACGCGATGTTGTCCTGGTCTATGAAAATTGTATGGTGTCTACTGTATTGTAGATATTCATTCCTGTTGGGTTAACTGACTGAGCTGAGTGTTGGTCATCTGTTGTAGCTCTTTTTAAACTTAAGTTAAGAGCATATATTACTGTGAATGTTCTATACCGTGCACACATATGTATGTATGGTGTAGTACTAGTGTATGTGGTAAGGGTTTTGTGAATTTTCATTTCAGTTTATGCAAAGTTGCTGATAGCAATTTGCAAATTTAATGGCGTGAACAAATTCAATCAATGCATGCAAACAACAAACGAGCTCCTTCTTTAAAAGCCGACTTCATCATCACCATATGATATGGTTGGTCCCTGCTCAACATTCAACTCAACTCTTTGCCAACTTCAGGGAAAAGAAATGTTATTACTGAAGCTTTGGAATACGACGAGTACGATGTGACTTGGAGAGGAAGGCAAATCAAAGAGTTTCTCCATATTTGTTTTCATTTGGTAAACCTTTAAATGCTTTTTTGTTGTTGTTGTTGTTGTTCTCGTTATTATTGAAGATACCTTGCACAAACTGCAAGCGGAAGCAATAATCAGTGTTATGGCATCGGTCTAAAGCTGATAAGAATAAACCTTATGCCAGCCAATGTATGAGTCTGGGGCATTGACTATCGTCTGTATTTATATCTGCCTTGCTAAGGCCATTGGCTAAATACACATTCAATGTATAAATTGATGTCCTTGTTCTTTCAGTGTCCTGTCCTATCTTGTCCTTTCCTGCCCTGGCCCATATTGTCATTTACATTGCTTACATCATATTTATGCGAGAAATTTTCCAGGTGTTCTTCTGCCTTTGGTTTACCAACTTGTTCTTGTTGCATTCTACACGTATCTACATATCTGCCTGACTGTCTGTCTGCCGGTCTGTCTGATAATATTTTGTTAACTTTGTGTTGATGTAAACAGTTTGGTTTACTAAAATTGTTAATTGTTGCAAAAGTGTGCATAAACATCATTTACAATATGTTAATATTTTATGGCACATACATACATATATGCATAAGATAGATACATATGTGTAATGTGAAAGTTTTCTAACTATTGTAGATAGAAATATTTTGAAGTGCAATTTGAATTGTTTGCAGGAACAATGAAATTAGTGAAAAATCAGTCAAGTGAGAGTCGGACTCGCACACGTAGGGTTCCGTACCACCGCACAAGGTTTTGACACTATGTATGCAAATTCGTTGGACGTAAAGCTTGTACCTCTGTCTGAAGTTATGTAAAATAAAGTAATTTGTTTGTGTCGCCAAAAGTGAAATATTTATCACTCAAAAGTATGTTACAAAAAATTTAACAAAAAGAAAATTTGGGTTGTATGGGAGGTACCCTTCCTTGGAAGCCTAGGATCTTGAAATTTACATGATTAGATCACACATTTATAGTGTCATAATTTCAGTTCGATCAGATAGAAAACATAAAAATTTGTCTAATAAGAACATTAATTTAAATATAGGTCTGTATGGGGACCCTTCTATGTTTTTAACATTATTTTATTTTTATTATTTGTCGTTATATAAGCAATTGTATTACATACTCTGTGAAGATTTCAACTCTTTACCTATTACGATTCATGAGATAGAACCGGAGTCGGACGGACGGTGGAAGCTTAGTTTGCATTTAGACTATAGGCTCAGCGACAGCGAAAACTTTTTTTGTAGGTAAGAGAAGAGAGGCATTGAGGGGTAACTGTGATATTCTGAAAACGTCGTCATGAAATTCTCTGCTGACGTTTTTCTTTGTTCTTTTTCGCCTCATTCGTTTTTTTCACAATTTTTTGGCTTAACTTCAAATCGAAAAATCCTCTATCGTTTGTTTTGAACTTTTTAGAATTTCGTACCCAAAGTGAGCCAATGGGGGCCTATTACTAAGCCTACGCTTTCCGCCCGTCCCTCCGTCCATCAGTGAGCTCTATCGCATGGATATGAAAAGGTAGATAGTTTAAATTTTCACAGATTGTGCATTTCTATTGCCGCTATAACAACAAATAATAAAATTTCGGAAAATCAGTCAGAAAAGCGTATCACTGCCACACTGCTTTCTGTTGTCTACGACATTCCTTCATATGCAAGGCCGACTCGCAATTGACTGATTTTATCAAGGTCTTCTATCATTTATGGATCTTCGAATTTAATGGCCCTTCATTAAAATCAAAATCGTCATGTTGCAATTGCCAAAAAACAAAATTTTGGTTGTCTAGTAGATCAGGAACAATTTAATCAAAGTAAGTTTATGTCATACGATATCCTATCCATAGCACTTTTCTCTGGAACAGTGATTCTTTAACTTATGTGTACCATATATTTATTCCGCAATTACTCTTTTAGTAAAAAATTACAAATCAATTGTTGCTAAATGTGCATGAAGGTCAAGTTAATTAAGAAATTCTGTTCCAAAAGGACTGTACACAAAGTTAAATGAACACTGTAAAGATTAGCAAGGAATAACCCAAGCAAGTGTTGTATGAGAATAATAAGGGGAAGAAGAACGCTTGCTATAAGAACAAGGTCCTAACACGTCCAACTTTAGTCAGTCAGTAGTAGTAGTCATGTTATGAAAAGCCTAATTTGTACACGCTCTTTACGGCTGATCTCCCTACAACAAAGGGATGAAATACACTTAATAGTGATTTAAGCTGACGACATAGAACCAACTAGTCCTCATTAAACATAAGATAAATAGGTGGAACAGAAGCGTCATAATCATATTCATGTTAAACATGACCACCAGTTATCATAAACTGGGATGTCATTTCAAGCAGCGACACCGTGAAGCAGGACTGTCAAACCCTCGTCCCAAGTCAAATCTGAATATGTCCCAATGCAGAAATTTCTTTGGTCTGCTGCTTTTTTTATTTTGCTTCTGCGCACCAACTCATCACGGGTTCTTCCCATTCGGTTGTCAAAAAGATTGGTCAGCCCAGATCTAAAGCTTTTAAGAATGAGTTGGCTCCTAAGTCCGAAACTAAAACTCAATCAACGTAAGAAGCTGTTACAGAATACAGTTTTGGGGTACTGCTTTCAACCCAAATATAAAAAATTCTTTAGAGACTCCAATTCAAGTTGCTGCAAAACTCGGTCGGTAATTCACCGAGTTTTGAGGATTCCAACGATCAGAGAGGATATCGTCAGCAACAGACACAACTCATGGTTGGAGAATCATGATAATCAATTGGTAATCAAAATGCTGGACAACATCAGACACATGCATTGCCAGAAAAAGTCAATACCTTCTGTTCCGAGTGATCCACCGATAAATTTAAAATTTGTGACATCTCAGTTTCCGTACAAATTCGGCGACTGTTGTCATTGGCAGAAAGATGGCAAATAAAGAAGGATAAAAGTTAAAAGAAAAAAAATCTAATAAAGAGGCAGTAGGGTAGGAGCTAGGGGCGATTGTTTTGGAAGCAACGTCTGAAGACATACAACTTGTTAGTTTGCCAAGTAAAGTCGCGGGCGATGATATCAGTAATTAATTTCATAAATAGTTAATTCTTAAGTAGGAAAATCCGATTGATTGACTTCAATATTTCTTTGTCCCATTGAGGACTCTGCCTGGCACATACAAAACTGTCAAACATAAGCCGAGTACAATAAGGCAGCAAAATTGATTAGGTTCATTTCATTCTTCATTCCCTCAATTTCTTCAGGTTTGACACAAAAAAGGCCTAAACAAATACAATAAAGTTTTTCTATGATAAACTCTTGCCAAATTGTTGCACTTAGCAATAGAATTCGAAGGAAAACAAGTTTGATCATGATACTTGTAGTATTGTGCTATTATTGTATTTCTTTCGAAACCAATCGCATTTTGCTGTCATTGATTGAAATAAATAACATCATGTTCATCTGTTCTATTGTTCTAGACCTTTTGCTTCAACTTTTTATTCACCAATTTGGTTTGTTGTTTTCCTAAATGTGTCTGTGTAAGAAGTACATAAGTACGTATATTTAAATGTACAACTTGGTTTGTTTGAGAACAGAGGCGTCAGAACAACAACAGCAACAATAATAACAAAAATTCATATATTTATAGGTATGGGCATACCGAGGGCCCCTTCTGGATATTGGACTTATTTGTTGTCTATAAGAATTTTCTGATTTGCCCCTTCTAGAATATATGATATTTTCTGATTTCCTCTTAGATACAAGGCCAAAATCTGGGTATGTCCATGTTCGTATGTAGTTCTCCTCTTGTTCTTTGTTTTCCCTGATTGCCTACCATTGAAATTTCTATTTTCATTCACTACAACAACTTTAACAATAGTAAGATGCAACATAAGTTGCGTTATTATTACTACTTTTTTCCATGTTAGTTTAAGGAGGGTTTTTTTTTGAGTTGGATGAGTTCAGTTGAGTTGAGTTGAGTTTTTTCCATGTTTTGTGGTTTAGAATATTATTTTTATTTTTATTATTGTTTGCGTTTGTCTTTGTCTTTTCTTGCTTACAACCCAAAGTATTCTACTGCTGTTGATTGTTTATTACAATATTTTTTTTTTTTCAGATTTAACAAAACCAAAATAAAAGTTCTTCTTTTGGCCTTATGACAACTTCATTCTGTCAGTTTTAGAGTCCATGATGCTGTTGTGGTTTTCTTTCTGGTTTTGGTAGAATAAGAAAATAATATTATGAAATTGTAATAGATTTTTTTGTTCTTATAAAAAAATTGGAAACACATGTTTGCAACACAGTGAGAGTATTGAAGTGATTCCCATTATAATTAATAATGAGTAGAATCAGGTTTCGAAATGATTCAAGACATCGATTTTGGATGTTGGTGATATATTTGTTCATATAGTTTTTATTATTTTACAAAATACAAGTTTGTTGAAAAGTATTGAACGGAAAAATGAAAGAATGTTAATTTTTAAATGAAATTAGTTTATTTTTATTCAACATTATCTCCCTCAACTCCAATACACTTATTCCAATGATCCTCCAAAATTTTGGTATCAGCAATTGCCCCCATAGTCAAACTTGGAACAATGATTTCTATTGATATTTCAAATTTTTGGACGTACGAACACATTTAAACTCTAAAACCCATCAATGCACAGTTGGAAATGAAAGATCAAATTCCAAATTCACCAATTTTTTTATGAATTTCCCTTGGTGATAAAACTTCCAAAACAAAGATTTTAATCACTGCACGATATTCCGCTCTTTTCATTGTAAAAATACAAACTGACCCGTCAAATAGCTTGTAAGCAAAGAATAAAGTAACAGATCAAAATAAAATTTTGTATGTGTTCAAATGAAAGATTTCCTTTTTTTTTTTTTGTTGTTTAAATTTGCAACTGTCGTCAAGACGACAACCAGAAAATTTTATCGAAAAGATAATCGCTTTGCGCAGGCTTGGATGAGTTAATTACTCATCCAGGATTCGGAATGGGAGATCTAGTGGGTGGTGCCTATTCAGGCGTCGCGTTTGGGTGCTGTTGTCCAACAAGATCATTGCTAGGTGATTTTCATGGGCCTCCAACCTTATGAGTTGTCTGTTGCTGTACTTTACGATTGTAGGCGTCAACAAAACAAATAAACGTCCACTTCGTTCACTGCTCAAATTTCAACTGACTTTATTGCTTTTTACACAGGCTTCGCTCTGCACATACCAAAAGTAACTGTGCATTTCCCAAACAATTGGAATGCATTGCATTGGGCTGAACTAACAAAATAAATATTATTGCACAGTGGTTTGTTCTACATAAAACTTAAGATTAACTTATACTACTTTATAATGCTACTTATTACTACAAGATTAACTTATCCTCCATCATACTACACGATTTCCTCCTTTATCATTGGTAACTGCAGGTCTCGGTGGATAACCGAGTAACGGACAAACCACTGCGTGCCTACAATCCTTCGTAGTAGCTTGGACTGTAACCTCTGCAGTCCATACCGGTGTTAGTATGGCCTTGTACAGTAATAGCTTATTTCGCAGGTTAAGCTTCGAATTTGTGCTGAGCAGCCAACTCATTGTTCGAAGTTTCAGGTCCAACTATTTTCTTTTGGTCGTAATGTGAGGTTTCCAGGTGAAGCGCCTGTCAAGTGTCAGTCCCATGTACTTCACAGTGGTACTGTTTGGAATGAGATCACCGTTGATGAAAGAAAAATGAAATATTAAAACGACTTATACAGTTTTATTCTTCTACTTATTAATAAGTGTCGCTTTCAATTCTTTTCAACTAACCTATTTTTCTTATTATCTTCAAATTAAAAGTATAATAAGATAAGGTAAGGGCAATAGTTAAAGATAAATTCTGGACAAAAAAGATTTGAAGTTAATCATGTGATAAATCTGTGAACAGAGTTTTAGGGCCATAATCTCTTAATAAAAAAAGGTCAGACTAGAAAAGAATGCACGCACATTCGCTTTACTATCAGATTGATTAAAGACGCCACGACTCTGCAATATGGGGATGTCAGAGGCACGGCAGCATTTGGCGGCGAATCGCTCTATGGTGATTCCTACGTGGCTACTTGGAAACAAAGGGTACCAATTGGAGCCGTGGCTGATGAACCCAGTAGCAGAGCCTTGGTTTTGAAAGGAATTTTAATAAATTTCACTCAAAGGCAAGAAATGTTGTGGAAAGGGCATTCGGTGTTTTGAAGTCCCTTTTTCGATGCCATTCAAAACAACGAATCCTTCACCACAGCTACGAAAGAGCATTAAGAACAATCAGTGCTTGCTTCATACTGCACAACATTTGTATGTAGCATGGCATGGCGATTGAAAATTACAGCGAAGAAATGAAAGCCGAGGTAGAAGAGGAAACTAAAGAACCTCAAAATAATCTGTACAAAGAAAGGTATATGGCCATATAAGAGGCCAAAATCCGCTCTTCACACATGTTTTGGGCCTTCATATTAGCCACAGCAATTTCATAAAGTTGATTTATTGGCTTCTTGGTGCTCCTCAATGGTGTCCTTTGCATGACCGATGAACTCATTCATTCATTGAAGCCATCATCTGAAAGGGTATATATGTACTTTATATGGAATGTTTTGATATCAGAATGATTGCTTCATAAATAAATAAAAAATATAAAATTCTGGATCAATTAGTTATAATGTAGTGAATATTTTTATGGTAGCATGACAAAAAATTTTAGATTTCAGATGGGATTGCTTAAATGAAGGGAGAGTTCAGGTATTGATATTAAATATATATATGGTTCAAATACCATTTGTAATTATATTTTTCCCACAGAATCAAAGTTCACAGCACCCATGAAACTTCCAACATATATATAATGATAGCTTTCTTATGACATATAAGATATATTCAAGGGTGCTACAGAAAAGTCTAGTGTTTTCGGCGTAGGGAGTTTTGCAATCCTCTCGACAAAACTGTAGGTGCCACAGAACTCCGAGAGGCATCGTTTTTCGGAGTGTTTTTATGGAATAACCGCACCACTTCACCGCAAGCATATAAAGACATTGTACAAAAGTATGTTATTCCGTTTTATTATAAATATTTTCAATAAGAAAATAATTTTTAAATTTTCTTCCCTCCAAATGTAACAATTCTATGGTTTTCTGTGACTGCCACTAATCAGCTGTTTTTCTGTTACATTACAAATTTCTGCAAAAAATTGATTACAAAATAAAATCTATTAAATATTTATAAAATGCCTGTGGCTTGCTTAATTGCCATTGATTTCTTATGGAGAAATGAATTGATCTATTCCATAAAACAGAAACTCCGAAAAATTTAAGATTACATTTAAAACGAGTTTGCATCCCTTTGCTTGATTGGATTTGCCGACTGATATTTCGTAAAATGGTGAATTAATAAACTATTAAACAAATTGTAAAAGTATAATCTATTCATTCGGAGCAATAGTTTTATTTAAAAAATTTTCTAATGGGTAAAAATAACCAATTATCCAAACGAAACTCAGTAGGAATCAAAAACTACCGAATGAGTTTTCTGTGGAACCAAAAATTGGAAATCTGGTGGAATTGAGGAGGCAGAGTTTTCTGTAGCACCATTGATTGTGTTATGTTTCTTATTTTCTGAAATCTTTAAAATTTTTACTTTATATTGATATATCTCAATAACTGATACAATAAAAGTAAACTGAAATACACTTCATTGCTGAATTCTACATCATTTTCTTTTTTTCTTTGTCAATATTCGCGAACATTCCAAACAACTTCCAACCAACTTTGTTTCATTGAAAAATACTTGTTATCCAAGCAGATCCACGTGATGGAGATGTGTAGGAAGTGGAATGAACTGAACCCGCTTTTACTTGTTTTTACTTAAAAAACATTTTTAACATACTTTTGCTTTTGAATACATTTTATTTGCGTACTATGAGTGTTACGATACTTTTACACATGTTTTTTTTTGTCTTTTTTGCAACATTTGTTGTTTAATTAATGAAATTGCTGAGGTTTAAATAGCAACAGACAAAGTAACCGATTTGATATAAAATGTAATCAATTGCATTTCTGACTTCTGATATAAAAGCAATACAGTAAAAGGCAAAAAAATACAAAAAATTTCAGTTTCAACGAATCATTAAATACCTTTTAAGAAGAGTGAGGAGCAAAGAATGAATCCAATGCTGGATCCTGAAAGTAATACTACCATTTAGTTGAAAGGCAAACACTGAAGCTAAAAGCAATTCAAACTTGGTATTCCAATGGAGCATAAGAATTCTGGTTGAACTCATTCATGTAGCGAGTAACTAGTGAACTCAACTCTATCCTATCCAAAGTCAAAAAGCAATCTAAAGGTTCAGTACATTCCTATCTTAATTTTTTTCAGATTTAAACTTACAATTTGAATATTTAATTTATACGGAAACCAATATATGGTATGATAAGCATACCTAATAGCATAATTACTGTTAAAAATGGAAGGTGCATTGCTATTTCTCAGTTCAATATCTTAAAAACTATGGGAATAATATGGATTTATAAATTTTACCCTAATACTAAGTACTTAGTAGTATTTAAATGAAAAATGTAACAAGTTTTTCATTAAAAACAGTATGCTGTCTTGGTTATTAAAGTATCTGAAGTTATTTGTTTGTTCATTTCAATAAAAGATATAGTACATGGTACATCATCATTGAAATACTATAATAAAAATTTATGAAATTCATTTTGTGATTCAAAAAACAAAAAGAAAAAAACCCTGAATATACAGTGGAGGAAAAAATCATAGAAACAAGCAAAAAAAAAATGTATTTTTTTAAAAAAAATTGAATGTAAAACTCTTATAAAACCAGAAAGAAGGCTATCATTGGCTGTGCCAAAGATGTAATACTCTTCACGCTCCTCCGGGTTGCATTCAACCTTCCTTGCATAGCATCACCAGTTTCTCTCTATTACAGTTTGAGTATCAACAAAGAACACATTTTGAGTATCAACAAAGAACACAGTTTGAGTTGCATTGTTATTTTATTGTACTTATACTCTTCATAAGTTTGTCATTTAATGTGAGTTTGTATGGAAGGTACCCCTCCTGGTAACTTTAGGATCATGAAATTTACATGACTGATGAGTACAGAACAGAAACTTATAGTGTCCAAATTTCAATTCAATAAGTCAAAAAACAAAAAAAAAGTTTCTAATAAAAACATTAATTTAAAAGGGGGATTGTATGGGAGGTACCCCCTAAAGGTCAGATTCGGCTGATTCAGACAAATGAACAGCATATGTTAAAAAGAAACCTTTTTGAAAAATTTCAGCTCTCTAGCTCAAAAACTGAGGGACTAGCTTGCGGCCAGACGGACATGGCTAAGTCAACTCATCTCATCGAGCTGATCACAAATATATGTATATACTTTATATGGTCTGCGATGTCTCCTTCGGTGTGTTACAAACTTCATGACAAACTTATAATACTATTCACTCCCGCGAAGAGTATAACAATGAGTATACAAATATTTCCTATACTCATATTTGTTTCTAAAAATCAACAAAAATTTGCTATTGGAACAAATAATAGAAATAAAATTAAAAAAGGAATAATTCATCAATCCATATAACTAAAAAATATTTCAGTTTAATATTTGTTCCGCATTACTTGAATACATCTACGACTCATAGAATTCACTAGATTCGCGCATGTTTCTGGTGGTATTGAATACCATTGTTCTATGGGGTTAAGGTCGTGTAATTGGGATGGCCACTCCATTACCATTATTTGAATTGTCACCAAACCACTTCTTAACAAGCTTTGACGAATACTTGGGGTAGTTGTCCTGCATGAATTTCCATTTTAAAGGCATTTCCTCTTCAGCGAATGTGAGCATCGTTGTCCTTAATATGTTAACATAATCCGGTGCACAATTTTTAACGTCTATCAAATGAATCGGACCCACACTGGTTGAAGAAAAAAAATTTAATTGAAACAAAAAAAGCAATTCAAAAAATTTTTAAATTTTGTTACTATTATTTTTTCCACCACTGTGTATTATGTATTTCTTTTACAATATAATATTCAGGTAGCATCTCTCACCTATCAATTGCATCTTGATGCTCATGTCATGCCTATCATGTATTGATATTGATTTGTCACAGGACTACTTGTTTTTAATGGGCGCCCGAATTCCAAGCACTTATCAAATAATTTTATCATTACACAACCGATTTATTTAGAGTAGTAAACAATATTGATAGATTTTCAAACATACTATACTCAGAATCATCCCTATATCTATTTATAATCAATTATATTTTGTAAAATAAAAAAAGATAAAAACTGCATATTGGAGCACACGTTTCTTGTATGGGGACCCATTTAATATTTTTACTATATTTTATTTTTATTAGTTGTCGTTATAGCGACAATTGAATTACATACTCAGTGTCATTAACTGTCTACCTATTATGGATCATGAGATGGAGCTCAGTCATCGACGAATGGACAGCGTAGGTTTAGTAACATGTTGGCACTCTTTGGGTACAGAACCCAAATAAAAATGAAACCAAAGACTATAAAACACAATATTTCTAGATTTGTATAGAGGAAGCTAGCTGCGGTACTGCCACTTCTTGAATTTAATATTGTTGTTGTTAGTGTTGTATTGTTTGAACTCATTTATTTTTATTAATTTTTTATTTATTTATTATGCGCCAAAAGGGGCTCATTGTGCCCTATAATGAGTTTTACTGAATTGAGAAAAACAGTATTTAATAAATAAAATTGTAAACAAGGTCATGGCCTAGGGAGGCCGGAAAGTAAGCTGTACGCCCAAGACGTTGCCTGTTCTTTCGCAGCAAAGCCTCAAAATGAAGCTTTCTAACCCTCCGGATTGGGGTTGAATTGATCAGTGGTCTGACCAGGCGGTTGTAATAAGCCAACAGTTGGTCGTTATATCAGCTTGTATGAAAGGTGATCTAGTCTTCTACTACTGCGTAGTTCATATCTCTGTGCAAGGTTGAGTGCTTGACGTACCATGGATATCCAGTCATTAGACTTAATGTCTTATTCTGCAACACTTGCACTCTCTTCCGTTGGGATTAACCAGTAGTTCCCCATATCTGGATGCCTACACGGTAATTCCCGAAGGAGGTTAAGCAGCCAGTGAAGCCTGTTTAGTTTGTTTTGGCAGCTAAATAGCGCCAACGTGATTTGCTGATCGAATGTAATCCTTTGATCCAGGATGTGGCCTAGGTATTTCACTTTCTTTGATTGGACGATGGAGTCCCCACAGAGATTTACAGCCGTTGGGATAATCATTCACAAAGTGAAGGACACGTTAGCGCATTTGTTACTGTTAGTTCCCAGTTATACAGTTTGAGGTATTCTTGGATCCCATCTGCAGCTTCATACTCGCAATGAGAGCTGTAAAATAAGTCAACGTATTCGGTATAAGTAGCTAACATATCTTTGTTTGGGCCGATGCATATCTCATCAGCGCTAACTTGGGGAACCCCATACAGGTCGGAGTATCTCACTTATTGTACTAATAACTGTGCTAATAACAGCGATGTTGTAAGTTTGAAACCAGGATTGCAATCAATAAACTTGATTTTGAGGGATTCCATGTATAATTTTATCATCGGCATACCATAAGTATCAACTATGATATTATTTTCATCATTAGTTGGTAAATTGAACCCAGAGGTAGTACCTTGGGGAATTTCATGTGTGGACGTTAGATTTTAGCCAGAGATATTAAGACTTTGGTTTACCAAAGACAAGTAATCACTTTCAAATCTAAATCTAAATATTAATGAACAGAAATTTATTTCTTTAGATTTATAATGTCATTTCTACGACTTGAATTCTGGGTAATTTTTTATGGTTTTGCCTTGAACTTATCAAACACTTCAATTCAAATTTGTCTTATTACTCGTTAGAAAAGATAAACATCAATAGGCACATTTAAATCCTATCGTTTCCGATTATCTCAATGCAGGATTCACTTTTACAAATCCTGAATATATTTGCTTTTCTTTCCAACATAGTACACGTATTATGTAGAAGTGTCTGCATTTGAGGAAAAGTTTTTTTTGTTTCTTTTTTTTTTTGTTTTATTTTTGTGTAGTCAATACTCGTAAGACGCAGTAAGACCACGATGAATTTTATAAATAATTTATTGTCATTTTTCTTTATTGTGAACAATGACGAGAGTGAAAAACTTTTAACAATTTTCCTTTCTTTTTGGTGGAAAGAAAACTTTCTTACCGTTTTTCGCCTTTTGTTCGAATTCTTATTTAACTTTTTCAAAAGAGTAAATGTCGCGTTATGATTACTTTTAGTTGAGTTGGCGTTGGCTAAGATAAACAATTGAAATCCGAAATCTACAATATTTCGAATATATAAAATGGTTTTTTCCTTTTTACATTAATGTTGTTGCAATGGACTGAGCAACTATTTACTTGGTGGTGTCTAGGACGTTATCTACCATAAATGATAACTTTTGTTTATTTGATAACATTGGTGGGTCCACAACATTAGAAATATATAATATTCTCTGATGTTGTTCATTGTTCTTTTTGAATTGTATATTAGTTATATGAAGGAGCGATAAAAAAATATTTGTGAATGCAATAAAAAAACTCTTCCTATTCTAACAAAAAATCACAATAAACAAATGAGAATAGTTATTTTTACAAAGCTTGTAAATCATTATCAATATCATATTCTATAGTAAGTAGTTTTGAAACAATTAACGGATGATTTTTTAGCAACACTGTTTTTAACAGCTGACGCGGTTTACGAGCCTTCTGTTACTGTCAAACACGTTCAGTTTGGTCTATAATTTAACCATGAATCGACTTACAAACGAACAGCGTTTACAAATTATTGAATTTTATTATCAAAATTCATGCTCGGCAAGGCAAGTGTATTCTGCACTTCTTCCATTTTATGGTCAGTTTGGTCGACCTTCTGAGAGGGCTATTCGGAATGTTGTGACTAAATTTCGCACCCAATTTACATAATTGGAGATTAGACCACCAACACGCATACGTAGAGTGCGGACAGAGGAAAAAATCGCAGATGTTTTCGCCAGTGTTACTGATAACACTGAATTAACGATTCGGCGCCGTTCGCAGCAATTGGGCCTCTGTTACTCTACTACGTGGAAAATTTTGCGAAAGGATTTGGGTGTAAAACCTTCTAAAATACAGCTGGTGCAAGAATTGAAGGCGCGCGACCTACCATAACAGCTAACTTTTGCTGAATGAGCGCTGGCAAAGTTGAATGAAGATCCAATTTTTTATCGAAAAATTGTGTTCAGCGATGAAGCTCATTTCTGGTTGAATGGATACGTGAATAAGCAATTTTGCCGCATTTGGACTGAAGAGCAACCAGAAGCATTGCAAGAACTACCAATGCATCTCGAAAAAGTAACTGTTTGGTGTCAATTGGCCGCCTAGATCATGTGATTTAACGCCTCTAGACTATTTTTTGTGGGGCTTTGTTAAGGCTCATGTCTATAGCGATTGACGCACTGGAAGCCAATATTGAATAATTTATTCGTGAGATACCGGCCGATATGTTGGAGAGAGTATGTCAAAATTGGATCCAGCGTATGGACTATTTGCAGCGCAGCCGCGGCCAACATTTACATGAAATTATCTTTAAACATTAAATTATATCGATCGTTCTATCGACTCAAATAAAGATTTCATACATTTTTCTGAATTTTTTGTGTTTTTTTTAAGAATCAAATTAGCAAGCTCTCAAAAAAGTACCCATTATAATAACAAATATGTCAACTGATTGATGACTCTGGTCAATGTTAACTTAAATATTTATGGATAATAGCAAATTCTTAAGGACAAACCCAGTCTTTTATATGAGAATGCATGCCCTGCAGTATGAAATATTGGTCTAAAACTGGTTCGTGGCTGGTCCCTTAATAAACAGTACTAGTTCCAACAATCTCACTCAACTGGTGAAATTAACATGGCAATGTGCAAAGGAGCCAATTGCAACCGCCTTAATTACCGTTCACCAGTCATGTCAATGTTCACTGCCACCGCTTGCATTACGGTTCTCCAATCGTGCATTTCATTGGCACCACCTTTGACTAGCGAATTGACTAGCCACCAGTAATTCTGACTTACTAAGGAAAAGCGCACTTACTGGTTCGTCTCTGCATAACCTGCGACTAGTGTATTCATTATCCATCAGGTAATAAGAATAGGGGCTAGTGAATTACTATCGAAACGGGGACTATTGACACCAAGCATACTGCAGAGTATGTAATATGAGTTGACTGCTTCAAGATGTAAAAGAACCAATGGTAGTGTATTGCTCAATCATTTGAGGACTAATTTGAACAGATGACATGTCAGTACGGAGCTGTGAACCCACTACACTACATAATAATTTTCGCATATCATTATATATTCATCATAAGTCCAAAAAAAGCACAAATGATTCCATATTTGCATACATATGTAAACATATGATCTGTGTCTGCGACTCTTTTCTGTTTGTAAATATTTTACAAAAATTTAACAAAGTAATAAAACCATTGATTGGTACTAAATGTGAAGGATTAAATGAACCAAAAAAAAAAAAAAAAAAAAAGAAAAGAATGTGTAAATAACATGAAATACAACAACACAAACAACTCTCATCATCACTTAGTAAAGGATGGGGGAAATGAAAGGCATAATCTGCTTTTAATGCCAACTCATTACTGTTAATTGATTTCAATTAAATCAAGCTCACACCAAACACAATAACAATACGTAACACAAAAATAACTACAATAACAAAGTGGCCACAAACAAAATATTGTATTCACTCAAACAATGAAACCACAACAAAAATAACAACAGAAATAACAAAAGCAATAAGAACAACAACAATCACGACAATGCAATAAAGAAAGGACAACGTGCGGAACGATGAAATGAGGATGGCAATGTCGATGGTGTTGTATTGGTGATGGTGATGGTGATGAAGAGGAATATTCCCAAGAACTAAGATAGAAGAACAAGCAGCAAGTAAAAGCAACGGAAATGTCTAAAAATAAAATACACATCCTTCAAACTGCCCATGCACAAAGTTAACTAACAACGTCTGTTAAAACGTTTCCTCTCATTCATTTGTTCTTCTAAATGATCATGTACGCGCCTTCAAACGCACCCACTTCATATCACACTATCACCAAACGCCTTTGTTAATGTTTGGCATACCTCATAAATTAGAGTATCTCATCGCAAGTTGAGCTACTTAACTTAATAAAGGCGCCAATGGTTGCCCAACTCCTCTCTCCATCACTTCAACCTCAACTTCGTCATTGCCATCGTCATCCGCATTATCGTTTCCGTCGCCGTTTCCGTTTTGGTCCTTTATACAAGTATCCTTAGCGCTTGTTCATGTTTCCACTTCCGTTGGACGACGCTTCCTTGAAGGTTAACTTAATGTTGCTTTCTTTTCATTGCTCGTTCTTCGTAGTCAGCTACTTTTTCAGTTCATTTTTTTTTTTTTACAACAGCAGCAACCAGCAACCATCAACAATAACAACTATAAGGACGCGAAACAAACAAACAGATGCACACACACACACACATATATATTCTTAACTCTTAAGTGCTGCGGCAAAGATTTTCGGATAAAGTTAATTACAACTCATTGGACTCATTTCATTCCCTTTCTTTGCCTCTTTGCAAGACACAAACTTGCTTACAAACATTCACAGACAATCCAATAATCTCGGACACTTTGCTTGATGGAGTCCTGAAACAAACAATCATCCTATACAAAGTAATAAACGAACAAGCGAACGAACGAACGAACGAATGAAACTAGCAAGACATGATTGTATCTAGATACTAATAGAATTAACAATAAAAAACTACAATTTTCTAATTAGCAAAATTGTTTGAAAATGTTAAAATCGCTTTGGCGAATGACTAATTGAATAGAAAGGACATTTTTATCTTTTGAATTTCAGTATCTCTTAGGATTATGTTCACAAACCACGAACGACAAACCATAATAACAGAATCAAATTCATAAGCAAGTATCTGTTACATTTTTCTATTCTATGTCGTCAAATCATAGTCATAATGATGTTTGTCGAAGCCACAGAAGAACATGAACAAGTAACATGATATAGTAATTTTGAATATACCATACTCACTTAGGAGGCAATGAAATTGATTAGATACTATTAGGAAAAGAGTCCGTCATTGATTAGTGTGAACTCGTACCATCATAACTTCTTTATTACAATTATAATAAACGAGTATATGGCAACTAAGTTCCAATGGTTTTATAAATTTTTTCCAATGTTTATTTTTAATTAACAAATCATTAATCAATTTTGTATTCTCCTTTGCCTATACTAATGTATACATACTAATATTATAAGGAGGTAATGTGTGTTTGGATGTTAGAGGCAAGCTTCGAAATTACTCATCTGATTTTAAATATTCTTTCACCCCTAGAATGATATTTTGGCACAGAGTGATATGTTTAGGTTTAACTGAAATATCCGAGCCAAGTGCAAACAAAAACAAAAAAAAACTGTACTGAGTGGCACTGTGCTCAGAGCTGAAACTCAAAGTATCTTCTTTGTTGTTACTTATACTTTAACAGAGAGAATATAGTGATGTTAAGTAAAGAAGCACATCTAATATCTGGCATTTGTTGCCGTTAGATTGGATGCAACCCATGCGAGGCCGGATCGAGTATGTTAGTAAATAATAAACATTTATTACTTTTTTGTGACAGTAACATTGTTACATTCTCTTTATTTAATGAAACTGTTGGTCACCAACGCCAATATTACTAAATAGATGTTCGGAAAGACGCCACCTTGGGATAATATTATTTTCTCGATAGTAATTTAAGTAGTTCCTCGTCATTGCGGATGGCCAATTGAAGATGACGTGGAATAATCCTATCCTTCTCTTTCTCACGAGCAACATTTCCGGCCAGCTCAAGGATTTCAACCACCAAATACTCCAGAACAGCAGCCATATAGACAGGAGCAGCAGCTCCAATCTGATTAGCATACTTTCCCTTGCGCAACCTACGATCCATACGTCCAACAGGGAATTCAAGTCCAGCCCGTAAGGAACGCGAAGTAGCCTTCTTCTTAGTTTTAACACCACCAGTATTGCATCCAGACATTTTGATTTATTAAGTACTTTTTGTTAGCACAATTTCACAATTTATAATTATCTTTTTTTAAAGATGAAATTTTCCATGAAATACATTGATTACATAATCCAATTTGTACCGTTTATTCAAGTTTGAGTTGACATCCAAACATATGAATTCTATTGGTTTTTTTAAAAGTTCATTCTCGAATTAGAAGTACGAAAAATTAAATATATATAAAAATCCACTTGCATGGCCTACTAGGATAATCAAAATCAGAATGTGCATGTGAGATTGCACATGGCATGGTTTTCAGATGAGAAAATTTGGTGCAGAGTTGCCATATGCATAGAAAAGTAACATAGCATGGTTGTTTACTGGTGCAGAATTGCCAAATGCATAAGATATAGTGTGACTTTACCATCCGAAAAAGATGTTTTTTGAAATTACTTTGCATAGCTTGATTTTTAAAAACGTATTCGTATATAAATAAATGTGTACATAAGTAGATATTCTACCTATGGATTCCGAAACCACTGGACCGATTTTGAAGATTTTAAGGGACACTCTATAATCTAGAGATTGGAGAGTATTCCTGTGAAGTTAGTTGCGAATCGGACTTGCCGTTGGTGACAAATTAGTAGAGAAAAGTTACCTTTATCAAGCATATCAGATTAATAATTGATTCATCTGATTTTTCAAAAGTATGCAAATGAACAGTATTTACACACTAACATCACGTCGAGGGCTTAGCAAATCACGCCGGGTTCACTAGTTGTGTAAAATTATACTATATAAATTAAGTTTATTCCAACGTTTAAGAAAATATTTTCAAAGCCCCCCTTTTGGTAGAAATCATCCGTTTTGACTTGAAAAATTCAACCAAACCATCTCTCAATTCTGCATCAAAATTATGTGAAATTTCACGAAAAACATTTAAAAGAGATCGAAAAAGGTGGAAATTCTTTGGTAACAAATCGACAGTGTACGGTGGAACTCATAGCATTTCTAAGTCAAGCTTTCGAATGGCTCCCTTGGGCGTATTGAAGATATGCAGATAAGTGTTGTTGTACAGAACCTTTTCAAATGAGTAAAGATGGTGGGCATTTCACTTCTTTGCCAGTCCCTAGTCATTTGATGAAAATTTGCAAGCAAAGGTTGATTTAATTGCTCTTTATAGAACTCAACTGAACGATCAAAATCAAGTGCATATCTTAGGTCAAAATTTCCATTTTTAGGGTTCCGTACCCAAAGGGTGGCAACTGGACATGCATACATATATGTAGTGAGCAGTTTTTGCGGCCTTAAAACTTTGAATAAGAACAAAACGAGAAAGGTTTCGAAAAAGCTAACAGCTTCTAAAAACGCAGGAACTTAGTTGCTAACTTAAGGTGTGATGAACATCGATAGGAAAATCAACACCAACATGTTCATACTTTCATGTGACTTCCTGAAATATTCTCTCATTGTTCTAAATTTATAAATAAACTAGTGAGTCCGACGTGCTTTGCTACGCTCCCGGCGTGATGTTAGTGTGTGATGCTGTTCTCTTTTTAATTGTAGTACATATCTGTTTTTTTTATATCTAAATGATAGCCACAACAATTTGGAAGGTGGTCTAAATATTGATGGGACAAACATAAGAGTGTTAATGTACGCGGATGATATAGTATTACTAGCTGATGATGTGAAGGTACTCCAATATAAGTTAGAGAATCATTGCTTAAAATGGAGTATGGAAGTAAACCTAATGAAGTCACAAATAATGGTGTTCAGAAAGAGAGGTCGACTTTCGGCCAAAGCAAGAACGAGTGAAGATAACGTCAGAGTACTGTTACCTTGGTGTAATTCTCACACCAAAAATGTCTTTCACCAAACACATCAGTAACCGAATTGAGCAAGCAAAAAACAGCATTAACATTGCCTCATAAGTTGTCAAAAGCTATTCTAAGAGGAAACGTTGTGTGTGCAAATAAATTTAATCAGC
Organism: Amiota communis; assembly: GCA_037043315.1. Taxonomy (NCBI): domain Eukaryota; kingdom Metazoa; phylum Arthropoda; class Insecta; order Diptera; family Drosophilidae; genus Amiota; species Amiota communis. The sequence goes on from JBAMAV010001285.1 coordinate 664,726, forward strand.
TGGGAGCAGAATACAATATAAGGTTTCAATGAAATACTGGGATAGAAGAAGACTGGTGTAATCGTTGCAATCAGCTCATTGAGGCATTAAAAGCGGCTTCGTGGAGTACAATGCTGGAAAAAGTAGCAGGTAGCACAAACCGCTTTTATAAATACCTACAACCAGCAGCTGGAGAAAAATATTTTTAAGCCAACCTAACTCAACGTGAAGTAACAATGATAATAAAAGCAAGCTGCGACATATTACCACTGAATGCAAATCGTTTCACGCCAGATATGTCAACCATTTGTACGCTTTGCAACAGGAATGAGCAGGAAACACTGACGCACTTCATATCAAGATGCCCTGTGTTAAATGAATTTGGGGTGTGACATTTTAAGAAGAATTCAATTAAGCAAAATGATAAACATTTTAAACGGTGACCATGAAATCAGTGGGAAGACTCTAGCAAGCTATATATGCACAATATTATAGAAAATTTTTAATATCAGAATTCATAAAATAAAAAATTAATAAAAAGAAGTACTACTAGTACTACTTCATAGCGCAGCAATGGAAATACTTTTGAAAAATTGGAGCAATATTAACATAATTTAGTTGATATATTTGACGAAGGTGACTTTATTGATTTTAAAAGAAGGTCTTTAAGCTTTACATGCAATATTTTATCCACCAATTTCTCGGCAACAGCAAGTACAATTATTATGAAATAAGGTTAAAGTTGTGCTCCAAAAAAAAAGTAATGTACCTCACCTATATAAGCACACTAAAGAAGTGAAACTGCTGCACAAAATGTTACAAATCAAGTTTTAAAATAATTACTAGAGTTGTGTATAATATTATTCATTTATTTCATTCTTGAAGAAGCAATTTTAGTATTGAAAACATATTATAATTAATAATTGAAATAGTTTGGTCAAATATGACATATAACAGCAAAGTCTAAGCGACATCCACACAAATTAATATGCGAGATCGGCGTCGTGTACGGCACACACAAATGAAAAGCATAATTGAAATTCGCTCAATCCATGAGCACATATGATTGAAGAGAAGAGCAAATGCAATGCATGCAACTGTTGATGGGTGTGTTGTTGTTGATAAGTTGTGCACAAAACCAACTACGGCACAAAGGAAGAGAGAGACGGAAAAGCATCTTCGGCTTGTGGTCGGTTATACGGTCACTTGTTCGTACGCACTTCGTAAAGTAAACACACATCAGTAAAGCATTTTTTATCTCTCTCTTACTCTAGCATTTACATTCATTTTGATTACTGTAACGCTTTTTTTGGACTTACACTTCGCTAAAGAAGTTTCACTTCAAAAAGCTTCTTGTATTTCTTGTATTACAGAAATTTGATTTTGAATCGAATGAATGGCTTTTAATTGATACTTGAACAAAACAAACACACTGAGAAGGTCTACGACATTAATATATGTTCTAAACATAGATAATTTATCATCACTACAAAACATAATCATTATGAATGTCCATTTATCAAAGCGCCAGGTCAAGGCTGGTGTTTTACAAGGCAATGTGCTGACACCAGTGTTGCATACTCTATATTCTGCAGGCATCCCAACCGTTAATGAACGGAGTGCCTTGCTGACAACATATGCAGATGACACTTGCATTTTGTATAACTCTTGCATGCCCAGAGAAGCAGCAGAGATGATCACCAATTACCTGCAAGCCAATTCTGATTTCACGCCTAAGCGTGCAGCATGAGAGATCAATAATGGCGATAACTCTTACTGCAAATGCAGCACGACGAAAGCTGAAAAGACTGCACCTAAACGACCTGTTACAAAGAAGAATGTGATTCACAAAATTGTATAATTTCAATGAGTAATAAAAAATACTTACTCTAATCTTAAAAATCGTTTCTGTATAAAATATTTTCCCTCTTTTGAAGATACTGTATATCCAATAGTTGGATTCATCTGATATTACCTGTTACTAATTTTTATTTAACTTACAAATTTAATGTCTTGCAATAATTTATTTCAAGAAAATTGTGAAAAAGGAAGCAGGTAGATTTGCAGTAAGATATGCGACAACAAAACAAAAAAGACCCATTAAAATTTAAAGTTTTCCTCTTGCAAAATGTAAAATTCTGTAAATTAAGTAAACTTTTCAAATATATTTCAATTAAGTACTTAACAATAACAAATTATCTGCACAAAAATAAAAAATACAAGTGAAAACATTAAAGCCTAACTAAACACCATCAAAGTTAATAAACAAATAAAGAAACTTTCTTAAATTGGAACTTGACCAAATCCAAGCAAACTTATTATACGAGTATGTATAATAGGGTAGAGTAGTAGTAAGTTGTTTGCATACAAAGTTTTCCAAAGCAAATAAAGATAATTTGTTCATAGTCAGTTATCAGACTAGAAAATGCCCTGTGTCTAAGTACTTACACACAATATACAATATTAGTGAATATTCAATTCTTCTTGATAAAGGTATAAAATATAAAAGTTAGACCGTTAACTAGACAGATCAGAATCCAGTCTTAGATAAGAGAACTGTTTCTGGACAAAATTCTATCTCATATATAAGTATTTGTGTCTTATGGGATCTTTCTTCTTTCTTTGGTTTACTGATTTTTTTGTTTAAAAATTAAATGAACTTCACTAATTCAGTAAAATAGAATAGAATAGGAAGAAACCTTAGAAGAAATTAATAGCGAAATATGTTATAGAATAAATAGATCAATTGAGAATTGCCTCAAGTTGAGACTTTCTTATAAATGAAATCAGTCCATTTCCCTTTAGATTGAAGCATACTGTTTTCCACATACTGAGAGCCTCATCTACATATGTATATAAAATAGGACGTTAAAAATAGTTTGACAGTGATGGACTCCGACACTGTTTGACCGATCACCTTGAAAGTTGGCACAGATATATATTTTTTCATGCAGAAGGTGTTTGCATACTTGTTTTCGGAACCGCTGTTGTCGCGAAATTGGTGATTAAAATTGTTCATATAAAGTTTAGAGAAACTGAGTAACTGCACAAATCGCTGACGAAATTGTGTTCCAGTTACGTGGCGAATGGAATATTAAAATATGATATTTATTCCCGTGAGTTATTAATAAAAAACAATGGTTACAAAAATCACGCACTAACAAGCACTAAGACGGGGCGTAGCATGGTACGCCAGGAATACTAGTATCATATATAAGTACATAAAATTTATCTTTTACTAAGTATGTCAAGGTAGCTAATCATATCAATTGAAGTTACATTTGAAAATAAGAGTATATCGATGAAATCTTAAACTAAAACTTTAAGCCATGCTAGGTGTATTCAATATTATTGTTTCTAATGTATATAACACATATAATAAAGTGATGAATTGAATTGTTCAAATGGCTTAGGAAATGCCTATGGTATACATATATGTGTGCCAAATGTCTTCAGTGCATCTATTATTCAGGGCTACATGAATCATTCTAATGCTTTTTAGGGTTCCGCAATCAAAGGGTGCCAATGGAACTCTATTAATAAGCCTACGCTGTTCGTCCGTCCGTCCATCAGTGAGTTCTTTCTCATGATATGTAATACCTAGACAGTTTAAATTTTCTTGTAATGTGTTATTCAATTGCCGCTATAACGACAGTTAATAAAATTAAAATGAAGTTAAAAATTAAAGCGATCTCCAAACAAGAAACATGTGCTCCATTATGTACTGTGCTAAGTTTTTACATATATTCTTGACAAACTGTTTGCCAAGTCCACACTATCTCAATGCGCTTGAGTATTGAGTACGGAACCCTTTATGTGTGAGTCGGACTCACACTTGACTTTATAGTATTATTTTTATTTTTTTGTATGCACACTCAAGGACACACATTCACACACATAGAATTATATTGTTCATGTTTCGTCTTTCACTTAAGTTTCTGTTTTTTAACTGTTTTGCTGTTTATTGCAACAAAATTACACAACAAACAAAATCAAAATCAAAATAAAATACAAAAAAAGGAAACACATTTCCCACACTCGAAAAGACAAAGTGATAAAAAAGAATGAATGTGACCAAGATATGGAAGGGAACGATAGACATACAAACAAATAGACATAGAATCAAAGTATCAGAAACTGAGTGAGCTAAGCAGCCCAAGTAAAAAGTTGGGTGCAGACAAAATGCTAGGAACCAACAACAAGGAACAACATTCAGTTCTACAACAGCAGCAACAACAACAACGGAAACAATAATAAAAAAAAAACTTTTAAAATGGGAAAACTTTTTCTCCCAACTGTTGTGCGAAGTAAAGTAGCAAACAACAACAACAAAATGAACAACAAACGAAACTATACAAAAAAATAGCATTAAATTTGGTTTCACTTCAAATTAAATACCTTACACTCAAGTGTCAAGATGACGAGATTCCTATTAAAGGAAACATTAAGGAAACACACAAAAAGAAAAAACAACAAATTTAGAAATCAGAAGAATGAAGGAATTCTACAATAAATCTAATTGGTCATTTAGATAAGAAAAAATGTTTAAAAAACATCATTGGAAAATGGTAAAGTGGAGACAGAAAGCATCCAACATTTCCTACATATGAGATAACCGTATTTTTGAAAACCTAGAGAGACTAACAAATTTACCATTGACGGAAGAGGTACATTTTAAGGATTCTATCGACGACCTTTAAGACCATGCTTCTGGTTAAAATTGCACTCTGTGGCAAGCGGCCTATATATTCTATCCTATCCTATTTGCACTTAATGTGAAGTGTATAAAAAGTAACTTTTTATTTTGTATCAAAGCCATTTGTATTAATTAGAAGAAATACAGGAAAAGAAAAAAGGCAGAAAATGAAAAAGACTTGATATTGAATTGCTTTGTTTTTTGGGGGGCTTAACTTTGTTTTGAATTGAAAGAATATAGAGACATTTTGCAAACAGATAATCGAGTAGTCAAGGGAATGCATTCTGACAGTGCTTACAGAACAGACACTATTTGGAAATTAGAAAACCAAAGATCGAAAAAGATAAATGAAGAAAATCAACAAAAGGAAATGACAAATAGATAGTATTTTACTAGATAGATTATTTTTATTTATGAAAGAGAATGAACAAGTCTTTGAAAGAGACAAACTATTTATTCTAGTAAGTGAGATTGATAACTCTACAAAATTGAGTCATGATGCTTCTAAGAAATTGAAATAGACAATGGATATGCCTACTCAGCATATCGAAATGATGGAAAAAGTTTTAATCCATTTGTCGTAAGTTGTTTTGTTGACACCATACAAGTTTGATCAGTTTTGGTCAACAATTTTCTTAGCTTGTTTGGGATATACATACATATGACTAATACACTTCATTAAACAATTAAAGAAATAGCTAAGATCATGTATACTATTAATAATTTATTCTTTCTTTCAATTACTTACTTTTTCAATTCTGTGCTAAAAAGATACAATTTAAATTGTGAAATTCGTGATTTAATGGTAGTTAAAATATTCGTTTCCTGCAATCATGATTTCAATATTTATATGTGTAAGTATCCATTTGCTGGTGATTTCTACATTGCGTATACGCAAAAGCAGCACAAAATCAAGTGCTAAGCTTAGCTAAGCTTTATCATCAACACGACCAACGCCATTTCTGTTATTGTTGTTACTGCTGTTGGTGCTGCTGCTTCTACTGATGTTGTTTAGTTGAAAAACCAAAATCGCTATCAATTTACGTTTGTAAATACATTTTAATGGCATTTGAAAGCTAAACTCACGCACAAGTTACACAGAAAACAACACACCATCACACACAACACACCACACACCACACACCAATCAACCAACTAACCCAATATACGTGTTCATATGCCACTCCTTTAAACAAAGCTCACAGATATATTGTATGTATGTATGTGTATGTATATACTCCAACTTACCTAAGCTGCTAAGCAATCCAGCAATCAGATTCTCATCCTTTCTATCCTCATTCTGATCGATTCACAGACCATGTGTGTGTTTTTCTTTTTCCTGATTTCCATTTGCCCACTAAGCTTAAATAGCTAAATCTAAAAGGGAATTCATTCAGACCACCCGAACCGAAACCAAATGAAACCAAAATCCGAAAACGTAATCAATTTGAAAATTTGGAGAAAAGGAAGGTGTAAAGTGCAAAAATTGGTTAGGGTTTCCGAATCTGAGTATCTATTTATATGTTAGTATGTAGAACTACGCGACATTGACAATTTAAGTAACTTCCTGTTTGAATTTGATTCTGTTTACTTATAGGATTTATTTCTACTTTGCAAAATATAAATAATAATATCATAATAATCGGAAGTGCATTAACCATTTCAGTAGGCGAAATTGTATGTAGTATATACTCGTATTAAAGAAAATACTATACTGCTTTTTAATTAGGATATTTGGTTTTTTACATTTAAGCCATCTTACCCAATGGGTTGAATCAAACAGGGTGGAGGCTTCAGTTGTTCACGTGAAAACGTTTTAAAAAGGCTTCCATAGTCTTGTCAACGTGTCATGTGTGCTGTGTTGCATATGAAACGCTGCTGGTGTTGCCAATACTTTTAAGATATCTCGTGATTCATAAGCCATAGCGCCAAGTAATTTATATAGTCTGAAAAAAGATGAATGCACGGTGCTTGTAAGACTAATTTTCTTATTGCACGTTTACATAATCAAGGGGTTAAGGGCATTGAAAAAAGTAACAAAAATTAAGAAAATGCGTTTGCTTTGTAAGCGTATCTCTTGAGTACTACTTGACCGGTTTACTGATTGTTTATTTTTTTATTTTGTTCATTATAAGCCAATTAGAAGAATATAAAATATTAGTTTTTGGATAATCCACCAGAAAAGTTGGAAATTTGGATTTTTTGTTATTAAAATAAGAAAGTAAAGTATACGTTTACCCCTAAAGATAGATTTTTTGATGTGAAACATCTTTGGTTTCGGGAGCCTTTGTTGTGAAAGGAATGTATGTTTAATTAGTCATAAGCATATCGATGTGTGCCTTTGTGTCAGGAATCTGCATTCTATGCCTTTAAGAATTGTATTGGACGACTACAGTCGATGGGTCATTGGTTCGCGGTGCTTACATCAAAAACTCAGTGAAAAATTTTCACGCAAAAAATATTATGATTGTATAGCGTACTACATTGCCCAATTTTGAGTGGAGTTAACCACCTTTTTTTTGTGTCCTCAACTGAATCGATCTGCGAAGGTATCAAGGGGAAAGTCCACTTTAGAACATTGTTTTGGAACTTTTGGATTTCACTAGAACAATCGTATATCTCTGAGTATCGTAAATTCTCACATGTTTTAATATTTGCTTGTATGTGAGTATCTTATTTTAAATGGATAACGATGACTATATATGTACAATTCAATACATCCACATATTTCTAAGTATATTTAAATTCAAGGTCCTCTCTCGTTTGCTAAACATGTGCGCGTTAAGTTATGCCGTATTCGACTAAGGAATTTAATAAGTATGTTGGTAATGAATTTCTTAACTTTATTAATGTACTACATACTCAATATTAAGTTCCATTGGAAACATGTTGCTTCTTGTAGTACATACATGTAATGTTAGTTTATTGTAATTATTAGGGAATTCAAGTTTATGATAATGACACAATTATAAAGTCTGATATTGTACTAAGAATTCAAGTTTAAAGAATTAGAGCAACTTAATTAACACAACGTTTCAACACCGTACTTCGCAACATCTTCTGACGACCTTCAGCAACAGACTAACTTGTCAATCCACTATCGGCTACTCAATACTGACTACTTAACAGTGGGTTGACGTGGGTGGGTGTTATCGGTCACACTGCTTTGGGGTCCTTACATACATATAACTACAACTTCAACTCAATCCACTTGCCTTAATCATTGGAAACATAATCTTCACCATCATCAACATCATCACCATTATTGTCATTGTTTTTATTGCAATATAAATTTTCAATTTCATTTTGTGTTTTTGTATCTGTTTGTATTTGTGTGTGTGTGTGTGTGTGTGTGTGTGTGTGTGTGTATGTGTGTGCTGTTGTATTGCTGTTGGTGGAGCAAAGCGATTTGCATGCAAATTTGGCACGAATTGTAAATATTTAAACAGCTTAAAAGTGTGAGTATTAAATTTTTGATACTAATTAATTATGCATATGTAAATTTTGTACCGACAAATTATTATTTTTATTATAAAGTTTTAGTATTCTATCTGAATCTGTATCTGCATCAGAATCAGAATCCGAATAAGTTGATAAATATACGTATGGTACTTATATTTGAAAAAACACCAAAATGATTGGACCGCAAACTCAATAAACTTTTCAATTCAAACATTCGAAAATTGGTTAAATAATTAAAAACCGTTTGAACTAAAGATGTGGTGTACTTTGTAATGCTCTTTCAAATATATACAATAGTATTCATTTATTCATAGTCAATCTGTCAAGTATTGTGCACAAAATTGAGAAGCCCTCTTAAATACAAGCTGCATGAGATTGGCCATTCAACAAAAATATTAAGAATAATAGAAGACATCTACAAAGGCATCAAGTACACGGGATGGACGGGTGATACCTATTCTGGGGGGTGTAAAACAAGGATGTTTTACTGTCACCATTGCTGTTGATTTTATATCTAATGATATCCAGAACAGTTTGGAAGGAGGCCTGAGTATTGATGGGAGCAAACATAAGAGTGTTTGAAGTAAACCTAACAAATGTCAGAAATAATGATGTTCAGAAAGAGAAATCGACTTTCGGCCCTAGAAATGTGGATTTACAAATGAGAACGAGTGAAGTTACCATCAGAATATTGTTACCTTGTTTTCACACCAAAACACATCAATAACCGAACTGAGCAAAAAAGGACACATCAATAACTAAAAATCGAATAAAGATGGAATAGAGATTGAATAAACATTGAATTGATATTACATACATATGGAATGGAGATTGAATAAAGGTTAAAAAGCCATTGGAAAAAGATGAGATGCATATGAAGTTTTCATATCAATATCAATGTAATTTACAGACTGCAGGCATGCCAGAGCAAGGCATTCAGAAGAATCACCATGGCATAACTCCTAGTGAATTCATTGTTAAGCTACCATAATAATTTGAAATGGAACGAAATAATAATTAGATGGCATATACATACATAGGTTAAGAATAGTCTTATAGACGCTGGGTACATTAACACTACCCAATCAAGTTCCTTCAATTTTTGCCAGCTCATAACAAAAGTGTATGGTCTGTTGACAATTGCTGCCATTCTTCCAACATCGCTTCATTTAGTCTGATTAGTTGTTGATAAGTTCATAATCTCCAAGACCTTTGCAAACCTTTATAAACATTTATGTAATCATTATCGTTTTCCTACTTGTTTGGCATATCGAACTATACAGTATGATTATTTATTGCCTACATGTCTTCACTATTTACGATTTATCTCAATGCATTCGAAAATTTTTGAATACCTTATCGAAACAACATAAAATATATACCTATCCACTTTCTATATATATATAAATATATGTTATATAACATAAGTAGTACAATAACTGACATTGTATGCCCCATAGTAGTAGAGTAGTGTAAGAAAGTTTCTAGATTTTGTTACATCCAACCATGCAGGTCCAAGCGTATGCGGCGCCGGAAGAGGTAAACCAGTTTCTGCGTTAAATCTATCAATCTACTCAATCTCAAACTATGCGTTATCATTTGAAATCGATACGAAAGACAGTCACTTCTATACATTAGATCACTAAGATTTTACAAACATATAACGCATATAGTTGCCGCATAGGCTGTTAAAAGCTATTATAAGAGGAAACGTTGCGTGGGCAAATACACTTAATCAGCTGGGAACAGAACACAATATAAGTTTTCAATCGAATGCTGGTATATGTTGATTATCACAAAACTCATCTAACCTTTTTGATATTTGACAAAAGATTAAACTTCTGATTTGGGTATGGAAAGTATTGCCAAATTGCAAAGAAATCATCAAACATATTTTTTGAAATATTGCAGAGATGGAAAATTATTTCTTTATGATAATAAAAGAACCATAGATTCATTCTGTTAAAGTTAAATTAAGTTTTTATTTCTCTGAGGAAATGTTCTTTTATCGAATTGATTTCAGTTACAATTTTGTATTTACTTTTATTTCATACTAGCGAACCCTGCGTGCGAGATGTAAGTGCGAGATGCTGTTCACTTTTTAATTATAGTACATTGCACAGCAATTGAAATACTTTTGGGAAATCAGATGAATCAATTCTTAATATTGACATAACTATCTGGAATGCTTGACAAAGGTGACTTTTATCCACCAATTTCTCAACAACAAAGCTTCCCTAAAATTCAACAAAATCAGTCCAGCAGTTTCGGAATTCATTGGTAGCATATCCACATACATATGTACACATATACATAGTATGTACTCCATACAGAACCAGAAGACCGAGCTTTACTTGTGCTTCGTGTTTTTCTAGAAAATATATGTAGATACAAATTATATTTATTTTAAAAATCAAGCTATGCAAAGTAATTTCAAAAATAACTTATTCTATTTTTTATGCATATGACAACTCTGCACCAGTAAACAAACATCATGTCATGTGCCTTCTCTATGCATATGGCAACTCTGCACCAGACAGCCATGTCAAATCACTTTTAAAAAACAGTAGTAGGCCATGCAAGTGGAATTTTATATTTAGTTTTTCGTACTTCTAATTCGAGAATGAAATTTCAAAATTCAATAGAATAGAATTCATATGTTTGGAGTCAAACTCAAACTCGAATAATCGGAACAAATTTGGTATATAAACAAGGCTTTTTTGTCAAAAATTTCGTCTTAACAAAAGATAAAAATTGTGAAATTGTGAAATTGTGTGTTAAAAGTTTTACAAAAAAAACAACCCAAAGGAAAATGCCTGGACGTAAAAATACTAATGGAAAAAATACTGGTGGCAAAGGTAGGAAGGCGGCTACTTCGCAATCCTTGCGGGCTGGGCTTGTATTCCCGGTTGGACGGATTCATAGGAAATTGCGAAAGGGGAACTACGCTGATCGTGTGGGACCTGGCGCCGCAGTGCATATGGCAGCAACACTAGAATTCCTTGTTGCTGAAATAATTGAATTGGCCGGGAATGCAGCTTTTGAAAATGATAAGGCTCGTATTACACCGCGCCACCTAAAACTGGCCATCGCCAATGACGATGAGTTCTCGGAATTATTGAAAGATGTTACTATCGCCCAAGGTGGAGTCCTTCCGAATATAAATACACAGCTTCTGCCAAAGAAGTAAACATAAGCTTGGCCTTGATAAAATACAATAAAATAATCTAAAGAGAATATAAGAATGTTACGCGGAAATAAAAAAAATTGCTAAAGACACGTTTTTATATTGTATTCATGTTTATTATTTATTAGCGTACTCGATCCGGCCTCGCACGGATTGCATTTAAACAACAAAGAGCACAGTTTGAGCATAAGCTGTGAGCACTGTTTGAGTGGCGCTATACAGTTTTGTATTTTGTTTTTTTCAGTTAATTCTAAAAATAACCAGATTTAATTTTATTTATAAAGATAAAGTCCATGATACTCCGTGTCACTTATCACTGCTTCTAAGCAATGCCAATGCGCTCAGGTTAATGTTGTTGTTGATGTTGTTCCTGGTGTTGTTGCTGCTGTCGATGGTGTTGTTGTTGGTGAAATTAGTTGTCAAAATCAATGCATATTAGCACTGTAACGAACACAACCAAAAACAATTTTCTTGTCATTGCACATAAGCACATGCAATCGCAGTTATTTTATTAGGCTTAGGAAAATCTCTAGATGTTAGGCATTATTTTATTTTATTTAAGTTTTAATCTTTAAGAAAACTGTTTTCTGAAAAAAATAAAGACAATCTATAATGTTAATGTTAATGGAAAATTTTATCTTTATAAAAAGATGATTGCGAAATTGTGAAAAAGAAAAAGAGCCAAAAATGTCTGGACGCGAAACTACTGGTGGGTAAAACTAGAAAGAAGTCTACTTCGCTTTCCTTGCGGGCTGTGTTTGAATTCTCAGTTGAACGTATTCATCGTAAGCTGCGCTAGGGAAACTACGCTGATCGTATGGGAGCTGGTGCCCCAGTTTTTATGGCAGCCGTAATAGAATATATGGTGGTTGAAATTCTTGAGTTGGCCGGAAATGCTGCTTGTGAAAACAGCAGACTAGAATAACTCCACGCCACATAAAACTGGACATTGCCAATGACAAAGAGATATCGGAATTACTTAAAAAAGTAACTCTCGCCTAAGGTGGAGTCCTTTCCAATATCAAAACCGTGCTTCTTCCAAAGAAGACTGAGAAGAAGAAGTAAAAATAAAGTAACATACAATTAATCATCTAAAACTTTATGAGAGCATTACAATAAAATTGTTTTTAAAACTCTAAAGCAATCAATCATTGGCAAAATGTAATGTTTTAATAAATTCTAAGCTTACAGTGCATTTGATATCGCACTACTATATAATTTAATGATATAATAAATAACTTAAAGATCAATAGTTTAAAGTTGACAGAAGTAGAAGAATTGTTTGTAGTTTTTATTTAGTAATACAGGAAAAAATCAAAAAGAAATTCACTTGAATGATAAAAGAAACTTATTTGCATAAAAATGGAAAGAAAAGCAATAATCAGATTGTCCTTAAATGACATTTAATTTTTGTTCCATATCCTTTTGCTATGCGAACAATCAGAACGGAAGCCAGTTGATTTAGTGTTTCAAATGCAAACTTTCTTATTAACACACACACACACACACACACACACATTTATGTAGATCCTTAGAAATCTACTCATACTCACATAGATACAAGTGCAATTAGAAATGCAAAGTCCTTTATTGTCATCACATTCACGTCACTCTTTGGCGGAAGTTGTTATTTTCTCAACTCACAGCTAACAAGTCAAAGTCAACAAAACAACGTCACACTGAATTGATATTGTGTGTTGTCTGTTTGTCTATCCTATCCTATCTTATCTATCTACAAATGTATCTCTTCTAGTCGTATGTATATATCCTTGATTGTCTTTTCTTATATACTTATTTTGCAATTGCCATTTGTCATTGTTCGCTATTCAAGTGTTCATAATAAACTTAATCGCGTATGTTTATTGCTCACTTTGTTCACTTCCACGCTTCTTTCTAGTGAATGCTCGTACAAAACATTCAACACAATTGTCTATGGAAGCCAACACATGTACATACGTAACTACAGTATCTAGATATGTGAGTGTGTGTATATTATTTGTGTGTTCTAGGACGCATATCAAGTGGAGACTGTTTATCATTTTGTCACGCTTCTTGTTTTGCCGTGTTGTCGCCTTTTGCATATTGATTTATCATTGCTTATTGTTTCTTGTTTCTTTGTTTTTTTTTTTATTGTTTTTATCCTTCTTAATTTTTGTTGGCTTTTCTTGCTTGTTATCATCATCATCATCATCCTCATCATCACCATTGTTTCTTTATTGTAAAGTAAAAGGGCAGCATCAAAAACCACAATAATCGAGTGATATTTTATTTATTATCCTCATAAATATTTTATCAATTTCAATTGATATGTTGGAAAAAATATTACATATCTTGAATAGAGAGAAGATCAAAACTAGTACACTATTTGAGGGTTTGTTAGCTTTGTAAACACATAAACATATTAAGTTCAAAGAATATTTTTAAATGATTAAAAAATTAAATCCTTCTAACAAATGCAAAACATGCCATTGCAATGCCAGCCAGCAGTCACACAGAATAAACTACCAATGAACCGTCGTAAAACGATGAATGAAAATGATGAACCTAAATAGAATCCTCACTATGCCAATAGTGAAACTCAGGGACGGCTGATTAACACTCAAAGCAAACTAACCAAAGTGACAGCTACCAATGACATGGTGATGTATGGTAAATGTGTGTGATATTTATGAAAGAACAACTGAGTCAAAGAATCTGAATATTTGATTTGTATTTTCATTTTGTAGTAGATTTTTCCTGCGTGATTACCAGTTTGGCGATGATGTTCAACTGATATTTCTACTTGCGAGCTGGCATATCTCGTTTTCAAATTCCTCACGGGCAATGGTCCTGGTTACTTCGGTTTTCTAATCTAATTAAGAATTGTTTTCCAATTTTTAGCGTATTCTCATAGTCAATTCATTCATTCATTCATTGTGTGATGTGAATCATGAAATGCAAAGAATTAGTAGCTTTTGGATGATTTTAATATACTCATACATTCCTTCTGTTGCTTAACATGGACTCTCCTAATTCATATGGTACAAATGGATCAGCACACATATGCAAAAATCTCTTATTATATTATCTTGTATTGATGATAAATAAAATATTTAAAAGTTTGTTTCATTTGATTTTATTTGAATTTTTATTTTAAAAAATGCAAGAAGAGAAATGCGAGTATTTCTGAGAATATGAAAAACAAATGTGCAACATACAAAACTAGAAGAAATAAAGATGAGTAGACGAGGAACAATGAATGAATATGTATGTAGTACAACAGAAATTATAAACTCAACTTGGTTTAACTGCCTTTCGGCCTGGCTGACTTTGTGGCTGTTCGTCTTAGCCTGCCGCCTTTGTTGGGTAAGTCTCGGATTGTCTGTCTGGTGGATGCGTCTTTGCCTTTGAGTGCATTCAATGTTTTCTAAGTTACACACTCACTTCCTTCGAAGCAATTCAAAAGATACCATTTACCGCTTGCTCACCTTGCAGCGACTCACCCAAAACTTCCTGCCGGTGCCAGAAGTCTGCGAGTATTTTCATTCCACTATTCATCCACCATTCAAACAATAACAACAGCAACAACAACAACAGAAATGCCAACAACAATAAGAAAACATTAAACTAAATTTGTGTTGTGCGTTTTTGTTCAGTTGGGTTTGGTTCTGATTCTGATCCTGGTCTGGTCTTGTCTCCTCGAGACTCTCTAAACGGCAATGGTTTTTACTTGGTTTTGCTAAAGTCTAACGTCTTGTTCTTGTTCTGCAATCTTTATTCCCATTCCCATTTTCATTGTGTTGCTCATCGTTGTTGTCGTCGTCATCATCATCATCACCATCATCATCATAAGCATTTACGTCTAGGCATAGTCATAGTCATAGTTGTCTTTACCTAAGCTGAGGAGTCAAAATCGGATTCATATCATGACTTGTAGTCCAGGAGCAGGAGTTGAAGTCGATTTCTTTCTCGGTTATGGCAAATTCTTTCTTTGCACTTTGCACATTGTTGTTCTTATTGTTGCTGTTGACTGCTCCACTGACTGCCATTTGCTGACTGCTTTTAAGGATACGAAGAGGTTCCCAAGTCAAAGGCAAATGACTAAAAGAACGCAGAAAAGATAAATGGAAATGTAGATGGAGATGGAGGAAGACTAAAGTGTGGCGAGTGGCTTCTTTAAGGAAAAACGCAGCGATTTAAGTGTTTGCATTTTTCAGGTGTTGAATTTTCATTGTTCTTTATTACAATTGTTGTTTTTGGTTTTGGTTTTGGCTTTGTTATTATTCTTGTTTTATTTGGCAAAAAACCAAAAACTAAAAGCCGACAAAATACCTAAAGATTGCATTTTGCACCCAAACTTGCTTCGTTCGTGGTCCGTTATGCATTTCCAGTTAGGGGTATCCTTAGAGTGTTTTATGACTATGCCATTGATGTGGGTCTCCTTTCTGTTGTTGTTTATTCTTCGGGTTTTTTTTTTGTTTCTGTTGCTCTCTATGAACTTTAAAGATGATCACAATCATAGTCTTTAGTTAAATTCAGCACTACTTTTGTATTTATATGAAACACTTCAAAAGACTTCCTCCAACAATGAACATTTTTATAAATATTTAAACAATTTAACTTAAGTATAAGTATCTTTCTTCAAATGAACGACATCAGTCAAGTATATTGGGATTGAATGATTATTGTATTGCATACTTGTTCAGCTTAATTTCATAGAATCTTTATTTAAAATTTTAATTCAATTTAATGTCAATGACTTAAAGATCTTTCTAAACTAATCCACCTGATTGACAATAACTGTTAAATCAATTCACTTGTTCAATGGAAGAGAGAATGCAAATTAAGTTGCATCTAAGTAAATCAACTCAATAAATTTGATCACAAGTTGACTGTCATAACGAAAAGTCTTATTATTTTAGGAGACTTCAGATCTTATGCTTCAATATAATATTTACAATACTTTTATTCTACTTTTTTGGATGATGGAATGACTGATTCTTATGTTGTTAAGTGATTAGTTTAAAATAAGGGTGTCTTTGCAATTTGATTCATTGCCCAAAAGATCAAATTTCTAGTTTGGATCTCCTTGACTAAATCATCCCATTTATTACAAAGACTCATCTTCTGAGAAACGCTAGATGTCTGATGATGATGATTGGCATTTTCCATTCAATTTTAGTTCACAAACTGAATTCTGATCTATGAAAACTTTTATAGAAATAAACTTAAAACAAATTTACAAGGACTCTTCCAGCGTAACTGAATTGCTTTGGTTAATGATATTTTCTCACATTGAGTTGAAATCTGCTTTGCGTTTTTATTTTTTAAATGTCACATAACATTGTGTTTCATTGAATCATTTTGTCTTTTGGCTTCATCATCATCTTTAGTCAGTCACTCATTGAAGACTCCACTCCAAGGTTATTGTAAACGCACCAACATCAGCGACTTCATCTTTGTTTTGTGGTAACAATATTTTTATGACATCATTTGGGGTTTTAACCAAGATGAGGCATCCATCCGTCCATCCATCCATACCATGGTATCTCATATGTGTACACTGTACACATACTGTAATGATAATAATGGTGGCTGCTGTTTGCACCACAACTTTGAGTTGACAAAATCCGGCAAAGGACTTCATACTTACTCAACTGACTCGACTGACTCTACACTCAGTGTGTCTGTCTATGCGTCTGTGTTTGTATGTTGTATCTATATATCTGACTGTCTGTTACAGTGTGTGAAGTATGTGTTTGAGTATTTTATTTGTCGTAAGTTGTTATAGTATTTGCACAAGGGTAATACGAATAAACAAGCAAACGACTTGCAAAAGGATTAAGTTAAGAAAATGCGCAAAATTGAATTTCCTGTACTTGGTTGCAATCTGCCAATTCCCTTCGATCCTTCCATTCTCCATCTACCCCAGTTACTTCCTCGACACTGTTGCAATATAATATAATAATATTTTGTTGGCCATAAACGTATCATACTCTTCCCTTTACATCTTTATATGTGTGTACATATCTGTGCGAGTAAATAAAATTTTTAAAAGGAAACATAAATAGTATTAAGAACAAATATTGTTGAATTCTATCTATAGAATGAAATAAAAGGACACTTGCGTATGTTATGTGATGTGCGATGTGATCTGAGTATGTTAAATCATATTTTATTGCAATATTTTTACCTACTTCTACTCTCTTTCTCAGTATCACTATCATAGTGGACAGTTCCCAGAGTCCTTTGCAATCTGTAATGTGTGTGAAGAAACTCAAAGTGTGTAGACTTTCCTTTTGTATCCATAGAATATATTCAATACCCATTGATCGAATATGGCAATGAATGTCATCATCATCATCATCATCATTGGCATCGTTTTTGTGACAAGTAATAATAATTTTATTTTTGTTCTTTATTTCAATTTCGCATACAATTTGCGGTTCATTGATTCAGAAGTTTTCCCATTTAACTTAAGCCTCTTTAACAATTCTATTGACTCAAATTTCCACATACTACTACACAATTCTCACTATTCTCTCTCTCACTTACCTTGATTTCTTGACAACATGACAAAATTCGCATGTCCCACTGATATTCTTCGTTCGCCACTTCTAGCCACAATCCACCAATATATTCACTGCCAGGTGTATTTCCTTTTTTAGACCAACAACAAAAGATGAAAGAACCATTTAATGCCAATAATATTTATTGCTATGCATAATTATATTAATGTTGTTCTTTATTCCTCCATTCTTCTATTCCTTTTGCATCCTTCCACAAAACAAATACACATAGAAGAAATTATTTTGGTCTTCATTGTCCAGACTCTTATTGCTGTTCTTCAGAGGATTATAATAACAATAGATAAACTTTAATGTCTTTCCTACCTGCTCCTCCTTTTAGCATTTGGTTAAGGAAATTTGTGACAAAAACTTATAAATTTGTGTGAATGAAATACAATAACAAATTGACTTCTTAACACTTGATTAAATCAGATTTTTCATATTGACTTTTGTATTAAATTAAATAAAATTAAATTAAATTTCATTTGATTTCCTCGATTCTAAATTATCAAGTCCAAATTATTTACAAGATTTTCTTATTCCAATGAATAGTGAATTTCAAATGATTAAGATTATTAGAATGAATTTGTTATAGAACTTTTATACAAATTAATTATAAAAATATGAATTGTGGCATATAGAAAGCTGTCTGTTTCTTTTGTTCTGTGTGTCTATAGGTACAAAGCACTGTGTCTTTTTCTACTATTAAATCACAAGGAAACCTTCTTCTACTTTTTATGGAAGAATCTTCTTTTTACTACACTTCAAAATCTGTTTCAATAACGAGAAGTTTCCTTCTACTCAAAATATAATATTTAACAAATAAAAAAATCTTTATGTAATCAAAAGAAGTTCTTAAATTTTTTTAATTAAAAATACACACTCAGTGAAGTTGCAGAGACCGAATCTTAAGTGCGTATGATTAATACTTTTATTAAGTATATACAATGTATAAATAATGTAGCCTTGCAAATTATGAAAGTATCTCACTGATGGATATAAACAATTGCCCAAGTAAACGTAAAGCAATAACATAGATATTAATAAAGACAAGGAAATTTTCGATACAGTAAGATAGTATTGTATTGTATAAGAAGTGTAAAGTACAATAAATCTGTTTATTTCATAATTTATTTTTATTTCTATGCATAACATACAAGGACAACAGACTAAAGATTACACAAGTACTATATGGAAAGGGAATCAGACATAAAGAAAGAGAATATTGAATCAAAAATGGAACCCAACACAACACAAGACAGCGTAACACAACACAAAACTACCGAATTGAACAGGATAATGCGATCATAAAAAGGCTTTCATTGCAAGCATAAAGTATTAAGCTACTTTGCAGCATCTTTGCATGCATGAATAAGGATAACAACCTTCACACACGCAAGCACCAAACACTTATCTGTATGTACACTCGTATAGAAATATTGCAACATAAGATACAAAATAAAAAATTCAATCTTTCATAGGGTCTCAACGAAATTTGTAATGCCCTTATCAATATGTTTTGTAGTATTGTAGATCATTGGTTTGTCATAAGACCTAGGCAAACTAATCTAAAAGGTCTTAAACACTGTTAATACTAGTTCTGTAGTTTAATCATATAGATTATAAGATGAGTACTATCATTGGTATGTGTTCATAAATATATTATAGTTCTCTACTATTTTCATAGGAAGACTGATTTGATGGTATCAATTAATTGGTTGATTATAGGAAGTGGGAGAAAGTTAAGAGAATTTCATTTGTATATCTGAAAAACTTAAAGTTTAATGTTATTAAGAAGTCCATTGATTCTTCATAGAAGTGTATGAAAATAGAAACCAGAGACCGAAATAAAACACTTTGTAAGTTCCTCACTCTCACTCTGATATCATTCACTCTTGTTATTGTTGTTCTTATTATTATTGTTGTTACAGCTGCCAACCATCATCTTACTATGTGCTTCTGAATTACAATCACCTCCTTTAAGTTCACTCTTATAGTAGAAAAGAAAAAATACAAGGACACCACTTTGCATATGAGCAACATTTTTATTTGAATGCCATGCATCTTGTATATAAGTGCATAGATGAAATCAAAAGTCTTTCTTACTTAAACAATTTTTCATATGCAAATGTTAAGGAAAAGTTTCACAATTGTGATTTACTTCATTCTAATAATATTCAAGTGTTTCCAAATGTGCATTTCAAATCATAAGTTTGAATGCATTTGCAAGACTTTAAACCATTTCCATGAGATGAAAATGTGCATCTCATCTGCTTTAAGAATTAATATTGTAGAATTTGGTATGTGGAAGTGACTTTGTGAAGAAGAATAAGTAAAATTCATAAATTTTCATACAAAAATCTCAGGTGTGAAACATAAAAATTAGAATGATTTGTTTGGTAAATTATAAAAACCATAATGAGCTTTGTAACATTACAAATGTACAACATTCAAGTAGAGATACGTACAAGTGTACCCTGACCCCTGACTGGACTCTCTTCTATTGACCATTTTGTTACGAAACTAATTCGTTCAAATTAGCATTTTATATCTTGTAATTGTACACACATTAACAATGCCGTCTTTGCCATAAGGGAACACGGGACCCGTGCCCAGGGCCACAATCCTCACGGCCTAAAAGGTCGATACAACCGCTAACATTACACATTTTTTTAAAATCCTTGATCTTCCTATAGAAGATTGTCGCTGGCAGAGTTACGATAATGCATCAAGTCTGGCTGCAAAGTGTTCTGGGGCTCAGTCCAAAAATCGATGATTTTTGTTGGTGTTCAGGCTGTTGAGTGTGTTTCTGAAGAAGTAGCATACGTTCAGTTTATATAAAGATTGTTAAATTTTTTCTCAGCTTCGACCAAACGACGGGAAATTATGACACAGCATTTGGATCCAAATAGAGTTCTGAAGTCTCTCATCAGAGATTGTACAGTTGAATGGAAAAAAAGTTTCATGTAGATACGTTTATTCCTATTTCCTAGAAAAGGTAACAGTGGAACCTTACATAAGCTAATAAAGTCTCATAAATTAGAAGAAACTTTTCCAAATGTTGAAGTTGCATCGAGAATATTCCTTTGCTTATTGGTTACCAATTGTGTTACAAGAACGACTAACACATTTGTAAAATGTGTGCATAGAATGTTATATCTTTAAATAAAATAGACTTTATAGGATATAATAAACGATTTTGCTCAACAGAAATACCGAAAGAAACCATTATCTAAATCAAACTTAATTATTTAATGAATAATATATGTATTTTGATTTGTATCTTTTAACCAAAATAAATATAAGATAAAAGCAGAAAAATGTTTGTATCATTCAATTTTTTTACTTTCCAAAAGGGCCCCAAATACTTGAGTGCCCAAGAACCCCAATGTGGCCTTAGACGGCGTTGCACAATAATGTTTCTTATTATCATACATTTTAGGTAAATTTTCTTCCATACTTTTTGATTATAATGTAATTTATCTCAAGCGTAAGCCAAGCATATTTTTTTTTTTTAATTTCATCAAAATTTATGTTATTTTTATTTTAATTGAAGATTTTCATTTATCCAATGAGAAAAATTGTAATATATTTTCACTTTATTAAACACAAATTTTGGGTCAATTGTCTTTCTCTTTGTACACTTATTTTTGCTAGATATTTTTCTCATAAGAGGAGACCACATCAAAAATAAATTGGTTTTGTTAAATATCATCACTATGAACATACAAAATTCAATTTAAAAAGATAAAATTAACACTTAAATTGTATATAATTTGATTTAACTAATTGATTATTTTAATATATATAAAATCGTAAGGGTTTTTCTGTCTCTGCACGCTAATCTCAGAAATGGCGTAACCTATTTGAATGCCGTTTTGACTGGTGTAACATTAAGGGTTTATTTTATCGAAATCGACCTTCCAAATCAAAAGATATTCATAATATGAAGAGTGTATTGGATTATTTCAGAAAACAAATGACAGTCTCAAAGTACAATGTTATGGGCTTTGGTGTATTTAATAAATGATAGGCAAAGCTGAGAGATCCCGCCTTAAGCAGAGATTCTGCCAGGTTAACTTAAGCTTATGGTTGCTATCTTCGTTCCATCCCTAGCAAATCTCATTGCTTTAATGACAATGCTGCTAGACTTGATTGCAGTGAATAGCTTGTTGATGGCTGCTCTCAGCTCTTCAGCCTCTGTGACACATATTTTTTTTTTTGTCTTTTTTCTCGATGGGAAGCATTAACAGCCAAACGAATCTACTAATCGAAGTGTGGGACTTGACACACCCACTAAACCCCATCGCTCCAAGTCCTACAGTCCCCCTGGCGCTACCGATACGTATTACGTCAAGGAGGAAAAAGGAGCATTTCTGCTCAAAGTCTGCTTCTACTCCATGTAAATTAGTTTGAAATTTACGTTACAACTTCTTGTCGATATCAAACTAAGGACCTATTACTTCAAAGTTCAATTCGGCGCAGCTCTGTCATGATTTGAGCTGCCGACTGACTTATCCTAGTTCGCCACAGTCGGTTCTTCCCCAAACGCTTCTGCGACCATTGACCTGGCAACAACAAATCTCGAGCAATGCAGAAAGACGTGTTCTGCATTTTCGTTTACGCCCCTATAATCCGGGCAGTAGGGATCATCATCATATTCCCGCTTATGTAAGTACTCCTTAAAGCATCCGTGACCGCTCAAGAACAGCGCAAGGTAATGATTGACCTCGCCGAACTTTCTTCTGACCCATTCTTCGACAATATTAATGAGCCGATGGTTCCACTGGCCTTGTGGCCAGAACTCTACCATCTCCGCTGCCACTCAACCATCCTGAGGGCCTTTACATTCTAGCCTTCTCACCGCGCCAGTGTTCCTCTAAGCAACAAACAGTCGACTTATCTCTGCAACCACTAATTCAACAGGCATTATACCATGATTGCATCGCTGGATACTGTTCGAAATGCAGCACAGACGCGGATGGCACATGATCTGTAGACTTCTCTCATGTGTGTCTGTGACACATATGTAAGTAAGCATATGAATGTATGTATCATGTATGGACAATTAAAACAGCCTTAAGAACAAAAACATCACCAAAAATAACTTATAAATAACCAAAAATCATTCACTTGGACAGACATGTAGATAGACAGACTGGCGAACAAACCTTTAGGTGTTAGTTTAAATAAACAGATGTGGATTCGCCTAAAAGCGAATGTTGCAAATTAAACAAAAAATTATTATCGGTCACAATATATAATATATCAAACAAGATTCCTCGCCTTAGTACCCACAATCACATAAAGAAGATTGAGAAGATCACAACCACTGGAACTTTTTAATAATTATTTCAAAGAAGGGCAAATGATTATTTGAATTTTCCCCATGAATTCAATGTCACATTGTATGTTGAAATAAAATTAGGAGATCAAAAATTTATGTATACAAAACAAGAAAACTGTGCTGAGTTTTTTGTCAAATCAAAATCATTTGAATTTTAATAAATTCTCGAGAAACACACACGTAGAACGAAAATTTTATTGTAAAAAAAATAAATTTAAAATTGAAAATGCCGCGCCACTCGGTGGCACGGTTTCCGGTCACACCTAATACACAATCAAACCGAGAATTGGCGCGAAATCAGTTTAAAAAAAAAATGCTGAAGGCATTCAAATTCTGCTTTGATATGCAACAAAAAGAACTATTGTTGGCAAACAAGAAAAGAGGTAAGAAATAATTGCAAAGTAACAAAAGAAAATTTGTACAATATTTTCAATCATTTTCCATTCTATTCGCTCTTTGATCTCTCTAATCTTATCTAAAAATTTAGCTAAGAAGATGAAGCAAAATTTAATTAAAGCTGCAGTCATTATTGCGATACTACTTGTAGTAGTTGCAACTGCAATTAAGTTTTTTATGAGATCGTTGACACCAGTAGAAAATTTGGACCAGTCAGAAACATGGACAGATAATCTATACAATTTCATCGAACGCGGAACAAAACCAGCAATGGTGTATTGTATTAAAACATTAAAACAATGGATTAAACCATCTACAGATTAATTATTTAACGTTATACATTTATTAACATTTTTGAAATAAACAGCTTAATCTAGTCAAAAGATAAACCAAATTTCTGTTTTTTATCTGTTAAATGATAGTTTTTAAGGAAAAAGTTTGTGTTACCTTACTCTTTTTTCTAGGCAAACCGATTTTGATGATTCTTTTTTTATTGGAAAGCTGGTGCTTGTTTTTTCCTTCATTTGCTCTACTTGATGTCGGTTTCCTATTTTTTTCTAATATGTTATTGTTTTTATTCTTTTCCCTCCCATAATTTGTGTGTGTTTATGCTAATGGAAGACAATTTAACAGTCTAAAAGACTTGAAGGAAGCTGACCTTCGGCAATGGACCGAATGGGACATAACATTGCTCAATAATCTAGTTAATTCCATGCCAGGACGTATTTTAAAGGTGTTGAATAGTAAAGGATGATCAATTTAAGATATCTGAATGTCTCATAGCCGAT